>CM073003.1:131235758-131835758 GCA_037038555.1 Rhynchonycteris naso | reverse complement strand
CCCGCCTGTCCGGCCCTGGAGAGATGCTGCCTAGCTCCTCGGCCCAGGAAGGCACGTGTCGACTGCAGCGGGGCCTCCGGATGGGGCAGCACCGTCGGACTTCTCCCTGCGTACCCACAGCTGCTGCCACACCACACCCGGAGTGTGGTGGGCCCAAGGACACGTCCCCTGGAGGGTGACAAACTTTAGCCTGTCTGCGGCTGCAGTTACCCTAGAGCTCCACCCCCAGTTCGGGGATTCGCACACCACGAGATGATACCGGGGCGGAAGTGAGACCACGTCAGACAGAAGACAACCCCAACTCAGGCAGGCAGCGCTGGAAGGCGGGGCTCCCCAAGATCCTATGATGCAGTCAAAGCCTCCTCCGGCACCTGTCCCACGAGGGGCCGTCTGCTGCATGTTCCCACAGATGGGACTCAGAGCAGGAAGCACCCACTCCCACCCCCAGACCTGCGAATGCCAGTCCCCTTGCCCCTGGGCGCAGGTGGCTGGGCCAGCAAGTGTAGGAGGCTGGAGGGTTCTAGTTGCCGGAAAGCAGTGAGGCCGGTTTCAAAGGGTTAACCACAACAGGCCGCTGATCCACGCCCCCCGCAAGGACATCACCCCCACTGCCGCCTCCTCCTCCACCCTTCCAGCCTCAAGCACCCAAAAGGGGTGTCTACCCAACAGAAAGGACAGAGCTGCTCCGAACACCTGGACAGACAGCACAGGTCACCTTGCCTTCCACACCCCCGAGCACAGCCACACGGTCACAGTGACGTGCATGCATGTGGGGAGGAACACAGGACACTGCCCCAGACTAGGGCCCTCACTGGCGCTTAACCCCTGGAAATGAAGTTTGCCCAGTGACCCTAGGTGCCACCTCCCATCCCAGCTCCTGCTGCACCTGCCGTGCTCACACGGCCGCCCCGCCCCACCCAGGGTGGCCTGCTGGCCTCAGCTATGGAGCTGCCCTCTGTGACCAGCATCTTGTCCAACGTAGCAGACTGGCCGTAGAAACACTCCTGCCCTCTGTGGGCTCGCAGCCTCCTCCCAGCTCAGCGAATGTGGCCCCCACCTGCTGTTCCAGCACACGGGGTCCCCTGTACTTGGGGTCCCTGCACACACCCAGGAACCGTCTGCTGAGGAATGAGCCATCCTTGCTGCCCTGCCCTGCGTGTGTCAGGAGAAAACCACTCCAGGGCATCTCAACATCTGTCACCAGACTGAGAACCCACAGTGCCGGGTTGGGGACAGCCACAACGCACCCCCACATGGCCTTAGCTTCTGTGGATGCTCAGAGACCAGGGGTCACGTCCTCAGCCCTGCTCCCGTGAGGGCGGGGGAGCCACGGCACCTGGATCCCAGCCCCCCCAGCTGACGTCAGCTCTTCTGCTAGAGGGGCGGCAGCTGGCAGGACGTGGGGGGACAGCCACCATCTGAAGGAAATTAACAGGGACACACCATGTGGGAAGAAGTTTTAGTGGGGGTGCCCGCCCTTCGGCACTAGTGAGGAGACAGGCCGTCCCTCGGGGACCGCGGCGGGGTCAGAGTGCTGCTAGGTCCAGCGAAGAGGCAGTGGAGCTTGGGCTTCAGATCATTCCACACCTTGCTCATCTGCGGGGACGAGGAGACAGGGTCAGTGGGCAACACCCCCGTGCACAGCTCCTCATACAACCCCAGGACAGCCATCTAGTGGCCAGGGGGTGGAGGGGACCCCTGCCCCAGAGCTGCCCATTCCTCCACAGACAGATCCCAAACCAGGGCTGGGCCCAGTCCCTCGGTCCCTGCCCTCCGCACTCGTTCTAACAGCTCTGCAGGCGTTGGCCTCCTGGCTCCACGGGTCAGACACCAGGACAACCTCCACTGTGTGACCACAGAGCAAATGGAGCGTGGTCCAAAGATGACACCCTGCCGTGCCTGCTGAGCACTGCAGCGTCCAGGCTGAGAAAGGGACACCAGGGCACAAGGGGCAGGGAGGCACTGGCAGTGGACAGGGTGTCCGAGATCAGCACACGTGGCAGACTGGTTCGTGTGACAACACAAAAGCAATGTGTGGCCCTGGGAACCGAGAGATGACACAGTGTCATCTCTGTATCACGGGACTGAGGACTAGTCAGTCACCTACAATAGCGACATCTGGCATCGAGGTCCCAACACCACCTGAGCCAGGTGTGACACAGGCTCACCTGCAGTCCTGCCAGGATTCTCCCAGCCCAGACTCACCCAGTGTCCCCTAGGGTTCCGTCCCACACTCACCCGGGGTACCCTAGGGTCCACCCATCCCAGGATCAGCTGGTGTCCCCATAAGAGCACAGATTCCCAAGTCCTGGTTCCAGAGACAGCAGGTAGGGCTGTGCTGGGATCTGCAGCCACACTCTGCCTGTTGAGCAAACTCTCCTGCCAGCTGGTTGGGATCACCCTGGTGACAGGGCCGGCTGAGTCCAGCTGCATGCCCAGCACAGCTGCGGGCCAAGTGGCTACTCACAGCCCAGTTCCCACCAAATGCCCAGGCCGCTGTATTACACGCTTTGTCCGACAGGCAGACTGGGCCACAGAAGTTACTGACCCAACCAAGCCCGTAAGAGCTCACCACAGTTGCAGGGCCGGGATGTGAGTCAGGGTTTTAGAAAGTCTGAGCCTGAGACCCCGCTCCATGCCAAGGAGCTGGAGGTGGCCGCCAGCGACACTCCCTCTTAGGAGGTGACTATGCCCACAGCCCCCATGCGAGCAAGGGGTATACACAGGACTGCCAAGTGGTCAGTCCCCACGTGTTTCTTCAGCCCTGGCCAGACAAGGGTCCTCAGCTGCTTGGAGGTAGACACACGGGTCACTGTTTGGGAGGTGAGCCAAGTGCCAGCAACAGGAGCTAGATCATTCGGATCAGACCCGTGCTGCTGCTGCTTCCAGTTGTGGGACAACAGCGTGTCCCCCCACAGGCTCAGGGGCCACCACACGGTGGAGGCTGAGCAGGCTCTGAGCGAGAGCCCCCAGCTCCAGTGCCCTGCCCCTGCCCCTGCTCCTGCCACTTCCTCTCTCTGTCCTGGGGTTCTGTGCTCTTTCCCTGACTCCTGCACTCCTCCAGAAGATGAGACCTTGTTCCTGTCCTCCGTCCACCACCACGCCCCGCAGGAGTCACGGGGACACCCTCGCAACAAGCCTGTGGCTGCCGATGAGCAGGAGATGTGGACGACATATAAGGTTCCCTGCTCCCCCCACCACGAACGTTCCTCAGCAGTTCTTCAGGGACAGCCGCAAGGGAGGTCCTGGCCACGACGGGGACGGCGCGGGAAACCCACCTCCTTGTGCCCCTGGATCTGGGAGTTGACGAAGGCCCCGAGGATGTGGGAGGTGAGGGGCAGGTAGACGTGGACCAGCTGCATCTCCTGGTGCAGGCAGTACAGAGAGAAGTAGTTCCGAAGCTCCATCGTCTGGATGGCGTTCTCCTGCTGCAGAGCAGAGAGCGCCCTTGCTCCCAGCCCAGCCCAGCCAACGGGCCAGCACACGCTGCCGGCCCCCAGGGTCCCGCTCCCCGTAACTGCCGCAGAGCCCAGGCCGGCATCCAGAGGAGCCCAGGCCGGCTCTGGGGTCCGCCCGCCAGGTACCTCCACAATGCGCGACTCCAGCTGCTCCACAGACTCGGGCTCGCGGCTGTGCACGGCGGCGCTCATCTGCCGCTTCATCAGGCTGTACTTGTGCAAGGCCCGCTGGTGCTTGTGCAGCACCCCCTTCTCGTGCCGCTCACACAGGTCCTGGGGAGGGAGCGGGGGGGCGTGCGGGCCCAAGGTCAGTGCTCCTATTGTCCATGTGGAAGGCCATCAGGAGAATGGCTCCTTCTCTTAAAAACAGCTCGCAGACACTCGCCCACTCCACGCTCAGAAAGTGTTCATGGAACAGAGCGGCTCAGGTGGGGGCCCCGGTTCAAACCACAAACCAAACCCACAAGCAGCAGCCATGTGTACAGTGCAGAGGTGAGCCGCCTGGCCTGGCCTGGCCCCGCCACACCGCCCTGCTGCAGCAGGAAGGTGCCCGGCATTCCCCCGGGCCTCACACAGTAGCCGCATAATCACCAGGCTGAAGCATTTGAGGCCACCTGAGCAGCAGCCCACTCAGTGGAGGAGCCTTTCTGGAACATTCCCACAGTGCTGGTCCAGCTCTCTGTGAACTCAGCACAAAGGGTGCAAGGGCTTCACAGGTGAGAAGAAGCCGCCCGGCACCCCGGGATCTCCACCACTGGAGAGGCAAGCACGCTCTGCACTGGGCCAGCCCCTCGCGTGTCTACAGAGAGCTGTGGCATCCCTGCAGCAAACACACGTGCACACACATGCACACCAACACCTAGCCTCACACACACACCCCTCTGCTCTCAGATCAGAAAAGCTAGACACTGGGGACACCTGCGGAGGCCACAGCTCAGAGCACTCCCCAGCACCGGCCACAGGGCTGTCACATCGGAGACCGCACAGGCCCTCCCCTGGCGTTGCACCCTGTAAAGTCCCCAGCTCCCTCCCCAGAGCTCTGCCCAGACCAGGGCACAGCCAGGACTCACTCTGTAAAGTCCCCAGCTCCCTCCCCAGAGCTCTGCCCAGGCCAGGGCACAGCCAGGACTCACCCTGTAAAGCTCCCAGCTCCCTCCCCAGAGCTCTGCCCAAGCCAGGGCACAGCCAGGACTCACTCTGTAAAGTCCCCAGCTCCCTCCCCAGAGCTCTGCCCAGGCCAGGGCACAGCCAGGACTCACTCTGTAAAGTCCCCAGCTCCCTCCCCAGAGCTCTGCCCAGGCCAGGGCACAGCCAGGACTCACTCTGTAAAGTCCCCAGCTCCCTCCCCAGAGCTCTGCCCAGGCCAGGGCACAGCCAGGACTCACCCTGTAAAGCCCCCAGCTCCCTCCCCAGAGCTCTGCCCAGGCCAGGGCACAGCCAGGACTCACTCTGTAAAGCCCCCAGCTCCCTCCCCAGAGCTCTGCCCAGGCCAGGGCACAGCCAGGACTCACTCTGTAAAGTCCCCAGCTCCCTCCTCAGAGCTCTGCCCAGGCCAGGGCACAGCCAGGACTCACTCTGTAAAGTCCCCAGCTCCCTCCCCAGAGCTCTGCCCAGGCCAGGGCACAGCCAGGACTCACCCTGTAGGACTGGAGCAAATCCAGGAAGAGGCTCAGCTTCTCCACCACATCGTTCTCCTCCTGCTTACCCTGGAAGACAGGGTGGGGTTGGCCAACGCTGAGCACAAGCAGGGCCACGCTCTTCCCCAGGACGCCCTCCCACACAACTGCCCGGACACGAGGCAGAGAAGCCACAGAACCTGGCAGTTTTAGGGAACTGGGGCCTCACACCCCCAGGCCACCTGCCTACACATGCTCGCCTTCAACACGTGTGTCCTTCTCGTGTTGTAAAGCCAACATCTACACATGCACCAGAAGAGCAGGCGCTCCAACGCCCGTCCCCAGCAGCCCTGCAGGCACTGTGCAAACCCCGCTGTCCCCTTGCAGCTGGGAGCTCACGGGAAAGGCCCAGCAAACGGGAGGGGGGGAAGGGCTGTGGGCAGACCGAGGGGGTCACAGCGCTGTAACAACGGAAAATGAGCACAGGCCATGGGGCGAGGGGACAGTCTGCAGCTGCGGGGCTGCCTGGGACAAACGTGAACAAAGTGTCAGTGCTTGGCTGACACTGAGATGGAAAAGGGATGTCCGCGGCCACACGGATGGCTCAGGAGGGGGAGGGCTGGCCAGACAGGCACTCGCTGCGGGGCCCCACCCAGCCTCTGCACACGAGGGTGTGGTGGGCACGCGACACACCACACGGCTCACTTCTGAAACCCCAGGGACCTGCAGTGGCACGCGGGTGGCCCTGTTAGCGAAGTGGGTACCCCCGGTGATGACGGGGGGTTAAGTGCCACTCTTGGGGTCACTCACAGAAGCCTGGGGACACGCCTATGACCAGGTTAGCTCTGTGCCCCCCACAGGTGGCAGACAAGCACCTGTGCCAGGGCAACGCCAGCCCCTCGGGGAAACCAGGTCCTGACTACAACGTCTCGAGCTGCACCGTGGCCGACAGTGGGAAGCTCATCCCGATACACAGGGGCGCAGCCCCACAGGCAGCAGAAGACAAGAAGAAATGAGAAGGGGAAGTCTAACGGGGGTACAGGAAGCAGCCTGGCAGCCAGAGGCTCCTGCCCAGGCTCTGGCAGCAACACGGGCCCTCGAGGACACTCGGGACCTTGAGCTCAGAGGTTCCAGGCCACTCGATCCTACACCCACAGCCAAGATTCTAATCAACGAGCTTCCAGGAAAATGCCCCGAGGCCACAGGTGCCCTGTATCCTCCTGACCGGGAGGGGGGCACGGACGGGGAGGAGGTCCCTCCCAGGTCTGTAGCAGGGCTCCCTGCCGATGGCATCACCTGCCGACAAGTCCTGTTTCTGGTTCAGTGCCACACAACACCTGTGCCTTGACCAAAGGCATGTATCCATCCTATCACCACAGAAAGAAAAATCCGCCCCATGCAGGTGTCACCTGCCCGGCTGGGACAGTTACCTAGGTCTCCTAGCAGGTCTGGGGAGAAATAAACCAGGATACGTGAAAACGGAGCCAGGAGAACCAGCCCTCAGACGCCTTTACTTGCTCAGCCAGAGTGAAAGGGAACCGTGGCCGTGCTGGAAGAGTCATAAAGGGTCGTTGGTCTGACCCAGTTCTGCGTCAAAACTGTTCGTTTCACTTCAACACGAAAACCACCGAGGACAGCAAGAATTCTCAGGAAACCTCTTCAGACGTGACCTCTGAAAGCAGCATCCACGAGGTCAGATCAGAGAGTCTCAGAGCTGGGAGGGACGTCAGACTACAAACTCAGCCCACATCGGAAGCCTGACCCCTCTGACCCTCTTCAAGGGGAAACAGCACCCAAGTTCGAGTAGAAAAGACGCTGAAAATGGCCCAGTTAGGGATGTCTGGCCTGCACCCAGGGATGCATGGGATCTGTCCCAAACCCAGGGCCACCCAGGAAAAGGGAACTGTGTGGGCCAAGGGCCAAGGTCCCCAAACCCAGAACTCCTTTATTTTAATGTTTTACAGACTGAACTCTGACTGAAGGTTCGACAGGCGAGATAAAGTGTCTTTAATAACACCGGAGTCCAGCCCACTGGCCTTCAATGGATGGGGGACAGGCAGAGACCCAAGTAACCGGAGTGAGGTGCCAGCAGGGGGCACTGCTGACCGCAGACCCGGCTGCCCTGACTAGCCTCTCTCTCTCTGGCCAAACCTCCGACCCCACGTCCCAGGTCCTCCCTCAGCCCCGTCAGACACCTGGCAGACCTGCAGATGGCCCAGAGACCAATGCCGCCCCACACTGTTTCTAGAGGGAACAGGCAAGCCCAGGACCACAGAGAAAGAAATCCCAGGACTTTCCAGACCAGCAACAGATGGAGTTCCCTTGTCGGCACTGAGAGGCATGCCAGGCGCCCGATGGAAAGCCCCCCAGCTGCACGGTCGCAGACCCACCACTGCCGCCGTGGCTCTCCAACTGGCCATGAGCAGCTTCCACCATCAGGCAGGTCATAGGCCTTCACAGTCACGTTGTTTTAACTCCTTTCAAACCATCTGCTAGCAGCCTGAACACCAGCCCCCGAGAACTAAGCAGCCAACCGTCACCCTGAAGACTACAGAACAGTCCTACGCAGAAAACAGCCAGACAAACCCCCTTGGCGGGCGGTGAGCCCAGTGTCTTCAGATCAATCCCTAAGGACAATTTCAACCAATGGCAGCCGCCCGTGCGGCGGAGGAGTTTCCTGAGGTGAACTGGGTGGAAGCAGGGAGTCTCTCGGGGCTGGAGCTTGGGCCCTGTTCTGATGAGTTATCGACTGGCCACGGACCCGGTCCACACAGACGTGAAATCCAAAAATGACATTTCCGGGAGCCGATTATATCTTCTCAGCCAAGTCTCAAGAGACCGGAAGGAACACCATTTGTTTTTGTATCTACAACCCTCTTAAGAGCGTCAACGGCCCACAGGAGCCGCGTGGAACAGATGGGGACCTGTGGTCCCGACCCGAGAACAGCGGTCACCCACTTGAGACTCGGAACTCCAATGTGCATCTGAGAAGGAGACGCGCTGTGGGACAAGGCCCAGAGCGTCCTCTGGGGGAGGCACGGCGGGGGGCTGGGGGGGGGGACAAGGCCCAGAGCGTCCTCTGGGGGAGGCGCGGCGGGGGGCTGGGGGGGGGCCAAGGCCAGAGCGTCCTCTGGGGGAGGCACGGCGGGGGGGCGGGGGGGCCAAGGCCAGAGCGTCCTCTGGGGGAGGCACGGCGGGGGGGCGGGGGGGGCCAAGGCCAGAGCGTCCTCTGGGGGACAAGGCACTCACCTGCTGCGCAGCCTTGTCGGCGAGCACGGCGAACTCCACGGACAGGCCTTTCAGCGCCTGCTTGAGGGACCCCCAGGTGCTGCTGTTCAGAGTGGCCCAGGACGGGAGCGGGGTCGTGTCGGACCCTATAGCACTGCGGGAAGACGGGACAGGACACACTCGGCCTCGAAGCCAATGGCCACCAACCTGACACCTCCCTGCTGGACACCACGTCCTCCCAGGGTCCCCTGCATGTTGCCTGACCTAGACCCTCGCTACTCAGAGGGGCCGCAGGGAAGCCTGTGGTCCGGCTAGAAAGAGGGGTCTCAGCCCCCAGACCTGCCGCACCCGCACCCCCCACAAGACCCCACTGCCACGTGCAGGGCAGGTTTGGAAGCCAGTTCTGGAAACTGCCCAGGAGAACGGAGCCCAGGTGGAGGCCCCACCTCTCCTCCAGAGCATGGGGGGCACCCACAGCCCATGTGTCCTTTCTCAAGTCATATCAGACAGTTTCATTTTCAGTCTAACCCTGACAATGGGGGAACTGACCTACGAGAAGTTGGGGAGCACCCGTGTGTGGGAGTCCACATTTTTCTGCCTAAAGTCTGCACCGTTTTTTGCCTAGGTATCATCTCTCATTTTCTCAACCCTCCCCACTTCCCCTCTGGAGTGGAACTGGTCACCTGAAGGTCATTACAGTCAATGCACCAAAGCCGAAGGCCCCTCCCGCCCCCCAGGGCCACCTGCCTCAATTCCTTTCCGAATATGAGAAGGTCAGCGGCATTGTCAATGGCCCTGGACGCAATCCGCTCGGCCCGATCCCGAAGCTTATAGAAGCTGTTGTAGATGTTTCGAATCAGCTCCCGGCTAACCGCAAACTGAGTCTGGATGTCGGCTGGGAGGAAGTCCTGACAGATGGGAGAGAAGTGTGTATTAGACATGCAATGCGTTCCAGACAGACGGACGGTCCATGGGAGAGGCAATGACCCATCCAACCGAAAGGCTAAAGGATCCCAGGCTCCCAAGTCCAGGAGTCCAGGTCAGGTGGCGACCAGGCTGTGACCCCGGGGCACCTGCCCTGGACCTCCCCTCATGTCTAACAGAAACAGCGTCACATACACAGCACGGACAGCTGGACGATCCCGCAGTTACCACACCATGCCCACTGAAACCCATCAAACTGGAGGTCCTGCCGAGAACACTCGATGGTCACCTTCCACTTAGAACGATGACTCTAGAATTCTGAAAGACCGTCCACACGAGGGACGCCTCTCACTTACTCCCCGAGGGTAACTTCTTTCTGGCTGTAATACTAACCAATACCAACTACATTATGCTGAGAAAACAGAAGCTTCGGGAATACAGCGAAGGTCAGGAGTCTGCACTTCTTTAATGGAGAAGCACATTCTTTCTTTGGTGGGGAGGACAAAGGATGAATTTAACGGAAATAAGTACTTTTCAAACAGCTTTGGCATTTGAAGAGATGCTGTCAAGACTTTTTCTACTGAATTTACTGGGGTGACATTGGTTAATAAGATTACAGAGGTTTCGCCTGACCAGGCGGTGGCACAGTGGATAGAACGTTGGACTGGGATGTGAAAGACCCAGGTTCGAGACCCCGAGGTCGCCAGCTTGAGCGCGGGCCCATCTGGCTTGAGCAAAAGCTCACCAGCTTGGACCCAAGGTTGCTGGCTCCAGCAAGGGGTGGCCCGGTCTGCTGAAGGCCCGCGGTCAAGGCACATGTGAGAAAGCAATCAATGAACAACTAAGGTGTCGCAACAGCAATGAAAAACTAATAATTGACGCTTCTCACCTCTCTCCGTTCCTGTCTGTCTGTCCCTATCTGTCCCTCTCTCTGACTCTCTCTCCCTGTTTTAAAAAAAAAAGGTTACAGAGGTTTCGGGCACAGCTGCACAACACGTCATCGGTATGGGTGAACGCTGTGTGTTCACCACCCAGGTCAAGTCTCCCGCGCCACCTCCCTGCCTCCTCCGGCCCTCACAGCCCTTCCCCTCCAGCATCCCCACACTGAGCCTATGTCTGCAAGTCTTTCTCTGCTCAATCCCTTCACCTGTTTTACCCAGCCCGCCACCCCCACCCCCTCTGACTGCTGTCAGTCTGTGAGGAAAAGCAGTTTAAAAAGAAAGCTAACAAATAGGTACCTCAATCTTTTTGAGAAAAAAAGAAACGGTAAATTTAAAATAAACCGATGCAACCATCAATCCCTGAAATCCGAAAGGCTGGTGACCAAGCGCATGTCCACCTGAGTCCCAACCAGCTTCGGATGGAGTTCCAGAGCCCGGTGGGCTCTGTGGTCATGCAGCTCAGAAACCGGGGACCTGGGGGGATGGCAGCCCCTCTGACCTGTCCCGCGTCTGCACAATGGGCGTGACACCACCATGAAACGAGAAAGCACACGGAGGCCCTCGGTGTCACCCAGCGCGCTGCAGACCCAGAGCCAGCCCAGCCAGCAGCGCGAGTGACCCAGCTCTGGTTGATGGGGCAGTCGTAACCAAAACCAGGCGATACCTTGGCCCGAGTAGCCAGCTTGCAGTTCAGGAACTCGTCTCCCACACACTGAGCCGACTCCTTCAACCTGCTCTGCACGTCCTGCACAGGGAGAGAAGGAACAGGCTGACCCCGACGGCCGCAGAACCACCGAGTGAGACCAGGTCCGTGAGCACAGAGCAGGACTCCGTCCCCCTTAACGTAAGGTACCGCAGTCTCCGCCCACCTCTTGTCCAGTGTCTTCCCGCTGCTGTTACGCTTTAGGATGCCGTCCCCAGGTGGACAGCAAGACGTCACCTCGGCAACATTGCAGACCCCCCCCCACCAGGGAAAGGTAACTCCCCTACGGACCAGGAAGACTTCAGACACTGTCGGATTCGTTACATCCTGTGAGGGCCACACGGGGCAGACACAGAGGCTGAGGTCTCTTCCTTCCTGGGAACAGACCCGCAGGAAGGGGCCTCCAGCACTCCCGGGGGGCAGGTGGGCAGAAGAGGGTAACACTTGGGTCCCCACCAGGCCCTCCAGCCACACAGGAGGAGCAGGCCTCACAAAGAGCCCCAGGAAACACAGGCAGAGACCTGACCATATAGCTGTTTACGGGTCAGGAATCTAGAATTTCAGAGATGCCTTGAAGATCATCTGTCTCAATTCTCCCATTTTGCCAAAAAAGAAAATGAAGTCGGGGGGGAGGGGCCGGCAGGTTCCAGGGACACCCTATCTGTGTAAAGGCAAAGGGTCAGTGGAACCCGACGCCTCCTGACCTGGGTCGCCTGGCTCTACGCCCAGCTTCACCCCCTCCTTCCTCTGCCATCAGCTGCTCAGAGCTCCCACGTCCCACCCCCTTGCTCTCTGGCTATAAAGTTCTCTGTTCTGAGGGACCTGTCCACCCCAGGGAGCACACGCCTATGTACCACCTCAGGACAAGCATTCTCCAATGTCTGACCGGGTCCCACAATACTGGCAGCACCCATGGGTCCCTGGGAATCACAGTGGGAAAGCCCAAGCCATCTCTAGGGGTCAGAGGACGCTTCTGCCTCCAGGAAGTGAGAGGAAGAGGAAGCCAGGCTCTGCCCTCTGCCCTCTGCCCTCTGCCCCGGGCCTTCCTGCGGCAGGGATGGGGGTGGGGACGAGTCCCTTCCCAGGTTCCTACTCAGGAAGGGTGTTCCTCCAGTCGAGGGGACAGGAGCACACCACCCAGCCCCACAACGAAAGGGTCGTCCGGGCAAAACTTCCTTTCCTACAGAAGAGCCGCCGTCCTGGGGACCAGGCCGCAGCCAAGGCGGTGGCCCTGCCCCAGCGTCCTGCCTCTGGCCTAGGCCCGTGAAGCAGTGTGGGTCCAGGCACTGCCACCTGGCTTCTCCCTGAAATCAATGCAGACTGTCCCCAGGACACGGCTGTCCCGCAGCTGTCCCTGAGACTCGGCCGGCGCTGCCAGGCACACTTGGTGAAACGGGGCTTTTTTTAAAGGAAACGTATTCACACCTGAAGTCTCTAGCACGCGCGTAAATCCTGCACAAACCACACCCCTCCCATGTGCCAGCTGCAGGCCCCACGTGGCAGCACTGAGAACCCCCAACCCTCACGGATGCAGAAACCCAGCGGAGCTGAGGCCAAGAAGCCTCTTAACCTCATGCCCAGCCTGTAATTTGGGAAGACAAGAACCTTACTCAGGGCCGCCATACGCGGGACACAAGCGGGAGAGGAGCAGAAACACGAGAGCTCAGGGACCGGGACCCGCCCGCGTCTCTCATGTACTCACGGGGCCGCTGAAGGACAGGAACAACTTGAGGACCACGTCTTCCGAGAAGGGAGGGTGCCGGGCCACCAGGTTAATGAAACGCTTCAGCGCTCTCCTCCGAGTCTCGATGAACTCCCTGTCGGCTGAAGAGACAGCCACTGTCGGCAAACATCCTCACAGTGGGGACACCGCACTCTCGGGGCCCAGGGCCGTCCATGCTGAGCGTGCACAGAGCGTCTCAGAGAGAAGCTGGGGCACGCCACGCAGCCAGCACAGGGCAGTGGACATCACTCCCAGGGAGGCTGCAGGAGGAAGAGCACAGAGCCCCACCTCCTCACAAACATGGGCTCAGGAACAGCCACGGAAACCATGGAGCCTGGTGATTCAATCCAGTGTCCCCCACACCGGGACCTCCCACAGTCAAGACGTCTCCTGTGACCCTCCTGCAAGGAAAGGCTTCTCTCACACTCATTCAACCCAGTGCTCCCGTTCACGTCGCTTACAGCTCACCCTGTGGAGGAACCAATCAGTAGAGTTCAACTGGGCAAAACAGTTCCACTTCAAGGAAAAAAGTGGACGTGTACATTAAGAGTATCTAAGTCTGACCACAAACAGAGATAGTGCTTAAAATATCATTTTTAGCCCCAACTGGATAACTCAGTTGATGAAAGCATCATCCGGATGTGCCAAGGTTGCAGGTTGGATCCCCGGTCAGGGCACATAAGAGACTCAACCAATGAATGCCTAATAAGTGGAACAGGAAGTCAATGCTCCCCTTCCCTGCTCCCTCCAAGTCCTTCCTCTCTCTCTAAAATAAATCAATAAAAATATAAAGTGAAATATTTTTAAGCCACTGAAAAACGTCCCTCCAGACCAGCAGGACCCCTCCCATGAAGGGCCAGGCTGTTACAAACGCTGAACCACACCATCGGGCACCTGCGGGCAGCTTCCAGGCCCGAGGCCATGACCACACTCACTCACTCTGCCACGTGGGTGTCAGCAACCATTCACCTCCCCCGGGATACTCAGTCTCGCTGCCCTGAGCACTACTCCCGTTAGCCCGTCCTGTCCTGTGAGTGAACTGTTCCCCGGTGCTCAGACGGGGTGGTAAGAGAATTACATCCTCTAAACTCTGAGCGTGTCCGTGACCGCGAGAGGGAAGAGGGCGTACAGTTCTAAGATTTCAGAACGCTGAAAACTGGAAACCTGCTTTAAACCTCGGGCCACGTCCCTGTTCATCAACATCATCACTTTAGAATCAACGGGAAATGCAGAAAATCAGCTGGTCGGCCTCGGCCCGCGTCAACGGGCTGTGGGACTGAGGATTCTTGAGACAGGGCAGGAGGCAGCCACCCTCTCCCTGCGCTGCGCCCGCCTGGCGCCCCCAGGAGAAATAAGCCAGCACGGAAGGGCTGGGATCTGCGATCTCGCCAGCCCCGGTACCTGCGGGTGCCGTATGGAAGTGTGGCCCGCAGCACCTTCCTTTCAGAGGCAGGTCAGACTGGAGGGCCTCCCCCACCCCACCTGCTCCTCTGAGAACCACCCGATCCTGTGCCGCGGAGGCTCCGGGCTTGGCGCAAACAGGCAGCTCTCTGCGTCCCCCTCACGTCCAGCACATCCTGGCCACGACCGGGAAGGAGCACTGGGCTCCTCTCTTTCTCCCTTACACAACAGGGACCTCCCCATCTGTCAGTTACCAAGCAGAGGCCCATGGAGGCCATGGATACCAAGTGACATCACCATCCCCTACCAGGCCTGGGTGCTGTGTGACCCAGGATTAACGAGGGGCCAGTACCATGCCGGAAAGAAGGCCAGAAGCGGAGCGCACACCTGGGTCGACCCCCGACACCCCGACCCAGCCCACCCAGCGGTACCTCCCAGCATCCTCTTGGGCGGCAGGGCTGGCACCATGCGATACGGGAACTTCTGAAGCAGCAGCTCGTGGAAGACCACGAAGTCGTTGTACCGTCTGTACACGGAGGACTTGAAGCGCTAGGAGGCGAGAGATTCCACACTCAGACGTGACGACAGCATGCTTTCTCCCCGGGAACCCCGAGAACAACAGTGCTAATCCCTCCTCTCCTGTCACAGGCCTTTCCCATCTCTGCCACCCCGTCTGGGTCTCTCCTTTGGCCCAGTCCCCGCCCCCCACCCCCGCACAGAGGTTACCTGGCTGGAGACCTCGTACTCCACATGCTTCAGGAAGAGGCCCTTCTTCTCAGGAATGAGCTCCACCTGCACGGCGTCTCGCGCCAGCAGCTCCTGCAGGGTGTGGGAGAGCATCAGGGGGTTCCCCTGCGGCATCTGCATCCGACTGCGGTCCAGGTCTCTCTGCTCGTCGACCTGGGGCGCCGGCAAGTCTGCAGGAGAGAAGGTGACATTCAGCGGGACCCGCCGCTCGGAACATGGGGCTCCCACCAGCTCTCGGACCCTACACAGTGAGCTAGCCCAGCACTGGGACGCAGGCCAGTGACCACCCAGCTCCCATGCCCACCCAGCTCCCACCCACTCATTCACGCCCGGACCCTACACAGTGAGCTAGCCCAGCACTGGGACGCAGGCCAGTGACCAGCCAGATCACACCCACTCATTCACGCCCGGAGCCGACACTCAGAGCTGACACACTGGGCCAGGTCCCGCTCTGAGGGTCCATCTGCTCACGAATCAGCAAACAACCCCACATCTCCAGGATCTCCTGTTCAACCTGGTGAACACATTGACAAGTGGTGTGTAAAAGAGATTCTTTTACAGTCAAGAAAAGGGGGTAAGCCTGACCAGGCGGTGGTGCAGTGGATAGAGCGTCGGACTGGGATGCGGAGGACCCAGGTTCGAGACCCCGAGGTCTCCAGCTTGAGCGCGGGCCCGTCTGGCTTGAGCAAAAGCTCGCCAGCTTGGACCCAAGGTCGCTGGCTCCAGCAAGGGGTGGCTTAGTCTGCTGAAGGCCCGAGGTCAAGGCACGTGTGAGAAAGCAATCAATGAACAACTATGGTGTCGCAATGGCAATGAAAAACTAATGATTGATGCTTCTCATCTCTCTCCGTTCCTGTCTGTCTGTCCCTATCTGTCCCTCTCTCTGACTCTCTGTGTCTCTGCCACAAAAAAAAATAAAAGAAAAGGGGGTAAAACAAGGGAAACTGGCCATGGGATCGGGTACCCGCGTTTCTACAGCACATACCACTTTCGTGTGTGGAAACAGTCACTCACATCTGAAAACTCCTGCACGCACGTGCAGAGCGAGGACTCCTGCTCCTGCAAATCAAAGAACTGTGCCCCACAGCTTCAGCCTCCTACAGACAAGGGGTCAGAGGCATCACTCACACAACGGCCCGCAGCTCAGACATGTTACGGCTCACACACACAGAGGAAAGTCAGGTTAAAGAGTCCGTTTGATTTTTAGCACATAGAGTTCTAAAGAGAAAAAAAGTTCTTTTCAATAAAAAGTTTCAGTTCAGTTTTCCCATGGGGGGGGGTGTCCTTATTCCCGTACATAAAGCAAAGCGTAGGTGTCTTTTCTTTTTTCTTTTTATTTATTTATTGTTTTATCTTTTTATTAATTTTAATGGGGTGACATTGATAAATCAGGGCACATATGTTCAGAGAAAATATTTCCAGGTTAGTTTGACATTTGATTATATTGAGTACCCATCACCCAAAGTCAAATTGTCCTCCGTCCCCTTCTATCTGGTTTTATTGGTGCCCCTCCCCTCCTTACCCCCTTCCACACCTCCCACTCCCCCCTGGTAGTCAGTACACTCTTGTCCATGTCTCTGAGTCTCATTTTTATGTCCCACGTATGTATGGACTCATATAGTCCTTAGTTTTTTCTGATTTACTTACTTCACTCCGTATAATGTTATCAAGGTACATCTATTTTGTTGTAAATGATCCGATGTCATCATTTCTTATGGCTGAGTAGTATTCCATAGTATATATGTACCAAAGCTTTTTAATCCACTCGTCCTCTGACGGACACTTGGGCTGGTTCCAGATCTTCGCTATTGTGAACAATGCTACCACGAACATGGGGGCGCATTTCTTCTTTTCAGACAGTGCTATGGTGTTCTTAGGGTATATTCCTAAAAGTGGGATAGCTGGGTCAAAAGTCAGTTCTATTTTTAATTTTTTGAGGAATCTCCATACTGTTTTCCACAGTGGCTGCACCAGTCTGCATTCCCACCAGCAGTGCAGAAGGGTTCCCTTTTCTCCACATCCTCGCCAGCACTTATTCTGTGTTGTTTTGCTGATGAGCGCCATTCTGACTGGTGTGAGGTGATATCTCATTGTGGTTTTAATTTGCATTTCTCTAATGATTAGTGATGTTGAGCATTTTTTCATATGCCTATTGGCCATCTGTATGTCCTCTTTGGAGAAATTTCTATTCATTTCTTTTGCCCATTTTTTGATTGGATTGTTTGTCTTCCTGTTGTTGAGTTTTATAAGTTCTTTATAAATTTTGGTTATTAATCCCTTATCAGATGTGCTGTCGAATATGTTCTCCCATTGTGTGGTTTGTCTTTTTATTCTGTTCTTATTGTCTTTAGCTGTGCAAAAACTTTTTAGTTTGATATAGTCCCATTTGTTTATCCTGCCTTTTATTTCATTTGCCCGTGGAGATAAATCAGCAAATATATTGCTGCGACAGATGTCGGAGAGCTTGCTGCCTATGTTTTCTTCTAAGATGCTTATGGTTTCACGGCTTACATTTAAGTCTTTTATCCATTTTGAGTTTGTTTTTGTGAATGGTGTAAATTGTTGGTCTAGTTTCATTTCTTTGCTCTTTCATTCTTTGTCAAATATCAGTTGTCCATAAAGGTGTGGGTGTATTTCTGGGTTCTCTGTTCTGTTCCATTGATCTATGTGCCTGTTCTTATGCCCGTACCAGGCTGTCTTGAGTATATTGGCCTTGTAGTATACCTTGATATCCAGAAGAGTGATACCTCCTGCTTTATTTTTTCTCTTTAAGATTGCTGAGGCTATTTGTGTTCTTTTTTGGTTCCATATAAATTTTTGGAATATGTGTTCTATATCTTTGAAGTATGTCATTGGTATTTTAATTGGTATTGCATTGAATTTATAAATTGCTTTGGGTAATATAGACATTTTAATGATGTTTATTCTTCCTAGCCATGAGCACGGTATATGCTTCCACTTGTTTGTATCTTCCTTGATTTCTTTTATCAATGTTTTATAATTTTCCGAGTACAAGTCCTTAACCTCCTTGGTTAAATTTACTCCTAGGTACTTTATTTTTTGGTTGCAATAGTGAAGGGGATTGTTTCCTTAATTTCTTTTGCTGACAGTTCATTGTTGGCATATAAAAATGCCTCTGATTTCTGAGTATTAATTTTATATCCTGCCACCTTGCTGAATTCATTTATCAGGTGCAGTTTTTTGACTGAGACTTTAGGGTTTTCTATATACCATATCATATCATCTGCAAATAATGACAGTTTTACTTCTTCTTTTCCAATTTGGATGCCTTTTATTTCTTCTTCTTGTCTGATTGCTGTAGCTAGGACTTCCAGAACTATGTTGAATAAGAGTGGTGAAAGGGGGCACCCCAGCCTAACATGTGGTCTATCCTAGAGAATGTACCATGAGCACTTGAAAAGAATGTATATTCTACTGCTTTAGGGTGAAAAGTTCTGAAGATATCTATTAAATCGAGTTGATCTAGTGCAGTGGTTCTTAACCTGGGTTCAATCGAACCATAGGGGTTCAATGAATCGGTCTCAGGGGTTCGGAGAAACCTCTGCCACGGAGGTCAGAATAAAGTAATACCGTAATTTGTTGTGAGTTCATGCACTTCGTTGGTTTTATTCTTTGAGCAAGATGATGTTCATGCACGGCTCATTTTGTGCACCAGTAAAAAAACATATACCTATGTCTTGAATTTGGAAAATAAAACCATATTTTATTTATCACTAAAGAAGGGTTCGGTGAATGCGCATATGAAACTGGTGGGTTCGGTACCTCAAAAAAGGTTAAGAACCACTGATCTAGTGAATCCTTTAAGTCTGCTGTTTCTTTGTTAACTTTCTTTCTTGAGGATCTATCCAGTGATGTTAGTGGGGTATTGAAATTCCCTACTATTATAGTATTGCTATTAATCTCGCCCTTTATATCCATCAAAGTCTGCTTTATGTATGTCGGGGCTCCTATGTTAAGTGCGTAGATATTTATAATGGTTATATCTTCCTGTTGAATTATTCCCTTTATCATTATGTAGTGTCCTTCTTTATCTCTTACTACAGCCTTGGTTTTAAAGTCCATTTTGTCAGATATAAGTATTGCTACCCCGGCTTTTTTTTTCATTTCCATTTGCATGAAATATTTTATTCCATCCTTTTATCTTCAGTCTATGTGCATCTTCTGTTTTAAGGTGTGTCTCTTGTAGACAGCATATGTATGGGTCCTGTTTCTTTATCCACACAGCTACCCTATGTCTTTTGATTGGATCATTTAATCCATTTACATTTAAGGTTATTATTGATATGCAGTTTTTTATTGCCATTTTATTCTTTAAAGCTGTATTCTTCTTTTGCTATATTCTTTTCCCCCTTTGAACTGTTCACAATAGGCCCCTTAGTATCTCTTGCAGAATTGGTTTGGTTTTAATGAATTCCTTGAGGTTTTTTGTGTCTGGGAAGCTCTTTATTTCTCCTTCAATTTTAAACATTAGCCTTGCTGGATAGAGTAGTCTTGATTGTAGGTTCTTGTTCTGCATTACTTTGAATATATCTTGCCATTCCCTTCTGGCCTCAAGTGTTTCTGTTGAGAAGTTAGATGTCATCCTTATGGGGGCTCCTTTGTAGGTGATAGCCTTTTTTTCTCTAGCAGCTTTTAAATTTTTCTCTTTATCACTTAGCTTTGGTATTTTAACTATGATGTGTCTTGGTGTAGATTTCTTTGGGTTTCTCTTTAATAAAGTTCTCTGTGCTTCTTGAACATGTGAAACATTTTCCAGTCTTAATTTAGGGAAGTTTTCAGCTGTGATTTGATTGAACAAAGTTTCTATCCCTTGTTCTTTCTCTTCTTCTTCATGAACCCCTACGATGCGGATGTTATTTCTCTTCATGTTGTCACAGAGCTCCCTTAGAGTTTCCTCAGATTTTTTGATTCTCCTTTCTTTTTTCTGCTCTGCTTCTGTGCCTATGTTTATTTTGTCCTCTAACACGCTGATTCAATCCTCAGCTTCATACATCCTGCTTTTAATTCCTTCCATTGTGGTCTTCGGTTCTGATACTGTATTAGTCGTTTCTGTCTGATTCTTTTTTATTATTTCAATTTCCTTTTTTATACTTGCTATCTCTTTATTTAGGTATTCGTAATGACTATCCACTGTTGCTCTAAGCTCTTTAAACATCCTAACGATCATTATTTTAAACTCTGCATCAGGTAGTTTGGTTATATCTGGTTCATTCAGGTTCTTCTCTGGGGATTTCTCTTGATTCATTTGGATTGCATTTCTCTGCCTGCCCATTTTGTCTGTGTGTAAGAGGAGTTTGGCTACTGGAGTCCAATGGGTGTTGCCTCTCTGTTCCCTAGGTGTGGTCTGTCTGCAGGCCCACCACCCCCTCTGCCGCTGCCTAGGGCGGTTGGGTATGGGTGTTGCTAGCACCAGCCGCTGAGGCTGTTGCTGCAGTTTCCACCTCTCCTCCGCGGTAGGGGCTGTGTTCTCGTTCCAGGCTCTATAAGCCTCAGCCGGTCTCGGCCTTCGTCCCTCTCCCACAGATGGAATTGTGCACTACACTCAGGCCACAAGCCTGGGCACCAAGGGCAAGGGTGAGCACTTTTGCTCAGGTGCGGGTCCCAGTCAGCCGGTTCCTTTGGCCAGGAAGGGCTTCTGGTGCGCGGTCAGCTGCAAACCAGGCTTCCACCCCGCCCCCGCCAACCTCGGCTCCTCAGCCGGGCAGCTGGTGCACACTTACTTGCGAGCCCGGGCTTCCACCTCACCTCTGCGGGCAAAGCCGGTTCATGCAGGGCTTCATGCCTCGGAGGCCGGGTGAGGCTGCACGCCCACTCGCCTGTGCCCAGCGGCGGATCTCTGCCCTTTCTGGGCTCCTGCTTTTCCCCCACAGGTGGGGTTGCAGGCGGGCTGCAGCCACCGGACCACTTTCGCACATTCCCTTTGCCCCTGCAGGGCTAGACCGAGCTCACACCAGCCGGCTCAGCCACTGCCCCCACTGACGGAACCTCGCTTCTGCATCCCACTGCTGCCCACGCTCCAGCAAGCCCTCAGCAGTGTGGGTGGGGGCGCTGCAGCTCAGACCCTAACACTCCATACTGTAGTCCTGGAAGCTCCCTCCTTCTAAGCGCCTGTGCTCTGATTGCTGCAGGGGAGCCTGTTTGGCTGGTGTCCTGCTTCCCCTTGCTGCTTCCAGGGGAAATATTGTTTCAGATTTGTGGAGTGACTCAGCCCAGGGGTTAGGGTGACTGTCCCTCAAAGCTTTTCTCCCTGTGCCTTCCAGACCGCACTCTCTTCCCGCTGCTCCGGTCCTGTCCTCTCTCCGTGTCTCCCGGAGTCCTGGGTGAGTGGTTGTGAGAGAGGTTTTCTGCGCCGTCCCTTTAAGAAGAATCCAGGGTCTGAGACAACTGTCTCTTTCTGACAAACAGTATCCTAACCTGTTTCCCAGCTAAATACTGTCCATACGCCTCTTCTAGGCTCTGGGGCTGCAGGCTGAGGCTTTGTTCCTGGGACCCTGGTTCCTATCCTTCTGCTAGCCTCTCTTCCCAGCACACGAGTCTCTCCGGGCTGCCTTTTGCTCCAGGGAGCTGGGCAGCCCTTTCCGCATTTTCGCTTTTCCTACCAGTCTCAGTGTGGCTTCTTCAGTGTTCCCAGTTGAAGAGTCGTCTCAGTCCAGTTCAACATTGGTTTATCCAGATGATGGTTCTTAAAATCAAGTTATAATCCACTTTGGTTCTGGGAGTTGGAAGTTGGTATGTCCGCCTACTCCCTCGCCATCTCGCCCTCCCCGTCTTTTCTTTCTTCCAGATTTTCTATCGCCATTCTAGGGCTAACTTCTTACAGCAATAGTCTGGGCTCCACTCCAGAGAGAGCGAATGACAGGATTACTTCCATCAGTGAGATTACTCAGCATCTGGCCCTGGCTGGTGGCTCAGTGGGTAGAGCGTCCTCCTGGCATACGGATGTGTGGGCTTGATTCCCGGTCAGGGCACACAGGAGAAGTGACCATCTGCTTCTTCCCCCTTCCTCTCCCCCTTCTCTTTCTCTTCACCTCCCACAGCCAGTGGCTCAATTGGTTCAAGTGTGGCCCCAGGCTGAGGATAGTTCAGTTGGTCCAAGCACATCAGCCTCAGGTACTAAAAACAGCTTGGTACTCGAGCATCGACCCCAGACAGGGTTGCCAGGGGCATTCCAGTCGGGGCGCATGCAGGAGTCTGCCTATCTCCCCTCCTCTCACCTAAAAAATAAAATAAAATAAAAATAAATTACTCAGTATTCCGAGGATTTAAAATCCAGCTGCCTTTAACCTTAAAGCTTAAGAAAGAAAATAAACCAAGGCCTCGCTGTTTGCTTGGGAGCCCCCAGGGGTCCATAGAAACCACACAGAAACAAAGTAGCAAGCGCTCTGGACCCATGAGCATCCATGAGCAGTGCCTGGGGACAGCGTCTGTCTGGGGACAGAGAAGTCCACAGGGCAGAGGGTACAGGGGCTCTTGCATCTGCACTTTTATCTTTTCCTCCTTAATTTCTGTCCTGTGGCCTTATTAGCAAGTACACAATGTAGTGGCCAAGGAGCACAAGCATACACCTTACTAAAATGTGTGTGTGTCTTTGTGTGCAAGAACATGAGTGTGTGTGTGTGAGGGGTGTGAGGGGTATGCGTGTACGTGTGAGTACAAGTATATGTGGACATGAGCACGTACATATGTGTGAGTATGTGTACACGAGTACATGTGTGTAAGGCGTGTTCATATATGTGTATGAGTGTATATGGACATGTGTGCACGCCTGTGTATACAAGAGTGTGCATATGGTAGGTGTGTGTACATAAGCCTGTGTATATGAGTTAATGTATATATAAGGAGTGTGTGCGCGCACATGAGTAGTCCCCAATATCTTAACAGACAAAAACGTGTGGAGAACACAGCTTTGGAGGGTACTTGTCCCTCCCACTCATCCCAAGAACCCAGCGCGTTTCTGTGTGGAAATACCTGAGGGCCTCAGAAGTGTGTTTACAGTCCCGTCAGGGACCACATGGTCCTCAGTCAATGAGCCACTGGCGCCGTCTCAAGCACCCGCTCCGGGAACACAGTGATGAATGGGCAGCGGCTGAGCCTATTAATTATCTACCCATTCAGCAAACAGCCCCCATGTGTCCACCACCACCGCCAGGCGCAGCCTGCAAACATCCCAAGTCAGGGAGAATGGGATGCGAGCCGTGACAATGGTCC
This sequence comes from Rhynchonycteris naso, assembly GCA_037038555.1. Classification (NCBI taxonomy): domain Eukaryota; kingdom Metazoa; phylum Chordata; class Mammalia; order Chiroptera; family Emballonuridae; genus Rhynchonycteris; species Rhynchonycteris naso. The sequence continues at coordinate 131,812,788 of CM073003.1, read as the reverse complement.
CGGCACCCTGAGGTTTAGAGAAGGGAGGCCGACACACAGCACCAGAACGCTCACCCAGAGGGAGGGACTCGGCGTCTGCGTGCAGTGCAGCCTGGCGCTTCCTAGGAGAATGACAAGTCCAGTGTGGAAACAGCAGGGAACTAGGTAGTGCACTAGGCCTACCGAGCAGGAAGGGGAGAGCAGAGGGAAACGAGAGGTCTTTATTAGAAGTATTAAATCAGATAAGTGAAAGGACCCTGTGAGACGTTTCCAGCCACATGAAATATGCAGAAGGGGCAAACAGACACAAGAGAAGGCCCGTCAGTGCCTGTCTAGGGCCACAATTCCAAATACCCACTTACTAAAAACAGGACAACCACGTTTCACAAAAACAAACAGGAAGAAAAGAGGTCACTCAGACAAGCTTCGCTGCATGTGAGGGAGCACACCTGCAGAAGGGCCCGACTCCCACAGGCAAATCCAACCTTCCGTGGTGGGGCCGCCAAGTTCACGGGCAGTTCAATGGACACTCTCGTAAGCCAAGTCAAGAGCAGCGCCTGGACTGGGCCCCACAGAGACAGAACGGACTGGAGGAGGCCAGCCAGGCCCTGCACTGGAAGGCTGGGGGACAGGGTGGGTTCTGACCTCAGGCAGATGTGAGTTGAAATCCAGCCTCTGTCATTTCCTAGCAGGAAGGCCCAGCAAGAGATGGCCTCGGCACTTCCGGTCAGCAAACCGAGGGTAAGGATGCTGCCGGCCCGCGGGCCCAGCCATCACCGTCTGTCTTGATCACAGGCCTCTCTCTCTAAAGGCATTCCCTCACTTGCTCCAACGGTCCTGGTACAACCCCATCCCACCAGGTCGGCTATCTACACATGCCAAGCAGTGAGACGTCACGTCAAGCACGCACACACATCCCTCTGTCCTTCCATCACACGTCCGTCAGAACCTCCGGGCAGCCAAGTCCACATCCAGAGAGGTCCAGCTCCAGGGTTCTGCCAGCAGTGACAGCTGGGGCCCTTGCTCACCAGAGTCCAAAGGGCCAGGGAAGACACAGGTTCGCCCAGTGGGCCATGCCGTCATGCATGCCATCGCTTTGACTAAGCCAACTTCACTCAGCAAATGCTGACCGAGGCAGAAGTCACAGGCTTGGGGCCCTCTGCACGGCGGGGCACAGCTGGCCACTCACAGGCAGCCACGCCCCAAGTGGAGAGGCAGCACTGAGCACCAGGAGTTCCCCTAACCCCCAGAGGCCCCGGCACCCCCTGGGTTGTCCCCGCGGGCACAGAGCCCTTCACAGTGTGGTGCAGGGTCATTTAGCACCACCTGCAGCAGTGAGGAAGGCCCTACTGTCCCTGTTCCGTGGCAGAGTGAAATCGAACATGTCTTCTGATAGACCCCAAGTTCAACGCTCGACCACCACACGGATCTACCACAACCACCATCCTCGGCTGCAGGGCCACCAGAATGTGGGGACAACCAGGGACCAGCGGAAAGAAGGCACCGTGGCCAGACTGAAGTCTCCAAGCTGAGTGATCAGGAGACGCCCCGGCAGGGCTGCTCACACAGACGGCTGAAACAGACACTACCAAAGAAAAAGAAAGGAAGCACACGTGGGCAACAACACGGAGGAACTGGGATCCGTATGGACAGCCGGAAAGCTGTCCCTCAGACAGTGACACACAGAAGGAGCACGTGACCCAGCAACTCCACCTCTGGGCTCAGACCCAATAGAAGTGAAAGCAGAGGCCTGAACACACGCACGTGTTTGCACACCCGTGTTCACAGAAGCATTATTTCCCAGAGGCTCACATGGAAGCAGCCCAGCGTCCACTGCGGTGTCCACTGCAGAGTCAACAGACAGAACGTAGTCCGTCCAAACAATGGGAAATTCATTCAGCCTTAAATCAAAAAGGGGGGAGGACATTCTGACAGCAGTGACAATGCAGGTGAACCCTGAGGACACTGTGCTCAGCAAAGACGACCTGGGAAGAACACGCACTGTCTGGTGATCCCACATACGAGGACCGAGGGGAGTCAGTCATACAGACAGGAAGTAAACGGTGGGCACCAGGGGCGGGGGGAGTGTGGCGATTAGTTTGGGAAGACGAAACAGTTCTGGAAACAGATGGAGGTAGTGGTTGTACAACAGTGGGAATGTGCTTAATGCCACTGAACTGAACATTGGAAAATGGTTAAAATTCTGCCTGACCAGGCAGTGGCGCAGTGGATAGAGACAGAGTTGACCTGGGATGCTGAGGACCCAGGTTCAAAACCCCGAGGTGGCCGGCTTGAGCGCAGGGTCATCAACACGATCCTAAGATCACCGGCTTGAGCGCAGGTTCACCAGTTTGAACATGAGAGCTCGTCTGGCTTGAGTGTGAGATCACCAACATGATCCCATGGTCGCTGGCTTGAGCCACATGTCACTGGCTCGATTTGAGCCCCCCATCAAGGGATGCAGAAGTAATCAGTGAATAACTAAAGTGACACAACTACAAGTTGATGCTTCTGATTATCTCTCTCTTCCTGTCTTTGATCTATCTTCCTTTAAAAAAAATGGTTCAAATTTTATGTTGTTTTTTAAAATACCGAATGCGGGCCCCACCCCCAGAGTCTCCAGTGAGGACCAAGAATCTGAATTGCTAACAAGTTCCAGGTGGGGCTGCCGGTCCAGGGGCAGTTTGAGAACCAGTCACAGAGCGAGCAGAGGGAAGGGATTCAATGCCCCACATCCAGCAAAAACTGGGTGCTCAGCAATGCTGCCACCTTGCTTGTACAGTCACCAAGATGGGGGCTGAACGGGGACACACCAGGCAACAACTTTCACACTAAAATAACACCAAACGGGGTGAGCAGTGGCCCTCAATTTTCAACGTCAATGCTCCTTCCAGGCTCAGGAGAATGTTTCCACCTTTGATGAAAAAGTCTCCAGCTGCTGTTATGCTGGAATTGACAAACTGTTCTCAGGAAGTGGAAGCAGAAGTTTCCTTGTCCTTATCGTGGCCGTGGCCTCAGAAAGGAGACTTCAGCAGCTCAGGGTCAGAAACGCCGGGAAACAGAGCTGTCCCTGCAGGCGGCACGCCTTAAAAAATGACCCGCTGCTCGCCAACTCCAGAACTCAGCTGCACAAACTCCTCCTGGCCTCCATTCCAGCGACCTTACCGTTCAGTTTCCTTGTAATTACTTATTCTAGGTAACATTACAATGTTTTGAGACAAGAAACGTCACTCCAGTCCTACTGTCTGCACGTATCCACGTGCACTTTGCTCTCCGCACGCGCGCACAGGATGATAGTAACTGGGCTTTAACTCAGTGTGCTCCTGCACGACCACATTCCTCTTTAATTTTTTCCGGTAAAAGCAAAAACCTCCTAAGTCCTAGCCACTTAATCACTGTGAACACCGGTTTGCTTCCAGTCAACCTTTCTTCTAATATACTTTTCATTGTCATTTTTTTTAGAAAAACATTTTTTATTGATTGATTTGAGAGAGAAAGAGAAAGACAGGAACATCAACCTGTGTGTGCCCTGGCCTCAGGCCAACACTCTTAACCTGAGTTAACAGTCCAGGGTAGGCTAATATACTTTTAAATAGTTACATTTCTTTTAATGGTAAATAGTTACATTTATTTTGATAGTAAATATTCCAAACATACAGAAGAGAATGGACAAGATCAGAAACCATGTAGCCACCCAAAAGTTCACTGAAGATGACATTGTGCCACGTTGTTTCTGAAAACCACTTATATAAACTGTTCCAGGGGCAGGCCTTCCCCACTTTCCTGTTCCAAGTAACCAGAGTCCTACAGCTGATGGATAGCAGGGCCCTGCAGGGCTTTGCACCTTCTCTACATAAATGTGCAAAAGTACATACAAATATAAAAAAATATAAAAGACACAACATTGTTCTTTTTCCCATTGGCTTTTCAACTCTTTTATATTGAAAAAGAGCATACAAAAAAAAAAAAGCATACATATTAAAACAGTCCTGCCAGATGAACTTACAGACTAGTGTAACAGCACCCAGAAGAAACGTCGCCTAATGAGCACCCCACAACCCCCAGGTCCCTTTCAAGCCTCTCCCTTCCCAAGGGTGACGGCCGCCTTCTAACACTGCCTGCTGTGATGTTAGTGAGTGGAATCAGGCTGTGAGCTCCTGTTTCCAACTTCTTCCGTCACCGTGCTGTGTGCAGCCCACCGTGTGACCGCGGGAGCTGCAGGTGGCCGTTCCTGTTACACGGGCAGACTCACGCACCCAGACCTCAGCCCGTGTTCACCTACTCATCCTGCTGTGGCCAGGCCTCTGGGCAGGTCCCAGCGTCTCCTGTTACACACGGTGCCGCTCTGGACACAGGCACACGCTTCCTTTGGGTACATGCCTAAAAGCGAAGCTGCCAACTCCTGGGACTTTGTATGTTCAGCTTAGGAAATATTTCCAGATTTCCAAACTGACTGAGCCAATTTACGCTCCCATCAGCGAGGGCTCCGGCGGCCTCACATACAGGACAGCCTCCCCTCGCCATCATCGCAGGCCTGCGCCTCTCGGCACGGCTGCAATCAGCTCCCGGCTCCGTCTAGATTCTTTGCTTCTCTACCACAACCACTGTCCCGTGTGCCCGTGACGTGACTAAGCCTATGAGCTGTAGCGATTGCATATCTTAGGTATGGAACTGAAAATGAATCAGCCATTCTGTTTGGTTCACTCCTTAGAATCAATCCCTAGAGAACTCATTTTTTCCCTAACAGACACTTCCCTGAATGGCTCTTATATTTTAACATGGCCAATACTACACCCAACAGACACACAGACAGGGTAACACTATCCCTAGAAACCCTCTTCACACAGTCACTGTGGCCTGTATGGTCATCTACTGGATGTACCCTTGTGGCACCCAAAAAAGAAAAAAACTAAAATTTTAGTTTCCTGAGGTCCAGAATGGCAATCACTTAGTGCAAGGTTTCCTCAAGCCCACGGCCACAGCCGCAAACGCCCCCTTCATCACCTCTCCTCAGCCACACTGGCTTCCTGGCCATACCTGGAACACAGCACCCACCTGCTGGCCTTGGAGCCTGCATGCATACTGGACCCTTCTGCAGGGACACTGCCCAGATACCCGCCTGACCGAGCCCTTGATCTGTTGAGTCTTGGTGCAAATGCCACTCTCTATGACACTGACCCAATGACCAGGGGGCCTCTGCAGCTACCGCCAGTGCTCTAGCAGGTCCCTGACACGTTGTCTACTGAATACTGCCCGGGCCGTGCAAGGGCAGGAGCTCCAGCTGCGCCAGTTCACAGTCAGCACCCAACGACCAGAGCAGTGCCCGCCCAGTCAGTGCTCAGCGAGGCCTGTGGGCTGGCCTCAAGAACCTACGCACAGAAGAAGGTCACACAAAGTCACCCAGGCCCACGATGTCTTTCTAGACGGCGTAAGGACCTCCCCACACCACCACATCTCACGAAGGTCTGGCCAGTGACAGGAGCCGGGCCTCGGTGAGCAAAGGCAGAGAGAATGGCAGTCAGTGGACGCCACTGCCGGGAACTGCGCCTGGACGTCCTCACATTGGAGGTGTCCTCCCACCGCCACCTGACGACGCCCACAGCCTGTCTGACAGCTTTGCTGCCACGCCCATCCCCCCCCCCCAAGAGACTGTAAGGCCAAAATCCTGATTATGAAGAAAGTCTGGATAAGCAACCAACACAGCAAGAAACTTTTCCATCTTCCCACAAGTGCAGTGTTTTTACCTTGAAGCAAAGTATAAACAAACAATCCCTTAAGGTCCCTCCATGCCTTCAGGTGCTTATTAGCCCAGGAAAGTCTGATCTGCATACTCTCCAGCCTCAGAAGCTCAGTTCAAACACCACTTGGCCAGTGAAATGTTTCCCAAACCCGGTGAGAGCCGACCAGCCCTCCCGTGCTCGTGACTGGGCTCCTAAAGACTTTCACCAGGAATGCTGTATGTACGCCACTGAAGCAAGAGTCATTATCAGCGAGACTTCCTACTGCACAGCACCTTCCCGGATGCTGCATGACATCTCTAACCCTACAACACTCTAAGCAAGGTACTGCGATCCCGTTTTACAGATGTGGAAACCAGATGTGACTTGTGGGCCAGAACTTGTGCCAGGTTAGCCGATGGCACCAAGTCCTGCATTCCCTCTAACTCACTCAACAACCCAGACAGGACAAGAGCGGGGCAGAGGCCAGATGGTCTCCCTGCAAGTCCCTGCCTCCTCTGACGCTGATCAAGCAGTTCACTTCTCTGTACTCAGTTTTCTCATCTTTAAAGTGGGGACAAGACCATCCATTCGTGTTCGGTGGCAAGAATTAAAAAGAAAAAAAAGATGTAAGGCCCTGGCCAGGTAGCTCTGTTGGTTAGAGCATTGTTTCTGATACACCAGGGCTGTGGGCTGTGGTTTCAATGCCTGGTCAGTGCACATAAAAGAATCAACCATGAGGCCCTGGCCGGTTGGTTCAATAGGAGAGCATCAGCCTGGCATGTGGAAGTCCTGGGTTCGATTCCCAGTTAGGACACACAGGAGAAGTAACCATCTGCTTCTCCACCCCTTCCCCTCTCGCTTCTCGCTTCTCTCTCTCTCTCTCCTCTTCCCACAGCCATGGCTCAATTGGTTCAAGAACATCGGCCCCGGTTACTGAGGATGGCTCTATGGAGCCTCCGCCTCAGGCACTAAAAATAGCTCAGTTGCAAGCATGGCCCCAGATGGGCAGAGCATGAACCCCAGACAGGGGTTGCTGGGTGGGTCCCCGTCAGGGCACATGCAGTACTCTCTCTATCTCGCCTCCTCTCACTTGGAAAAGAAGGGAAAATATAAAAAATAAATAAAAAGAATCAACCATTAAAATGAATAAATAAATAAATAGAAGCAACCAATGAGTGCATGAATGAGTGGAACAACAAATCTATGTTTCTTTCTCTCCTTTTCTCTCTCTCTAAAATCAATAAATAGAAGAGTTGTTTCAATTTTTTCAAAACAGTGCCCTGGGGCCTGGGCCTGCTTTCTGAAAGGACCTGCACACCAGATGATAAATTATCAGATCAAAGCACAACGCGAATGACTGCTGGCCCGGGGACAGCACTCCCTCCAGCACTGGGTCCCAGGACAAACGGTGGCATCATGTCCCCATTATAAACTGAACAAGTGCCGACATTCCAGTGGTCCCAGGGGTTGTCACAGACGGTGGGCTGATCGTCCCGCACGCCCTCAAACAGGACATTTTCAAGTGATTCCTTTCTGAGGAAAACACACGGGACCAAACCACCAAGGGAAAAAAATCATGGGCTCATTTCCAAAAGACCTCAGAAGGCTGAAGTCAAGGACAAAAGCCGTCACCTGTCAGGTGAGTTCCTCTGACTGAAGTCAGAGCACGAGCCAGCCACGGGGCCATTGGACGGCCGCTTCCCCGTGGACGAGCCAGCCCTGACTGGGAGGGGCGTCTGTTCCTCAGTTTTGTCATGTGGGACGCCCGATGACTTTCCACAGTTTAAAAAGAATACTATTTTAGCTAAAGAAGAGCTTCCAATGCAGAAGTTCAAAGTTAAAAAATAAAATTCCATCTCTCTAAAGTCAACCTGTTTTCGGTTTTTGTCCTTTGTTTATACTCTTCATCTGGGTCTGGTTGGTTCCGTCTCAGAGTGACTCGGGTTTTCTGGGACCTTCTGACATGAAAGTGAAAATATTCCAAACCATCTGACGGGACCACGTGGCCTGACCCCAGCGTGGGCGAAAAGGAGGACCTCAATGCCCAGCCTGCCGGGGGCGGGGGCGGGGGAGGACATCCTGCTAAAGTTCCAAGCAGTGGTGACCCGATGTCATACGCCCAGCGAGAAACATTGACACCCATTCAACCAAACCGCGCTGATCTGCGAAGGGATTGCTGGGGGCATGGACACGACCCGCCTTCCACCTGCCTGCAGTGGAGACACCCAGTAACGTAATTCATCAACCAGAGAAAGGGTCCCCGCGGGAAGTGACGTGAGCAAAGCAGGAACCAGGAAACTGTCACAGCAAGGGACACATGGGCAGTCAGTGTGTCCCACCGCTGCCTCGCCCTGAATCTGAGGCCTAGCGTTCAGTGCAGAGAAGGCTAGCCTCTCAATCGGTGTGTGTGCACACCCCAAACTCCAACAGCGGTTCCCAGGACAACCCGCACATCTTCCTGACAGGAGGGACCCCAGCCCGGGCAGCACAGAATCAGGGAAGCGATGTGTGTTTTGAGGGTGACAGCACTGACCTCAACTGGAAACAAACCCGGGGGCGCACCCAGTTCCCAGACTGAGCTGGGCATTTTCTGCAGACGTAGCACAGAGCTTAACCCCAGACTCTGCAGGAACGATTCTCCTGCAGACGACCTCGGCGCACACTCCAGTTATTATGTCCCAGGTCATTATTCAAGTGCGCTCCCTTTCTGAAAGAGTGGTCTCTGGTACACCAGCTCACTGTCCGGGAGACCGACCGGTGGAGGAAGGTCTGTTCCACCTGGGAGCGGTGGACACCCGGTCCTTAAGGGAGGTTCCTGAGACACGGGTTCAGGATGCCAGCCCACGTGGACTGCAGCAAAGAGATAACACCGGCCAAATTCTAACTGCAGCTGGACGCCGGGGTGTGAACCCCAGCCCCACCATTTACCAGCTGTATGGTCCTGGGCAAGGGAACCATGTATGAAAAACTGTGGCGTGCCTCAGTTTCCCCGCTTGTAATACGGGTGACGAGAGGCTTCCCTCAAGGATTACTGTGTGGATCGGCTCCTCTGTACACAGGCGGTGCTCTGAAAGGCCTGGTGGTCAGCACAGCCACGCCACCACTGCACGCTGCAAAGCTTGCCCTCCACGGAAACGTCTCCCACTGAGGGGACTGCCCATTACTCAGTCTGTCCTGGGGGAAGCATGCCCACGCCACCTGACACAGAGACTTCCCTGGGGCTCCCACATCCCTACAAAGGCAGACCAGCAAGCCCTCACACACACAAGCCTTCCTCATTCTCAAGAGCATTAATTACTCCACCCTTGGAGCGCGACCCCAGCAGCAAGTGGCCAGTTCCAGAAAGGCCGGCCCACCCCCAGCCCAGACTGGAACGTCTCAGGAGTTGGGAGGTGAAATTATGTACTCAGATAATTGACTGTGCTAAGTCACGAATCACCTGACTCTCCTCTACCGCAGATGGCCTCCGCCGAAGGGATGCTTTGAGCAGCAGATGAGGCTCCTGGGTACTGACCCTGCTGCAACGCAGAGGCCTGCGGCCCCGGGGTCCGGGGCCTCCTTCCTCTGGGGCCAGGGGCCCTGAAACAGCTGGACATCCAGCAACAACACTCACAGACATCAGACGCAGCAGAAGCAGGGGGCCTCCTCCTGCTGACTGTGGGACTCGGCATCAGGACAGATATCAATACAACAACACATCTACTTCACTCTAAACACCCTCCAACAGTGACTAGAGAGTGGAAACTAAGAGAGTCCAAAATTCCAACAAGACTCTCAAAACAAGACCCTCTGTGCCCACCTTTGTGGGTCAGGGCGTGTTGTTAGCAAGTCCTCTTAACGTGTCATGATCTCGTGCTTCCCCAACATCTTCTACTGTGAAACGGATAACATGGTATCTTAATCCTGATATTTTCATAAAGTGTGCTCACCCATTGAGTCGGGTTTGGATTTCTTACCAATAAAAACATGCAATGGCCAAAAACACTCCAATTACTCAGAAGGTGACATGACCACATCCCTGAGGTCAGTCCCACCCGTGCTCAGAGGCTTTAATCACAGGGACACGGCAGGTCCCTCCACTGGCCACCGCAGTCTCCCTCCCCACCAACCCAGCAGGCATGGCTGCATTTTTCTCAGGAAGGAAAGATTAATACCAAACAGAATTCCCCCACCCGGAACACAGCTCTTTCTTGCTAACCACAAATTCTGCCAAAGTTTGTTCTACATAATAATAGTACTTCAGTTCCTCTTTCTCCACATTGACACATTTTACCTTGCAAATTGTGTGTGTGTGTGTGTGTGTGTGTGTGACAGACAAAAGTGTACAGACCAGTAACACAGACTTAAATAACATTCACATAACTACCAAATTAAAATGTGGTACTATCCTAAAAAAAAGTTACGATAAAAACCCAATTCTACTCAAACACTTGAGCCCGCTCTACACAGATAATCATTCTAGATACTGAGATGTAAGGACAAACCAGTTTCTGCCCACGGAGCTGACGATGAAACTGTGTGTGAGGGAGGGAGAGAGGGAAGGAAGGAGGGACAGGGGGACAGGGGGTTTTCTGCCTGAATGCAAACAGAACTTGGAGTTATGAGTTAATCGCAGTCCAACACATACATCTTCAGCGGCAGCTCAGTGACTTCTGACAAACGTGCAGGACAGAGGAGTGGGGAAGGGTGGCGGCTGGAGCACAGAGGGCACGGAAATCGCCCAGGCATGCAGACAGGGCGGGCCGCAGCGGGCGGAGGCAGTGGGGATGAGGACCAGAGTTAAGACCTTACCCCACAGACAACCAGGAAGCATCCCAAGGCTTTGCAGGTTTTGCAAAGACAAATGGCTCCAGCTCGAGCCTCCTCTGCGGATGGAATGAATGGAATGCCACGGAACGAGCTGCTTTAACCAGGAGAGAAGCCGATTCTCCCCTGTTCTAAAGACCAAATCTAGGCGCTCATGGCTGCAGAGAGTGGGACCAAGATACCCAGTATCCGCGTACGATTTTATTGGTGTGTGACGCAATCCAAACAAATCAGACTAGACAATCGAGCACACAGCACACTCATTCTTGGCGATTCCTGTTCTAAGTTACAACTGCTGCGTTTATAACTTCAAAGCGGCCCGGAAATAAATCTCATCCTGCAGTCCAGGAACAGAATGTTCTGGTCAATCAGCTGTTTCGATAGTTATAATTTCCATATAAAATCCACAAAGGGTTTACGTCCAAAATACAAAAAGAACTGCTATAAATCCATAAGAAAAAAGACAATCCCATAAGAAAATGGGCAAAAACATGAACAGTCACGTGACCGGTGGTGGCGTAGTGGATAGAGCATTGACTTAAGACACTGAGGACCCAGGTCCAAAACCCCAAGGTCACCAGCTTGAGTGCAGGCTCATTCAGGTAGAGCATGGGGTCATCAGCTTGAGTGTGAGGTCATTGACATGATCCCAAGGTTGTTGGCTTGAGCCCAAAGGTCACTGGCTTGAGCCCAAAGGTTGCTGGCTTCAGCCCAAGGTCGCTGGCTTGGGCAAGGGGTCACTGGCTCAGCTGGAGCCTCCCAGTCAAGATATAAACAGTCAGTTCAGAGAGGTTGTCCAAAGTGAATTTATTACAAGAAACAAAACCTCAAGGAATTCACTAATCATCAAGGAAATGCCAATCAAAACAAAAATGAAACACTTCATTTTTCTAAGTCTTTAGGAAATTTCTTAAGTGGTAGGTATTTCATGTCAATCAGCTTACGGGAAAAGATGCTTTTAATACATTGCTATTACAATTATAAACTGTTCATTGTCACCCTAGAGGAGAATTTGTCGGTATCCAGCAAGTCCACTGTGACCCGGCAATTCCACTCTGAGGGTAGCCATCTACTGGCGGTCGGCACAATAACAGACCCCTCAGGACACCCCCATCCTCACCCCTGTGAATCTGTTAGGACACACAGCAAAGGGGAATGAGAGTTGCAGCTGCCCTTAAAGTGAGAGCTGTGGATTATGCAGGTGAACGCAGGGTGACCTCAAGGGTCCTCAGGGGTGGATCAGGGGACAAAACAGGAAGAGCCAGAGTCCACAGCTCAGCATGAGAAAGACGTGGCCCAGAGCTGCTGGAGAAAAGGCACCATCAGCCAAGGAATGCAGAGGCCTCCGGAGGCTAGAAAATAAATCCCTGCCCACCCCACCCCACCCCACCCTGGGGGGCCTCTCTAGAAGGAACCAGCCCTGGCCACACCTGGATGTTAGCCCAGGAAAACCTCTTTCCAACTACTGACCACCAGAACTGTGAGGGGTTAAACGTGTGTTGTGGGAAACTAACACACTACTCCAGGGAAACACGGGTGTTGTGGGCACGGAAGTACGTGTTCTCTGAGAACACACACACAAACAGGACTGAAAGGATCCATCCCACACGGAGACCAGTGCTTTTCCCCGGGAAAGAGGAGGGTGACTGCAATTGAGACCAGACTTACACTTAACCTAGAACGTTCTTTAAAAAAAAAGCAGACGTGTTTGTCCACGTACTGTGTAATTAAAAGCTAAATTTTGGGGGAGTTATCATTCACAGCTCAAGCATCAAAGAATTAAAATATGATAAGAAATGCTGAGCCTGACCTGTGGTGGCGCAGTGGATAAAGTGTCAACCTGGGAACACTGAGGTCGCCAGTTCAAAACCCTGCACTGGTCTGGTCAAGGCACATATGGGAGTTGATGCTTCCAGCTCCTCCCCCCTTTCTCTTTCTCTCTCTCTTTCTCTCTCTCTCACTCTGTGTCTCCTCTCTAAAAATGAATAAAATAAAAAGAAATTAAAAATAAAAACCATAATTAAAAGAAATGGTGAAAACCACAGTGACCACAGTAATTTTTTTTTCTGACAATCCCGAAGGCACTACAGAGCTCTACCTCACGGTCGCTACAATTAATACCGACTGTGCGGACACGACACCAGAGAGGAGGAATTTGTGTCTGTAAACCACAGCCAGTGCTTCTTCAACAACTCAAAATCAACCTCCACTCAAGTGTGAGACACACACAATCCTCAAACAAAATTCACTCTCAAAGGACTCCAGCCTACCCAACCACAATCCCACCACGACACCCCTTGTCACTTGGCGCTGTCTTCAGTGAGGGAAAAAAGGTTTTCCTAACGCTTCACCTGCCTCACGGAATGAGGGGAAGCTCTGAGATGGAATAGAATGATAAGCCATGTCTGCCGGCTGGTGGACCCCACTCTGAGACTCTCCCCGCCAGCGGTAGGAAAGCGCTCTGGAAACTGAGAAATGTTACACTCTCCACACCATGGACGCACCTAATCACCACGGCCCCAAGGAAAGCCAGCTTCCTGGGAAGTCACATCACATGTCTCGGAAAGCTCATCCTAATGGTGAGTGACCCCATGAGGGCAGCCAGTGGGTGAGTCCAGTGTGAAACACCCAGTGCGATCCCTGTACCTGCAAAGGAGAGACACACACCCCTGTCCCCCGTCCTGCCACCACCACTCCCAGGGACTCTGAACTGCTTTACAGCAGAAGACAAAGAGTATTCCCACCCAATCCCAGCCTCCCATTCCCAAGTGTGACCCAGCCAAGAGGTCCAGTGTGGGGCCCTGGCATAGGTGGGGCCGACTAGCCCATGCTGGGCTCAAACGTGTGACCTCATGAACACAATGTCCTAACCAACAGGGAGAGCTATCACATGACTCCCCTTACGCAGCTCCAAGTCAAAGGAAAAATAACTAATGACCAACAAGGAGGCGGGAACCGCTCTCTAGACTCAGACTCACCCAGGGTCTTCCTACCCATTAGGCCAATGCAATGTCCCCCACACACAAACACACACACCCCCAGGCGGCTTGAACGCCACTCCAGCCTCCCTCTCCCCCTAGTGAATAAACCAAGAGACCCCTTTAAGCACGACCTCCTCAGAGACACCTCGCCAACCCCCTCAGGCGGAGCCCCCCCAACTTTGTGCCCCCCTGCCAAGAAGAAACAGCAAGTCAACACAACACAGGTGTCCTGCAGTTAGAGGACTAGCGGCGGGACGTTCTTTACGCAGGGGCACCCGGGGAAAGCCAAGCCTTCTGCAGCCTTTTCAGTGTGTCCGCCCCTCCATTCGGAAAAGCACTCACGGGCGAACGTGACGACGCGCAGAACACACAAGTCTTCCTCTGAGCGACCAAGTTACTCGTCCGCGGCCCCGCGCGTCCAGGCGCTGTGCCCACGCGGCCGGGCACGGCGGGACCGCTGCCCCGGGGGGTCTGGACAATCCCGCGGAGACGCGGGCAGGAGCGCGCGGCGAGGCGCCAACCTGCGCAGGTGCTCGGGGCCCAGGAGCCCGCGGCGGCAGAGCGAGCCCGCGGAGCCACGCGCGCCCGGGGGAGTGGGACAAGAGGCGCGGGGAGCCGGGCTCAGGAAGTGAGCTGAGGGCCGCGAGGTCACCGGGCAGCGCGGGCCCAGGTGCGCCGCCAGCCCGCCCGCCTTACCTGCCGCGGGTGGGTCCGCCTCCTCGTCCGCCTCCGACTCAGCTGCCGCCGCGGGCAGCGGGTCCATCGCACCGCCAGTCATGTGAGCGCGCGCCACGTGACTTCCTCCGCACCGCCCTCCGGGCCGCGCGCCGGCCTGGGCCCGCCTACGCCACGCCCAGTCCCGGCCCGCGCCAGGCAGGGGCCCGCTCACACCACGCCCAATCCCAGCCCGCGCCCGGCATGGCCCCGCCTACACCACGCCCAACACCAGCCCGCGCCCGGCACTGTCCCGCCTGCGCCACGCCCAATCCCAGCCCGCGCCCGGCATGGCCCCGCCTACGCCACGCCCAATGCCAGCCCGCGCCCGGCATGGCCCCGCCTACGCCACGCCCAACACCAGCCCGCGCCCGGCACGGCCCCGCCTACGCCACGCCCATTGTGTGCTAGCCCCGCCCGCACACTGGCGGCGCCCCTGCATGGCCCCGCCCTCTCCCCGCCCACGCGGCCCTCGGCCCCGCCCCAGCCACGCGGCCAAAGGCACGATCGCGGCGCGCCTTCCTGGCCCGCGCTCCCGCCGTCCCGCGTGCGCCGCTCCACCCCGCGGGTTCGCCGCTGGCGCCCACTCTCCACCCCCCCTCACTCAGTCACCCACCCGCTCATTCATCACACGCTCACCCCCACCCTCGCCTGCTTCCTAGCCCCTTCCTTACCCGTCTACCCACGCACGCGCCGGCTCCGCACTCGCTGGCTCATCCGCCCACACACTCCGTCCTGCGTTAGCGCACTCATTCAGCCGCCTCCATTCACGCGCTCATCCACTCATTGATGCGCTCACTTTCCACCCACTCACTCACTCGCGCCTCCTGGCGGCAGCCTAGAGGTCCCGCAGGCCTGTGCCGGTGCTCGGTATGCAAGGATGCACCAGGTCCCTTCCGGACACTGAGCACTGAGGGCGGACAGAGAGGGACAGGGGGCCGGAATGCAGGAAGGGCTATTTCCAAACAGGGCTGCAGGCGCATCTCAGAGGAGGGTTCCCCGGCCCTAATGGTTGAGGGGGCCCCGGATGGGGTGGAGTCTCAGCTGATTCTGGAGGGACAGGACCGAGGAGCAGGAGGGGTGCAAAGGCGCAGGTCTGCGGCGTCAGAGCTGCAAACGCCGGGGTCTTCCAGGAACTAAAGGGGTCGGGGGTAGGGCATGGTGGAAGAGGAAACTTGAGAGTTTGTTGGTGCTCCATCAGGGAGAGTGTTGTTTCCAAAGTCAGGATCCGGACCTCCTAATATTGATGCCTGCCAACAACACGAGGGGAGTGATAGCAGCCAAGATCCCGACCTCTTGCCTGGGTCCTAGGAAGGGTCCCCAGGTTGCTACTATAGTTCCCCCCTTGCTATAGCTACTGGACCCTGTCTCACAGCCCCCTCCCCCACTTGGGACACTCAGGTCCCAGCACACCACAATATCCGTGTGAGCAGGCACAATCAATGGTGACATCCCCAAACAAACAGAACGCAGGAAGAGCACTTCCCCCTTCTCCAGATGGGCAAATGGCAGCTTCCCCAAGTCCCAGTGACACACGCACGCAGCTCCTGCTGCTTCCTTCTGCCACCCTGGACTTCCTTTCAGCCGCTACATCAAGTGACATGCTCAGCACTTCCCTGACTCCACGCATCTCCGAGTCTGGGTTCCCCAGCACACACACACACACACACAACTAACTTCCTGGTATTATTTGCTACATATCTCTATCCCTGAGTCAATTATAAGATCTCTATCAAGTGTTTAAAAGCTCGTTTCACTTTAGAAACTGCAAAGCATTCTACAAGCATAAAATCAGGCATTATCTGAGAATAGCAGCATATTCCATTTATTATCTGGACACTTCTGACATATGGTCACACAGGCTTGAGTTCAGTGGTTCTGGGTCGTGGCTGTACTTCCTAACCGCCTGGAGCCCACCAGACAAGTTCTGATTTAATTGGTCTGGGGGTGTGGCGTGGATGTGGGACTTTTTTTTATTTTAAAGCTTCCCCAGATGATTCCAATGTGCAGGCCAGCCAGCCGGAAGGCCACTGCTTGAGTTTGAAAGTTTGTTTTGTTCTCTCAAACGTGTCCTGAGTAATTTACTAGGTACCGAATTTTGTGTGGCAGTGGGAAAAGAGGGATGGGGAGGGAACACAGGGGAGACCAGTTGAGGCTCCACCTCCAAACTCCTGATGGAATTGAACTGTGGCGAACTGAGAGCCATTAGTTCTGAATGCCCGGAAGAGGGAACCCAGCACTTAAAGTTGTGGCTTCGTTGCCTGACACCTGTAACGGTCAGAAAGTTTGTGAGGAACATCCGCTGAAATCCATCTGCCTGCAATTTCTTTAGATCCTCACTAAGAATCCTAATTCCTAAACTATTTCTGTGTCATTCGGGGTGAGTAAAATAGAAAATGGACTTTCTGATTTTTAAGGGCTTTTGATTACTGGCAAAACTCCAATTCCATGAAGACGGATCATCCATCTTTTGTGTCACAGGTGTTACAGGTATTGTTTTCCATTTAGGAACACAGGACCGGGTCATGCACACTGACAGAACTCGAGAGCAGAGCACCGAAGCTGGGACCTCCCTGCACGGGGGGCGGGGGGGGGGGGACATGCAGAAGGGGGCTCTATCCGTTATCTGACAAAAATGCAAGGATTTCCAAGACCTGCTGAGGACCTTTCAAAAGAGTTGCTAAAATGCTTTGAGTCAGATAACCTAGAAACATGAATATGCATATTGGATGTGACTGTTAGGAGGCCAGAGAGTGGACTGGGGTCGACAGAATAATGCTGGTCAAAGAGGTTCAAATCCCCAAAACCTGTGACTATTTGACATGGAAAAGGGACTTTGCAGAGTGAAAAGCTACGGATCCTGAGATGGGAAGAGAAGGCTGAACTGTCTAGACAGGTCGGACATAATTCCAAGGGTGCGTATAAGAGAAAGAAGACAAGATGGTCAAAGTTGGGGAGAAGACCAGGTGATGGTGGTGGAGACTGGAGTCATGAGCCCCAGCTGCCTCTGGAAGCTGGAGGAGGCAGGAATGGATTCTCTACTGGAGCCTCCCAAAGGAACCAGTCCCACCTGACCAGTGGTGGCACAGTGGTTAGAGCGTCAAGCCTGAACGCTGAGGTCCCTGGTTCAAAACCCCAGGGTTGCCAGCAGCTTGAGCGTGGACTCATTGGTTTGAGCAAGGGATCATCGACATGATCCCAGGGTCGCTGGTTTGAGCTGAAAAGTAGCTGGCTTAAAGCCCAAGGTCACTGGCTTGAGCAAGCAGTCACTGGCTGGGCTGGAGCCCCTGATCAAGGCACATCATGAGAAGGAATCAATGAACAACTAAAATGAAACAACTATGAGTTGATGCATCTCACCTTTCTCATCACTCTCACATCTCTCTCAAAAAAAAAAAAAAAAAAAAAAGGAACCAGTCCTGTGAACACCTAGATTTTAACTGTCTGTGACTTTTTTTTCACACCTGTGACCACCTCCAAAAATGTAAAACAATAACTTTTCTTTGTATTGAGATAATCAAGTGGTGGTGCTTGCCCTGACCAGTTAGGTCATTTGGTTAGAGCATCGTCCTGATGAGCCAAAGTTGTGGGTTCAATCCCCACAGGGCACATACAGGAGTCAACTAATGAATGCATGAATAAGTGGAACAACAAATTGGTATCTCTCTCTCTCTTTCCCCCTTCCTCTCTCGCTAAAATCAAATATAAAAAATAAATAAATAAAAAGTGAATTTATGGTACTTAATGCTACTGAACTGCACACTTAAATGGTTAAAGATGTAAGTTTGTGTCATGTGCCTTTTACCGACATGTAAAAAACAAAAGCACTTCCTCCTGGTCCAGATGGCTTCCCTAATGAATTCTATTGCATTTCCAAAGGGAAAATCTTACATAAGCAGAGCTTCGTTCAGGAAGGTAATGTTGGTTTGATCACTTGAAGAAAAACCTGTGGAACTCACCATATTAACAGAAGCACCATACGATCTTCTCATGTGCAGGAAATATAAAACTTGGGTTGGGGCAAGGAAGTAAGAATACAAACAATAAATAAAATGAAAAGCCGAAATTTTTCACAGAATTCCAACACCCACTCATGGCTATTACTGCAAACTGGGACTACAGGGAAATTTCTTCAACCTGATAAAGGTCATCTGTTAGACTCTACAGCTTCCTTTTCCCTGGGCAGAACAAGGCAAGATGGCCACGCTCACCTCTCCCCAGCGCTGACCGGGGGCCCTAGCCTGTGGAATAGATAGGAGAAAAAAAAGAAAACATCGAGATTGGATAGGAAGATATATATGGAAGTACAGAGAAAATTCTAAAGGATCCAAAACACAAAACTAAAACACCCAACTGGAATTAGGGTCAGTGAATTGACCAAGCACACACACACACACACACACACAAATCAGTGGTATTTCCACATAGGAGCAACAGACACATGGAAAATGAAATGAAAACAAAACCCCTTCCCCAATGTGTCCAATCCCATAGGATGGACTACATCCAGAGTGGGCCCTAAAGTGAGCCCCAGACGTGAGTGATTGGGGAGTGCCCACACCGGCTCAGCCCGGTAACAGACGCACCGCTCCGGAGAGCAATGCTGATAAGATGGGGGGAGGCTCTACATGTTGGGGTGGGGCAGGAGGCATACGTCGAGCTGCACCTCCCTCTCAATTTCGTTGTAAACCTTAAACAGCTATTTAAGGGAAAAAAGTCTTAAAAAAAACCAGGCTCTGGCCTGACCTGCGGTAGCGCAGTGGATAAAGCGTCGACCTGGGAACACTGAGGTCACCAGTTCAAAACCCTGCACTGGTCTGGTCAAGGCACATATGGGAGTTGATGCTTCCAGCTCCTCCCCCCTTTCTCTCTCTCTCTCTCTCTCTCTCTCTCTCACTCTGTGTCTCCTCTCTAAAATGAATAAATAAAAAAAAAATAAATAAACAGGCTCTGGCCGGTTGGCTCAGTGGTAGGGTGTCTGCCTGGTATGTGGAAGTTCTGGGCTCAATTCTCAGTCAGGGCACACAGAAAATCTGCTTAAGTAGCATTAAGTACCATCTGCTTCTCTACCCCTCCCCTACTCAGCTCTCTCTCTCTCTCCCCCTCCTGCAGCCATGGCTGATTAGAGTGAGTTGGCCCCAGGCACTGAGGACGGCTCCATGGCCTCCACTTTAAGTGCTAAGAAGAACTCGGTTGCCGAGCAACGGAGCAAGACCCCAGGTGGGCAGAGCATCATCCCCCAAGTGGGCTTTCTGGGTGGATCCTGGTGCGGGTGCATGTGGGAGTCTGTTTCTCTGCCTCCCCTCCTCTCACTAAATAAAATTTTATATATATATATATATATATATATATATATATATATATATATATATATATATATATATATCTCTTTCCATCAAAGTCTGATGTCACAATAAGACAAAGACTTTAGAAGAAAATAACCTTGACTAAAAAATCAGACAGAGACAAGAAAACTGCAGGTATTATTCCTCATGAACACAAATAGAAAAAGAATCCTTAACAGAACATATGCAAATCCAGCCCAGCAATTACATAGAAAAAGCATAAAATATTGTGACCGAGGGGAATCAAGTTGATGGATTGAACATTTCAAGATCCATCAAGTAATTCACTGCGTGTCTCGGAGCTGCCATTCCAAAGAATCACAACCTGGGTGGCTCAAAACAGCCGAAACTCACTGCAGGCTCGGGGTCCGAGCTCGTGATGCTGGCAGCCACAGCCCCCCCAACACCTGTTGAAGAGCACCTACCCTCCTTGCCTCTCCTAGCTCCTGGCGCTTGCCCGCAATCCTTGGTGCTCCTGGGCTTGTAGACGCATCCCTGCGAATCCCTGCCCCTGTGGTCACATGGCCGTCTTCTCCCTGGGTGTCTCTGTCTTCACAGGGCATTTTCTTTTTCCGTATAGGGACACCAGTCCAAACGAGTTAGGGCCCACCTAATGACCTCACCTTGACTTGATTACATCTGCAAAGATCCTATTTCCAACTAAAGCCACGTTCCTCGGTACTGACGGCTAGGACCTCAACATATTTTGGGGGGAAGGGGCGCACAGTTCAAGCCCGAACACCACACTGATAGAACAAAGGAGAAAAAAATCCATAGGATCATTTCAGAAGATTCATAAAAAGCATTGAGGAACATCAGTGCCCGTTCACGAGCTAGCCCTCGGGCCGGGGCGGGCTGGCGCAACACTGAGTGCTCCACCTGAGGCCAACGGGCACATGCATTGCTCACATGTGGCATTGCCCCGAGGCCCCGCCAGCACACAGAGAAGCCAGAAACAGGAAAAAGAAAAAATGCACACAGATAGCAAATTCTATAGTAACTAAATGTAGAAAGCTTGCAAGATACAACATCAAATCTAAATCTCTATTATATTTCCATATACTAACAATGTCTACTTGGAAACAACTTTTTTTTAATTTATTTATTTACTTTTTTTTTTTTTTATAGGGACAGAGAGAGGGACAGATAGGGACAGACAGCAACGAAGAGAGATGAGAAGCATCAATCATCAGTTTTTAGTTGCTTTTGCGACACCATAGTTGTTCATTGATTGCTTTCTCACATGTGCCTTGACCACGGGCCTTCAGCAGACTGAGTGACCCGTTGCTGGAGCCGCGACCTTGGGTCTAAGCTGGTGAGCCTTGCTCAAACCAGATGGGTCTGTGCTCAAGCTGGCCACCTCAGGGTCTCGAACCTGGGTCCTCCACATCCCAGTCCGACGCTCTATCCACTGCGCCACCGCCTGGTCAGGCTGAAAACAACTTTTAAAGACACCAAATGAAATGTTTAGGGATAATTTTTTAAAGATATGAGCTGACCCTCCAGAATGAAAATTACAAAACATTGCTGAGAGTTGATTATAGTAGACCTAACTATTCATTGTGAGTATGTCAATTCTCCCTAAATTAATCTGCAGCCTGAATGCAGTTCTAATCATAATGCTAACATGCTTTTTTCCAGGAAATGTTTATGCTGATTATAAAATTTATATGGAGGTCCTGGTCAGGTTGCTCAGTGGATAAATTGTTGTCCCAGTGTACAAAGGTTGGGAATTCCTTCCCTGCCAGGGCACGTACAAGAAGCAACCAATAAGGCCCTGACCAGTTGGCTCAGTGGTAGAGTGTCGGCCCAGCATGTGGAAGTTCTGGGTTCGATTCCCGGCCAAGGCACGCAGGAGAGGCTCCCATCTGCTTCTCCACCCTTCCCCCTCTCCTTCCTCTCTCTCTCTTCCCCTCCCGGAGCCAAGGCTCCACTGCAGCAAAGTTGACCCAGGCACTGAGGATGCTCCATGGCCTCTGCCTCAGGTGCTAGAATGGCTCCAACAGCAGTGGAGCAACGCCCCAGATGGACAGAGCACTGCCCCTGGTAGGCATGCCGGGTGGATTCGGTCAGGCGCATGTGGGAGTCTGTCTCTCTGCCTCCCGTTTCTCACTTCGGGAAAATACAAAAAAAAAAAAAAAAAAGAAGCAACCAATAAGTGTACTACTAAATGTAACAACTAAGTGGAACGAGTTGATGCTTCTCTCTGTCTCCCTTGCCACCGCACCCCACCCCACCCCCATTCTCTCCCCCTTCCTCTCTCACTCTCTCAAATCAATGGGGGGGGGAATAAAAATCAACAAAATTTATATAAAACAATGAAGTATTTAGCATAATCAACACAATCTTGAAAAAGAGAGCTCCCACTACCTGATTTCAAGATTCCTGTAAAGTCACAGTTATCAAGATAATATGGTATTCATACAGAAACACAAGTAGATCAGTGGAACAGAACAGGGAGCCCAGAAATTAACCCATTCATACACGGTCAATAAAGCCACCATAGTAATTCAATGTGGACAAGGATAGTCTTGTCAATTAATTTTACTGCACCATGATAACATGTTTATGTGGAAAAGTAAATGAATTTCATCTCTGCCTTTATATTATAAACAAAAACTAACGGAAAACAAATCATGGATCTAAACGTAAAACTTACATTCAGCTTCTAGTTAAAAAAAAGAGAGAGAGAGAAATCTTTGCAACCCTGAGATAGGCACAGATTTCTCAGAAGGGCACAACCAGCAGAAGCCAAAAAAGAATAACTGGACACTTTTGATTTCCTAGAAACTTCAAAACTTCTGGGTTTTACAAGACCCAATAAGAAAATCACAGTGCAGCCTGACCAGGCGGTGGCACAGTGGATAGAGCATCGGACTGGGATGCGGAGGACCCAGGTTCGAGACCCCGAAATCGCCAGCTTGAGCGCAGGCTCATCCAGTTTGAGCAAGGCTCACTTAGCTTGAGCCCAAGGTCGCTGGCTCGAGCAAGGGGTTACACGTCTGCTGTAGCCCCCCGGTCAAGGCACATATGAGAAAGCAATCAATGAACAACTAAGGAACCGCAACGAAGAATTGATGCTTCTCATCTCTCTCCCTTCCTGCCTGTCTATCCCTATCTGTCCCTCTCTGACTCTCCCACACACACAAAAAAAAAAAAAAAGAAAGAAAAGAAAATCACAGTGTGCCTGACCAGGCGGTGGCGCAGTGGATAGAGCGTTGGACTGGGATGCGGAAGACCCAGGTTCGAGACCCCAAGCTCGCCAGCTTGAGCGCGGGCCCATCTGGCTTGAGCAAAAAGCTCGCCAGCTTGGACCCAAGGTCGCTGGCTCCAGCAAGGGGTGGCTCGGTCTGCTGAAGGCCCGCGGTCAAGGCACATGTGAGAAAGCAATCAATGAACAACTAAGGTGTCGCAACGGCAACGAAAAACTAATGGTTGATGCTTCTCACCTCTCTCTGTTCCTGTCTGTCTGTCCCTATCTATCCCTCTCTCTGACTCTCTCTCTGTCCCTGTAAAAAATAAAATAAAATTAAATTAAATTAAAAAAAAGAAAATCACAGTGCAAGTCACAGACTGTGAGAAGATCTGTCATAGAGACCCCGAACAAAAGACTCGCAGCCAGAAGAAGACCACCTGATAAAATGGGCAAAAGAGGCAAACAGAAATGTCACCACAGAAGACACACGATCCACCAGTGAGCACGTGAAGCACGTTTAACAGCACTATGAAGGTAATGCAAATCAACGCCCAGGGAGAATCATTGAGATTAAAGACTGACCAAACCCGCAGGCAGCAAGGGGGTGTGTGGACCCAGCAGACCTCCCCTGTGGTTTGGTAGCACAGACAGCGTGTCCACTTGGGGAAATGTATTGGCGGTGACTATTAGAGGTAAACAAGTAAAGGACAATATGTACATAGCAACTTCGTTACAGTAACCAGAGACTGAGAACAACTCGTCATCTACTCGGACAATGAAACTCCCCTCAGCAGTAAAAAGGACCAATCTCAGAAACAAGGAAAAGAATCCGGGCATAAAATAAATCTATTTTTCCCACTTATATAAAATTCTGGAATGGGCAGAGCTATATGCTGGGCCAGAAAAGGGAAAGCTAAACTGTAGTGGAAAAATCAGGGTGGTGGCTGTCTGTGACGGAAACAGGGGAACTTTGTCCGGTGATAGAAGTGTCCTATCTCCTGGCCCTGGCGGGGCAGCATAATTGGTTAGAGCATATACATATGTATATGAGCATATAGAGAGAGCTTATATAGTATGTATGGCCTTTGAAGGTGGGGGAGTCCCAGTTTTAAGGGGCAATATATTTTCTATCATACTCCCAAGGTTGTAGAGACCTTGGTCTTTAACTTCCTCCATGTAGGATGAGCCCATACGCTGAGGCTCCAGTTCAAGCCAAAGTTCCCTCTAGCCTGACCAGGTGGTGGCACAGTGGATAGACCATCGGACTGGGATGTGGAGGACCCAGGTTCGAGACCCCGAGGTTGCCAGCTTGAGCGCAGGCCCATCTGGCTTGAGCGAAGGCTCACCAACTTGGACCCAAGGTCGCTGGCTCCAGCAAGGGGTTGCTCGGTCTGCTGAAGGCCCACAGTCAAGGCACATGTGAGAAAGCAATCAATGAACAACTAAGGTGTCACAACGAAAAATTAATGATTGATGCTTCTCACCCCTCTCCATTCCTGTCTGTTCGTCCCTATCTATCCCTCTCTCTGACTCTTTCTCTGTCCCTGTTAAAAAAACAATAATAAAATAAATAAATAAACAAAGTTCCCCCAGGTTGTCAAATCCCCCTAAGTGCTCTTCTCACGTTCCCTTGGATTTTAATTCTTTCCATAGAGTAACGATAATTCTTCATAGTAATTATTTCCTTGTCAGCTCATCAATGATTGTAAATAGATGGATCTTACACTTTATCGATTGTAAACAGATGGATCTTACCGCGGAAGATGTTTTCACTGGAAGAGGAAGAGTTCATCCAAGTAGCCCGTCTACTAGCCACATTCTCCAACCAGGAAGGCAGAGAGAACTGCGGGCCATAAAGAAACATATTGAGCCTGACCTGTGGTGGTGCAGTGGATAAAGCGTCGACCTGTGAACACTGAGGTCGCCAGTTCAAAACCCTGCACTGGTCTGGTCAAGGCACATATGTGTCTCCTCTCTAAAATGAATAAATAAATAAATAAATAAATAAGAAACCTATTGAGGATCTTAAGCGTCGGCATGACAAGCTTGTACGATGAAAGACGCCGTGAACAGGTGAAAAGATAAGCCACTGACTGGAGGAATGTGCTTCAGGTTTCAAGGTTGTCATCTGGAATTTATCAAGGACTCATCCACTTCAATATGAAGCAGATGAACCACCCAAAAGAAGCAAGACGGTACAGATGGGCAACTCACCATAAAGGAAATCCGAGCAATAAACGTGTAAAACGATGTCCAACCTTAGCAGGAGTCGGGTGGAGTGGACATTTGTTATTTGTTGGCCATGCAGCACCTGAACTTTTCTGTCTCCATCTGAGGAATTCCCCTCTGTTGAGAACATCTTTTCCATAGAGAAGGTGGAATGTTAGCTGCACCCAGCCAGGCTCACACTGGACAGGAGCTGGGGTCAAGGGGCAGAGGGAACCTGCATCCCAGGCTCAGGGGAGCAGAGACTGTAGGCGCCACTAGCACCCAGTGATTGCTGTCCATGGTGCCGGATGTGAACCCTGACAGCTGGAACATGAGTCTTCCCCCAGCTCTGGGCGTGATCTGCACACCGCCTTCTGCTTCGCTGTGAGCCCGGCTTCCCAGCCCTCCTGCAGATTCCAACTGCTTTGAATCATTTTCATCTCTCCTTAAACCAGAAACCTTCGTACATCAGGGAAATACAAATTCAAACAAGGATGACCTAGATGCCCCTTCATGCACACGAGACGAGAAGAAACAGAAATGTCCCCATGCTGCTGGAGGGAGTGAAACTTGGGTTAGACACTTTGAAGAGCGATCTGTTAACATAGTAAATTGGAATGCAGGCATCTTATGACCAGAAATTTCACTTCTGGTCGTATTGTTTAAATTATAGCTCATGGAGACAAACAAGATTCTTCATTGTAGTATGACTCATAATACCGGCGGCGGGGAAGAGAGAAAAGCCACCCACTCTGATGTCACTGTGGAATGAATAATACATTGTAGTTTATCCACACAAATGCACAGGCTGGAACAGCACATACCAGGGTGGACAGATCTCGGAAGCATCATCTGACGGAGAAGAGACATTGTCAAATGCTGTGAATTATATGGTACTACTGTGCATCTGAAGACCTAACATGTGAGTACAGAAAGGGACGGGTAAGCCGAGGAAATCTGAATAAGTAAGTTCATCTGAGGGCATCAAGCCAGTAACCTGGTTGTGACGTTACACTGCGGCTTTGTACCACTTAGGGAAACTCAGTACTTTTCAGCCCTGGCCAGTTGGCTCAGCGGTAGAGCGTCGGCCCAGCGTGTGGAAGTCCCGGGTTTGATTCTTGGCCAGGGCACACAGGAGAAGCGCCCATCTGCTTCTCCACCCTTCCCCCTCTCCTTCCTCTCTCTCTCTTCCCCTCCTGCAGCCAAGGCTCCACTGGAGCAAGTTGGCCCCAGGCCCTGAGGACGGCTCCATGGCCTCCACCTCAGGTGCTATAATGGCTCCTGTTGCAATGGAGCAACACCTCAGATGGGCAGAGCCGGGTGGATCCCAGTCGGGCGCATGTGGGAATCTGTCTGACTGCCTCTCCTCTTCTTACTTTGGAAAAATACAAAAAAAAAAAAAAACCCAACTTTTCTCACAACTGCACATGAATTAAACATTTTATTAGCCCTGACCAGGTCACTCAGTTGGTTAGCATGCCATACCAATATACCAAGGTTTTGGGTTTGTTATTTAGTCAGGACATATAAAAGAATCAGCCAATAATTGCGTAAATAAGTGGAACACAAATCTCTTTCTCTCTCTCTCTCTCCCCCTTTCTTTCTCTCAAATCAGTTTTATTTTTTTTAATTTTTAAAGAGGTGCACTGTGTGAAAAAGAAAAACAAAATTTCATTAAACATACCAGACAAGGCCCTGGCCCATTGGCTCAGTGGTAGAGCATCGCCCTGGCATGTGGAAGTCCTGAGCTCAATTCCCAGTCAGGGCACACAGGAGAAGTGCCCATCTGCTTCTCCATACCTCCCTCTACTGCTTCTCTCTCTCCCACCCCCTCCTGCAGTCATGGCTGAATTGGAGCAAGTTGGCTCTGGGTGCTGAGGATGGCTCCATGGCCTCCACCTCAGGCACTAAGAAGAGCTCAGTTGCTGAGCAAAGGAGCAAGCCCCAGATGAGCAAAGCATCACCCCCTAGTGGGCTTGCTGGGTGGATCCTGGTCGGGGTGCATGTGGGAGTCTGTCTCTGCCTCCCCTCCTCTCACTAAATAAAAATAGATAGATAAATAAATAAATAATAAAGAAAAAGAAAAAGACCAGACAATATATATGTTACTTGTAGACACATGATGGCTTCTTCTGAGCACAGGGGAGAAAATGGAATTTAGGAGTATAGGGGAGAGAAAGGTGACTTCAAATCCTTGTTTTTCCTTGGAACATCTGAGGCAAATATAATAAAATGTAAGCATTTAAAAATCTGGACACAGTCTGACCTGTGGTGGCGCAGTGGATCAAGCATCGACCTGGAAGGCTGAGGTCGCCGGTTCAAAACTCTGGGCTTGCCCGGTCAAGGCACATACGGGAGTTGATGCTTCCTGCTCTTCCCCCGCTTTTTCTCTCTCTCTCTCTCTTCTCTAAAATGAATAAATAGGCCTGACCTGTGGTGGCGCAGCGGATAAAGCGTCGACCTGGGAACACTGAGGTCGCCAGTTCAAAACCTGCACTGGTCTGGTCAAGGCACATATGGGAGTTGATGCTTCCAGCTCCTCCCCCCTTTCTCTCTCTCTCTCTCTCTCTCTCTCTCTCTCTGTGTCTCCTCTCTAAAATGAATAAAATTAAAAAAAAATTAAAAAATAAATAAATAAATAAAAATAATTTTTAAAAATATCTGGACACAGGGAAATGAGTGTCTGCACGCTACTCTGCACTTTTCTTCATGTTAAGAAATGCCACAGCGATGAAGTGGGGTGATGTTTGCAGAGTATTTCAGGCAGTGCATGACTGGGAGTCGGCGCTCAGCAAAGCTCAGCACCACTGGTTATTACTGGTCCTATCTGCCAGGGACGGGGAGATCGGCCGGCGTCCGGCATAGATCCACACAGGGACATTTCTGTTCAACTCCTGCCCCAATTCTCCTGTCCTGTTGAGGGTACAGCATCGCAAATTCCACCTCCCAGTCCTCCCTACCCCTTCCCACGGAGGACTGCGGTGAGGCCTCCAGCAGAGCCACATCCCGGCTGGGACACTCCTCCATTGCGGGGACACTAGCAGTCCCTGCCTCTACGTGGGTGGACAGATGAGAAGTCTGAGCGCCTGGCAGCCCAGCTCCAGGGACCCCAGGGTACATTTAGGATCAAGGTGGAAACACCCCCAGCCCTCGCCACCCCATGGACCAAAGTCAGTGGTACTGACCAACATTACAGCTAAGACACAGGCTCAGAGAAGATGAAGAATGCCGAGGTGCCTTTGGAGCAGTGGTGGGGGTCGTCTGATTCTGAATCGTGCCCCACATTTGAAGAATGTCCCAGGGGAGAATCAGTTGAGCTTCGGCTGAAGTCAGAGCTGTGCTTGGTCCGGCGAGGAGGAGCAGTTCGGCTGTGTCGGGGCCCCGTCGGACCCTTGGAGCCCATCTGTCCCTGTTCTTCCCTCGCCCGGCTCTGTGACCATAGTGACAGCCCCCATTTGGAGAAGATATCCTGGAGCAGTAAGTGAGAAACCCAGAGGAGAGCTTCCTACTGTAATAGGGGTGTGGAAGGCAGGGAGAGAGCCACCCAGCTCATTAACTGAAGAGGACGGGCTGACGGCGCCACCTGGGGGCCACCCAGGAAAAGACCAAGGCCCTGTCAATTCAGCATCTTG
Organism: Rhynchonycteris naso; assembly: GCA_037038555.1. Taxonomy (NCBI): domain Eukaryota; kingdom Metazoa; phylum Chordata; class Mammalia; order Chiroptera; family Emballonuridae; genus Rhynchonycteris; species Rhynchonycteris naso. Next base: position 131,784,207 of record CM073003.1, on the reverse strand, counting down.
TTGAGGTTACCCAGCCAACGGGCAGGACAGCGACTACCAGTATTGATGGCTTGAAACATCTTGCAATCTTTTTTTTTTCTTTTAAAAATATATACACGGGATACAATTTACCACTTAACTTTTTTTTTTTTTAGAGAGAGAGAGAAAGAGCCTGACCAGGCATGGCGCAGTGGATAGAGCATCAGACTGGGATGCGGAGGACCCAGGTTCAAGACCCCGAGGTCACCAGCTTGAGTGCGAGCTCATTTGGTTTGAGCATGGGCTCACCAGACTATTGGATCATGTTGATAATCCCACACTCAAGCTGGTGAGCCCGTGCTCAAGCCAGGTGAGCTGGCACTCAAGTAAGTGACCTTAGAATTTCAAACCTGGGACCTCAGGATCCCAGGTCGACACTCTGTTCACTGAACTACCACTGGTCAGGCTCCATATAACCATTCCTAAGTGTATTGCTCAGCGACATTAAGCACATTCACACTGTTGTGCGACCATCAGCACCATCCATCCCCAGAACGTTCTCAGCTTCCCAAACGGAAACTCTGTCTCCATTTAACAACAGATATTTCTCTCTCATACTTATGGAGGCCAGACATTCAAGATCAAGGTGTTGGCCACTTTGGCTTCCCCTGATACCTCTCTCAAGACATGGGCTGGGGCTGCAGCCGCCGTCTGAGGGCTTGACTGTGGCCGGAGGATTTACTCTTGTTTCACATGTCTGGCTATTTGGTGCCGATTTGGGCTGGGGGCTCAGTCGCTCCACACCAGGGGCCCTCCAGACTGATCGAGTGTCCTCCACACATAGTGGCTAGCTTCTCACAGAGGCTGTGATCCAAGAGAGAGCCAGGCAGATGGAAGCTTATCATTTGAGGACCTCAACTTGGAAGTCACAGAGCCTCACTTCTGCCACACCCTATTCAATAGAAGTGCATGACTAAGCCCACCCACACTTCAGGGGAGCGGGCTTGGTGCCCTGTTTGAAAGGAGGCGGGTCAAAGGATTTTCTAAACCTATCACAAATGCACTTACACACTCACTTCTGTGATGTTTTGATTCACGAACGCTGCTCCTATCACACTGTACTTCTAAGATGGCAAGAATCATGCCTTCTTTCCTCACCACCATACAGGCAGACCTCAGAGATGGGGGGAGGTCCCAGACTACAACCATCAAGGGAATATCACAACAACGCGAGTCACGTGATATTTCTGGTTTCCCAGTGAATACAAACATTCAGTGGACAATATACTATAGCTAATGAAGTGTCTGACAGCATTATGTCTTTAAAATAATGTACCTACCACCTGACCAGGCGGTGGTGCAGTGGATAGAGCGCCTGACTGAAATGCGGAAGACCCAGGTTCGAGACCCCGAGCTCACCAGCTTGAGCGCGGGCTCATCTGGTTTGAGCAAAAGCTCGCCAGCTTGGACCCAAGGTCGCTGGCTCCAGCAAGGGGTTGCTCGGTCTGCTGAAGGCCCGCGGTCAAGGCACATGTGAGAAAGCAATCAATGAACAACTAAGGTGTCGCAACGGCAACGAAAAACTAATGATTGATGCCTCTCATTTCTCTCTGCTTCTGTCTGTCTGTCCCTATCTATACCTCTCTCTGACTCTCTCTCTGTCCCTGTAATAAATAAATAAGTAAATAAATAAAGATCATTTATAAAAAAAATGTACCTACCTAAATTTAAAAACACTCTAATGCTAAAAAATGTGAGCCATCCTCTGAGCTGTTGGGAAAACGTTCCCGGTGGAGTTGCTCCATGCAAGGTTGCTACAACCCTTTGATTTGTAAAAACAAAACAAAACAAAAAAGAACAGCAGTATCTGCGAAGTGTGGCAGAGCACCGGCCACTTAGGCACTGACACCATTTATTATCCATGCCAGCACTTCTCAGACTTTGGTCTTGGTGCTCCGTCTAGAACAGCGGTTCTTAACCTGGGTTCTATCGAACTCTAGGGGCTCGATGAGTCGGTCTCAGGGGTTCGGAGAAGCCTCTGCTGTGGAGGTAAAGACACACTTGTGTAAAGTCGTGATGACACGCCCCGCTTGGCCATCACTTGCTGCAGAGGATCACGTTACATTGCTTGGCCAACCAGTGCTGCGGGAAATTTAGCGCGCGCGGTAGTCAACAGCTGTCGTAGTTGTACGTCGTGTGGTTTCTTTCTTAATATTTTAATCCATACTAAATATGTCGAGCAAAAGAAGAAAGTGGTCGGACGAATATGTACAACACAGATTCACATGTGTCACGGAACGGGATGGGAGTTGGCGTCCTATCTGCATGATATGCAATGCCAAGTTGAGCAGCTCTAGTCTCGCACCGGCAGAACTAAATTTGGAAAAAAAATATCATATTTTATTTATCAATAAAGAAGGGTTCAGTGAATGTGCATATGAAACTGGTGGGTTTGGTACCTCAAAAAAGGTTAAGAACCACTGGTCTAGAATACTAAGAGATGTATTTTGAAAAACACAGGCATCCATCCATTTTACATCACCAGGGCATCCCTCGTTTTCCCTGCATTACTGGATAGGACAAGCCCCTTCTTTGCAGAACAGGTGAAACCCCCAAAGGTCTTCCCAAGGAAACATGGCAGTCACCAAACCAACGTCAGCTGTTCCCAAGCTTCTCGTGAATATCAACTAGCTCCCTGTCACTCCTAGGCACACTTTCTAGAAGGCAGAGGTTGGCGGAGCCCAAAGATCCATGAAAACTGCGGATGACACAAGAAATGAGAACTCGGACCTCTCGGAGCCATTAGTTGCCCTTTATGAAAGCGCTCGACAGGCCGCGCACATCAAAGGGGTCACTCCTCATTTTACAGGTGGAGACGCTGTTGGCAGAGGGGCCAAGTGACCCGCCCAAAGCGACAGGGGAGAGGAAGATTCACGCTTAGTATTAGGCCACCCAAACCCTTGGTTCTGTTTCCTTCCCCCTTCCAATTAAGGTAAAAGATACACAGACACTACACCGACCGTGTCAGCCACTCTCACTGTGCAGTCCGGGGGCATTAAGCACACACACACATTGAAGCGTCGCCACCCTGGTCTCAAGAACCCGCTCATCTTCCCAAACGGCAGCTCGGTCCCCATTCAACTCTCACTTCCCGTTCCCGGCCTCCCAGCCCCACACCCCCACACCCCTACTAAGTTCCTTTATTTTAAAAAAATGATGCAAACACACCCAATCCGCATTGCCCTCACGCCTGGCAATAACCCAAGTTCAAGATCCAAATACACGAGACCCATTCCGAACCCCGGGTCGAAGGCGCGGCCCCGCCCCGCCCCGCCCGGAGACTGGCCCCGCCCCGCCGGAGGTGGAACCCGCCCACAGCCCGAGACTGGCCCCGCCCCTGCATCTGAGCCCGCCCACCCCACGTGACCCACGCTCGCTCCCGCGTCGGAGCCGCCCTCTAACTTCTGCGGGTCGAACTACTGCGGCCATCAGAGAGGGGGGAGGCGGAATTCCCGACTCCGCGGTGGGCTTGGGAGTGATTGATTAAAGCCATCCTCATTTGTTTTTTCTGTATTGCGCCCGGAAGTCGACATTCTGGCTAGTGCCGGCCATCTCGGGCTCGCCGGGAATTCCTTTTCTACGTTGGGATCGTCCATTCTTGTGCTCAGTCAGTAGACGAGTCTAAACACCCGACATAGGGGGGGGTACGGAGCACTGTCAGAGACGCTGGTGAGAGGCGGAGACATCCCGCAGAAACTAGCTTGTTGAACTTACACGTGTTGCGCGTATGAGTTTCTGAGTGAAGTTCTGTTTTCAGACCATTCCGAATACGAAGCCGACTTCTGGGGCCTCCCTGCGGCGTCACAAATGGCTTCGTCCTTCGCCGCAGCGCCCGACGGGAGGGGATAAAGCGTAGCCGCCATGTTGGGCGAAACCATCCTCTCCCCAGAGTAGGGGGTTTGCAACTCCCAGTGAGTTTGGACCCGAACCCGAGGAACCGGGATGATGGCCGTTGAGCGCATATTTGTCATGGGAGCTCCGCAGTCATCATCGGTAGACACGTAGTAGCCTTACAAGTTTCCCCGGTCGCGCGGGGAGGCATCAGGGCGTGGGCGCACCCCCTTGACAGCCCACGTGGGACGCCCCGCCGCACGCACATGGCCCGGCCGGCGGCGCGGTGCGGCCTGGGAGAGTCGGAAGCGCGGCGAGGAGGCAGCGGCGGGCCCATGCAGGACGCGGAGAACGTGGCGGCGCCCGAGGCGGCCGAGGAGCGGGCCGAGCCCGGACAGCAGCAGCAGCCGCCGGCCGCCGAGCCGCCGCCTGGGGAGGAGCCGCCGCGGCCCACCGGGCTCGGCGCGCAGGAAGCGGTGGGCGGCGAGGACGAGGAGGTGGAGACCGGGCCAGGGCCTGAAGTGCCCGCCGAGCCCGCTGCCGACGCCGACGGCGAGGAGCAGGACGAGGAGGAAGCGGCCGGCGCGACCCCCGGCCCGGCCCGGTCCCCGTCCCCGCCGCCGCCCGAAGAGCCTCCCGGCCCGATCGCGGACGCGGACGCGGCCCCGGGAGAGCAGGCCCGGGATGCGGCGGCCGAAGCCCGATCCGACGGGGCGGGCGGGGAGGAGGGCGGCGGCGCGGCGGAGAACGGCGACGCGGACGAGCCCTCCTTCAGCGACCCCGAGGACTTCGTGGACGACGTGAGCGAGGAAGGTGAGACGGCGAGCCTCCCCAATCCCGGACGCGGGGTCCCCGATGCCGTACGGCGTCCCCGGGCGCCTCGGGCGGGAGCCCGCGGGATGGGGCGGAGGGTCCTCCGTTCTCCACCCGGCGTCCCGCACGGAGGGAAGGGAAGGTTGGCGGCGATGTTCTGGGTCTCGTTTTCCCCAGTAGAAGAGGAGGGGGTGCAGGGTGGAGACAAGCTGGGGACCTGGCCGTTCCTGCACCCCGGTGTGCGTTTGGAGGGCGGACGGCATGCAGCGTGCGGGCGACGAGGGTCGAGCAGAGCAGAACACGCACCACGTGCCGGGCGGCCTCCGGTGACACTTCGCTCACCTGCAAGTGTGGGTGTCCCGGGTGTACAGCCACACCTGTCCCAGCTGAAACGGACGCCGCGCGGACTCCGTAGGGGCGGGTGGGACGCGGTGGCAGAGCGTCTGCTCGCAGTGAGGACCTTTCTGGGATAGTGACGGGCGCCCTCGCCCAGTTCCTGGGTGGGTGTCCCTTTGAGCCCCGGGGAGGGGGGGAGGCAGACCACCATCCTGGTGGCAGGTGATTATTTCAGATTTGCGTGTTGCTTGCAGCTTAACCTTGCCCTCCATTTCTCCGTGATTCGACTTACAGACATGATTTCTGCTTCCTGCCTGATAGGGCCCACCCAGCTCCTAGTGTGATGTTGGCTGATAGCTGATCTCATCGTAACTGCTTGTGTTTTGCCGTTTGAAGGCAACGGGCTTGCAGCACATCTGTGGCCTCCCTGTGTATTGACGCGTTACACGGGGGAGCCAGGACTCCACCGAGGGTATAGGATATTGTCATGCTGAGATGTAGAGGTTTTTCACTAGCTCTCGTGTCTGATCACACAGAGGTGGAGCCAGAATCATGAAGAACCTTCTGATGAACAAGAAAGGTTAGAAAAATCCAGATGCATAGAGCTGTCAACCTTCAAACGGCCTCAAAGGGTTATCTGTTATCACTCACTACCTGTTACAACTTATCGTAGGTACTTTTTTGCATAGGATGAAGACATTCTAGTATGAGAAGCAGGAAGGGCTCTCAGCTGGCGCAGCCTGGGGGAGGGAATGTGTTTCTTTCCAGAAGGGGTTGCTGGGACCTCTTCTTCCCAGACCAGCATTCATTTCGCCACACAGTTTTGTTATGTTTTAAAATCTGTTAGTTTTTTGTGGGTGTGTTTTTGTTTGTTTTGTTTTTTAATAATTGTTGTGTTGATTTTAGAGAGAAGGAGGGAGTGAGAGAAGGAGAGACAGGAACATCAGTCTGTTTTTGTATGTTCCCTGACTGGGGATTGAACCAACAGCCTCTGCTCCGGGAAGATGCTCTGACCAACTGAGCCATCTGGCCAGGGCTAAAAAGCAATTTTTGAACAAGCCTAAATCACACAAGATTTTCATGTGAAGTACATCTAAAACTGCACTGTGTGACAGTCAGGGGATGTTACTGTGGACACAAGGCCAGCCAGCCAGGCTAAGTGGTCACTGGGCCTACCATGTAGTCGTGTGTTCTTGCCACACTGACCTGTGAGATTCCTGGTCCTAGGAGCGAAGGCTGAGCAAGCCTTCAGTATTGTTGAGGCCCCTTGGTTGTGGTCAGTTGCTCAAGTGGGTTTTATGTTTCATGTGAAGAACTGTCCCATATGCGGAGAGCAGAGTGACGCCAAGGGTACCAGCCCTCTCCTAGGTGCCGTGAGCCCCCAGCGCTGGGTCCTGAGCCACCATCTTGCCGGGAGCTGCGTGTCTGCATCGCAGACAGCCTTTCAGCCTGTTCTCAGCTGACTGCCTTGGTGCTCAGCCACAAGGGATGAAGGTGTTAACTCAGAGTGTCTTCTTTTTATGGCTCAGTAAATGCTATTTATATTTGCTATTTAGTTCTGAGAATTTCTTCTTTCTGTTTCTCCTGGAACCAGATTGGGCCTCCGTGAGCCAGGAGTAGTGAGCGGTGCAAGTGGCAGTGATGGGAGGGGGGCGTGTGTCTCATGTGTCCGGACAGCACCCTTTCCTGGCTGTGTGGGCAGATGCTCCCAAGGAGCTCCGCTGAAGATTGTGGGGAGGAGTCCATAGTTTGTGTGAATGCCGAACTTTTTATTGTAAACCTTGTAAATTCAGATCAGGCTTAACAGGCTCCTTAATTGTATGGTGAGTGAGCTTTGAAAAGAGCCTGAGGATTTGACTCCAGTCTCCAGAGGGGAGAGTCTCCATGGTGTGGCTCTCACCTGCCTCTTTCTCTTTCTCTCTTTGGACTCAATTTTTGTTTCTTTGAAGTTTAAGTGGCAGTTCTCTTTTTAAGGTAACAGTTTCGATGTCACTTATGAAGAGTTGAAATTAAAACTAGTTTAGAATGGTGTGTGCCTATCGAAATTAAAGGACTCTCCTTTATGAAAGATCTCTCAATTTACGAACACGTCAAACACAAAGGTAGAGAGAACTCATCTTAACTTTGGAGAATGAAATGCAACAAAGTGCTTTCTGACGTGTCCTGGTGGCACGTTGAGGTTCTTAAAAGTATGAGAAGCTAGAGTGACAGTTGGGTTCTAGAGCGCTTGGGTGGACAGTGACAAGCCACTGTCCTCCAGCTGCGGCCTGGAGTGACCTGGCTCTCACACCGGCTGAGGGACTGATGCAGGCCCTTGTGTGCTTCGATGGCAGCTCTACCGTGTCTTCTTGGCGCCTGTGATTTCACAACTTTGTAGACAAGCTAACTAACTTGTACAGAAGCTGTACAAGAAGACAGGATTTGTTTCATCCTGTCTGATACTCTGGTTTGACTTCTAAATGCCCATTTCCTGCAGCCAGTCGGGCATTTCTGTAGGTCAAGGACTGGGACAGGCCTCTGGTAGGGGAACGGCCGGCAGATAGCACTGAATCGCCTGGACACGCCAGTCAGCCTCCAGCCTTCTTCCCTGACCTGTACTGGTCCCTCCCATGCTTGTTATTTTATAGTTCTTTTTATAGCGTCTTCCCTTTTCTTCCTTTTTATGGAAGGGATGCAATTCTAAGAAGTTTGAATACTTAAGATTTGGGTTCTGCAATTTTTTAAAAACAGGTACATGGATACGATACATTTTAAGTGTTTGGGTGCAGTTATGACACGTTGCTTACTGTGTTTCAAGCCCTCTCCCAGCATTTAAGGAGGTGATGTCTGTAAGCGGCTGGGGTCTACCAACACCCTGCAGGATACTTCACCCCATCCAAGACCCCATCGTCTGCATGTGTGTCCCCTCATCTTGTTTAAATGCCCGTCTCTGCCCCATGTTGTCTTCATATGTGAAGATCGGGTAACAAGTTGTTTTGTCTTAAACTGGCTGGAAAGAAATGTCTGGTGGCTGGTTTGCACAGTTTTTTTATTATTCGTTTAAAAATGTTATTGCCAGGAACCTATTGACATGCCCTGACTGTCAGAGGGAGTGTGAACAGTGGGAAAACCTTCCTGATTCTTTTGGGGGTCAATGTGGAGGCAAGCCAGGGCCATGACTTCTCTTCACAGTGCAAGCGTGCAGATTACTCATGCTTTTCTCCCTGGGAATGTGTTGCTTGGGCAGTGAGTCACTGGACCATCCTCTCACCCGACAGAATTACTTGGAGATGTGCTCAAAGACCGACCACAGGAAGCGGATGGAATCGATTCGGTGATCGTGGTTGACAACGTGCCTCAGGTGGGACCAGACCGTCTGGAGAAGCTCAAAAATGTCATCCATAAGATCTTCTCCAAGTTTGGGAAAATCACAAACGACTTCTATCCAGAGGAGGACGGAAAGACCAAAGGGTGAGTGCCCTTCTCGTCCTGTTTCGTTGTGTCTCTCCCGTGTCACACCTGTGGCGGTCACGTGGGGCAGGAGTTCTCTGTCGCTGGGCTCAGTGAAGCTCTGCAGAGAAGTCCCTTGGTCCTGGGGCTGTCACACAGGGAGGGGCCGTGAGGTGTGCTTCTTGACTAGGGTGTTGTGCGTGGGCAGCTAGAGGCTTAAGAAATCAGAGCTCAGAGTTTGAATCTGATGTAAGAACAGTGGACACAGTGCGTCCTGGGTAAAGGGACCCATGGATCTGGAAGCCAGCAGAATTTCAGCAAAATGTATATGTCGTGTTTTGTTGATTTTAAGATGTGCTTGTTCTTGTTTGTTTGAAGATTTTATTTATTGATTGAGAGAGAGACACAGAAAGGGGTGGGGGAGTGGGAAGCATCTCGCACACGCCTCGACCGTGCAAGCCCGAGGTCCAGTGCAGCCTCAGTGCTTTATCGACTGTGCCACCCCAGGTCAGGCAAGGTGTGCTGCTTTCTTTCCCCCCCACATTTAGCATCTCTGAATGGGATTTCCCACGGCCTGGATAAAGGTGCTGTGCCGTTGCTTAATTAGCAGCTATGTTTTCCTAGTGTTACCTGGAGTGGTAGCATAAAGTATGTGCAGTCTGTAAGTTTGCTTTTAAAATTCCATGTTAGGTCTTCTGTGTTGGCAAGTTTGTTTCTAATTAGTTGACATATAGAAGTGTGACTGTTGCCTGCTGACCAGGGAGTGGAATTGTGGGCTTGTGGCAAGATGGTGTCAGCTCCTGGCCCGGTGGTTAGCAGCTCACACTCCAGCCGGCTGGAGCCAGCAGCCTCCTGTGTGCTGCTCCAGTCTCGTCCCTTCTCCATGAACATTTCATGTCAGCGGCAGCCCCTGATGGGACAGGACTGAGAAGGTAATCTGTAGGGATGAGTTTGTATTTGGTTTTTAGAAACTACCTAGAATAGTTCTAATTCCTGAAAAAGATCGGGGACAGGTGACGCTCCCAATGGTCTGTGTTTGGAACTGGGTGGAAGGCTGGCTGCCTTGTGGGAGCCTCTGTAACGGCTTCATTGAAGTGACCAACTCTGAACTTGGATGGTTTCACATTTGTGTGGTTTCATAAGTCTTGACACACACACACACATTCATGAAACGTTACAGTCAAGGTCGTGGACGTGTTGACAGGCGCGCTTGTCTGCGGCTGTGGAGTGAGACACCAGGAGCTACGGGATTTCGTTCACGGGTAGGGAACTGCGCAGGTGACCTGACTGCCTGGGACATGGCGGCGCGGGTCCAGCCCAGGCGCACGCAGGTCCACACTGGAGGGTCTCACCTGTGCGATGGCCCTCTTCTTGCTTCAGGTACATTTTCCTGGAATACGCGTCTCCTGCCCACGCCTTGGATGCTGTGAAAAATGCCGACGGCTACAAGCTGGACAAGCAGCACACGTTCAGGGTCAACCTCTTCACCGACTTTGACAAGTGAGTTCAGACTTGGGCTGTGAGGACCTGGACATCACCCTGCTGAACGGCCCGGATGCTGGGGGGAGTTCCTGGACTGCGGGCGGCTCCCTCCTCTGATCAGACCACCGCAGGACCGTGTCACGTCCCTGGCTTTTCACACTGGCCTGTAACCCCTGCTCTGGGGACAGGCAGGGTGGAGGATGCAGGGATGCAGGTCCTTGGACAGTGTTGTGTTGTGACGTTGACACGGTGCTGTAGGCGCTCACCTCAGACGTGTCCCGTAAGTGACGTTAACTGAGAGCCAAGAGCCGCCTGGGGCTGGGGCCACGCCATAGTCGCCATTGGTGTTGTGATACGAGACCGTTTTTTCTCTTCCAGGTATATGACAATCAGTGACGAATGGGATATTCCAGAGAAACAGCCTTTCAAAGACTTGGTACGTTGTGTGAAAGCGGTACCTGAGTGGTGGAGAGAGTTGCTGGCTGCCCTCGGGGCTGAGATGATGAGTGCCGTGGGATTTATCGAGCCCTAGTGCACCGTCTGAGCGGGTGCTCTTTGGGAGACGCTGATGGCGCCTGGGACGCCCTCGCCCCTGGTTCTTCTTTAGGGAAACCTGCGCTACTGGCTGGAGGAGGCCGAGTGCAGGGACCAGTACAGTGTGATATTCGAGAGTGGGGACCGCACCTCCATATTCTGGAACGACGTGAAGGACCCCGTCTCGATCGAAGAGAGAGCGGTGTGTCTGCTACCCCGGGGGCGGGGCTGCGGGTGACGTAGGACGGGATGAGGGTGCACATGCCCTGGCTGCGTGCCGTCACGTTGACGTCGCCCTGGCCTTCTCTGCAGCGGTGGACGGAGACGTACGTGCGGTGGTCTCCTAAGGGCACCTACCTGGCGACCTTTCATCAGCGAGGCATCGCTCTTTGGGGGGGAGAGAAGTTCAAACAGATCCAGAGATTCAGCCACCAGGGTGTTCAGCTCATTGACTTCTCGCCCTGTGAACGGTAAGCCCTTGGGACACGCAGGGCCCCTCTTGCCAGCCTTCCACGGAGGGAGCCAGCACCGCTCGCTCTGCACCCGTCTCACGGAGAACTCGTGCTTCGCCAGCTCCGCCGTCATGCTGGGTCACGTCGCTCTGTCCTTGCCTCCCTTGAAATGCGTCGTCATTTCTTCACGAGGCACTCGGGAGCGAGCTGAAGCTCACATCCCTTTCCCCTGAGTGCATTTCCCGGCACGTGGAGCAGCCGCTGACTCCAGGAAATTAAATGCCGCTGTCTGGTCACTTGACCCAGTGACGTCCTTGGTAAATGTTTTTCCCTCCGTTTAGTATCTAGTCCAAGACGTGTTTGCTGAACCTTCCTTCTGAGTGAAAGTCGCTCCTGGACAGTGGGAGGGCACGAGCGAGAAGACCTCAGCCCTCCACCCTGTAGCGTCCTGTCTGCTCACAGCCTGAGCCCAGCGTGCTCAGTTCCCTCCGATCTCTCTGGTGCCACTGACCTGCCGTTCAGTGTCTCTGTGGGACCCCACGGAGCCCGTGTCACGGGCTCCAGAACTGAACCATGCGCATGCTTTCCATTGAACTTTTTACTAGACATCTCTAGCACATGGAGAACTAAAGAGGGCGCTGTCGTAACAGCCCTTTACTAATTACTTAGGGTTAGTGCTCGCTTCTTGTGCTGTTGGCTTCAGAGTTTTTCTGAGCATTTTCAAGTAAGTGACAGTCTTCCCTACAAGTGTGTAAGACAGCTAGCTCCAGGTGGCCTGTAAACCACGTCACCTTCTTGATGTGACTACTTCCCTGGGCATTGTCTACTGTGCTGCTTTAACCCGTGTATTTCCTGTAAACAGTAAGTCCAGCTGATGGGGACTTCTTAGTCTTGACCAGTAGTTTCTGTGCGGTCACTTTGTAGTCGTATCTGAGGTGCTCAGTGTGCAGCCACTTGGCATCTGTAGCACAAAACCACGTGCTCCTGCCAGCAGCAGTGCATGTAAATGGGGCTCAGCGAGACTCCTGCTGCCGGGCCAGGACGTCTCTTCCACCTGCTTGTCCCCTGTGGACCCTGCTTTGTTCCGGGGGGCAGTTCCGAGCTGTGTTCTGAGTGCGGTGCCCGCGGTGCCCATGGGCAAGCCGCCAGGGAAGCCTGGGGCTGGGGAGGTGCTGTCTGAGCAGCCGTGAGCCTGGTTCAGCCGCTGCCCTCAGGTATGCCCCCTCCACGAGAGGACGGCAGTGCATGGGGTTATAGCACGTGTCCTTTCTCTTGCAGGTACCTGGTGACTTTCAGCCCCCTGATGGACACACAGGACGACCCTCAAGCCATCATCATCTGGGATATCCTTACTGGGCAGAAGAAGAGAGGTTTTCACTGTGAGAGCTCAGCCCACTGGCCTATTTTCAAGTAAGGAGCCCGTGGGAGCCTGGTGACCTCTCTGTGGCCTGCTCGTTGGCAGAGCCTGGCATGGGTCTTTTTCTCCTTAGGTGGAGCCACGATGGCAAGTTCTTTGCCAGAATGACACTCGACACCCTCAGCATCTACGAGACTCCTGTGAGTGATTGCGTTCTTGGGTGATTCCGGGTGCTGGTTCAAGGGGCGGGACCGACATACAGAACGGAGGCGCTCAGGGCCGTTCCGGGGGCTCGTGTCCTGGGTCTGGCTGTGCTCTGCCCGCCCGTGCTGCTGCAGGGGTTGGGAGACGTGAATTCACCCTCTGCTCATGCTGCCCCTCAGCAAGCGCATGGTGGCCCCTCTGGTTGCCTTTTTGTAAAGACATTGTGTTACTGAGACACTGGCCTGTCTGAGTCACTTGTGACCCTCGTTTTCCCGGCAGTCTATGGGTCTCTTGGACAAGAAGAGCTTGAAGATCTCGGGCATAAAGTAAGTCCCTGCAGGCCGCTCTTCCTGCTCTCCCTCCCTCCGCAACCCGGGCTCCACACCAGGAGCGCTGCCTGCTGCCACCTGAGCTGCTGTCCCTCCCCCACACGGTGACGGGTGTGCGTGTCACTCGGGTGACGCTGCGCTGGGTTCAGGTGGCCTTAGGCAAGTGGCACTCATCCCTGTCCGAGTGGTCAGGTCTCCGCAGTGGGCCCCGCCCCCTGTGCAGGGGTGGTCATGTTGCTTATTCCTTCATTCTTGGCCGTGTTACAGCTTGTAACCTCCCAAAGACGGCACTCGGTAGAAGTAAAGGTGCTCCTCGTGGCGAGAGCTCATAAGCGTCCTCACAGTACCCTCTTCCAGGGTGTTCGCACGGCACTGCCGTCTTCTCTGTTCTGCCCTGTGGGTGGGTGTGGGCTTTCCCTCAGCTTCCGGGTGGGTCTTCAGAAATCACGGGGCCTGGCCCGTCAGCCTAAAAGTAGTGTTACCTACCCGTAGCCACAGGGAGAGGTCAGCAGTAGGTTTGAATCCTGACGGATGGGCCGTGTGACGGCGGGTGGCTTGTCAGCACCTCTGTCCTCCCTGGCAGAGTGACCTGAGGCTGACATGAGCAGACGTAGTCCCTAGAGCAGCGCCCAGCAGCCCCTGCTCCGAGTCAGCTGCGGGCTTCTGTGCAGCCGGTATGCCCTGATGTGTTCACAGCTCGGCCAGTCCTCCTGTGACGTTTTCTGCTCTTTTTGTTCTGCAGAGACTTTTCTTGGTCTCCAGGTGGGAACATAATAGCCTTCTGGGTGCCTGAAGACAAGGATATTCCAGCAAGGGTCACCTTGATGCAGCTTCCCACCAGACAGGAGATCAGAGTTAGGAACCTGTTCAACGTCGTGGACTGCAAGCTGCACTGGCAGAAGAACGGGGACTACTTGTGTGTTAAAGTCGACAGGACTCCAAAAGGGACCCAGGTGAGCAGGGCTGTGGGCAGAGCATTCCTGTGCACGGCTCCAGAGCGGCGTCCTTCTGTCTGCGTCACGTTTGTGGGGGTTGTTTTCAGGCTCACCTGATAACAGTCGTGGTTAGCTGGCTTGTGGTGGCCAGAGCCTGGTCACGTTCCCGCTGAGGAGTGTCATTTTCCCTGTGAAACTTGGGTACCACGTTCATATAGTGTAGCGTTAACCCTCGAAGAGCACAAGTCTGAGCTGCTCAGTGGCCAGTCCACTCACACGTGGGCTTTTCCCAGGAGGGACTAGCTCTCTGTCCCGGTTTCACGTCTGCAGATTCAACCCGCTGCAGCTCGGAGGCAGATGGGGCAGGGGCTGACTGCACACTGATTCACACCGTTCTGTGTGAGGGGCTCGAGCGTCCGTGGTTTCAGTGTCCACAGGGCCCTGGGTACTGAAGGGTGACTCCCGTCCTGTTTGGGGGAATCAAGCTATACGTGGACTTTCGACTGCGCGGGGTTTCGTGCCCCAACCCCTGCGCTGTTTGAGGGTCAGCTGTGTGGTGGGGTCTCCAGCGCCCACCCTCCTCTGGAGGTAAAAGGAATGTATTGTTTTCTTTTCAATTTTTCGTGCGAAGAATTGCCTGCTCGACCCAGTTTTGTACGCAGGTTATTTTGTTTGTTTGCATCATACAATTTGTAACTTATCTAAAAGGTTGCCTTGCTTTCCTCTCAAATGGAAGTATTTTTCCTTCACAAATATATTTTTTGAGATATAATTCGCATACTGTTAAACTCTCCTGTTTAAAGCGTGCAGTTCAGTGGCATTCATAGAGTTGTGCAACAGCCGCCACGTTCCTAATTCCAGAACATTCTCATCACCCAGCCACTCCACACTCCCTCCCTGCTGGCTCCCAACAACCACTGCTCTGCTTTCTCCTCTGTCTGGCTCTCTGCTCCGGACGTGGCATAGAAGTGGAATTGCAACGTGGCCTTCTGTGTGGCCGCAGGGCTCACCTCTGCTGCCATGTGGCTGTGCCCGCACCATGTTGAGCCAGTCGTCCGCCTGTGGCCGTGGTGCTTCCCGCCTAGGACGTGTTGACTGACCCGTCCCTTTGGTGGGCCTTAGGGAACTGCAGCTTTGCTGGTGGGCGGCAGTGCGGCTTTGTGAACTGTTGGGGGGTGAACGTGACTTTCAGGCAGTTCTTTCTCGTAGAGTCTGCGGGTCTATCCAGTTCTCCCACGACTGCCCCTCCCTGCCCCCTCAGCACTGAGTGCTGTGTCGTGATCACTTCATCTGTCCTCTGACTCAGGTCTCACGTTGTCAGTGTCCACAGGTAACCCCTCCTGTTTTTAACAGGGTGTCGTCACAAATTTTGAAATTTTCCGAATGAGGGAAAAGCAAGTACCTGTTGACGTGGTCGAAATGAAAGGCAAGTCCCGTTCGTGTTCTTCTGTGGCTAGCACCCTGTGTGCGGGTTACACTGGCCTCAGCCCTGACTTGGGGGGCGGCCGCTCGGCTCTGACCCAGAGCACGTTTGTAAGTTTAGGGGTTTTGTCCTTTTCAACTCAGTCTCTCAACCTTCCCAACGGCCACAGGCAGCTGCCCCACGCTTTTCCCTCACGGAGCCGAGGAGCGAGGGTTCTAGCTGCCTTTCGTAGGCGAGCATGTGTGGAGGGCAGGTTCGCAAACCGCGTGCTGCCACAGGCGGCTGCCGGCTCAGCACGCCGAGTCCTCGGGTTAGGGCGGCGCTTTGGCCCAGGACAGCGGCTCAGTGCTGCGCTTCTGCCTTTAGACGGCAGTCAGCCTGTGTTCCCGTTCTGCGTCCTGGTTTAGTAGGGGGAGGAGGGGCGCAGGGACAGAGACAGGAAGGCACGGAAAGCCTGGTCCCTGCCTGGGGAGGAGGCGGCCCCCCAGGAGCCGTGGGGCTGCTGCAGGGAGTGTAGGAAGGACACAGCCCCAGGTCTCGCAACGGGCTCCCACTGCCACAGCGGGCAGGGCCTGAGGGAAGGGTGTTTGCACTGGCCGGGAGAAGCTGCTGCTGACCCCGTGCGGTGCGCCTGGCTCTCCGGCGCCCTGGGGCCGGGTGTGCTGACAGGACGCTCTCCCGCCTCAGAGACCATCATCGCCTTCGCCTGGGAGCCGAACGGGAGCAAGTTCGCCGTGCTGCACGGCGAGGCCCCGCGCATCTCCGTGTCCTTCTACCACGTCAAGAGCAACGGGAAGATCGAGCTCCTCAGTAGGTGCCTCGCCCGGCTCCAGTCTCCTGGGGGTCGGCGTGCGGTGGGGCCCCTGCGCGGGCCTGAGCCCTCTGCTGGAAGGTCCGCTGTGGCTCCCCCGGTTCACGGGGCGTCACGTCCGTGGCTCCCGCACGCACTAGCTTCCTGCTGCCCCTCTGCCTGGGAACCCTGTCCCCGCCTGTCCACCTGTGCCCTTAGTGCTCAGCACACAGTAGGTCCAGCAGACGGTGTGGTGTTGAGAATTAATGACTATTACTTCTTAGCATTGTTTTCATGGGTGATTGAGTCGGTGAGACCTCTGGCCCCACTTTAGAGGTGGGGTTCACACTGAGGCCACGTCACCACGCACTCCTGGGGACCTTACGCAGGACTTACTACAAGGACAGTGTAATTTGTGCGTCCTAGGGACAATCCGTATGCTTCCTCTGAGACAGTTCTGTAGAGAATTTAGTTTTCAGCTCCTCAGGCCCAGCAGCATCTGTGGGAGACTGGTTGTCTGTCCATCACAAAACCGGTTGTTGCTGCTCCCTTTCATGTAGACGGGAGCAGGCGGTTATCAGCCACGGGAAGGTGGTCTTGCTGTGAACTGGGCACGAAAGCAGGTGGGCAGGCACCTCTGCCCCGTGAGCTCTGTGTCACGCCCCTCTCCGTGGAGCCGTGTCAGCGTTGGGTACCACATGCTCCCACGTGGCCCTGGCCTGTCAGGCTTCACACAGACACCCGCACACACACCACACATGCACTCCTGTCCTCAGGTCTGCAGCAGGCTGACAGCCCGCCGTGGGCAGTGAGGGTATTTGGAAAGATGGTGATTTAGAAGGACTTACGAGCACGCACTTAAAAGATGTGTGAGTCACCAGAAGAGTGGATTTTAGGTGTTTTGGCTTCTCTCTCTGTGAGAATTTGATGGAAATGGGAACCCTTGCCTGATGTAGGGTCCCTGTGATTGTGTTTACTTTAAGTGGGGTTCTTCTGTCTAGTTGCCTTGTGAAGTAAGTTGATTTGAACATGAAATGTCACTAAAAAGGGTACTGTAGATAGCTTGGCCCTGGTTTCTTTTGTTTTTTTCAGCGTAGGTCAACTTCAGCGCTTAAGTGACAGGTTTCTGGTGGTCTACAGGCATGGTGCTTGGGCTGTGGCTACAGTCCATTTACAAGCTCACCCACGGGGCAGCATGACCCAATCCCCAGCCCCTCAGTCGTGGCTGCACACTGGCTCTAGAGCCTGCATGGCAACTTCTAACAGACGCTCTCTCTCCTTTCAGAAATGTTTGACAAGCAGCAGGCAAATACCATCTTCTGGAGCCCCCAGGGACAGTTTGTGGTGCTGGCTGGCCTGAGGAGGTGCGTGTCTGCTGTCTGAGCCCTGAGAGGCGCTCTGTGGGTCACTGCGCAGACCCAAACCTAGGCCTGCTGCTCGTGCGCTGTGTTCAGAATGGTGACACCTCTGAGTCCTCGAGAACTCGAGTGTTCTCGCGTAGAAGTGTCGTCCCAGCTTTGGCTGGTAGGACAGATTGACGTTCATTGTCTTGACTTGGGCTGAGGGCGGGCAGAATGAAACAAGCACGTGCCAGGCTCTCATCACAGGCCCTGGAAGACGTGAGCCTGCCTTCCCCTCTGGGGGCGGAACCACAGATGTAAGCACGTGCGCCTGGCCCCTGCAGCCCACGGGGCAGCAAGGACCCTGCAGTGTCCTCCCTGTTCCCATTCCCGTCCGAGGCACTCACTGTGGTCCTGGAGGCTTGGCATAGAAACCTGTCCTGTGAGATAACGTAGCAGGCAGGTACGGTGCTGGGCTCCACAGCGGCCTTCTCTGCCACGTCCACGTTAACGGCAACCAGTGCTCAGGGTTCCCGGGACCCTCACCCAGAGCCCTTCTGGGGGCAGGCAGGGACGCAGGAGGGCTGCGCGCGGGAGGCTCCTGTGAGGGCCGTCTGTCTGTCTCCGCAGCATGAACGGCGCCCTGGCGTTTGTGGACACTTCGGACTGTACGGTGATGAACATCGCAGAGCACTACATGGCCTCCGACGTGGAGTGGGACCCGACTGGGCGCTACGTCATCACCTCTGTGTCCTGGTGGAGTCATAAGGTACCAGCACCCGAGTCTTCTCACACCTGCAACACCGGTGGTGCTGGGCTCTGGCAGACTCTGCCCAGGACGCGTGCCCGGCACAGCATCGCCTCCTTCCCCGGTCTCCGCGGGCACAGGAAGGTGGTGCTTCAGGCCCAGCCCCGGCTGCCTCAGTGCACGTGCTGCTCATCTCATGAGAGGCTACGTTTTGGTAAATCCCGCAAGTCAGAAACACTCACCAGACATCCTTGGCCAGCCTCACCCCCTGACACATGCGCAGAACACTCACAGTGGCCCACAGCTGGCTGGTGTCACGAGAGGACTGGGTCACGTAGCTGTAGCCCTGAGAAGGACCCAGACGTCAACACTGAAGTATGATTTCCAGTGAGGGCGTGCTGCGTTCACAGCATCCTGAGTCGAGCTCTGTTCTGACCAGAGCACCTCAGGCAGCCGCCTTCTCCGTGAGTCGTGGGTGGTCCCTGGTCGCGCTCCTGAGCAGACCACGTCTTAGCCACCGTCACTGCAGTCACCAGAGCCCCTCGGAGTGGGGTTACGTGGTGTAGGTTCCCAGTCTAGCCCCCCACCCCCCGGTTCAGAAGGAACTCAGGTCTCTCTGCAGCACGTGAGTGGCGGGCATGGGGGATGCACACATGTGTGGCGGCGTGTGCGCGTGGAGGGAAGGCGGGTCCTGGTTTGCTCCTGTTCTAGCACAGCTGCTCCCCCGCGGCTCCGGGACTGGGCCGTTGTCCTGTCGCCCAGCCGTGAGGTCAGGTTCGGGCGGGTCTGTCGAGCATAGTCAGGAATTCAGGAACACTGACGTGGCAAGCACTAGAGGGAGAGACTGGCTGTTCCACTTACGCACTCAGGTTCTTGTCTGTGCTCTGACCAGCGTAGATCTGCAACCTTCGTGTATTGGAAGGGTGCTCTAACCAACTGAGCTACCCTGCCAGGGCTGGAGACTGTCCAGTACAGTACCCCTTACATTCTGACCGGGACCCATCGGCTTGATCTTGTCCTCGGGACTCTGCTAAACAGACATGCCCCGGAGCGTGGCCTGTGACAGGTCACAGCAGAGTGAAGGAAGACACTGCTTCCTTCTCCGAGAACGTCATGAGAAATGGCCGAGTTAAACCGCGTGGCGACAGTTTCTGTGCTTGGTCAGCACTGTTGCAGCTGCTGTGAGACACGAGAGTCTCGTGTCGACACCCTGTTGGATGGAGCTTGGGGAAGGCGCAGGGCTTTGTTAGTTCCTGCTGTCCCGCAGACAGCGGCGGCTTGCGGACACCTGCGGGTTAGACGGCGGTGTTGCTCCTCGGCCTGCAGGTTCCGGGTCCCTGGCCTTGACTGGGACTCGGCCTGAGCATGGTGTTGGGCGTCTGCTCTCTTGCAGGTGGACAATGCTTACTGGCTGTGGACCTTTCAAGGACGCCTCCTGCAGAAGAACAACAAGGACCGCTTCTGCCAGCTGCTGTGGAGGCCTCGGCCCCCCACACTCCTGAGCCAGGATCAGATCAAGGTGTGGTGTCCCATGGGTTGAGGTGACGGGAGGGTGGGAAGGGGACGTTTGGGGACCCTTTGAAGAGGTGCCTGAACAACAACGGAAGGGTTTGCAGGGTGCTCAGGTCACGTCACCACAGCAGCACCGTTCCAGAACAGTTGACACAGACTGGGGGTCTGGGAGGACGTCCTGGTGGGGTTTACATAAGCGTGGATAATCGTGCT
The DNA here is from genome assembly GCA_037038555.1 of Rhynchonycteris naso. Lineage (NCBI taxonomy): Eukaryota > Metazoa > Chordata > Mammalia > Chiroptera > Emballonuridae > Rhynchonycteris > Rhynchonycteris naso. Next base: position 131,764,461 of record CM073003.1, on the reverse strand, counting down.
GACAGGGTCAGGGTGTCCCAGGAGAGGAGGCTGGTCCCCCGCTGAGACCTGCAGAGCAGCGCTCGGGACGTGCGTGCCCAAGGGCCATGGTCATCTGACACCGAGGGTGTCCATGCATGTGGGCTGCACTGTGGCTCTTGCTTCACATGTTCCAACCTGAATGACTTGTCTTTTGTTCAGCAAATTAAAAAAGACCTGAAGAAGTACTCCAAGATCTTTGAACAGAAGGATCGTTTGAGCCAGTCAAAAGCCTCAAAGGTCAGCCCTGTTCGCAGACTGGGGGCTGTCCCAGCCACCGTCCCTCCATCTGACGGGTGTGAAAGGCAGTGCAGTGGAAGAACCACTTCATGGAGGACGCTGTCTGGCCTGCCCACTGGGCTGGCAGGGGCTGGGCCCTGGAGCCCCTGTGGCAGCTGACCTTTCAGATACAGAAGTTGGGGTTGGGGACAGTTAGGGGAAGGGAAATGAGAACGCCCCACCACTCCTGTCCTGACATTGTCCCACGTGGGGTTGCTGATGACACACGTTTTCCAGTTGGCTCAGCACAGTCACAATGGTGGCGATTGTCCATTCTGTGACCCCAAACCCCATACTAGGAGCTGGTAGAGAGGAGACGGACCATGATGGAAGACTTCCGGAAGTACCGGGAAATGGCGCAAGAGCTCTACATGGAGCAGAAAAACGAACGTCTGGAGTTGCGAGGAGGTAACTGCGAGCCTGAGACACTTAGAGCTGTCTGTCGTGTTTTCCTCCTTTTCCGTCTGTTAACTTCCCAGATGCTTTAGTGAGCATCAAACGTGTAACAGTCCTCAAACTGTCAAAGGGTGCGTTCCTCACTGCTTGCCCCCGCGTTGTGGCCCAGCCCTGGGCCCAGGACCTGGCTAGTGGGTGCTGCCCCCGCCAAGGGCACCGGCAGAGGTCCCCACCTGTACTGTCCTCTTCCAGGCGTGGACACCGACGAGCTGGACAGCAATGTGGATGACTGGGAGGAGGAGACCATTGAGTTTTTTGTCACTGAGGAAATTATTCTTCTTGGAAGTCAGGACTGACCCGAGAGCACTGTGGTGAGACTCTCCCGACGGGCAGCGGTTAGCATGCTTTTGTCTTAAAGATAACGAGAAGGTTCAGTTTCACGTTCTCGGGGTTCGTAAGTCCTCTCGTGTGAAGCGACGAGTGGGGCAAACTCGACAGTCGGGCTGGAGTTCTGGGGGCCGGGCCGAGGGGCCACCCGCCCACTTCTGGCCAGTCCCTGGTTGGGCTGAGACCAGCCTTCAGAGTCAGGTCAGGTGTGGCAGGGAACTCGCTGCCTCAGTGACAGACGGACCAGAGGTCCTGCACCTCGGCTGACGGGTGGGGCGTGAGTCACTGGGTGTCCTGGTGGTGGTGTCCCCAGACAGGGAGGGGCGGTGTGGCCGCCTGCTTGCGATGCCCCTGGCGTGGCTGGCTTGTCGCAAGTGCAGGACAAAATGTAAACCCATGTCCCCTCCCTGCAGCGCCACCCTGTGCTGGAACCGGGTCGTCCTCTGCAGACAGCCCGCGGCGCTCCGGACCTCCCTGTGCTCCCCTCTGGACTGACTGCGCCCGGGACACCCGTCTCCAGAGTTGTGCCTTGAACCCCTGGTGTCCAGTTGAAGGCACTGCTTTCAACCTTTCCTGTTTGGGATTCTAAGTCAGATCACCAGTGTTTCACTGGGACTCCGCGTGGTGCCGGCAGGGCCGTCTCCTGCTGCCCCACCAAGGTGCCCACCGGCACGGCCTCCCGGCGGAGGGACGCTTCTGTCTTCCGGTGGGGACGCCAGCGGGCAGCAGGGCACCGCCTGTGCCCCAGCGTGCCTGGGCCCCACGTCCAGGTTGTGGCGGGTTCTCAGTGGGCTGAGTGTGGAAATAAAGCAAACCTGTACGAACGAGTGTCTTTCTTCTCTTGAAATGGAGGCAGTGGCCGTGGTTTGGGGCCTCTCCTGCCCCGGCCGTATCGGCCACTGCAGGGCTCAGCCCCTCAGTCACGTGCACGTGCGGCAGGCGTGGCAGGGACGGCACACCATGTGGCTTTGTCCTGCGTGTCCAGCTGAGCTCAGGAAGGTGTGTGTTGTCCCGTCAGTGCGGAGTGTTCAGAGTCTGCCTGTCACTCGTTCACTGTGCCTGACGAGAGCGTACCCCGTCAGCCTTTCCCGGGCGCTGTCCAGTCTAGAGGCCTGTTGAGTTGTCACCTTAGCTGTTGCTTGGCCCTCCGACCAGTTCCCTTATCCCCACTGAAGGGAGTGAGCAGAGCCGTGGGATCCAGGCCCATGTACGTGACTGTCACATCGCAGCCTTACCTCCCAGAACCCAGAGCTTAGTTGTTACAAAGCAGGGAGGCAGGGACAGGCGCTCGGAATTCATGGACGCGCTGCATGCAAGTGTCCAACAGGTTCTGTGACAGGATCCACAGCCCACGTGGGACAAGATGTTCCTGCCCATGTGGTTCTGGCAGCCTGTGCCAACCTTGGGCTGCCCACCACAGCTCGTCCCACAGAAGTGCAGCCAACTCCAAGCCTGAGCAGTGCGGGCACGTATGCTGCGTGCTGGCCAAGCCTGGCGCAGCTGTGCAGTTCCTACTTGTGTTCTGCCGGCCAGCCCGTTCGTGCACAGGTCACGGTCACTCTTGTCCCTCCTGCTGTTCAGTCCTGTGTGCCACAACCCAGTGAGCAGGAAAATGCACATGGTTCTGTCGTATCAACAGATCTTTGACAGCTTGCACGCTAACTGTCATGATTTCAGTGTGCTAGTTGTGATTGTTTTCTATCATTTGTAAATAAAAGACTTGCAGAAACACTGCTTGCTCTAACTCTCTGCTGTGCAATGGGTTTCCCAGGGCTGGCCCTCTGTAGAGGCATTTCCTGACCATCTGTGGGGGCAGCGGGAGGCCTGGGCTCTCCAGGAAGGTCCTGGTAGGTCAGAGGCTGGAGCATGGAGGACGGGGCCACCCTCTCCCCTTAGTCCTGCAGCAGGGAAGCTCTGGAGGCCAGGCCAGAGGCCATGGGCACACCCAGCACCACCCTGCCTGAGACCACCAAACTGCCATGCATGGTCTCCGCTGCCAGGCCGGCCATCCTGGAGCACCAGGGTGACCTGAGCCCACAGACCCAGCCCGTCACCCGTATCCAAGTGTGGGCTGTCACCAGGGATGCTGCTTGTCCGTCCAGCACGCAGCCGCTGCCTGACCTGCAGGTGCGGTGGTGCCCCGAGATGGCTGTGGGAAAGTTGAACACGGTGTCAGTGCGCTCAGGCCCTGGCAGACCAGACAGCGCACGCAAGGGGCCCAAAACCACGTCCTCGGAATCAAACCCAAAGGTCACTTCAGGGTTGCTTTAGAAGCAGGGGAAAAGCATTCACACACAGCTGAAAATACTTCATTAAATGTCAGCTAGTGGCATCTGTGCCCCTGCTGGTGGGAAAACTCCAAGCCCAGGGCAAGTGCAGAGGTCTGGCAGGCTCACCTAGAGAGCAGGTGGGGAGGAGGCAGAGCAGCGCTGGGGTTGCCATGGTGGCAGGAGAGTGCCCAGATGTAAAGGCTGGACCGTGTCTGGAGCTGTCATTGTGGGCCTGTCTGCAGCTGGCCCGTGCCCACTGGGCCTGGGCTGCCCAGCTGCTCGGAGCCCACCTGCAGTCCGTACCTGGGCAGTCCCAGCATCCTGAGATAGTTAAGGACCAGCTGGGCTGGGGCCGCTGATGTCACCAGGGCGGGGCACGGCTGCCACACACAGACGCACACAGGCAGGTCTCCGTAGCCTGGAGAGCAGGCAGCCAGAAGCTGCACCCAGGCCAGCTGGCCGGCTGCACCTGGTCCCACCCCTCTGCCAGCCCCACCCCAGCCCAGGGCAGCCCTGCTGTGAAGGAGATGGAGCCCAGGAGCCAGCAGCTCATGGTTTGTGTCCTCTGTGTCCCCTCGCAGCCCAAGGGCCATGTGTCCCGAGGCTGCCTCCTCCCTGCACCTGGGGACCTCCTGACCCAGCACCCCTTCCCATGCAGGGCCCTGCCCGCCTTCCCTCCTGGGCACATAGTGACCCCTTCTCCAGACCTCCCCTCCATCCCCTGCCCTCTGACTCTCCCTCCCTGGGGGACTCGGGGCCATCACCAGGACTCTCAGTTGGGGTGGCATAGACCCCTCTACCTGGCCCCATCCAGGCCCCACGAGGCCTGCCCAGACTCAGTGGCTGGTAACTGAAACCTCAGCCCATTTGACTGTTGGGTGAGCTGAAGATAGGGCCTTGCCCCAAACACACAGGCTGGTGACAGAGACCCCTGTCATGACTGCCTCCCGGGGAGGAGCTGTCCCCATCTTACAGAAGAGAAAACAGAGGCTTGGGGGGAGGGGCTGTGCTTGCACGATGGAGGCGGGTTTGTGACCTGGTGTCTATGGACCCACAGGGCCTCCCTAGAGCCCCCTCAGAGCAGGGCAAGGGTGGGCAGGGTGACCGATGGACCACAGGGCCCGGGGTCTTCTCTGAAAGCAGTAGAACCAGGTCAGGGGGTCTGACCACTTAGCAGCTGGGGGCCGAACGTGGGCAAGTGTCCCCCCACCTCAGTCTCCCCATCTGAGACTAGTGAGTGACCTGGAATCAGCTCCCCTCTGAGGGTCCTTGTGGGATGTGAGAAGGTAATGCCTGGCAGGACTTGGGGTTCGCTGGCCTTGAGAACTCTACTGAGAGGGTGAATGAAGCTCGGGATGGGGGACGAGGAAGAGTAGAGAAGGGGAACTGAGGCCCCGGACGCTGCTGCACAGTGTCCTGCCCACAGGCCGCACTTCGGATCCGCCCGCTCAAGGACACAGAGCTGGAGGACGGAGCCGCTGTCATCCCTCACAAAGTGGGTGACCAGGTGAGGCCGTGGCGGGCAGAGCACGGGTCCACGGGGTTCAAAGCTCTCCCTCCCCGGGTGTGTGTCCCTCACCTGCGCCGATCACACACTTACTCTCGTGTCCCTTGTTTATTCCCTCGTTCCCCTCGCCCGCTAACTCACATGTTCATTGCTTCTGTCACACGTGCGCTGACGGAAGCAATGTTCACGTCAGCGCTCCCCGTGGACGCTGGGGCCGTGAGGGAGACGAGGGCCTGTCCCCCACCCCAGCTCACTTTCTAAAGGGGTAGCTCCTCATCAGACAGGGAGCGGGTGAACGGATGACCACATTGGGAGTTCGGTGACACCAAGACACGTGGAGCAGAGCCATGGTGGCCATGAAAGTCCCCCGTGATGAGATGTTTGCGCGGTGCCCAGGGAGCTGGGAGAGAGGTCAGTGCTGCCCGGGGGGGCGGGGGGGGAGCATGCTGCAGGCCCAACTGCAGAAGGCGGCATCGGGCGGGCTGGCACACTGTGAGCAGGCCGGGTGACTGCAGCGGGGTCCCAGGATTGGAGACCTGCACCTGCCACGTTGCCAAGGATGCCTGCTCGCTCCTCCACGTGGGCTCAGGCCCTGAGCTCGCCACCCCGTCAGAAACGATGGCCGTCACTTGCTAGATGAAATGTCAGATTTGGGGAGAGACAAAACTTTGTCAGGTGAACCAGATTCACCATTTGCTTTAAAGAGCTCCTAGGAGCCTGTCTGCACTCAAAGGCAGAGGACCCAGGGCATGGGGAACAGGCAGGGCACGCAAGTCCTGACACTTTGGGAAAATGAACTGGACGCAGAGGGATGCATCTGATGGGTGAATTCTTTTTTTTTTTTTTTTTTAATTTCTTTTTATTGTATTCATTTTAGAGAGGAGACACAGAGTGAGAGAGAGAGAGAGAGAAAGAGAGAAAGGGGGAAGGAGCTGGAAGCATCAACTCCCATAAGTGCCTTGACCAGACCAGTGCAGGGTTTTGAACTGGCGACCTCAGTGTTCCCAGGTCGACGCTTTATCCACTGCGCCACCACAGGTCAGGCTGATGGGTGAATTCTTTTTTTTTTTGATGGGTGAATTCTTTTTTTTTTTTTGATGGGTGAATTGTTGGTGGCAAAAACCCTTATATACAAGTATAGGCACCATGACTCTTTTAAAAAGTCACGTTGGCGTAGCCCTGGCCGGTTGGCTCAGTGAATAAAGCATCGGCCCAGCATACAGACGTCCCAGGTTCAATCCCCAGTCAGGGCAGGGCACACAGGAGAAATGACCATCTGCTTCTCTTCCCTTCCCTCTCCCCCTCCTCTCCCTCTTCCTCTCCCACAGCCAGTGGCTCAGTTGTTTCAAGCATCGGCGTGGGCACTGAGGATAGCTCAGCTGATTTTGAGGTTTGGACCCTGACTGACAGAGGTTGCCGGGTGGATCCCGGTCAGGGCACATGTGGGAGTCTGTCTCTCTATCTCCCCTCCTCTTACTTATAAAATAAAATAAAAACAAAAATCATTTTGAAGCAAAAAGGATAGGTCACTTCTACTATTATTTTTTGTAAATAAATCAATCAAAATTATATATTTTTTTGTCAGATCAGCAAAAAGTACGTATTTTTGGTGTGCTGCAGAAATTTGATTAGTTTATGTGTGCCATGAGGGAAGAAAGGCCGAAAATTGCTGCCTTAGACCCACTGCTAGAAAGAAAAGAAAGGGGGGGGGGGGAGGCTTGTGTCACGGAAATAGTGCTGGACAGAAGCCAGGGCGGCCCTGGGCTGCTCCCCGCCTGCCTGACACCTCTGGGTGGCCCCTGCCTCCCATCCCGGGATCTGTTTCCAAAGCCGTGGGCCAAGGGAGGGGCTGGTGGGTGGCCAGGTCGTGGAGCTCCTTGCTGTGTCCCCTAATCCTTGGCGGTTCCTCCCCAGCGCCCGGCCCAGCGGGGCCTCCGAATCACCCTTCAGCCCAGGAGTAAACAGAACCGACTGGTCTCTAGTTACCCTGCCCCCCACCCCACCCCCAGGAGAGGTGCCTTTGAACCTCCCCTGTGTTCCCCAGAAGTCCTTGTACACCTTGCTTTGTAATTACGCTTCTATGTGAGATAGGAGAGACCCCGGGGGTGGGGGGTGGAGAAGGTGACCGAGGTCTCAGAGAGGCAGAGCCGCAGAGCTCAGGTGGGTCCTTCTCCAGGTGCCCCCCACGCCTCCATTCTCCCCTTCCCTTCAGGTGGCACGGCCCCTGAGCAAGAAGAAACTGGTGGGAAGGAACATGCTCTGGGTCATGTGGGGACAGAGGACAGAGGTGGAGCCAGGCTGCTGACTTAACACTTTACAAAGCCCCTTCCCACCCTGTGGAGCCAGTTTCAATGGGCAGCCCCCTTCTGCGGGCCCCTCCACAGACCCCTCCCGCTTCGTGCCCCTAGACGGTGGTGCTCATGGACCCCAGCGAGGACCCTGAGGACCCACTATGCGCACACCGGTCCCGGGAGAAGACCTTCATTTGTGACACTATTTCTGATCAGCATGCATCACAGTTTCCCTCTACCCCCGGCCCCAACATCCCTTGCCGGCCAGGCCTGCCTGAGGGTCTCCACCACGCCCTGGTGTCCCCTCAGGAGGACTTGGTGGCCAAGTGGTCTCATCCATCACACCTCATAGGAGTTTCCCTGGTAATCAAGGAGGTAAGCAGGGTTTACATGTCTCATCCACCTATCTATCCATCCACCTATCCACCTATCCACCCATCCATCTGTTCACCTATCCACCCATCCACCTGTTCACCTATCAATCCACCTATTCACCTATCCATCCACCCATCAATCCATTCACCTGTTCACCTATCCATTGACCTGTTCACCTATCCATCCACCTATTCACCTATCCACCCATCCACCCACCCACCCATGAGGTCACACAGTGAGGTCAGAGCTGCTCATTTGGACCAGTGACAGGTCATTTTCACTAGCACCCTCTCCCAAGGACAACAGGCTGTTCATCGTCTCACCAGACCTTTGCCTGTGAGAGGGCCTTTGTCAATCTGTGTTACTGAGGGGTTCAGAGTGGTATGCCCAGAGTGAAGGACACTTACTCCCAAGTCCTACAGAGCAGGGTTTGAACTCAGGCCTCCTGAGGTGGGAATGTCCCGTCACCAGGTGGCAAAGTCTGGGGATGTTGGGCCCAGCCTTGTAGCCACACGACCTGCCCGTCCCACGTGAAGTGGGACCCAGCGAGGGCCTGCACTCCTTCAACTACCAGGACCCACAACCCCTGCTTGTCCCCAGTTCTCCTCTGCAGCCGACAACAGCCCGTTCCCATCTTCCTGCGTCTGCGGGCCTGACTCCGTGTGGTTTTAGTCATCACGGGGGAGGGGACCCGGCCATATCCAACACCCACGCTGTGTCTAGACTGCCCACCCCCTTGTGGGTCTCTGACCGTGTCCAGACAGAATACACATTTGCAGGTTGTCTCCAAACAGCCCCATGTGATCTACCCTAGCGGGCTGTCCGTGGGACTGTATCCTTCCGTCTGTCCACAGGAGGACGTGTACCACGTCATGACCTGGCACCTAGTGGAAGGCGTCATCTCAGGATACAACGCCACGGTGTTTGTCTACGGCCCCTCAGGTACCACCAGGGCCAGTGTCCCGAGGACGGAGCGGGGCTGGGGGCAGCGGGTCCTTCCTGACAACACAAGGCACCTACTGTGCGCCGGCATTGCGCTGGTCTCTGCACACGTAGGCCCGTTTCATGCAGCAGTCTTGAGAGGCAGGTAGAATGATCCCCTGTCCACAGACAGGAAAACGGAGCCTCAGAGAGGGACAGCGCCCCACCCAAGGCCACACAGCTGGCGGGAGTGAACCAGGAACTGAACCCCCAGACTGCACTGGGCTGCCCACGAGAACCCACAGACTTCTCTCCTCTGCGGTTACAAGCTGCCGTTGGCACGACGTTTCGCGGGGCCGAGCCTCCTTCGGAAAACCAGAATTCCCTGAGGGTCAACCCCTCACTGGGCAGATGCAGAAACTGAGGCCCTGAGAAGCACCTCGCCTGCCCGAGGCCATGGCTGGTTTAGTTCACTCATTTGTGCAACAAACGTCAGCCAGCAGCTACTGTGTGCCAGGCTCGGGCGAAGGGAAGGAGCAGTCTGGTCCTTGCCTGTCAGTGGTCAGGGAAGGGGGCAGTGAAGGGTCCCCCGGGAAGAGACACTCCTTAAAAAGTATGATGTGGTAATTCTGTCACCAACCAGCACGAGCCCCCTGGAGAGGATTCGGGGAGAGAACAGAGACCCCTGTGTCCCTCCTCCAGCCCCATCTGCATCGCCTCTCTCTGTCCACCCAGGTGTTCTTCCACAGAGTAGCCGTTAGACTGTTCAGTTTCCCCCCTTGCTTCCAAAATAGAAAACCAGCCTGTCAGAGCAGCCGGGAGGGGCTACGCGGTAAAGGCGGCAGGTGTGGATGGTCCTGATGGCAGGCGCGTCCAAGGGGGGTCTGAGCTCCTGTCAGGAGCCCTGACTCAAGAAGGAGGGGGCGTCCCGTGCTCCCACAGGTGCAGGGAAGACCTACACCATGCTGGGCATGGACACAGAGCCCGGCATCTACCCACAGACCCTCACCGACCTCTTCCGGGTCATCGAGGCGACCTGGGACAATGTGGACTACAGCGTGTCCATGTCTTACCTCGAGGTGAGCCTGTCCACCTGCCGCCGGTGCCTAACTTGCAAAATGGGCGCATGACTCCCTAGTGTCCACTGGCCTTTGCACACCTCAGCCCCAGAGCAGCGCCAGTTCTCAGTGGACGCAGAGCCCCGGGTGGTCTGTCTGGTCCTCACCTCTTTTCCACCAAAGCCTCTGCTTTCTCCAGCTCTTCTGTCTCATCCAAGATTTATAGCAAAGTGATCCGGGACCTCTTGAGCCCATCATCGGGGTTTCTGGACCTGAAGGAAGATGCCAGGGGCGGCATCCAGACCGCTCGCGGGCATCATGGAGGTCTCCACCTCCAACGCCCAGGAGGTGAGGGTCAGCGAGGGCACGCTCCTCAGAGGCCATGAGGTCCTTCTTGTTCAAGTTCACAACAGAGCCGGGTCACGTGGCCAGCCCCGGAGTGGTTTCTCAGTTCAGGAATGAGAGACATCGACGCCTCCCTCCCCGCTCTCCCTGCCTGCGCTCAGAGCAGACATCACCAACAGATCACACACCCCCTCCCTCTGCTCGGACCCGGCTCAGAGCCTCCTCTGTGCGGCACTCCCAGCAGTCACACTCAGTCACCTCCCATCTGCCAGCAGTGCCATCCCCGCCCTAGTATTGCCCCTGCAACGGGGACAAGCTGTGAGTCTTCGGTCTCCAGCCGTGCTAGTGGCCCACCACGTCCCCGCGGGTTTGGGGCGCGAGCGTGAGCCTTCTCGCCTATTCTGATTCAAGGACTCTGTCCGTCTTCCTTCACCCCTGCTCTGTCATCCTCGCCCAGCGTGGACACAGCAGGTGCTCGGCATAGCAGCTCACGGGCTGGCTCGCAGGCGGGTTCCAGCCCACCTGTCGTTCCACACGGCTGCCTGGAGGTCTGTGTTGAAAAGGTCCTGGGCCGCCTCTGGCTCTGTGTCTGTGGGGAAGAGATGGGTAATCCGTTGGTGATGTCTGCCCCAGGGAGAGGAAGGGGAGGGGGCGGTGTTCGCATCAGCAATCGTCTATTCCTCAATTAATCACGGTCAGGCTGCAAACCCCAACGTGCTTCCCCTGGACAAGCTTCTGCCATCAGGGTCCCAGCTGTGGGGACTGGCCAAGAGTTGCCCAAAGGGGCTCGGGGGGCAGGGATGGGTGGCACACCCCCATTCTCTTGCCTGGTGGTTCTAGAGGGAGCCTGTGGCCGCTTGGACCCTGACTGCCCACCCGCTCTGCCTCTGTCCTCAGATCATGCAGCTCCTCACCACAGGTAACTGGCAGCGCACGCAGGAGCCCACGGCCACCAACCAGGCGTCCTCCCGTTCCCACGCTGTGCTGCAAGTCACGGTGCGCCTGTGCGCCTGCGCAGCAGCCGCGGCGGGACCTGGCGGAGGAAGTGCGCGTCGGGAGGCTGTTTCTGGTGGACCTGGCGGGCGCGGAGCGGGAGTCCCCGGTGCTGTCGTCTGACATGCCTCCCACCCCTGTCCCCTCTCGTCACTGTCACCTCGTGTCACCCGCCCTTGTAGTGTGTGAGCAGGACCCTGTCCGGCTGTGTCTGACAGCATCTTCAGCACCTAGAACAGCGCCTGGCCCAGGAGAGGGGCCGCTAGATGCTCATGGGGTGGAGGAATCCTCAGTCAACACGGAGCAGCCTAGCCCGCTGTGCAATATTGACGCGGGGCTTCTGCGTGTTGGTCCCTCCCTGGTCTGAGACCCAGACCTGCCCTCTGGGAGCACAGAGCCTCGGAGGATCAGGGAGACAGGTTGTGAGCAGAAAATGACAGCGCGGGGAGGCCTGTGCTTTGAGATTTGGGGTCTGCCCAGAGGCTGTGAGAGCTCAGAAGAAGGTGGTGACACTGGTAGGGTCTCAGGGCAGAGCCAGAAGGGGTCTTTAGGAATTTGGTGGTGTGTAAGGAAGAGCAGGCCAGGTCGAGGAACAGTAGGTGCAAAGCTTGGCTGTTGGGAGGATGGTGCACAGTTTGCTGACATGGCTGGTCATCTGACACTCCCTCTGAGGGTCCTGCCTGCCAGCCCTCGAGCCCTGGACTCACCCGGCCTTTGCCCCACCTGTTCCTGAGACTGGAGGCTGTGCTCACTGTCTGTTGCCCTTATGGCCTGAGCTTTCTCGGAAGGCAGGACCCAGCCCAGAACCAGGGACAGAGAAACTGCTTGACGGGACGCGGTGTCAGAACTGTGTCATCAATGAGCCCCGTCCCTCAAGTCCGTCTGGTGCACCAGGCACTCAGCAATCGTAATCCATTGGAGGTGGAGACCTCCGTGATGCACACGATCTGCAAAGCTGCATCGAGCCTGCTTTCCAAACACGAGCCGATGCTTGGGCGACGGTGTGACCCAGCCGAGCACAGAAGCGTTAAGTGCTGGGTCCAGGCTTTGAGCCCGGGCAGTCTGTGCCACAAATCCATGTCCCCCAGTCTGTGCCACAAATCCCTTCACTCATTCACTCTCTTGGTGCTTGGGTCACACAGTCAGACTGTATTGTAATGTAGCACTGGATATTGTAACCCTTCCCCAACGGTTACAATGTAGCACATTAGTGAAAAACTTGAGGTATGAGAAGGCCCAGGGACCCTTGAAAAGATAGTTTGTTACTCACAGTTCCCAAGAGGAGGCCCCTGGACCTCAGTCCCCTCCCTGGGGGTCGGGGGCTGATATGAGGATAGGGTGGGTGGGAAAGAACCTCTCTCTACCGGCTTGCCCTCTTTCTCCTTAGACCCAGAACCGCAGCAAAAGGATGCAGGAGGGAGCCCACATCAACCGCTCCCTGCTGGCGCTGGGCAACTGCATCGCCGCCCTGAGTGAGAAGGGCAGCGGCCGCACACAGTACGTGAACTTCAGGGACAGCAAGCTCACGCGGCTGCTGAAGGTACAAGCCGCAGGCTGGGTGTGTGCACAGGTGTGCCCATGGGTGTGCACTCCCGTGTTTGTGTGTGCATTTGTGCGCATGCACACATGTGCATGCATGTGTGCATGGGTGTGCTTGGGTGTGCTGCTGCTGCAGCTGATTGCACCTTTCAAGACTTACCTGCTTAGAGAGAGACCCTGACCTGGGTCTAACGACCCTTCCAGGAACCCTCAGAGGGAGGAAAACACCATAAAAACTATCTCTAGTCACTAACTCACTCCTTCTCCCACCGTCCCTTTGAGTATGATGCAGCCCGTGCTTGCATACCTCCAGGGACAGGGAGCTCACTACCTCACTGAGGCTGCCTGTTCTATTGTGCACAGTCTGACTATGAGAACATTCCCCCTCACTGAGCTGAATGCTGTCACCTCTGCTCTGCAGCAAGGCGGGTTGTACCTAAATAAATAGGCAAAGCCAAAAGGAATGTCCCTGTGAATTCGGCCTCTTGGTCTAATCTGCTCACATTGGAGCAGTCAGATGGGGTGGGCTTGGAACAGGCCCGACCCCCCTCACCCTCAGCATCACTTCCCTGAGCACTGACCCCTGGGTCCTGGCATCAGCTGCCCTTCTCAGGGTCTGGAGCAGGAACCACAGGGGGCTGGTGCAGACAAGCCTGGCGTGGGTGGGCGATGGGCAGCACCCTGGGCAGGTGGGAGACGGTTCCTGTCACCTCCAGCTCATTGCCTCCACTGAGCAGCACGCCCTGGGAGGGAACAGCCAGACGGTGACGATCGCCCACATCAGCCCAGCCAGCACGTCCTCCGAGGTGTCGCGGACCACCTTGCTGTATGCATACAGAGCCAAAAGCATCAAGACCAGGGTGAGCCGCCCGTCTGTTCCCACACGGACTCCTTCATGCTCTGGCGCCCTCCAGCAGCTCCAGAAGAGGGTTCTTCCCCTGTCCCTCTAGCTCCGGTGGCTCCTGGCAAGCCTCGGCTTGTGGCCACATCTTCCAACTGTGTGCTGTCTTCACGGGGCCTCCTCATTATCTCTGTTTCTGCCTTCTCTTCTCTGATGAGATCATTGGCATTCAACTCAGGACCCCCCCCCAAACCCCATAACCCTCAATCCTTAATCCAGAACGTCCTCACAGCAAGATCCTGAATTTCATTTGCAAAGACCCTTTTTTGGATAAGACCACCTTCAGGGGCTTGGGGTGGTGTGCTGCCCCCCCCAGGTCAAGCACAACCTGATGAAGGTATCCTACCACATCGACCAGTACACAGACGTCATCTCCAACCTGCGTGGGCAGATCGAGCGCCTCAAGTCCAAAGTTGAGAGGCGGGAGGAGCAGAAGAGACGATTCCGGGGTCCAAGACGCACAAGGTAGAGCCTGGTGCAGACCTGCTGCTTCAGATGACCTAGCCGTCCTGGGGTGGGGACGGGTTTGGTGAGTTCAAGGAGCAGAAAGCAGAGCAGTTTGCAAATATTTTCTCCTATCCACCCACCCGTCCACCCACCATCCATCCACCATCCATCCATCCACCATCCATCCATCCATCCATCTACCCATCCACCATCCATCCATCCACCATCCATCCACCATCCATCCACCATCCATCCATCCACCATCCATCCATCCATCCATCCACCATCCATCCATCCATCCACCATCCACCATCCATCCATCCACCATCCATCCACCCACCCGTCCACCATCCACCATCCATCCACCCACCCGTCCACCCACCATCCATCCACCATCCATCCATCCATCCACCATCCATCCACCATCCACCCACCATCCACCATCCATCCATCCACCATCCACCCACCATCCATCCACCATCCATCCACCATCCATCCATCCACCCATTCACCCACCATCCATCCATCCATCCACCATCCATCCATCCATCCATCCACCATCCATCCATCCATCCACCCATTCACCCACCATCTACCCACCATCCATCCATCCATCCATCCACCCACCATCCATCTATCCATCCATCATCCATCCATCCATCCTTCCACCCACCATCTATCCATCCATTCATCCTTTATCTATCCATCTACCATCCATCCACCCACCATCCGTCATCCATCCATCCACCAGCCATCCATCCACCATCCATCCACCATCCATCCATCCACCATCCATCCACCATCCATCCATCCACCATCCACCCACCATCCATCCATCCACCATCCACCCACCATCCATCCATCCACCATCCATCCACCATCCATCCATCCACCATCCACCCACCATCCATCCATCCACCATCCACCCACCATCCATCCACCCACCATCCATCCATCCACCATCCATCCATCCATCCATCCACCATCCATCCATCCATCCACCCATTCACCCACCATCTACCCACCATCCATCCATCCATCCATCCACCAACCATCCATCTATCCATCCATCATCCATCCATCCATCCTTCCACCCACCATCTATCCATCCATTCATCCTTTATCTATCCATCTACCATCCATCCACCCACCATCCGTCATCCATCCATCCACCATCCATCCATCCACCATCCATCCACCATCCATCCATCCACCATCCATCCATCCATCCATCCACCATCCATCCATCCACCATCCATCCACCATCCATCCATCCACCATCCATCCACCATCCATCCATCCATCCATCCATCCATCCACCATCCATCCATCCACCATCCATCCATCTATCCATCCACTATCCATCCATCCATCCATCCACCCACCCACCACCCATCACACATGTGGACGAGCTCCTCCGTGGCTTAGGTGGCACTGCCCTTGGCACAGTGGCTCTCTTGCTGCCCCCAGCCATGATTCCCGCCCCGGACACGGAGGAGGACCGCCGCCTGCAGATGAACAGGATCCGGGCCCAGCTCGTCGGGACCTTCAAGGAGCAGTTGGAGATGCGGCGTAGCCTGGTGGAGCTGGAGAACACCAGCATCGAGCTGCACATCGACACGTCCTGACACCTGCTGGCCATTGCAGAGCGAGTGTGCCCGCCCGTGGGAGCCTCCTGGGGCCCCAGCGCCACCCATCCTGCGACGGAGGAGGGAGGCCGTGTAGGACCAGCGGAACCGCTGGTGGGAGCTCTTATTTTTGCTCCTGTCCAGCCTCCCTCTACCTCTGCACATCCCCATGGGAGACTTCAGCCAAGGGACCCCTCTGCCCAGGCAGGACTCATGGCCCAATGCCTCCCCTCCCCTCCTGCCCTGAACCTCATCTGGAGCAGGTGGAGAAGGCGTCCAGGACCCTTTGGTTTCTTTCTCACAAGCTGAAGTCCAGAGCCAGCCCTAGAAGGCTAAGGTCAACCCCAACATGTGACAGAAGGGGACACTGAAGCTCAGAGAAAACAGGGTGGATGCCAAGGTTGTGTGTCCAATGGCCAAGGCTCTCTCAACTGTCCCGGTACCTACTCCCTGTCTCTCCTTCTATGAACAGGCTGACCATGTAGTTTGTCACCCAGACAGACGTGTGGGAGGGTGGGACATTATTAACAAAGACACTGAGACATTGGAGTCACCAACTGCCCTGGACAAGCCGGACACGGGGCTTCCCCACGCCCGTTTCTCTTCCTGTCCTCTTTCTCCTCCTCTCTATTGATTTGCTTAATTACACAAGATCCCTGCACTAGAGGGGTCCCAAGTAAAGGAGCCACTGTCCCCGCCCGCCTGATTCCAGACCCCTCCCCTGTGGTCCTTCTTTGCGGTTCCTGCGTGGTTTAGATTCAGTCTGGCAGGGGGCACTGTTGTCATCTGAGGGAGGGGGTTCAGAGATGTGGCTTTAGGGGGTCCTGGTGGGTGGACTGGGGATTAGGGCACTGGCTGCAGGGTCTTGTGTTTAATTGTTCAGACATCCCACTGCCATCTCACCTTTTCTTTGTCTTTCCCCCAGTCTTTTTGTTCATGATGTTTGTTTGTTTTACAAATAGAGATCAGATAGCAGACCCAAATTCCGCCCTAGTTTCATTGCCATGCCTGTGAGTAGACCAGCCAGTGCCAACAAGGACTCCCAGCCCGGCTGTGACTTGCACTCTGACCCCTGATCCTTGCCATGGCTGCAGCTGGGAGCGGGAGAAGGCCCACCGTGCCCAGGACAGGGCTCCCAAGAGAGACGATCAGCAGGTGGCGGCCGATGCAGACAGGGACGTAGGCAAGCCCGCAGAGCCACACGAGGTGACTCTGGCCAGAGAGGAGGTCAGTCAACGTGCTGCTGGCAGAGCAGCGCAAAAACCATGGCCCTCAAGGTGGGGAGCAGGACCGGGTAGGTCCACATAACACCATGGTAACAAGTCACTAACGTTTACTGGCCAATGCCAGCCCCGTGCCCCCTCACAGCGGCCCCGCCACGTAGGGCCAATCGCAGCCCCTCCTATGGTCAAGAGAGGTTAGAGGGACTGTCCCCAAGTCCCAGAGGACAGGAGCAAGACTGGGACTTGACCCATCTGACTGCAAACCCACCCCACGTGTTAAAGTTCTGGCCACACTGGGGGCTGCAGGGCCAGCGTGCAGGGCAGGAGGCCCCGGGGGACAGGGGAGCTGGTGGCCAGATCGTGGGGCAGGACTGGCCATCTGGCGTCCCCCTGAGACCCTCCTGATGCGTGTCCATGGGACCAGCACAGCCTCAGCTCCACGCTGAAGTGCTTCTGCCGGCCCCTGTCAGTCTCCCGTGTCTGGTCTCGGGCACGTGACAGTGGACAGGGACGTGGCCAGAGGAAACCCAGACTCCAGGCGCCTCCCTGGACAGTGGGCCCTCTCACATTCTTGCTCCATGAGAAGAGCGAGCTATTTATACGAGCTGTTTATATAATGGAGACTTTGGGGGGAAACGCCGGTGAAGCCAGCCTGATCCCAGCCCGTCGGCTAAATGTGAGCAGTTGCATTTTCAGGCAAGCGGAGAACGTGTCTGATGATGTCATGTGGCTAAAAGCGGGTGGCATTTACATCACTGGAAAGCTATGTAGCCACACCGAGAACCTCTGAATATTGTGGCATCCGCCTGACGCAGTTCGGAGATTATGTGATCTCCCATCAGAAGTCCTCCAACGTTTAAAAATAAGGGTCTGACCAGGCGGTGCCGCAGTGGATAGAGCGTTGGACTGGGATGCGGAAGACCCAGGTTCGAGACCCCGAGCTCGCCAGCTTGAGCGCAGGCCCATCTGGCTTGAGCAAAAGCTCACCAGCTTAAACCCAAGGTCGCTGGCTCCAGCAAGGGGTGGCTAGGTCTGCTGAAGGCCCACGGTCAAGGCACGTGTGAGAAAGCAATCAATGAACAACTATGGTGTCCCAATGAAAAACTGATAATTGATGCTTCTCATCTCTCTCCGTTCCTGTCTGTTCCTATCTATCCCTCTCTCTGACTCTCTCTCTGTCCCTGTAAAATAAATAAATAAATAATCATTTTAAAAAAAAAATAAGGGAAGTCGTGCCTTTTGCTCAGAGACCAGTTACCGGGCCTTGGCGGAGGGCGCGACCTTCAACAGATACTGAGACGCATGGCAGCCCCCCGGACGTGAGACCATGAACTCCTCAGTCAGTCGAACGGGCAGCGTTTTAAGGGTGCATGCAGGTCAGTGTCCTGGGGACATCGAAATGAACGAACGGGACAGTCAGTCTCTGTGATGAGCTCACAATCTGCTGCAAAGACACACACACGCCGACCCACAATTCAGTGCGGGAGGACAGTGTCGACGTCCGAACGGGAAGCTGGGAAGCTGGGGAGCTGGAGAAGGGGGCCATTGATCCAGCGTGGGGGCTGGGGTGGGCTGCAGGGAGAAGGAGGGGAGTGAGGTCTTCCTGGGGAGCTGAGCCACTCCTCTCCGAGTGTCGCCTTCTTAGTCCCCAGATGTCAGGGCATCAGCACACAGAGAATGAGAGATGGGGTGTACCCGGCAGGGGGAGCAGCCACACGTCCTCTGAGCCTACCCATCACCTGTGCGTGTTTGTGTGCGTGATATGCCAACCGGGGTCCCTCAGGACGAGCAGCCGTGGCCTCAGAGACTCCGGCAAGGGTCCTGACAGCACGCAGCCTCTCCGCCAGGCCGAGCTAGAGGAGCGCCTGGCCAGCGCCCAGAGGAAGGCCTCGCAGCTGCAGGAGCTGCTGCCAGCGCAGGCCATCAACGAGGACCAGAGGGAGGTGCTGCGGCGGCTGTGCCGTGCCCACGAGCTGGAGGTGGAGCACACGGGGCTGCAGGCCGGCCGCCTGCGCCAGGAGAGCCTGCTGTTCCAGAAGGACCTGGTCATCCAGCCCCACCAGCAGCACCGGCAGCTCTGCCAGCGCATTATCCAGGACCAGCGGCAGCTGATTCAGGGTGAGGCCCGGGCTCTCTTCCGGCCCTTCCCGGCCGCCCCTCAGGTCCTGCCACAGGCTTCTTTTTCTTTTCACTTTCTATTCTTTTTTTTTTATTTTTAAATTTTTTTCTGAAGTGAGAAGTGGGGAGTCAGAGAGACAGACTCCCGCATGTGCCCGACCGGGATCCACCCGGCATGCCCACCAGGGGGCGATGCTCTGCCCATCTGGGGTGTTGCTCCATTGCAACCAGAGCCATTCTAGCACCTGAGGTGGAGGCCATGGAGCCGTCCTCAGTGCCCGGGCCAACTTTGCTCCAATGGAGCCTTGGCTGCGGGAGGGGAAGAGAGAGACAGAGAGGAAGGAGAGGGGGAAGGGTGGAGAAGCAGATGGGCGCTTCTCCTGTGAGCCCTGACCGGGAATCAAACTCTGGGACTTCCACACTCCTGGCCGATGCTCTACCAGTTAGCCAACCGGCCAGGGCTAACTTATATTATTTTAAAAAATATTTTTTATTTATTAATATTACAGGGACAGAGAGAGAGTCAGAGAGAGGGACAGACAGACAGGAGCGGAGAGAGGTGAGAAGCATCAATCATCAGTCCCTCATTGCCGTCGCAACACCTTAGTTGTTCATTGATTGCTTTCTCACATGTGCCTTGACCGCGGGCCTTCAGCAGACCGAGCCACCCCTTGCTGGAGCCAGCGACCTTGGGTCCAAGCTGGCGAGCCCTTGCCCAAGCCAGATGGGCCCACGCTCAAGCTGGCGAGCTTGGAGTCTTGAACCTGGGTCCTCTGCATCCCAGTCCGACGCTCCATCCACTGCGCCACCGCCGGGTCAGGCTTTATTTATTAACTTGAGAGAGAGAAACATCGATCTGTTGTTCCACTTGCTCAAGCATTCATAGGTTGATTCTTGTATGTACCCTGACTGGTGATTGAACCCACAACCTTTGCCTATCAGGACAATGCTCCAACTAACTGAGCTACCTGGGTATGGTTTAACTTCCTATTTTCTTTTTTTTCTCTATTGATTTGAGAAAGAAAGAAAGAGGAAGGCGGGAAAAGGTAGAGAGAGAAACAGAGAAGTATCAACTCATACTGTTCCACTTGGTTGTTCCATTTCCATGGCTGTGGATCCACTCTTCTCATATGTGCCCTGACCAGGGATCGAGACCACGACCTGGGTCCATTGGGACAGTGCTCTAGTCACTGAGCTGCCCAGCTAGGGCCTTAACTTCCTATTTTGATGGAATTTGAGGCATACAGAAAAGTTGCAATACTCCCAAGAATCCCTCCAGGTTTCAAGTATCAACACTGCCCATGTTTACTTCACATTTATGTCTGTTTCTCTCTCTCTCTTAAAACATTTTCTCTGGTGTCTTTAAATTTACTTTTATTTTTATTCATTTTAGAGAGGAGACACAGAGAGAGAGAGAGAGAGAGAGAGAGAGAGAGAGAGAGAGAGAGAGAAAGAGAGAAAGGGGGGAGGAGCTGGAACATCAACTCCCATATGTGCCTTGACCAGACCAGTGCAGGGTTTTGAACTGGCGACCTCAGTGTTCCCAGGTCGACGCTTTATCCACTGCGCCACCACAGGTCAGGTTTTTTTTTTTTTTAATTTATTTTTATTTTATTCATTTTAGAGAGGAGACACAGAGTGAGAGAGAGAGAGAAAAAGAGAGAAAGAGTCTCTGGTGTCTTTAAATGCTTCAGAGCCTGTTGGCTAAAACAAGGACAAGCTCTTCCGTGACCACAGGGTAGGGACACGGATGTAACACTAATCTACACACCTCTGTCGAATCTTGTCTCCCATCACGTCCTGTACGCCAACAGAAGGTCCTGGATCCCCACTGCACTCAGGTGTCATGTCCTGTATTTTCTTATCACTGGTGACCCAGCTGCTGCTCACCAGGACACCAGGACAGCCGCGTCCAACTGAGGTTCCCCGACACCGTCAGAGAGAAAGGAAAACGTCCAGACACCGAATGCTCTCTTGTGCTCTGTTTGAGACTGGACGTGGGGTGTGGAGTCGCCACCGGTGGGAGGCGGGAACGCGAATGCCCTTCCTCGCTGCCCTTGGTCTGTGTGCCCCTGTAGGGAAAGGGGCAGGAGGGAGCTGGCAATCAGCCTCTGAGCCGCCTGGCCATGCCTTCCCTCCATGCAGTCAGTCTCCACTGAACTCTGGCTGGCGCTCTCCCCGTCTGCCGGATGCGGGGACGGTGGGGTGCAGGAAGTGCTCCCTCCCATACTTGCTCACTCCTCCCTTCGACAAACCTTTGTGGAACGCAGGCCTGGAGCAGCGAGCAGCGCTCGGTCTGTCCTCAGGGAGGACTTACATAATGATGTAATTTACACAGAAAGCCATGGGAGCAGAAGGTCGGGTGGCCTCACCTCTCCCGGGCAAGGCCCCAACCAGGGAGAGGGGAGCACAGTGAGGCCCTGGCCACGAGCGTGTGTGTCTGTGCATCTGTGTGTGTGTGCGTGTCTGTGCACATGTGCATGTGTGTGTGTGTCTGTGTACATGTCTGTACATGTGTGTATAAAGTGTACAACTCAGCACATGCGCCATGTAGTGCAGCCGTCATCTCTAGTCCCCAAATATTTCTACGAGTTCATAAAAGCCCCCGTCCCTATTAGGCTCGCACTCCGCATGCCCTCGGCCAGCCCCTGGCGACCCTCATCCGCTTTCTGTCTCTGTGCGTGTGCCTGTTCCGGAAGTGTCACATCAATGAAATCACACGGCCTGTGACCCTTGGCCTGTGACCTTTGGCGTCGGGCCCCTTCGGCTCAGCGCCACGTTTCCGAGGTTCCCCTGGGTTCACGGTGTCAGTGCCGCACTGCTCGTAATGGGCGCATCACTTTACTCCCCGCCCAGCCGTGGAGGGATATGTGGGCTGTTCCCACCCGTGGGGTGTTGCGAACAGACATGCTGCTGTGAGCATTCCGGCCCACGGGTCTGTCTGAACACCTGTGTTCAGTTCTTTGGGGGTGTAGACCTGGGGCTGGTTCTTTAACTTTAAAACCGAGTCTCACTTCTACTTCAGAAGGGTTAATATGACTTTGTGATGAAAAGGCAATCCATGAGCATAACAGAAACATTTTATAGACTTTATTTATTTCTTTTTATTTTTACAGGGACAGAGAGAGAGTCAGAGAGAGGGACAGATAGGGACAGACAGACAGGAACAGAGAGAGGTGAGAAGCATCAATCATTAGTTTCTCGTTGCTGTTGTGACACCTTAGTTGTTCATTGATTGCTTTCTCACATGTGCCTTGACCGCGGGCCTTCAGCAGACCGAGCCACCCCTTGCTGGAGCCAGCGACCTTGGGTCCAAGCTGACAAGCTTCTTGCTCAAGCCAGATGGGCCCCGCACTCAAGCTGGCGACCTCGGGGTCTCGAACCTGGGTCTTCCGGCATCCCAGTCCGACGCTCTATCCACTGCGCCACCGCCCGGTCAGACTAGAAACATTTTAAATAGAGAGAGACGCACACAGAGGACCGTGATGGAGACATACATCCCCACCCTCGGGGAAAACTCCTCCTATCCAATCGGAATATGTACCTTCGGACTTTAAAAGAAAGAGTGGGCCTTTGTAACAAGTGCAGACATGTCCCTGAACGGCTCTCCCTGGCTCCGGCCGATGGGGGCATCCCGGAGCAGCCGTCACTGGACGAGCGCTACAGCCTGTACTCGCAGGAACTGGGCGAAGGCTCGCTGGACCGCCTGCTGCGGCTGCACTCGGTGATGGCCAGCTCCCTGTGGGTGAGTCCCCTGGGTGCATCCTCCCTGCCCAGCCTGGGCTCCGACCTGTGTGCGAGGCCCACGGGACACTGGCCCTTGAAGCGGAAAGAGGAAACTTGGAAATCCCACGACCCAGGTTGCCTGGAGCCAGACGTACTGACTGGTTCCGGCAAGTTTGGGGAGTGGTGAGCCCTGGGGCCTGGGGTTTGATGGGGTGGGGGGTCTCCTGGGGTGTGTGCTGTTCACACACAGCTCTGCAATCCTGGGGGGTTGCTAAAGATTAAGGCCAACAGGAAGGAAGCCGGAGCATGGGATGGCCCTTGTTACCTGAGTGACCAGAGAGGCAGCTTCCGGGGACCCCAGCAGGAACCTCGTGGTTTTAGGTCTCTCCTCTTGGGCTCGTTGGTTCTGCAAGCGGGGGGTTGGGGGTGTCCTCCAGGCTCCTGTGGGAGGATGGAGTCGGTGGCCAGTTCCAGGGACACTCTAGGGAAAGAGGCTAGGGTGGAGGGCTGCTGGCTGGCCTCCCGGCTGGGTGACTTCCTTCAGGTGGCGGTGGCCGAGAGGAAACGGATCTTGCCGTGGCCCCTCAGGGACTTCCCCACTGGACAACAGAGCTTGCCCATGTCCCTGGTCTGTGCCGCCTCCCTCAGCCCCTCTGTCTGACCCCCAGGACGGTTCTGTCGCGGACATATCTCCACCGCAAGAGGAGTCCAGCCGAGACTAGCCGGACAACAGAAAGGACCTCGCATGGAGTGTCCGGTTTGAGCGGTCCCCGATGCTGCTGGACATGCACAGGTATGTGGGCTTCTGCTTCCTGGCTGGGCCGTGCATGCTCTGCCCTTGGCTCCAGGAGAGGCTGCAGGGACCTGGGGGCTGGTGACCCTGGGAATTGTGACCCTGGGTGGTCTCAGAGCCTCCTGGTACCCCTCCGCTGCACAGCTGGCCCCCACCTGGGAAGGGGGGCGCACAATGGGGGGAGGGTCAGACTCTGATATTCCTGTGGCTGCAACAAAAGCCCGAGGGGCCCAGCCAAGGCCTGTGCTTCCTCCTCCTCCTCCGCAGCAGCAGCGGCAGCATCGATGGCTACAAGTCCTCAAAAGCCACGCCCTCGAAACAGCTGGGAAAGCAGGACGTCCCAGTGCCTCTGTCACCCCTCCGCATCCTGCTCACGTCACCAGCACACGAGGTGGGCGGGTGTGTGCTGGGCTGGGGTGAGCAGGAGAGAACCTTCCAGAAGGAGGACTCTCTTTTATTTATTTATTTATTATTATTATTTTTTTTTTTACAGGGACAGAGAGAGAGTCAGAGAGAGGGATAGATAGAGACAGACAGACAGGAATGGAGAGAGGTGAGAGGCATCAATCATCAGTTTTTCGTTGCCGTTGCGACACCATAGTTGTTCATTGATTGCTTTATCACATGTGCCTTGACCACGGGCCTTCAGCAGACCGAGCCACCCCTTGCTGGAGCCAGCGACCTTGGGTCCAAGCTGGCGAGCTTTTGCTCAAGCCAGATGGGCAGATGGGCTCGCGCTCAAGTTGGCGAGCTCAGGGTCTCAAACCTGGGTCTTCTGCATCCCAGTCTGACGCTCTATCCACTGCGCCACCACCTGGTCAGGCAAGGAGGACTCTCTTTACGCGGCCATCACGATGGTTGGTTGTCAGCAGCTGAGTGACTGTGCTGAGGATGCCCAGCCCCAAGGGGGCCACCCTGCCGTGCAGGAGTGCTGAGGAGTTAGGTCCCCTTGAAGAAGCCCCCATTCCTGACTCTGGGTGTTGGCGTAGCAATGCCCCAAACCCTCAGCCATCGGGTGTGGTGACCCTGAGGCCTGACTGTCTCACGGGACGTCCTAGGCCAGGGACTGGCTTCCTCACGTGCTTGCCTTGGCCCTGTTGCCCTTCAAAAGCGAGCGGTCTTTCCCACCAAATAAACGACTTGCCCCGAGTACCTGTTTCTGGTTCCGCGTCTGGGTGTCCCCGTCCTGACCACCGGCTGGCACTGGGTTTTGCAGAAGCCGAGCTCTCTGAGCACGAAGAACTTGGTCTCTAAGCTGTGCTTGTCGGCCAGCCCGGAGCTGGGACCCCCGGGAATGACGGCAGTGGCCCTCAGCGAGATGGCCAGGAGCACCAAGAGCATCACCCTCGTTGCAGCCGGCCGGCGCTCCAAAGCACAGGACCACGAGGGTGGCAGCGGCTGCTCCTCCCTCTACCTTCCAGAGGAGGCGGCCCTGGACTCCAGGGACCCAAGCCCAGCAGACAGAAGGTGGCCCCACGCCAGCCCCGGCAGGGACGGCTCCATGGAGAGGAAGGCCAGGAGAAAGCAGCCCCCCTCCCACACCTGGGGCATGCAGCCGGTGGGTGGACTCTGGGCCGGGCACTCCGGTCCCAGGGGTCAAGGCAGACAGCAGAGAGGGAAGGTCAGACCCAGCAGTCATGATGGGTGGGGAGGGGCCTAGATTCAAGAGGGTAGGAGGGAACCAGGAACCCCCACACAGGACGGTCACCCTTCCCCCACTCCTTTCTTCTTTTTTTTTTTTTACAGGGACAGAGAGAGAGTCAGAGAGAGGGACAGATAGGGACAGACAGACAGGAACGGAGAGAGGTGAGAAGCATCAATCATTAGCTTCTCGTTGCCGTTGTGACACCTTAGTTGTTCATTGATTGCTTTCTCACATGTGCCTTGACCGTGGGCCTTCAGCAGACCGAGCCACCCCTTGCTGGAGCCAGCGACCTTGGGTCCAAGCTGACGAGCTTTTACTCAAGCCAGATGGGCCCGTGCTCAAGCTGGCGACCTCGGGGTCTCGAACCTGGGTCTTCCGGCATCCCAGTCCAACGCTCTATCCACTGCGCCACCGCCTGGTCAGGCCCCCGACTCCCTTCTGAGGAACCACCTACCTATCGTTTTATGTGGCTGTGATCACAGTAGCGATGGAGTTTCTGGTCGGGTCTTTTCTTAGCGTTATTTCATACCTTTTCATGTGCCCACACGGTAGCTGTATCGGAACATTAAGAAGGCATATCACTTGGTTCTACAGCACATCAGCTAACAAAGCCTGCGTGCAGGCCACGTTGTTGAGCGCCAGCCACCGTGAGCTGCTCCTTTCCTCACCCTGTTGGCTCCAGGCGAGTACACAGGCCCTCGCTCCATCAGCACGTGGAGGCCAGCTGGCCCCACACACGATTCCATTCGTGCCCACTGTGCGGGTTTCTATTACCCTTTAGATGGCCATGTCGGTTGTCCTTCAGAGGTCTTGTCCTCTGTTTCTAACTGTGACATATAATGCTTCACATCCCGATATAAAGCAGAACTTTTCATTTTGAATCGTTTTTTTTTTTGTTTTTGTTTTTTTTTGGACAATGTGGACCTATGAAAAAGTCTCAACAATTTTAAACAAAAATCAAAAAAAAAAAAAATCAGAGAACTTGCCTGACCTGTGGTAGCGCAGTGGATAAAGCGTCGACCTGGGAACACTGAGGTCGCCAGTTCAAAACCCTGCACTGGTCTGGTCAAGGCACATATGGGAGTTGATGCTTCCAGCTTCTCCCCCCTTTCTCTTTCTCTCTCTCTCTCTCTCTCTCTCTCTCTCACTCACTCTGTGTCTCCTCTCTAAAATGAATAAAATAAAAATAAAATAAATTTTTAAAAAATCAAGGAACTCACAGGCTGAGGGTCAAATTGATCGCAGTGGTGTGAGGCTGTGTTTGACTGGGGTGGGGGGCGGAATCCTAGGGGGTGGTCGTTACTTTGTGGGGGGCTCCTTCTCACCCTGTCCCTGGTGAAACTACCTGGACTGAGGGCGAGTGAGCAGGCTAGTTCCTGGCTGTTGGCCAGGGCCCAGGGTCGGCTAGATCACTTTCTGCATTTGATGGATGCACCACTGGGCATCTACAGATTCAGACGGAAGGTTATGTGGGAACTGCTCAACAGCAGTAAAGGAAGGGCATCAGAAGGTGGGTGTATAGTTGGGGTTCTCCAAAGAAACAGAACCAAGAAAGGGAGAAGGAGAGACAGAGAGAGAGAGATTTATTATAAAAAGTCAGCTCATGCATTTCCGGAAGCTCACACAGCCCAGTAAACAGGCTGGAGAGTTGGGAAAGCCGATGTTTCAGTTCAAGTCCAAAGGCCAGGGAAAAAAAAACCCAAAAACCAATGTCTCAGCTCAAAGCAGCCTGGGCAGGAGGAGTCTCTCTTACTCACAGGAGGGTCAGCCTTTTTGTTCCACTCAGGCCTTCAACTGATTAGACGAGGCCCACCCCATTAGGAAGGACAATCTGCTTTCTTCGGCCTGTGTATTTAAATGTTAACCGTCACAGTGGGTTTACATGAGGACCCCACCCATGGGTGCGGGGTGCACAGTGTTGAGAAGGGAAGACAGTGGGGACGGACAGCCCTTCTTCTTTGGAGGGTTTAGGGAGAATGTCAGCATTGATTCTGTCCCATGTACCTATAGCAAGCAGTCTGGCACACAGTAGGCATTTCAGCATTGCATGGGTTCAACTCAAAACGACCTTGACACTTTATTTTTTTCCCTACCTGCTCCCATGCCCTGCCCTGATGTGTGATTTCTTCTCCCTTGCAGGCAACAGAGAAACCTCAGCCCCCCCCCCTCCCTGGAGCATTTGTCTGAGAGCCAGATGCCGCCTGCCCCTCATCAGCCCTCAAAGTCGCCAGGAAGGGGCTTCCTCCCTGCTGTCCCAGAAGCCTCCAAGATGAAACCCAGTCGCAGCCCTCATGCAGGTAACAGGGTCAGAAAAAGAGAAGAGCATGCTGGCTTTTTCTGCGTCTTTTAGGCTCTATCCCCACCCCCACCTCCCACCCCCACCGTCTCAAAGGCAAAACTCTTTGAGAAGTGTGACTGCTTGTCTACTCCTTGGTGTGAGTGAATTTCGGGGTTTTTAGGGCAGTGAGGCCACTGGCTTCATGACGAGAAGGATTAACAGAGGTGCTGAGTGTTGCTTCTTCTGGTCAGCCCGACACCCTAGTGGAGTTTAAAATCATCATTAAAACGGTGGCTTCTTTCCAATATAGGTTTGAATCCTGGCTCTTAAGAGTTGTGGTTATTACAGATAAAATGATAAGTAAGAAATGAACACTTGTATACCTCCCCCCCCGCCCCCCAGAAGTAGTGACTACGCGGGCACCCCCTCACTCTGGATGCCCGGGGACGTGAACGTCGGCTCCTCGGTGGCCCTTGGATGATACCACACCTTGGGATCAATGCCCTAGATTCTGAATTTTTTAAAAAAAAATTTTTTTCATTCAGTTTTTTCCAGTGATTCATTTTTGTTATGCTTACAGATGCACGGGTCCCATAGGCATCGGAAAAAAACAGGCCAGCCAAGCTGGTCCTCGGACTGGCTTCTCTCTCTGGTTCCGTAACTACAGCTCACCTCTCTTGAGTGCTGACTGTGCGCTAAGCACCTTTGGAGGTCAGCCCGTTTATCCTCATGGTAGTTCTATGAGGCTAGGAACAGCAGTTACCCCGTTATACAGAGGAACAACAGTTACCCCATTATACAGAGGAGTACACAGAGGGAGGCACAGAGAGGTTAAGGAACTTGGCCCAGGGTCGCACAGCTGGGAGAGGCACAGCTGGGAGAGGCACAGCTGGGAGAGGCACAGCGGGGGGCGGGGGGGATTCCCAGCCAGCTCTTCTCCACAACTTCTGGACGTCCTGTCCTTTCTTTTCTTATTCTGCTGCAGTGCATCTTCTTCAGGGGCCGCAGGGGAGCGCATTGTTAGGGCTCCGGTGTCTGCTTCTCAGGGCCAGTGGACAGCAGGGGACGCGCCCCCACTCTGTCATCCTGGGAGGGGGGAGGTGTGCGCCTTGGACAGCCTGGTTCACACCCACGCTTTCACAGGCTTCCCAGAAAGCTTCCCTCGGGGACAACCCACAGGGTCACCTGGGATTTCTCAGCTCGGCCGCCGCCCTTGCAACAGCAGCACTTGAGAAACCTAACGCTGGACACGACACATCGAGCGTGCTTTGTCCTTGTGGGATCGATGTGCTGCCGCTTTCCAAAGTACTTACTTTTCCCGCTCGTGCGCATGGGCACGACAGGGAATTCCCTGAGATTGCAGAGGACCTGGGAGGGGACTTGGAAGTGCAGGGGCCAGGCTGTTCAGCACCTCTCCTCCCCCTGGGAAGAGCGGGCAGGCGATGACCTCAGTGCCCTCTGCAGTCTCTCACTTAGAGGAGGTGATAATGACAGACAGAGGGCTATCTGGCCGCAGGGAGCCGTGAGGTGCCCTGAAATAACAGGTCGTAAGAGGTCAGGGGTGTGGCAGGTCACAGCAGGCTGGGTGTGTGTGTGTGTGTGTGTGTGACTTGTCACTGCTTCACTGGAAGGCTCAGTCTCCTTGGTCACTTCTGCGGCAGCCCCAAAGCTTGAAGCCCAGGGGTCTGTCCCCTCCAGAGATAAGCCCCCTTGGAATGTGTTTGTAGAGGGTGGGAAAGGAATGTGCTTCTCCTGACGCTTTACTGTGGAATTCCCACCCCAGGCAGAGTGGCCGGGGGAAGCTTGGGAACCTCCCTCCCATTGTGGGATGCCCTGGGCCACGCTCAGCCTATTCGGTTTCTGCTTGTCTATTTGCTCCCCCCCCCCCAGCTGTTTCAAGAAAATCCCACGTCCCCTCCCCCACGCAGGACTGGAACTGGCCCCTGCAGTTGTCAGGAAAGGGGCACATGTCCTCGTGGGAGCCAGGCTGAGCCCCCAGCCTGTGTGGGTGCGTGCGTGCGTGCGTGCACAGGGCAGGGAGGGGCACCGAGCCCTCCCTCCTGTGTGGACCCCCTTTCCAGCACTGTTGTCTGCAGAGGGTCCCCATGGCAACAGGGGGTCACTGTGTGACCCTGTGATGGAAAAGTTGGAGCGTAGGAGAATCGATGTTCCTTCACGATCAGTAGCCCCGCCGGTTCAGAGGGGTAAACTGAGGCTGGGAACATGGAAACAACGTCTCTGGGTCACACTGCGTGTCTGGCACCCCCTCCATCCTTCCCGTGGCGGCTGCCTGTCTCTGCTTGGAGACAGACACGTTTGTACTTGGCAGGTGTACAATGAGGTCCTGCAGGTAGCTGGGGCTGGACCAGCTATCCTGTTTCTCTGGCGGAGGGCCAGACAGGTCTGGGATGAAAACAGACCAGCCCAGGGAGCCCGAGGATCACACACTTACAATGTTTGCTGAGGTTCCCCGGGGAGGCTGCCCGGGCCAGCCAAGGGGTCCTGGAGTTCCATCTGATTGCTGCTGGTGGTTTCAGAAGTGGTGCTGCTGGTCCCCCATCACGCCCCGATGTGTGCCTCGCCTGGGCGTGTGGTCACAAGCCATCCTGGTGCCTCTGACAGGAGGGGGCACAGCCATCGCTGCCCCTGGGCCCTTCCTGGGGACAGGAAACTTCCAGCATCACTGGCTCCAGTCTCGCTCCACCCCACCCTGCAAGCCAGTGCACAACCAAACCATCTGGGAGGGTGGGCATATATCACCAGGAGGCTTTTAAAGACCACGGCAGAGGGCTGGTCCTCTGCAAATGTTCTTCTTTTGTCTAACCTCACTGTGCCTTTAACCCATTCCTTCACGTTAGTTTGCCAGGAAAGGTTAAGAACTTCTTGTTAGCCTGTCCTTCTTTTGAAGGGTTCTTGGGAAGGGGGCCTCAAAGGTGGTGACTGGCTGTGACCTTGGGGCCAGAAGCTCCCCTACCAGAGCCGCTGGGAAACAGCAAATGGTGCACAGAGGTGCAACGATGCGTCTTCAATGTGAAGGTGGCAACTGTGCCACCAGCATTCTGGACCCCAAGTGCGTGTGTCTGCCACCGTGAACAAGGTGGCTGCAGGGTCCCACAGACAGGCCTGGTGTCACAAGACAGACTCAGAGTGATGCTCCAGGTTGGGGACGTAAAGTCCCACAGGCCGCTGAAGGTGGCCCAGGGCATGGGCAGGGCTGGCAGAGGGATGAGAGCCCATGTGGGTCCGAACAGAGTCCAGTGGGCAGCTTAGGCCAGGGCTAGTCACCCACCCTGGGCAGGGACCCAGCTGGGACTCTGGCTTTGCTGGAGTTGGCCGTGACCACAGGCTGATGTCTCCCCACCCCCTACAGGGTCTACAGACAGTGGAGGCCGATGCCACAGCCCGCTGCCTCCCCAGCAAACCTCGCAAGCACCCGGGGCCGCAGCACCAAGGGGCCCAGAAGACCAAAGTGAGGATGGCAGGAGGCAGAGCCGAGGGGCCAGAGACGCCAGTCCCGGGCACTGGGGGGGCCTCTGTCCTGAAGGTGGATGTGAGAGATGGGGGCCCTGGCACAGGCACTTTGGGGGGCACCCCTCTGCCCCAGAGGCTGTCTCTGCAGGCAGCTGCCTGCAGAAAAGAAGCCCCCTGTGGGGTGTGGGCAGCTCTCCCAGCCTCACCAGCAGAGAGAATAAAGCTTCACGACAGGGTGTGCCATACGACTTGAGGTCTGTGGACGCACAATGACGTAGACGTGCACACGTGTGGGACAATTCCCAGGACGCCAGGGCAGACATGGTGCTTAGCCGGGGGTGGGGCTGCACGGAAGGGCTGGCATCCCCCTGTGGAAAGGATTCTCCCCAACTCTCTAGAGCTGATAGGCTACCCCCGCCCCCCCCCCCCAGTTAGAAATCTCTGGGGTTTCAGAGTCCCTTGTGAGGGCTGTGTGTGCCCCTCTGTCTGCGTCTGTGAGTCCCTGTGTCCGTATCTGTGTGAAGGGACGCAGGGTCTGCTGGGCGGGGAGCTTGTCGCCTCCCTGGGGGCCCCTCCCAGGAAGGGAGAGACCTTTGTTCTGCCCTTGACTTGAGCAAGGACGCCCTTCCTGGAAGGTTGGCTTGAGGCCCAGAGGGTCCGCTTCCTCCTCTTCTGCCAAATTCATGTTCCTGGAACCTTGGACTGTGACCTGATTTGGAAACAGTGACTTTGCAGATGTGATGGGCTAAGGATCTCGAGATGAGCTCATCCTGGACTTAGGGTGCGCCCCACATCCATAGACAAGAGTCCTCATAAGAGGAGAGGACACAGAAACACAGAGGGGTTGTGTCCATGTGACTGTGGAGGCGGAGACGAGAGTGCGCGGCCGGCTGTGAGCTGCAGGAGGCAGAGGGCGTGGGCCCTGCCCACACCCTCTCAGGCTTCTGGCCTCCAGAACTCGAGGGAGTGGATGTCTGTGGTTTGGTGAGCCTCTGTCAGGGCAGCAGGAGAAATCGGACACAGTGTGGACGAGCCACCTACTTTGTCTGGGACAAAAGTGGGAAGGTAGCGGGACAGACGGACAGGCCTGCTCAGCAGCTCAGCTAGGAGGCTGGGCCCGGTGTGTGGAGGCCCTGTCCACCTCGGCCCCTCTCTGTGCACACCTGCAGGCCAGGTGCAACTTCTGTACAAGGTGCAGGAAGCATTCTATGCTGTAGCACAGCCCCGACGAGCTGGGGATTCCACAGCCAGCCCCAGGGGTAACCCTCACCCCCCAGGGATGGGGGGACAGCCTCCCCTCCTCTGGTGGACAATTCAAGGGACTGAGGTCCAGTTGCTGCCAAGGGTAGCCGGCTAGTTAAGGGCAGCCTTCAGGCTCTTCACGTATGACCTGCCTTATTCCTGCACTGTGCTTCCCGAATAAACTCCCTGCACCCCCATCTCAGGGTCGGCATCACAGGCCCATGCTGAGGCAGGAGGGCTTCACTAGGACCCCCCTGGGCCTGGACCACCCGCTCCAGGGAGACTGGGGACATTGGGTCTGGGGCCTCATTGCTAAGAGCCATCCATGCGTTCTGAGAGGTCAGGCAAAGTCTTCCCCAATGGGGAAGGAAGGTGAGCTCATGGCAGGTTACTGGGGTTTCACCAAGATTGAGAAATCATCTCCACTGTCCTAGGAAGAGCCATGCACCCCGTTTCTCAGCTCGGCGCATTCTCAGACTTCACTGGACTAAAACGCCTGCCAAGGCAGCTGCAGGGTCTCCCCTCAAACAGCTAAGGAAGGGTGGTCTACCTGAGAGAGGGTCGGAGCGGGTCCCCCGCGAGGGGGCAGCCACAGGGCCTGGGCAGCCCCCCCACCCGTAGAAATGCTGCTCACACCACCCCCAGTGGCTGAGGGGGGGGGGAAGGGGTGATTTGAAGCATCAAACAGATGAAGACACTGAAACTCCTGCCATGGTCCCTCAGTGACCGGGGAACTGCCCAGCCTCAGGGCCGGTTTCCTTCCTCTCCCGTGTTACCCCGCACACCACCCCACCCCCCGCAAGGGAGACAAGCCTGCAGAAACAGAGACGCTGCAGGGGACCTGGGTGGGGGCCGAGGGTGCCTGGGCTCGGGGTGATGTGGGAGGCTGCTGCCCACACTCTCAGATTTCCCCATCACCTGCATGGAAGGCGAGTTGAACCTGCAATTCTCACACCTCCTCCGTGTTCATTCCCTTTTCCTCTGAGACCCTGACCCAAGCCGCCTGGAGGAATCAGAGCCCCCCAGCTGCCTCTGCCAGTGGCAGCGGACGTTTCCTGGCCCAAACTGCGATATCGCTGTCATTTCTTTCCTGTTGCAATGCTGGTTATGAAACCAGAAATAGCTGTTGCCAGTCGTGGACACCGTAAAAACTCGGACCAAAAGCACAGAGATGGGAGCCAGGCTGTGGTCAGCGCTGGGGAGGCTGTATGTAGCCTTTGCACAGGGACTCCAGGGGCCCTGAAGGGGGTAAGGGTAGCGGGGACTGCAGCCAATGGAGTTACTGTGGGGAAAGGCAGCCACAGGGGTCCACCAGCTTGAGGGAGTTCTGGGCGGGGAAGAGGGGGAGGTGAAAGCCACAATGGTGGGGGGGGGGTGTCCCTGCAGGACTGAGCCAGCCCGCCCACAGACCTCTCAGAGCATCTGCCCTCCTGGTCAAGGGGGTCACTGCAGGGTGGTGGACTTGTGGGTCTGGGGCCCCAAATGTGGCTTCTGGTCCAGACCCTGTCACTTATACAGCTGTGTGCCTTAGGCTGGTTGGCTAACTTCTCTGATTCTCTGCCGCTGCCTCTGTGAGGAGGTACTTACTATGTAGCTATTTCAGAGAGGTCTGTAAAAATGTAGCTATGTTGCTAAGGTAAGAATTATGTTTTGCTTTGTTTTTTAATTGAGGGGAAACTGATGTGATAAAATACACCATTTTAACCTGAACAACTCAGCAGCATTTATTAGTACAGTGGCAATGTTGAGGAAACACTACCCCTCTCTAGTTCTAAAACATGTCACCACCCCGAAAGGGGACCCTGCCCCCATCACCCAGCTGCGCCCCTCTTCCCCCCCACTCTGCCCTCTTTGTCCCAGCTTCAGGTCCTCTGCCTTGGGGTCCTCGCCCCCCTTCCAGAACCCATCCTGGAACTCACCCAGCGACCTCCAGGCTTTGTGCACATTCCCAAGAAGGCTTTCGCAGTGTGAGATTCTGGCTCCTGGCACCTGAACCCTAATTCCACTCAAACTCATCTTTACCAACCCTCCCAGGAGCCAGGAACTCCGGGAAAAACTTTAAAATCCACAACGTGCTTTATCCCGGCAAAGGGTCTGAGAAGTCTGGCTCTAATTAGACATTAGGATTTTGTTTTCTGCATCCCTCTCTTCTTTGACCAGGGGAACCCTTTTTATCTTTTTTCTTTCCTTACCTTTGCTTTCCTCTTCTCTTTTTCCAGGGTCAGAGAGAGAGTCAGAGAGAGGGATAGATAGGGACAGACAGGAACGGAGAGAGGTGAGAAGCATCAATCATTAGTTTTCGTTGCCATTGCGACACCATAGTTGTTCATTGATTGCTTTCTCACATGTACCTTGACTGCGGGCCTTCAGCAGACCGAGCCACCCCTTGCTGGAGCCAGCGACCTTGGGTCCAAGCTGATGAGCTTTTGCTCAAGCCAGGTGGGCCCGTGCTCAAGCTGGCAACGTCGGGGTCTCAAACCTGGGTCTTCTGCATCCCAGTTCAACGCTCTATCCACTGCGCCACCGCCTGGTCAGGCGAACTCTTTTTATCTTATCAGGGGACACCCAGAACCTTCTGCCAGGCCTCCACTGCAGGGTTAGTCTGGGAATCATCTCTGGATGAGGGACTGCTGGGTAAATGATCTGCATCACTTCATGATTAGCAAAAGCGTGGCTGGGGGGAGGGTGGGTTAATTTTAAAATATTGGCCCTGACTGGATAGCTCAGCAGTAGAGCGTTCGCCCAGTGTGTGGAAGTCCCGAGTTAAATTCCTAGCCAGGGCACACAGAAGTGCCCATCTGCTTCTCCACCCTTCCCCCTCTCCTTTCTCTCTGTCTCTCTCTTCCCCTCCCGCAGCCAAGGCTCCATTGGAACAAAGTTGGCCCAGGCACTGAGGACGGCTCCATGGCCTCCACCTCAGGCGCTAGAATGGCTCCAGTTGTAACGGAGCAACAGCCCAGATGAGCAGAGCATCGCCCCCTGGTGGGCATGCCGGGTGGATCCCGGTCGGGCTCATGCGGGAGTCTGTCTGACTGCCTCCCCACTTCTCACTTCAGAAAAATACAAAAAAAAAAAATTGTGTATTGGAGGTATCATTTTAAAAAGCATCCTTTTCAGTGTACAGTTAGTTTTATGAGGTTTAACGAACCTGTGGTCACATTACCATCACCACCATGTTCAAGGTGTAGAACTGTCCCGTCACCCCTACAGTTTCCTGGCTCCCCTTCCTAGCTAACTCCTCCCCAACCCAGGCCCTGGAAAGGAAAGGCCCCATTTCTCTTCCAGAAACGTCATGGACATGGGCTCACCGGGTATTTGAGTTCGACTTCTTCCACTCAACAGGATGTACCTGAGGTTTGACTCTGTTGTTTTGCGTGTGGACAGTTTCCTCCTGTTACGGCTGAGATGGATTCCAGTGTATAGATGTGCCACCGCTTGTCTAGTCACCTGCCAGCTGGAGGGTTTGGGGCTGTTTCCAGTTTGGGGCAACAATGAATCAAGCCGCTAAAACCACGCGCGCAAGGATTATTTGCAAGTGTTGGTCTTCATTTCCCTTAGGTAAATGCGGAGGAGCGGGTTTGCTGGGCCGTCTGTTAGATTTATGTTTAACTTTTTAAGCAACCGCCGAACTATTTCCCAAAGGGCTGAGCCATTTCGCCTTCCTTCCTACCAGCTGTGTAGGGAGTTCCCGTTGCACACACCCACAGCAGCACTTGGTGCAGACAGGGTTCAAAAATGTATTTTACCCATCCTAATAAATATTTAACAGAAAATAAGATTTTAAAAGGGTTTGTTATATAATTTTTGGTATATATTGTCCTAGGCTAAATTGTGTACACACACACACACACATATACACACACTGTTGGTGTCTGAAACCCAGTACCCCCGACTGTGACCTTATTTGGAAACAGGATCTTCCCAGAGGAAATCAAGTTCAAGTGTGGTCATTAGGGTGGGCCCTAATCCCATAGGACTGTATTTTTATAAAAAGGGGAATTCTGGACACAGAGACAGAAACACACAGTGGGAGGAGGGAAGTTAATGTGAAGACACACGGAGAAGGTGATCATTAACAATCCAAGAACCGGGGCCTGGAACAGACCCCTCCCTCACAGCCCCCAGAAGGCACCCACCCTGCCCACAGCTTGACTTTGGACTTCCAGCTTCCGGAACTGAGAGATTACATTTCTGCTGTTTAGGCAGCCCAGTCTGTGGAACTTCGCTACCGTGGTCCTAGCAAACTAACACGCATACAAAACACCATAGCTGATATACCTATACGTTTTGAATCCTATGAATGAAACAACATTATCCACCCAATTGACAGCTAGGAGGTAACCGACATCTTTGCATTAGAGTGCTTCAGCCGTGTGCCCCCTGGTGCCTGCCTGCTAGAGGAACCTCTTTCCTGTGTGTGTGTGTGGGGGGGGGCTTGGGGAGAGGCCCAGGAAAGAGACCAGAGCTTTGAGAGGTTAGCTGAGAAGGTGGTTGCTCGAGGGGGTACAGGCTATTGAGCCTGACTGTTTAATGCTAGAGGGGAGAGTCAATGCAAAAGTATCTTTCTTTCTTTTCTTTCTTTCCTTTCTTTTCTTTCTTTCTTTTTCTTCCTTCCTTTCTTCCTTCCTTCCTTCCTTCCTTCCTTCCTTCCTTCCTTCCTCCCTCCCTCCCTCCCTCTCTTTCTTTCTTTCCTTTTTTTGTCATCGCCCCCATTAAATTAGATACTCCAGGAGGGCAGGGCCACCCGGTCTCCTCCACTGCCCAGTCTCCAGGGCCCAGCAGACAGAGTGAACCAGACAGGGCCTCTGCTCCATCAGAAGGCAGCCTCTGCTGTCCACTGGGAAGAACCACATAAACCTCCCCCGATTGGAAAAGTTCTGCACTGAATGCACATATGGGAGTTGATGCTTCCTGCTCCTCTCCCTTCTCTCTCTCTCCCCTTTCTAAATGAATAAGCAAAAATCTAAAAAAAAAAGGTTAAGATGGTAACTGTCCTGTTAAGCGCATTTGCCACAATTTAAACAAATCACTGACCCTAAGAACGACGGGCACCAGTGCATGTTGCTAAGCGCTTGACAGGCATCATCTCATTTGGGTCGAAGTCCTTGAGAGTTAATGGACTTGGAGACAACCTCAAGAGAGGTTCGGTCACTTGCTCAAGGTTGCACAGCAAGTCCAAGGCAGGCCCCGGCTGGGGCGCACCGCGATTCCGTGCAAGGAATCGGTGCTCGCGAACGGGGCCCCTAAACAGCAGGCGCTGCTTCATGGTGGTTAGCGGGACCGTCCACGCAGCAACGCCGCGCTGGTCCCGGCTGGCCCGGCGGCCTGACAGCCGGCCCCGCCCTTCCCGCTGCTCCGCGCGCCAGGACCGCTGGAGGCGGAGCCACCGCCGCAGCCGGCAGAACAGGATTGGCTACTGGGGAAAGGGGCGGGGTCTACAGCGGGTCGTAAATACCGCGCCACATGGCACTGGCTAGGGAGGGCGGGGGCGGGGGCGGAGGGCGCAGGCGCGTTGAGGGCGGGAGCCCCTCGGCCTCCGTGGCTCCAACGCGGGCCGCGATTTCTCGCGAGAAGAGGAGCGGGAGGCGGAGCTGCGGGCCGGGGGCGGGGCCGGCGGAGGGCGGCCTCGGGAGGGTCCGCGGGTCCCGGGCCAGCGGCGGCGGCAGCGGCGGCGGAGCGAGGTGAGGTGAGGGGCGCGCGGGGCGCGGAGGGCGGGCTCCCGGCGGCCGGGCGGCCCCTGTTCCCGCAGGCCGCCCGCTGTGTGACCTTGGTCCGGCTCGCACCCTCTCTGAGCCGGTGCTGCGCCCGCTCGGGAGTGCGGGGTGCGGTGGGTGCGTGCGCGCGCGGCCCGGCCCCGGGGGCGCCCCGCCGCCCGCAGCGTGCGCCTCGCGCGGGAGGAAGCGGAGGCTGCGTCCGTCCGAACAGTGGGACCTGTATCTGCAGCTGGGCTCCGGGCCACCGGGGCGCCGCCGCCGCTGGACCTGGGCTCGCGCCGAGCTTCCGTCTGGCGCGCGGCACAACGAGCCGCAGTGTGTCCGCCGTGATTAGGTTATTCACTCGTGCTTCCGCGCCGGGGACGCTCGGGGCCCCGGGGCGCGAGAACGTCGACTGTGGGCGCAGCGGATGCGACTGCCGCCCGGAGCGGGGACGGTCCCCTCGCGCGTGGGGCCGGGACAGCTCACCCCAGGACGCACTTGACCCGTCCCGGGGAACGTGGGTCAGGGGCTGGTGCCCGCGTGGAAAGCACGGAACACGGGGCGCTAGAAAGCGGCTCTGGAGAGGCAGCTCTGCTGGGACTGTGCCGAGCGCCTGCCTGCATGGAGACTGCGGAGATGTTTCCGTTTGTTGCAGATTGTTACTAGGACTCTGGGCTGGTGTTTCCCGGACGGCAGCCCCGTTTCATTGTTACTCAGCGTGAGCTTCTCTTGATCGCTTCTTGCAAAATGCCAGCTGTGCCACCCCCTCCGCCCCCGACCCATGAGGCGCGATTGCTGCTGTCACCTCGGCGTTTACAAACAAACTGGGACCAGAGAGGGAGCGGGGAGCCGACAGGCGTGTCTTGGTGTTGCAGAAGTTCTCCGTGGTGGAGACGACGGAGAAGCTGGGCCTCCCTGGGGGGAGGCAAGGCGCGTGCAGACATGGAAGCGAATGGACGCTGTGGGTCAGGGAGACCCTGTATTAGTCGTGGGGTGGGGTTGGAGGATTGGGACGGGAGCCGAGGCTGGAAGGTTTCTGCTTGGGAAGGAACAGCCGTGAGTGCTGTGTTAGGGTGTGCGCACTTTTACTCCTTCCGGGAGGAGGAGCCCAGCTTTGAGGTGGGATGCAGTTCTGTGTGTCTGAATAGCAGGATGGATCCAGCGTACGGGGAGGTGGAGACAGCTGGATGCAGTCTTGCGGGGCGTGGGGCCTGGACACCTGGACAATGGCCAGGGAGTGGAGCGGGATGTGGGTAGAAGCCAGGACTCACAGTCCTGGTGCTCAGTGGATGGGGAAGGGAAAGGGGACAAGGAGCCAAGATTTGGTAACTGAAGGATGGGGCTGGTAGCTGTGATGTTATGCTGGAGTAGGTTTGGACAGGGGACTGACAGAAAGGCATTTGAGTTTGAGACTTGTAATGGTGGTTGTAGTATTTGTGGGCCGTCCGGGATGAGATGTGCTCTAGCAGAGAGACTGTGTGTCCAAGGATGCCATCCTGGGGGATACCAGGGTAGAGGGAGCCGGTGATGACGGAAGAGCAGCCTGTTGGGTAGCTGACAGTGGATGGACATGGGCTGGCTGTCGTTACCGCACATTCACCAAGGCTGTGGGTGATTCTCTGCTAGACTGGTGTGAGAGGGACTGGTGATGGATACCGCTGAAACAAATGTCGCTAGTGTATCATCTAAAAAGAACTTCATCTGTCGTTTCCTGTTGTTTCAAAAGATTGTTGCTCTTTCTCTTCAGAGAGTAGCGGTTAGTTTCACACCTACTTAGTGGGATTGTGGCTGCAGCCAGGGCTGGTGGTGCTCCAGAGACTTGCCAACAGATGGGCCTGAGGATAACTGACAGTAACTCAATGCTTCCTGCAGTTAACCAAAAGGTCGGGGCTTTCCGTAACCGTAACCACATAGAGAGCTTAAAAAATATCTCAGTGGAGGGAACCGGGAAGCACCAGGCTCAGCCATCCAGGGAGCTGCTGTGCAGAGCACGGAAGGGTGAGGCCAGTGGGGGCATGCTGGTTCCCGGGGCGTTACAACTGCTCCTTTTTCCTCCAGGCCAGAGAGTGGACAAGTCTTTGAGCAGCCCAACAGAAAATACCTAAACACAGTGACACCAGGAGGTCCCCAGTCAGAAGGCCCAGCCGGGTCACTCGTCGATGGAGCTCACAATTAATAACGCCCTCCCAGGGTTCTAGGCTTCTGACTTCTTTTAATCCGCTACCCTTTAAATAGGAACAGAGAATCAAGGACTAGTGAAGAAGCCCCTCTGGTTCGGGAGATGGAAAGACCGTAGTCCAGGCAGTGGAGAGTGTGCAGAAAGCTAGAAAAGTAAATGGTCGCTGATGCACACGGGGAGATAAGAGAGAGTATCTCTTTAAGAGCATTTATTTATATGCTCTCAAATAAATAAATAAATACAAATAAAAGGAACACAGAGCCAGAAAGGAAACTCCTGGATATAGAAAACAATGGCAGAAATTAAAAACAAACTCGGTTGGTGCGTACAAGATCAAGTTGAGGAACTTAGGAAGGTGAACGGAAAAGCGAGGAGAAGAGATAGGAGAGGACAGAAGGATAGCCGAGTGGTGAGTTTCAGTAAGAAAGACAATGAAACGGAAAGAAAGGACACGGGGCGAAATCGTCCACCAAACTATACAGGATGAACTTCCCAGAAGTAAACCTTTCTGTGTGGTAGTGGTGCTGAGGGGCCCGCACCGTGGGTGGAAGGGCAGGCGCCCTGCGCTCTCCTGGTCTGTTCCTGCTCCGTTCCCAGTGTGATAGCGTGGGAGCCAGTTTCTGACAGTGACCTGCCCGCTTGGGTAGCAAGGGCTTTGTTTGGAAGTGCCTCCGTGGCAGGTGGCAGTCTGTTCCAGAATTTGGATTGTGGAGAGTTCAGACGGAGAGAAAACGTGCATACCCACTCCAGGGCTCGTTGTGGTGAAATCTCAGAGCTCTGGGACAGAGGAGATTGTTCTGGCTTCTAGAGAAAGAATAAAGACACCTGCCACCGGGTCATCGCAGGGTGAAGCTAAATGACGCGGTGGGACCCTCCACAGCAGCGTGGGGCGCTGGGAGACAAGCAACAGGGCTTTCAAGCTTCCGAAGGAAAGTATTTTTAGTTTTGAAAATGTATTCCCAGGCGAAGGAGGGCAGAAAGATATTTTCAGATATGCTCCCAAAATTTGCCTCTCGAGACCTTTTAAGGAACTGACCGGCAGGCATGCTGTCTCGGAATGAGGTGGTGAACCTGGACAGGGTTAGACGGGACAGGGTTTTCTCAGAAGAGAGGGGAAGTCACTGTGTTTGTGTGTGTGTGTGGGGGGGAGGCTAGAGGCTAGGATGCCCACCAGGCACGGTCCCCAGATGTGTCGTGACCGGAGCTGGTCAGAAGGCTCCTTGAAGAGATTATTTTGGGGAAGATGAAATGGACAGGACACCTGACATGCTGGGACACTGGGCCGGATCAGTGATGAGCACATAAAGAGCAAAGCAAACGAGAACCGGGCTGTTACCAGTCCCAGGGGGAACAAACTGTTGTGCAGGAAAGGAAAACTAACTGGGTGTGCTGCGACGGTTTCTGCAGACTTTTCCACAGCACATCCGGGGATCGTCTGTGATCATCAAATGGCTGAGGGTGAAATGAGGAGGGTACACTTTCTGGGGAGGGAGTATGGTGAGAAAGGCGGGGCTGTGCAGGGTCCGGAGGGGGGGCTAGAACACCGTCCACTCGCCAGAGAGGGCAGTCGTAGATGACGCCTTAGCGGAACAACCAGCGATCGCTCTGGACCCTTACTCTTAGAAAGCAGGGAATGCCAAACGAGGAGGGGGCGGGGCTGCTGAGTCTTGTGATGAATTCCCCAGAATTATTGAATCTGTAACATAGATGCTAACACTGATACAAACAAGGACAATGTTGCAGTAAGCTCCGGACCCTGATGGAAGAGGAAGGAGGCCCTGGTGTCTCCTGTTTGCAGGGTAGGTCACTCACCAGCCCCCTTGCTGGTCAGACAGTTGACTTGGTCTTATTTCCTCTTCAGTATTGTCATTGTTCTCTGTTTCCTATGTCCTGGCCATGGTCATGTGTCAGAGGTTTGCCACTTTCTTTAGCTGTTTTTTTTTTCTTTTAGCTTATTCTAAAGGGATTTTAAACACTTCCAAAAGTCGAGAACAGCATTGCGAGCCTTCTTTACATGTCACCTGGATACATAAATGATGAACTTGGGGCCAGTCTTGTTTCTCTGTGTTGTTTTCTGGTTTTGTTTTGTTTGTTAGCATAAGAACTCTTTATTGAATACCTGCTGTATGCCAGGCACGAAACCTTGAGGCTCCAGGTGTAATAGAGACCGGTCAAGTGCCTCCCTTCCAGAAGTGTATATTCTGGTGCAGATATATAGCGAGCATGTAGTGTTAGAGGTGACCCGGAGAAGAAGCGGGCATGGAGGGTGGGGAGCGCAGGTTGGGCGTAATCAGGGCAGCCCTCACCGAGGAGGTGAACTTTGAGTAGACATCAGAAGGAAGTGTGAGATCCGGCCACCATATTACCCTGTGTGAGCGATCCCGGCAGGGACAGTGACTGCGGGCTGGGCCCGGTCAGTGCTATGGATGAACAGCAAGGCCATTGTGGCCGGAGTGAGGCCCATTCGGGGGGCAGTGGAAGAGACGAGAGCACGGCATCCCAGTCATAGGACTCGTCACCAACCGGTGTAAGGGCTGGAAATGGGCAGCCACTGGACTGTAAGGATCGGAGGGGGTTTCAGCAGAAGTAGGCGGGGCCGGGTCTACCACCTCAGTCATCAGGCGAGAGCGTGCACCAGCACAGGGCGTACAGGTGGGGCGGCTGAGGGATGAGAACGGTCAAGCAGGTTCTTGAAGTCACCGTGGTGACATCGATTGTTGTTATTTTACCTTGAAATCATTTCTCTGAATTGACTTTGGTCTGAGTCTGAGATGAGTTGTTTATGGATTCCAGAATCAAATGCTGATGATACTTGAGCTTTGGGAGGCAGATGGAAGATTTAGTAGGCAGGAGCCCTGTCTCCTAAGAACAGGAAGTCTAGTTTGGGGGTCTGGGGACTGGTGCGGGCCCTGATGTCCCATCTACAGTGAGGTACCGCGGCGGGCTCAGAGACCAGTGTGAGCAGACTGCGGACCCCGCTCTCCGTGGAGAAATGACTTTCACTTCCAAGGCCAGGCGTGGGCTCAGCTCTTCTGAGCCCACACCTGGCCTTTACGTTCAGCTCTTCTGGGTCATCCATCAACCTTCCCTTCTCATCACTGATCATCGATTACCGGCTTTTATCTGGAGACTCCGTGGGGTTGAGTTCGCAGGGTTAACTGAATACAAAAGAAGGAGTTTTATAAGCAAATAAGCCTGCCTCACCATGGGGGGTTTTAATCCCAGCCCCAAAGCTTCCCTGACGGGCTGGACCGCACAGGGTGCAGAGAGGGTCAATGCTGAGACCACTAACAGAAACTTGCCAGCTCTCTGTTGGCCACCTTGATGGGGACCGCAGTGGATTTTTTATTCCTTATATGGTGTTTGTAGAGCAGAACAGGTAAGGAGTCTCTGGCCTTCCTGCCAGTAGCCTAGATAAGTAAAACTTGGAACATTCTTGGACTTCTAAATGCAGCCCATGTTGCTTGATTTAATGCTCAGATCGTTGGTTCGTTGGACAAGTAGAAGGGAATTCTCTCAGAGATAAAGGTAATAAAAATCCGAGTGTCTGGTAAGAACCAAGCGAGCCGGCGTTCGGCGTGTACCGTAGAGGCCCCGGGACAGTACGGCGGCGCGGCTGGGAAGTTGGCTCCCCCACCGGGGTTGTCCACGTTCAGCTTCCGGCGGTGTGGATCCATTTCATCACAGTTAGTGTGAGGATTAAATACGTTCATACATCCAAGGCCTTAGAGCAGTACTTCTGAAAGCACATTAGCTGTATTTATTGTAAAAGCTGTTGAAAACTGACAGCCTTTGACCGCTGATCACTGCCCATTGGCAGAAGGCATGAGCGTAATAAAAATCGCAGGTTCCGTTTAAATGACACAGACGTTGAGGGCCGAGGAAGGTGGAAGGGTCGAGGCCAGGGGCGTCTTCTGGAGAATGGGTTTTGCTGTTTGACAGGGTTAGCGGGTGTGCTCTCGGTTGTTCTAGCGAGCAATGCGGGGGGCGGGGGGCTCCGCTGTCCTTGTGATGTAGAGATGAAGAGTTGAAACTCACACTTAGAGTGGTGACCCCAGGCCACTTCCTCGCCAGAGACCAGGCTCCCTCCCGCGCTCTCTTTCGGTGC
Organism: Rhynchonycteris naso; assembly: GCA_037038555.1. Taxonomy (NCBI): domain Eukaryota; kingdom Metazoa; phylum Chordata; class Mammalia; order Chiroptera; family Emballonuridae; genus Rhynchonycteris; species Rhynchonycteris naso. The sequence goes on along the minus strand of CM073003.1, from coordinate 131,720,627 downwards.
CTGTGAGGGCTTCCGTGCTGGTGTTGTCCTGCACTATGGAGATTGCTGGGCCTTGGGGTCAGTGTTCGTGCGGAAGAGAAAAGTTTCCGCTTCTACAGATGGTCTTAGCGAGGTGGCTGGCCTTTTCTCCTGGACGCACTGTATGGAGGGGTCGTTCCCACACGTAAAGCACACACACATTCTAAGTGTACACAGGTCGACAGCTGTGGGCAGACGAACCCGCCTGTGACTGCAGCTGCCATCAACACGGAACGTCTCCGTCCAGGTTCTCCTCTGTCCCTCTGCAGTTCACAACCTCGGCCACTCGTTTTGCCTTGGACCACTTTCCTGTGCGTAGAATCACGCGGTGCGCTCTCTTGTGTCTGCACGTTCTTTTTTTTTTTTTCACAAGGACAGAGAGAGAGTCAGAGAGAAGGATAGATAGGGACAGACAGACAGGAACGGAGAGAGGTGAGAAACATCAATCATTAGTTTTTCATTGCTGTTGTGACACCTTAGTTGTTCATTGATTGCTTTCTCACATGTGCCTTGACCGCGGGCCTTCAGCAGACCGAGCCACCCCTTGCTGGAGCCAGCGACCTTGGGTCCAAGCTGGCGAGCTTTTGCTCAAGCCAGATGAGCCCCGCGCTCAAGCTGGTGAGCTGGGGGTCTCGAACCTGGGTCTTCCGGCATCCCAGTCCGACACTCTATCCACTGCGCCACGGCCTGGTCAGGCTGCACGTTCTTATTCACTGTCTTCTCTGTGAGGTCCAGGCACGTGGTGGCGTGTGCCCGTCCTTGTTGCGGCCGCTGACCAGCCCTGCACCCTGCACTGCGTGAGCACCGCCTCCTTAGGGTTGGCCTTCTGGCTTGTTTTCAGGTTGTAGCTGTTTTGAGTAAAGCTGCCGTGAGCTTTCTTGTTCAGATCTTTACGTGGATGATGTCTTCAGTGTTATCTGAAAGCCGCCCCCAGCCCTGGCCAGGTAGCTCAGTAGGTTAGAGCGCCCTCCCGCTAGGCCAGGGCTGCTGGCTCAGGCGCACACAAGAACGAGCCGATGGGATGCATAAATAAGTGGAACAACAAATCAGAGTCTCTCTTTCTCTCTCTCCCCTGCCTCTCTCACTAAAATCAATCAAAAAAAAAACAATTAAAACAGGACATCTAATTATTTAAAATTTAAATAAAGGCGGCACCGAGCCCAAAGGGCACCGAGGCTTTTCCCCTGGGCTGTCTTCTAGGAGTTTTAGGGTTTTACATTCGGAGCTGTGGCCCATTTTGAGCTAGTTTTTGTGAAGGGAGGAAGGTCTGTACCGGGTGACGTGCTCAGCATGTGGGTGTCCAGCTGTCCCAGCACCGCTTGCTGAAGAGAAAGACCGTCTTTGCCCCGTCCTGTCCCCTTTGCTCCTTTGTCAGAAACCAGCGGCTGTCTTGGTGGGGGTCCGTGTCTGGGCTCTGTTCTGTTCCGTGGGCCATTTCTCTGTTCTTTGCTGAGACCGCAGTCCATGTTGATCACAGTGGCTTTAGGGTAGGGAAGCCGAGGAGTTACCAGTTATCGGGAGAGCTTGGCTCTTCTCCTTCAGTACTGGGTTGACTGGAGTCTGTGGCGCCCCTATAAACTTAAGAATAAGGTGTCACCAACTGTCTGGGCCATCTGAGGCTCGGTCAAGTTGTCACACAGAATGAAGCAGCATGTCCACTTGACCGTTCAGTACTGGGCAAGTCAGTTCCGCTGTAAGAGCATGGGGAGTGTGGTTGTCCGGGTCTCCCTGGGGCTCTGGTGTGGGTCCTCTCTTCCAGGTCAGGATGGCATACCTGAGGCTCAGCGAGCTCAGCCCCCAGCTGGCTGCCACAGGCCACCCTGTCGTCCTCCTGACTTTGCCCACTGTTGGTATGAAGGTTCCTTCAGATGGGCGGCCTCACGTGGGCAGCTGGCGTGGGCGACTTGCATCCTGGGGCAGGTCAGCCTGGCACCCACCCTGCCGCGCTGTGTGTGTGTGACTGCCCCACCTGCACCAAGGCACAGCTCTGCCCGCGAGCCACCTGTGTGGAGTCCTTGGTCAGCCTTGCTGACAAGGGCGTTGGACAAAGCCCCGTGGAACTAGCCCTCAGCAGAGCTTCTGGCTGACAATGCCCTGGTCTCCTGACAGCTGGCACGGCCCCAGGTGCGCTGCAGGCCAACGACCATCATTTCAAACCCTTGGAAATAGCGGGAAGTTTGTGTTTGGAAATCGTACCCTTATTTTCTGGATGAGAAGTTACTGGACAAGGTCAGAGTTGTTCCCTGGTGCGTGTGAGGCCGTTCGGGCCGTGCCTTCAGGGTCACCTGGTTTTCTCGCCTGGCTTCCCTGCCGGCTTCTCTCGACCCCAGAAGGCACCCCCTCCCCTTTAAAAAGGAAAACTTGCTGGTGATGCTCCCTGGTCGTCTCCCCCTCTCTCTCCCTGTGGCTCTCAGACACGGAGCGAGGGTCCCACAGCAGACCCTTTCCCGGGCTGCTCGCACAGGCCCTCAGCACTCTCAGCCAGCTCCTGGCCGCAGCCACTGTTTATGTGGCGTGTTTGAGGTTAGAAAGTGGCAACACAGAGGGCCGTCTTTGTTCCTGATGTTAAAGATGAACCGGGGCCTCAGCTCAGTGTGTTGGAAGAGGCCTGGAAGCAAACCCAGCTGGTGGCAGGACTCGGGGACAGGACAGGGCTCTGGGACAGTCCCACCGCTGATACCCAGACACGCAGGTGCGGGCCGGCCGAGGCGAAGACCTGTCCTGTTGTCATGCCCCCCGCCCCCCCATTATAAAGTCTTAGAACTTGAATGTTGGTTTAATAAACTGATTTCAGGGAGCGTCATCCTGGGGGCTCTCGTTCAAGGTTGCAGCAGGCTCTACGTCTAACCCCTTGGTGGGATTCTCCACCATATTAAGGCCTTTATTTAATTAATTTATTTTGTTCATTCAGCAATATCTGTTAGAAGTTTCTCCAAGTCCCCTGTTAGAGCTCTAATTCTTTTTTTTTTTTTTACTGGAGAAAAAACACCATAAAATGTACTATCTTAACCATTTCTTAAATTGTGCATTTGAGCATTTATCAAAGGCTCAGTGTAAACAAAATAAACTTTAAGTACATAAAACCCTAAAGAAGCAAGTCAGAACCACCCAGGGGTACTTCCTGGGACCCTCCTAGAGCCGGGCTTGTGACCCCACATGGAGTCCATGCTCGCCGAACGATCGGACGGTCGCCCGGCGGTCTCCCCTGCAGCGGCGAACAGTGTTGGGGGGCGGCTGCCCACTCATTCGGAGGGCCCACTCTGCGTGACGTAAGTGAGGGTCTCATTACAGATCAGTTTACTGACTTGCTGTTTCTTAAAAATATCAATGAAGAGCTGCAGAGCCACTGGCCTGGTGAGGAAAAGACCTCTGGGAGGACGCCGGCCGGACGTGCTGCTGGCCCCACCTGGGGCCGGACGGTGGGACCCGAACGCGGGCATTGGGGTGCTCATCTGAAATGTGTGGCCATGCCCTGTCAGGCCGGCATAGCTCACCGATTGAGAACAAAGTATCAGAGACGAAAAGAGTGTGACGTTTAGTGCTAGTAGACCAAACAGGGAAAGATTAGAGTGACTTTAATTAAACATCTTCTCATTGAAAGAAGCTGTACACAGGACGGCTCATGAAAAGAGGTCACCCCGTCGGGTGCAGGAGCGTTAGGGCTTCTCCGTGGGACCTCGGCCGCAGTAGCTGCTGCCGTGTGAGGTGCTCTTTGCCTCAAGGGCCAGGGTCTTCATAGCCTCTGGGTCAGAAGAGCCAGGAAACCCTTGCTCGTTTGGGACAGACACACGTCAGCCTCTCAGCTGGTCAGCGTTGGTGGCTTCTGCAGCGTCTTGTCTGGAATGTGTGGGAGACGATAGGGCCCCAGCAACTCCAGAAGTCCCCGGGCCCCGAGACTCTCCTTCAAGTGCAGGGTCTTCTGTGCTTGGTGACTGTCACTGCTGTGGTTTCAGTTGTAAGAGTACAGGGCGGGGCGCAACAGGGCTGATCCGTCCAGCTGGCCCCTGAGCAGTCTCCAGGTCAGGCATCCTAGGCATTGCCATCACCTGGCCTCTGAGCCCGCCTCCCCAGCTGGGGTCCCCGACAGTTTCCTCAGCATTCGTCAGCCGAGCAAGTGGTCAGACGCTGTCTCGTCTTCCCTGCCGTGTCCTCAGCACTTAGCAAGGATCTGGGACAGGGCTGATTCTCAAGACTGTCTGCGGGGCGATGTCACCGTTACTCCCTCCAACGGACCCTGCGTGTGCTCGCGCTTCCCGTAGAACGGGCCGGGACAGTGCACGGGGCACGTCGGCCACACCGGGGTCTGCCTCACGTGTGTCTGTTGGATTAAGTGGACAAGGCGCAGCAAGGGTCTTACAGGGCAGCGGGTATCCTCAGCACTTTTCTAACCTGGAGCCTGCTGCCTTGCTGCTTCTCCCTGTGCCCGGTCCAGGGGTCAGTGTCCCGCCCACCCGGCCACGGCTCTGCCATGCCTCCCTCCCTCCTCAGGGCCGTGGCCACGGGTCCCTGGTCCCCTGGTCTCTCACACTCACGCTTTGGGGCCTTGTGAGCAGCAGGAGTCCCGTCCTGCGGAGGGGCGCCTGATCAGGCGCCTGACCAGGTTGGTTGGTGGAGAATGGAGGGAGGAAGACAGACAGACAGCCCCGTGGGGGCGGGGGCTGAGTGCCACCAGCACTGTCTCTGGACATGGGCCAGTGGGGAGCCCTGGCTGGACCCTGACCTCTCACTCGGCTTTCCTTTGCCTTCTAGGTCCCTGGAGCCCAGCACTCAGCCCGTCCATGACGTGGCAGTGAAGGGACCCCGGTGAGAGGGCCCCGCCCGTCCAGGGACAGAATGACCAAGACGCGGCTCTTCCGCCTGTGGCTGGTCCTGGGCTCCATGTTCATGATCCTCCTGATCATCGCGTACTGGGACAACGTGGGCACTGCCCACTTCTACCTGCACACCTCTTTCTCCAGGCCGCACGCCCTGGATCCCCTGCCCAGCGCAGGGCAGAGGGCCGAGAGGGCCTTCACCTCAGACGTGGATGAGTTTCTGGAGAAACTGCTCAGCGTCACCGCCGCCGCCGCCGCCGGCGTGAAGCCGGAAGACGTCCTTCCCGGGAAGAAGACGGAGCCACCCCCACCGCGCCTGCCGCCGGCCTCCAGCCGGCCCGCGCTGGGCAGCCTGGAGGAGAGCGTGAGGGGCTACGACTGGTCCAGCCACGACGCCCAGCAGGGCCCCGGCCCGGACGCGCGGCAGGCCGAGCGCAGGGGTGTGCTGAGGGACTTCTGCGCCAACGCCAGCTTCGTGTTCCCCACCAAGGAGCGCTCCTTCGATGACATTCCCAACTACGAGCTGAACCACCTGATCGTGGACGACCGCCACGGGGTCATCTACTGCTACGTGCCCAAGGTGGCCTGCACCAACTGGAAGCGCGTGATGATCGTCCTCAGCGAGAGCCTGCTGGACCGGGGCGCCCCGTACCGCGACCCCCTGGACATCCCCCGCGAGTACGTGCACAACTCCAGCACCCACCTGACCTTCAACAAGTTCTGGCGCCGCTACGGGAAGTTCTCGCGCCACCTGATGAAGGTCAAGCTGCAGAAGTACACCAAGTTCCTGTTCGTGCGGGACCCCTTCGTGCGCCTCATCTCCGCCTTCCGCAGCAAGTTCGAGCTGGAGAACGAGGAGTTCTACCGGAAGTTCGCCGTCCCCATGCTCCGCGCCTACGCCAATCACAGCAGCCCGCCCGCCTCCGTCAGCGAGGCCTTCGGCGCGGGCCTGCGCGTCTCCTTCGCCCACTTCATCCAGTACCTGCTGGACCCGCGCACCGAGACCCTGGCGCCCTTCAACGAGCACTGGCGGCAGGTGCACCGGCTCTGCCACCCCTGCCAGATCGAGTACGACTTCGTGGGCAAGCTGGAGACCCTGGACCAGGATGCCGCCCAGCTGCTGCGGCTGCTCAAGGTGGACCGGCTGCTGCGCTTCCCCCCGAGCTACCGGAACCGGACCGCCAGCAGCTGGGAGGAGGGCTGGTTCTCCAAAATCCCGCTGGCCTGGCGGCAGCAGCTGTACAAGCTCTACGAGGCCGACTTCGTGCTCTTCGGCTACCCCAAGCCTGAGAGCCTGCTCAGGGACTGAGGGCGCACGGGCCGCTTCCCAGCTCCGTGCCAGACGGGCACCCCGACTCTGTGACCGCTGTCCCGGGGACGAGGACTGAGCTGTGGGCTGCCGCTCATTTTTTTTTTTTTTTATGGCCCTCGTGTGACCCCGCAGTGGGACGCAGGACCAGGACGCCCACGCGCTCCCGCTGCCGGGGCAGCTAACCACGCCCACACTCTTTTCTTTTTTTTTTAAATGACCTACAATTTTGCAATCCAGACTTTCTTGTTTACTCCACTGCCTGTATTCATTGCGTACTGTGTTCATATTGTTGTTGTTGTTTTTTAAGATTAATATATTTCAGATATTTAATACGAGCCGAGGAGGAGGAGATGACAGCGTGAGTCCTGCATCTCGCGCGTGTGGTTATTATTGGGGTGCAGCGAGCAATGCGCAGGGCGGGGCTCTGAGCCCCGGGAATGGCTGGCCGTCGCACCAGAAACGCCACTCGGGGGAGGGGACGGGATTCCCGGTTGTCTTTTGTGGAAAGGAGGCAGGCCCTCCGTGGCCGGCGTCAAGTCAGCCCTCACCTTGTGTTTGTAGAAGCGTCGCAGACAGATCCATCGGAAGTAAGCGCTCTTTTATTAGGGGGTGTATCCAGAGGGAAAGTGGGCGGAAATGGGGGGTTTTGTATGTGAGCTCACGTCACAGGAAGCCATTCTGCCCGGTCCCCGTCACAGAGGTCTCCCACACTCCCTCTCGTGTCTGAGTCACGGACAGAAGGATATGCAGTAACGGGGACCGGGTGGGCGGGCGTCAGTCCCGAGGACACACTCCTGGCCGTCAGCAGCGTGGGGCTCCCCCTCCCTCCATTGCAGGCCTGGCTGGCCAGGTCCAGCTCCGGTGACAGTCCCCCTCAATGACGTCACTGACCCCGGGATGGTCGCCTTGGATGGTCCTGGCCCGGTAAAGCCCTCTTTTATTCCGGAAGTCTCTTGTAAAACATCTGGCCCGAATTCCTCAGCTGTTTTTGGTGTCAGTATGTCCTTGATAAGAACTGGGCCGTCCTCTTGTGGTGTTTGGCCGTTGCTGCTGACCTTGTCTCCTTGATTTGTAGCATTGGGTCCTCGATGCCGGGTCCTGAAGGGCTGACCACAGGCCGAGGAGCCCCGCTTGGGGGCTCCTTGGTGCGAAGGGCCCTTGCTTTTGCTGGCCTGCTCGAGCCGGGGTCTGTGGGTGTGAGCAGACTCAGGCCCTTCGTGTGAGCCAGGAGGGCTGCCCTGCGCTCCCGTGCTTTGAACACGGGGCGACCCAGGCGGCGGTTTCGCTGTAACGCCTCTCCCTCTGACTTCCAGCACTTTCTAAGCACCATGCTGTCTGTGGCTCATGAGGGCAACTTGACTATTCCCTGGGAAACAGGCACCCACCCCCATTCCGGAGAAGATGGTCTTCTTACCCACTTCCTGAATCACCTTCTCTTGGAAAGCCGCTGTGGCTCCCTCTCTCCTCCTCCCAGAGAGAGGACGCTGGGTTCCCCTCGTCCCCTGCACCCCCTGCTGAGGGAGGCCCTCCCTTTCCCTGGAAGGAGGGTGGCTCTCTGGTGGGATTCTCTCCTGGTTGAGTGCCCTCCCCACTTGCACTGAGAAGCCACTCAGAGGGGCCGGCTGCCACTCCTGGGACTGTTGTTCTCCCAGGCGGCCCCGCCCTGCTGGGTCACAGGCTCCCTGATGTCACGCAGGCCTCAGGGGGTCCCCTCCCTGAGCGAATGCTCCCGCGGGTCATTGCTCCTTTATTCACAGGCTGCCCGTCCTTGTCTGCTCACCCCATGTCACACTCCGAAACCTGACAGACAGTACACAGAGGTGAACCTGGGCTCCCTGAGACATCAGTCCAAAGGCGTCCAGATGTTTCTCTGGGATGGGGAATTCCATGTGAGGACTAGGCTGTGGGTCACTGTTACTTCTCCCTGTGCTCCTTCATTGCTCTTCTGGTCAGTTTCTGACCCTCACGCTTGGCCCAGGAGAGTTAGGGAGAACGGTCACACCCCATACCGGAGCTCTGGCTGGCCGGGCAGTCCCCTGCTTACACAGGCCCGGCTCACACCGGTCTGGACCCGTCAGACGCAGTGCCCTTGGAAGTCTTTGGGAAGGGGCTCTGCTGGGGTGGGAGCCGGGAGGCCTGTGACCAGCTCTGCCACTCCCAGGAGAGCCCCCCGAGACAGCCACACCGTGAGGGCACAGGGCTGGGAGACGGAGCGCCCGGAGAATGTGTACACCATGTCTGCTGCTCTGCGCAGGTGAGGGCCACTGGCTGAAGTGCGTCTGAGCTGGATGTCTGGCCTTGAACCTCGGGACCCTGCCGCACATGGCTTTTAACCACCAGCAGCCTGGCCTCCGGCCGAGGAGGGTAAGGTGCCCTTTCAGGAAGGGGAAGCATATGGCCTGAGCTCAGAGGTCCTTGTTCACGAGGTATGGACAGCTTATTAGTATGAGGAACCCTCACAGATACTTCCTCTGTCCAGACCCAGTGATGGGGGCCTAGGCCCTTTCCTGGGTCCCAGTTTACACCACCTGCAGTGAAGCAGGGACCAGGGTGGGCGGCGGGGGGGGGGGAGGTGTTGTATTTCTCCCTGGAGAATCACCTGGAGGCAGGCTGATGAGGGAGACACCTGGTTGGAACTCAACTTGTCCACCTTTCCCCAGGGTGCTCTGATCTATATGCCCAGGGTCCTTCCTCGGGCCTGAGACAGTTCAGCTGGGCCGTCCTGAGCCATCTGGACGGCAGGTGCTCTGTTGGGTGACCGTCAGTGGCAAGTGAACAGCGGGGGCCTGGCCTCCTGCAATGGGTGCATTTGTCACCTTCGGGCCTGAAGTCCCCTTGGAGGCTGGCAGGCTGGCAGGACTGGGAGCCTGTGTTGTATGTGTCGGGGAGGGGGCGGTGCTCTGAGAAGTACAGGTTCTGGGCCCTTGTAGAGGGAGGGGAGGGTCTGACCTGAACCTCGAGCTGGAGCCTAGACGTCCACCCTCTCCCTGGCATGTGGCACCGGCCACACTTGGACTCAGATTTGAGCCTGGACAACACTGGTGAGCTTGATTGAGATGGACGGGGACGGGGACACGGTCTGTGAGGGCTTTTCCTTTCCTCCTCGTCCCTCCTCTTTGTGCGGCCATGCGTCCGTCCATCGCGGGAATAGAGCCGTGCCCACCCGGGAGCTATCCCAGAAGAGGCACTCCGACAAAGGCCGGGAAACCAGGGCCAGCTCTGCATCCGATTCTGATTTGTTTCGTGCTGGGCCGGCTGTGTTTCCTCGGCTTTCATCTCTGCAGTCGTGCAAAATGACCAGTCCCCGGGCTGGCGGGCAGGCGGGCCGGTCGGAGTTGGTCACTGACTCTAAACGCGCTCGGAAGTCCTTGCATGAGAAAAGGTTAAGCACCTTCAAGAAACATTGGGCTGGTTCGCGGACACACCTCCCTTGCCAGTTTCTGGCCAGCGATCTGCTTGGAATACCTCAAGAGCTTCAAAGTGCGAGGGCGCGTGCTGGGTTCTGACCTGGGTCCACAGAGGCCGGCTCAGGAGTTGCCTTGGGTCCTGGAGGGAAGACCAGAGCCAGGGGGGTGTAGTGGGGGGAGACTGGGGGCCTTACTTAGCGTGTGTTGTCCGGGCCAGCATCCAGACCTTCCCAGATGTGGGAGGTGGGCGGCTGCCGCCACACCCAGCTCACTCACCCCTGCTGAGCCTGCCCCACTCCCAACCTCTGCAGGGCGGGGGGGGGGGGGGGGGGGGCATGCTGGGCAGCGCCTTTCAGCCTCAGTGCCTGTGCCCTGGACTGGAGTTCATGCTTTAAGCGGATTGGGAGTAGGAGTATTTAAAATGCTTTTTCACACGGTAAAATAATCCTGATGATAATAAAGCTTATTTATTTTATCATTCGATGGCTGACCTTCCTGTTTAGGAGACAGGGTTTCTCACAAGGGGGAAAAAAAGCACAACAAACGTCACCTTCTTGGATGAACTGGTGTGATGGTTTCAATCGGTATTGATTTTTATTCTTTTTAAAAAATATCTAAATATTTTAAAATATACACAACATCGGCCCACGCCAGTTGGCTCAGTGGTAGAGCATCGGCCCAGCGTGTGGAAGTCCCGGGTTTGATTCCCGGTCAGGGCACACAGGAGAAGCGCCCATCTGCTTCTCCACCCTTCCCCCTCTCCTTCCTCTCTATCTCTCTTCCCCTCCCGCAGCCAAGGCTCCATTGGAGCAAAGTTGGCCCGGGCACTGAGGACGGCTCCATGGCCTCCACCTCAGGTGCTAGAATGGCTCTGGTTGCAACAGAGCAACACCCCAGATGGGCAGAGCATCGCCCCCTGGTGGGCATGCCAGGTGGATCCCGGTCGGGCGCATGTGGGAGTCAGTCTGTCTGTCTGCCACCCCTCCTCTCACTGAATAATACACACGCACACAATTTACTGTTGCAACCACTTTTAGACATGCCATTCAGAGGCATTAAGCACATTCATGTGCCCTCCCCCCATCCATCTTCAGAACTGTCTCATCTGCCCAAACTGAGACTCTGTCCCCATGAAACAGCCATGCCCCCTGCCCCCTGGCCCCCACTTTCCTACTTCCTGTCTCTAGGAACCTGACTCCTCCGGGTCCTCGCAGTAGCTGGGATCAGACGGGATTTGTCCTTTGTGTCTGGCTTGTGTCACCGAGCACAACACCCTCAAGGTTCATCCGTGTTGCAGCCGGTGTCTGTTGGGATTTCCTCCCTTTCTGAGGCTGAGTAACAAGCAGCCCGTTGTCTGGACGTACCGCCTTTGGCGTACGTGTTCACCCCATTCTCTGTCCATCCGCCCATGGGCACGGGGGCTGCATCCACCACTTGGCTGTTGTAACGTTGTTGCGAACGTGGGTGTGCGAGTTCCTGTTTGAGTCCTGCTCACAGCTCCTTTGGGCCGAGACCCAAAAGTCGGATTTCTGGATCTTCTGGTATTCATACATGTTTAATTACGTGTGTGTGTGTGTGTTTTCCAAGGACAGAGAGAGGGATAGATAGGAACAGACAGCCAGGAACGGAGAGAGGTGAGAAGCATCAATCGTTAGTTTTTCATTGCCATTGCGACACCTTAGTTGTTCATTGATTGCTTTCTCACATGTGCCTTGACCGCGGGCCTTCAGCAGACCGAGCCACCCCTTGCTGGAGCCAGCGACCTTGGGTCCAAGCTGACGAGCTTTTCCTCAAGCCAGATGGGCCTGCGTTCAAGCTGGCAACCTCGGGGTCTCGAACCTGGGTCTTCCGCATCCCAGTCCGATGCTCTATCCACTGCGCCACTGCCTGGTCAGGCTGTGTGTGTGTGTGTTTTAACAGAACCAAATTTCAGTTCTTTTTATAGCCACTACCACGGGAGAGCAGCACACAGTAGGTGCTCCTGCGTTGACGTTGCCTCCTTAGATCTGTGCACAATGACAATGACCAGGCAGACAATTGCTGCCCTTACCTCAGCGGGGACCAGCGCCCGTGGTCGCAGCCCCTGGTGGGCGGGTGGAGGCCCTGGTGCGAGTCAGGCACCACCAGGGTCCAGTGCCTTCAGAACGCCGGCTATGGGCGTCCTCTGGAGGAAATGGTGCCTTCGTCCTCTCTGCGGGGAGAAGCTCCCACCCCCCCGACACACGCCTGGTTTGCGAGATCTTCCCTGAGGGACGCGGCCCCCCTGGGCTGGGAGTGCCTAGTGCCTCACTGGTCTCCTGGTAACACTGGTGGTCAGTCTTCCCTGAGAGAAGCAGGTGCTGGGTGAGACAGGAGGCCGAGCCCCGGCAGATGAACAAGGTGGCACAACAGGCTCCAAACCCAGCGAGGGGACAGTGTCCTCGCCAGCCAGGGCTTCTGTGTGCACGGGCACACACCACGGGCACCCGGGGGCTGTGACAGCTGCGGACCTGGACAGGACAGACCCCCCCAGTCCCTAGCAGAAAACGGGTGGGGCAGAGTTGAAGATGACTGCAGAGCAGAAGGTCAAGACCCCCCCAAGATCTGTCGCCACCCCTGTTTATGGGCTGACGCGTGTCCTCACGCCGCTAGCAAGCCCTCCATGAGCACGCTCCCCGAGAGCATCCGGCAGAGACTCTGGCTTCAGCTTGAGTTAAAAACAACCCGACAGGCCTGACCAGGCGGTGGCGCAGTGGATAGAGCATCGGACTGGGATGCGGAAGACCCAGGTTCTAGACCCCGAGCTCGCCAGCCTGAGCGCGGGCCCATCTGACCTGAGCAAAAGCTCACCAGCTTGGACCCAAGGTCGCTGGCTCCAGCAAGGGGTGGCTCGGTCTGCTGAAGGCCCGCGGTCAAGGCACATGTGAGAAAGCAATCAATGAACAACTAAGGTGTCACAACAGCAACGAAAAACTAATGATTGATGCTTCTCACCTCTCTCTGTTCCTGTCTGTCTGTCCCTCTCTCAGCCAGGGCACACAGGAGAAGTGCCCATCTGCTTCTCCACCCTTCCCCCTCTCCTTTCTCTCTGTCTCTCTCTTCCCTTCCCGCAGCCAAGGCTCCACTGGAGCAAAGTTGACCCGGGCACTGAGGATGGCTCCATGGCCTCCGCCTCAGGTGCTAGAATGGCTCCAGTTGCAATGGAGCAACAGCCCAGATGGGCAGAGCAGCGCCCCCTGGTGGGCATGCCGGGTGGATCCCAGTCGGTGCATGTGGGAGTCTGTCTCTCTGCCTCCCGGCTTCTCACTTCAGAGAAATACAAACAAACAAAAACCCCAAGGAAAGCATGTGCCGTACTCAGTTGGGTGTGGTATATATCTTGCTTCCAGTAGATTTCCAGAATGTTTCAGTTTCCAAACTCTGGGGCACAGATTCACCAAGCGGATTTTGAGAGTGTCGGGTTTCAAAGAAGGCTGGCTTTGAAAGTGGTCTGGGCTTCTACAAGGGTTGGTGGAAAATGTTTTGGTTCTAAAATGTTCCCAAAATGTTTCCCGGAGCACAGAGATCCTCAGCGCTGTGGGAGAGGCTGTGGCAGCAGTGGACCGGGGTGGCGTGGGGGTGTGCAGCATGGGGAGGGCGGGTCTGCCCACCCCCCAAAACAGGAGGTGGCAGGGGCCCAGCGCCCTGTCTCATGTCTGGCTCCGGCATGTCCAGAAATTCGTTTCTGTGGGTCATTTGTCCTGCAGCCATCCCCCAAGGGTCATTCTGCTCACGGGTCCTTGTCTCTTTGTGAGGGGCCTGCTTCTGTCCCGACCTCGGCCTGCACACATGGTTCCTGGGTCCCTGTCCACCATAGTCACACTTGAAAGGGAATACTTTTCAAGGAGGGAAGACACATGTGGAAAAAAGTGTATTCATGGAAACTCAGGCTTGGTAGCAGACTCTGGTCAAGTCACGGGCAATAATGTGAGCTTATTGGTCCCATTTTCCAGGTGGGGAAATTGAGGCCCAGAGAGATTGTGATGATGACCTACCTGCTCAAGTTCCACATCACGCAAGAACCCAAGTGCTGCCTGACCTGTGGTGGCGCAGTGGATAAAGCGTCGACCTGGGAACACTGAGGTCGCCAGTTCAAAACCCTGCACTGGTCTGGTCAAGGCACATATGGGAGTTGATGCTTCCAGCTCCTCCTCCTCTCTCTCTCTCTCTCTCTGTCTCCTCTCTAAAATGAATAAAATTTTAAAAAAGAACCCAAGTGCTCCAACCCGACAGCCCCAAAACTTTTAGAGCACTTGACGCAGGTCCTTCCGGGGCATCTGTGTCTGCACAGGCCATGTGTCCGCCCAAGCGGGCCCCGGGCTTGGTGTCAAGGCCCAGCCTTTGGAAAAGGCCAACCCTAGGGTTAGACCATGGCTGGAAGGTGACCGGCATGGATGGCCTCAGGAGGCCTGGCCCTCAGACCAGTCAGTGATGACCGAAAAGCAGGGATTTGGCGGAAAAGGCACGTCGCGGCCGGCTGGCTGCATGTCCAAGGGGCGGAGAGATGTGGGCGACTGAGTGTTGGCAGAGAGGCCCGGAGCTGAGGGGAGGACAGAGGAAAAACCCAGCACTTAGGAAAAACATCCAGCCCGGGAGTCACACCCAGGGAGTGGCCCCACCCTGGGGAGCCAAGAAAGTCTTGTCTGAGATGTGTCTGTTAATTTGGGGGCCCCTTCCTGTAGTGGAGCTCACACCCCTCGGGGGGTGGGGGGCAGCTGGGGAGAGCTGGACAGAGCTGGGCGTGCCCGTGCTCAGGTTGCAGGTTTCTTATCTGCCAAGGCGACCTGAACAAACAGGCCCTTAGAGGCTGCTCCCTCTGGGAAGGGCCAGCAGCCCTGGCAGGCCAGCGGCAGGCCAGGAGGGTTTGTGCAAGGCTGGACTCACGCAGTCCCAGCATCGCCCAGCAGGGGGCAGCCTCGGCTCAGGCTCCGACCTGCCGCCGGGCCTGGCCAGGGGTCTCTACTCTGTCTGCACAGACGGGCCCCCTTCCACCACGCGCATCTGTGCCTGAGCCTTGCTGGTCAGAGTGTGCAGGCAATTCCGTAGCTGGAGTGACGGGCGGGGGGCCCTAAGACCTCCCAGGGCTCTCTCCAAGTCCTCAAGCAGCAGAGTCTCTGTGGTGGGGTGGGTGGTTCTATTTATAGACAGGCTGTGCCCGTGGGCACGAGAAACTCAGAGCCTGGACGCTGAATCAGGACAGCCCGCAGGGGTCAGTGGCCCAACAGAGATCTGGGAATCCGTCTCCCAGGCCCCTGGATACCCTCACGTTCCTGTCTTCACGGTGGATCTCCCCAAGCCCCTCAGACCCAGACAGAGCAGGAGCTGGCCTCCCCCCAGGCCACAGTGCCCAGGGGAACAGGGCTGGGGCCCTGTTGTCCCCAGACCCGGGCTCACGGCCCACGCTTTGTCACTTGCCATCAAGCCTAGGTCCTGAAGATCTTTTCCCGGCTTACCTTCTGAAAATGTTATCTTTTACGTGGAAGCCCGTGATCAGTTTGGAGTAGCTCTTCTTAGTAAGGTGCGGGGTTCAGGCTGAGGTTTCCTGTTCCCCGACGGACGGTGTTCGGTAGTGCCCGCCCGGCTTACGGACGGAGAAGGCTGTCTTGGGTCACGGGACTGCTTGCTTTGAGTTCTCGCTCCTGTTCCGTCCACCGAGGCGTCTACCCAGAGGCGGATTAAGGTCGGTCGAGGCCCCATGGGCGCAGAAGAAAATACTGGGCCCCTTACATTTAAAAAAAGTGCCAAGTTGGGGTTCGGCGGGGTCCTTCGGAAGTCGGGGCCCAGGTGCGCGCCGGGTGTGCCCGTGGTTAAATTCCCCTCTGCGTCTACCGGGCCCCACCCCGCGGGATTGGTGAACGCCGCTCTCTGATAAGGCTTGCGGTTGGCTTGAGCAGTCTCTCTCACTTTCTTCATCTTTCCATTCGTTTCCACCGTCTGAGCTCCTTTGCTTTTGCAGGTAAATCTCAGCACCCTCTTCTCAGCCCCGGAAGATCTCGTGGGATTTTTACAAGCATCGCGTTGAACCTGAATGCCTTCGCTAGGCTGAGTCTCCTACTCTGTGAACACGGTGTAGTTCTCAGCACGAACATCCTGTACAACTTCTGCTAGAGTGATACCTATGCATTTATTTCTTTTTTGAGTGATTGGGTTTCTAACACCATAAAATAATACTACAAACACAGACACAACCCAGTAATACCCCGAAAACCATTTTGAAAATGACTTTGTTGAGGGGAAATTAACATCGCACAGAACGCACCGGCTGGGAGCGATTTCTCATGACCTCCCAGGGCCCCCGTGCGGCTGTCACCCGCGACGCAGGTCTCGAGCCCAGCCGTCACGCTGGGAGTTTCCTCACTTCCGCCCCTGGCCCCCACTGGCCTGCCTTCTGCCTGTGAATCTGCCTTTCTGAGCATCCACAGAGCTAGCTGCACAGAACGACGGGGTGCAGCCCTCCCCTCCCCCATCACCGGCCCCCTCGGGGTGAGGTCCCCCCGGGCTGCAGCAGGTGTCATGGCTGACTGGTGTTCCATTGCCCGGACGGCCCACAGCTCCTTTATCCCAGGTGACACGCATCAAGACCGGGTCCCGTTTGAGGTGCACGTCTGTGTGTGGACACGTGTCATCAGTTCCCATGAGATGATTCCCGAGTGGGGAAATGCTGGGTCCTGCGGGAAGTTTAACTTTTCAAAGGAACTGCAGTTGAGGCCCTGGCCGGTTGGCTCTGTGGTAGAGCGTCGGCCCGGCGTGTGGAAGTCCCGGGTTCAACTCCCGGCCAGGGCACACAGGAGAAGCGCCCATCTGCTTCTCCATCCTTCCCCCTCTCCTTTCTCTCTATCTCTCTCTTCTCCTCCCGCAGCCAAGGCTCCATTGGAGCAAAGTTGGCCCCAGGCACTGAGGACAGCTCCATGGCCTCCGCCTCAGGTGCTAGAATGGCTCTGGTTGCAATGGAGCAACAGCCCAGATGGGCAGAGCATCGCCCCCTGGTGGGCATGCCGGGTGGATCCTGGTCGGGCGCATGCGGGAGTCTGTCTCTCTACCCCGCCCCTCCTGCTTCTAACTTTGGAAAAATACAGAAAAATAAAAAAAAAAATAAAGGAACTGCAGTTGTCCTCACGTACTCACCGACACTCGTAACCACCTTTCCAATGATTGCCACCCGGTGGTGGGGCGGGGGCACATTATATGTCCGCGGTTTTACGTGCATTTCTCCTGTGACAGATGATACCGAGCACCTTCTTATGGGCTTATTATCAGTTCACTTACCTGCTTGGACGAGCGGCCTGTCCCGCCCTTTCTCCCCTTTTCAGGGAGGTCGTCTTCTTGTTGACTTGCGTCTGTCATGTACTCTGGGTACGTGTCCTGTGTCAGCCATGTGCCCGCTCTGCAAATACTCCCCCCACCCCCAGTGTATGGCCTCTGTTTTTGTTTTCTTAACATTGTCTTTTTTTTTTTTTTTTTTTACAGGGACAGAGAGAGTCAGAGGGATAGACAGGGACAGACAGACAGGAACGGAGAGAGGTAAGAAGCATCAGTCACTAGTTTTTTGTTGCGACACCTTAGTTGTTCATTGATTGCTTTCTCACATGTGCCTTGACCGTGGGCCTTCAGCAGACCGAGCCACCCCTTGCTGGAGCCAGCGACCTTGGGTCCAAGCTGGCGAGCTCTTGCTCAAGCCAGATGGGCCTGCACTCAAGCTGACGAGCTCGGGGTCTCGAACCTGGGTCTTCCGCATCCCAGTCCGACACTCTACCCACTGCGCCACCTCCTGTTCAGGCTTAACAGTGTCTTTTGAAGACACTATGATTTTTATTTACGATGAGTTCCAATGTATCAGGTTTTTTTTTCACGGGGGGTGCTTTAGGGGTCATACTTAACCCAAGATCACAGAGGTGTCCCCCTAGGTTTCCTTACAGAAGTTGCATCATTTTAGCTCTCATGTGGAGTTCTCTGGTGCATTTGGAGTTAAGGGTAGTGTATGGTGTGAGGTTTTATTGTTTGTTTTTGTGATACCCATTGTCCCAGCACCTTTTGTTGAAAGCCTCCTCTTTCTCCATTGACTTGTCCTGTTTTTTGTTTTGTTTTGTTTTATTGATTTTAGCAAGAGAGGAAGAGGGGGAGGAAGAGGGGAGGGGAGAGAGAGACAGAGACAGACAGGAGCATCGAGCCATTCCTGCTTGTGCCCTGACCGGGGATCGAACCGGCAACCTCTGTGCTTCAGGATAATGCTTTAACTAACTGCGCTATCCGGCCAGGGCTCCGCTCCTGGTACTTTCTGTTGAGAATCAACTGACCGTGACTACAAAGCTGATTTCCAGATTCTCAGTTCCGCTCCATCCAACCGCACGCGTAGCCGGTGGCAACATGACACTCCTGTTATCAGTGGGGCTTGTGTGGGACGTTTGGAAATGGGGTCCTGTCAACCTGCCAGCTCCGTCCTCCTTCAAAACCATTTTGTCAGTTCTGGGCCCGGTCCTTCCTGTGGATCCGTGTTATCATCTTATGTCTTTTTTTTTTAAATTTTGGCCTGAGCACTTCTATTTTAGTATTTTTTAAAATCTTGATATGTTCTTAATTCACCTTCACGTTTGAATGGTCGTTTTGCTGGATTCTGGGCTGAGCTTTTGAATTGAGCACTTCGAGCATATCACACCACCCGTCTGTCTTCCGCTGACCTCTCTCGTTTCTGATCAGTGGTTAGCCACGGACCGGTCCTGTTGTTGACCCTGGACGTGCGAGAGCTGTTCTTCTCTTGCAGCTTTCACCATTTTCTGTGTTTGATTATAGCCGTGTGGTGGCCCCGGGCCGACAGGTGCAAACAATCAACCCGTCCTCGCACCAGCATACACGTCCCAGGAGATGACGCCCAAGCGGCCCGTCCTTGGCTGGTTCGTGCAACAGGAAGGGTCCAGCCAGAAGACCCTTGGGTCCTTCAGCCTCTGAGGGGATAAGGGCCGAGCCCACGATCCCCAGCACCCCAGGACCAGGCCATGCAGGGGAAGGACAAGCCCCCAAAGAGAAGCTGGTGTGTGCTTGGACCGGGGCAAGGGGAAGTGTCCCTTCCCTCTGGATGGGGAGGAGTTGGGGACAGTGACACTTTGTAGGGGACATGATAGAGCTGAGAGAGGGCAGTGAGGCTGAGTTGTCAAGGACAGCAAAGGTTTGGGGGCTCAAGGCTGTTGTTAGCAGCATGCGTCCCTGTCTGCTGCTGGGGCCAGGGACGCAGAGGCAGGAGGGAGCTGTGGGGAACGCCGATGCTGACGTGGGTGAGTCCACTGTCCATGACACAGTGACGCCATTTTGCAGATGCTCCCTTGCAAAACTTGGGCATCCCCACCGGGGTCTGGCTGCTGCCAGCCCTGACTCCCGAGGCTCACCCTGTCTCTGCAGTGCGCTGCCCCGTGCCTCAGTTTCCACATGTGCCAAAGCCAGGGCCCGCTCACCTTCCCAGGGTTGCAGGGAGGCTGGAGCGTGGGAAAGTTCTCGGCCCCGGGTCCATGGCCAAGGCCATCGTGCCAGCCCGGTCTCCTGGGCGTGCGCCACGCTCTGGCGCCCAAACAATGCCCGCCTCTGAGCAGAGCCGTGGGTGGGCCGTCACCATGGCGAGGGACCCTGCTAGGCAGAAGAGCCAGAGGCTCATCCGGGGCCTGCCAGGCCTGGGATCCTGGTTACAGCTTTGTCCCTCGGGCTGGACCAGGGTCCGGGCTAGCGGGCTGTGAATGGCTGGCCGGCGGGAGGGGGCAGGAATGGGGGTCTGGGCTAGAGAGAGGGTTGGGGTTGAGGTGAGGGCGAGCGTTGTTTCCAGGGTCCTGAAACCACAGCCGGGTTAGGTTGGAACATGGCCTGGGGCACCGTGCCTGCTAGCTGTGACACCCCCCACCCCTCCCTGCCCCCGCCCTCTGAGCTCCCCTCCGCAAGGCACAGAACCTGGTGCTCCCTGACGGAGGCTGCCCCTTCTACGGAACGTTCCAGGCAGCAGGCCAGAGTACGCGAGGTCCCCTCCAGGTGTCCCTGCCGTCTCTCACAGCCTGGATGCCTCACCGCCATTGGCTCTGCCCACATCCAGTCCCTTTCTGCCCAAGGGCCCTTCTCAGCCCGGCAGGGGCGGGGAGTGGGCATAGACCTGCTCCTCCTCCAGGACCCCGAGTGACCAACCGACCCCTCTCCAGCCATGAAGGTCAGAGTCCCCCCAAAATTATATTTACAAAACCCATATTTACAGTTGAGATCTCTTTTAAGAAAAAGAGTAGAGAGAAAATCAGCAAAACCCTCAGCCACTCAAATGTCTGAGTGACTCGGGTCCGACTCCCGGGGCTCAAACCCCACGGACATGCTGTGTGACCTCAGGCAGATGTCTCCCTCTCTGTGTCTGAGACGCCTCTTGTATAAACACCAGCGATGGGGCCATCCTCACAGGACCTTGTGAGGAGAAGTGAGGTCATCTCTAAGTGTTGATGGAAGGACCTGTGTTCTGCTGAGCCCCGAGGGTCAGGGCCCACCTCACGGCCTTCACTGTTCTCACTGAGCTCCCCTCCTTAAGGCACAGAACCTTAAGGCACAGGCTCATGAGTTGCCCCAGCCCCAGGAGTCCTCACTAAGACCCCAAGCGAAGAGGGGGAGACAGCGGAGAGGAGAGTGGGGTGCCCAGATTCTGGACAATACTGTCAGAGGTGCTCCTGCCCCCCCAAGAGGGAACGGGACCCTGTCCCAGTGCAGGGGCCTCCAGAAGGGGAGGGGGAGGGGAGTGTCCCTCTCCTGTCCCTGTGTGCGCCACCCCCACCCCCACCCTCCCCTCGTGTGGAGCCTCATCAGCCTGCACCCAGGTGCCCTGGGCTGCTCTGCCCTTCTGGGGGAGGGCTCACGGAAGTCTGGGAAGGAACTTTCCTTCTATCTGTTGTCCCCACGGATGGGGACCTAAAATATGGCTGGGGGACAGAAACACCGTGAGGCCAGCCGGACCCCCTCCTGCCTCTGTCTGTGAAGCAGAAGCTCTAGCCCTGATGAAAACCAAGGACACGGCCCAGAGAAGAGGCCTGGTCCAGCCCCCCCAACGACCCTGCCTGCCAGGGGCCTCCATTGCCTGGACAAGCCGAGCCCGCAGGAAGGCCCTAAGGTCAGGCACCACCCTACCTCCCAGAGGAGCACAGCAGGCCTGGAGGACCCAGACCTGGGGGGCTCAATGCCGACTTGAGAGGCCTCTACGCCACCCCACCAGTGGGGGGGCATTGTGTTGGGTTCTCACAGGCAATACCAGGGTGCATGAAGCTGCTAGTGGGGGCCTGGGCTGCCCTGCAGAGAAGGGGTGCAGGCTGGAGGCCCAGAGCTTCTCTGTTTGACTCTGAGACCCGCTCTCATGGTCCTGGGGCTGGGGAGGGAAACAGAGAAGGGAGACCTTTGGGTCTCATCCAGGAGGGGTGTCCCAAGGGAAGAGGACCCCCACCTCCACCTGCAGAGAGGACACGACCCTCTGGCAAGTACCCCCAAGTGAGAAGAGGCCTCCCAGGTGCCCTCCTGCCACACAGCTTGCCAGCCCTCCCCCTTGACTCTTCCCCAGACCCCCTCCTCCTTGCCCCAGGTGCTGGGTGCAGGCCATGAACCACCCCCCAGAGCCCTCCTTCCAGGGGGTCCCTCCTGCCTGGGGCCGCTTCCCAGCCCTGCCCACAGGAAGCTGCAGCCTCCAGTGCCCCATAGCCCTGTGCCCAGGGTCTCCGAGGCCACAGGGGATGGGGCTCAGGGTCACGGGCGCCCTGGGTTGTGGCCCCAGGATGGAGCAGAGGGCTGCTTGGTGCTGAAAAGACAGCTCCCCGGGCTGCTGGCAGGGGCTGCTCACCGAGAATGGCTATATTTCAGCAGTTTTTCATAAGGAAAGATTGGGGTGGCGGATTAACATGCAGATTTAAGAAAGGCAGCTCCAGTACCCCCCTTCCTCGTGGCCCCTGGGTCCAGGCTGCCTACTCAGAGGCGAGCTCTGCGGGCAGATTTTCCGGATCCTTCCAGGGTTGGCCAAACATCTGCTCGCTTATTTTCTCACTCCTCTGTTGGGCTGCTGCCCCCACTGCTGCCAGAGTCCTGCGAGACCTCTGGCCACAGATATCAGCGGGACCTCGTGACAGCCAGCACCCCACTGCTGGGAGCTGCTGGTCACTTCCTTGCTTGCCGGAGCTGCCCTGGGGGGTCCAAGGAGGTGATGGGTGCGCTGCTCAAACCCACCCTGTTCTCTAAGCAGGAGGAACTTTCCTGGGGAGTGTCCCTGGTGGCCCCCAGCCCTCCTGGGCCACGCTCAGGGTCAGCCTCCCCTGGCAACGCCTCCCCTCGTGTTGGCCTTGTGGCTGGTCCTCAATTCGAAGCAGGAATCGGTGAACCAAGGACGGGGATCCTGGCCAGCATGCGGGGTTGGGGGGGGCACCAGGCCAGGCTGGAGGTGACCCCAGGGCTCTGGCCTGACCCCTGCTGCCTTGGTGGGAGGGGCAGGAGCTCACATGGACTGTACCCCCCCTGCACTTGGCAAGTGCTCTCTACACTGCTCACAGCCACCCCACTTTACAGAACTGGAAACCAAGGCTCAGGAAAGCTGTGTGCTTTCTGCCCAGTGCCCACTGCTGGGTTCTGCAGGAAACAAGGCAGGTCGAGCCTGATCGTGCCCGGGTCTCCCTGCCTCACTCAGCCTCTGGCCTCTGCCCAGGCCGCCATTCTGTGGGAACAAGGATGCCACTCTGTTCTGGTGCTGGAAGGGTGTCTCTGGGACCCTGGTTAAGGAAAACCCATGTCTGGAAGGCCCTCTGCTGGTCAGCCTATCCTCACAGAGAGTGAGTCCCCTGAGAGGGCCTAGAAAATGGGGCACTAGGAAGGCACCCCCCACCCTGGGGTGACCCACAGTCTCTGTCCTGATGGGACAAAACAGGGCATAGGTTGGTTTCGGAACAGAGGTATTTGACTGGTCACCCCTAGGGCAGCTTGCTTACAGATTGAGGCCTTATTTAGGTCTCAGCATAGTGGCCAGTATTTCCAGACAGAGGCATCAGAAGGCAACTCAGAAACCCCCTTTTCTTGTGCATAGCTGAGCATGATGGGCTATGTGCCTTCCTGTTTAGCCACAGACCCCACCCATCCCTATTGCCCTACGGCTGCCTGCCTCGTTTGGTCATGAGGCCCCGTGAGCCTTTGAGCTCTCTCCTCAACCATCCAGAGGGCCTGGCACCTTTGGCCGGTTGGTGGTATTGGGAGCCTGTAGACCTGACCCTCCAAGGGCCACAGCCTCCTTGCCAAGCTGTGTCCCCCATAGATACCCAGTCCAGTGGGTCTATCCTACCCTCACACCAGACAGAGAGCTAAGAGAAGCCTTCACGGTCCAGTGGCCCCTGCTGGGAGGCAGGGGGAAGACCCTGCTGGACCAGCAGGCTCCAGCCCGGGGCCAGGCCGTCTGCGCAGAAGGCTTCAAACTGCAGGCAGAGGGGTGGGGGTGGGGGACCTGGAGTCTGTGGAGCCCCCACCACCTCTAGCTCGTTCAAGACTCTAATTGATTTCCCCCAAAGTCTATCATTTGTGTATTCACTCAGCAAGCTTTTCCAGAGCTTTGTGTGCTGCGAGGCAGCCAGGGCTGGGGGCTGGGGGAAGACCTGGTCCCTGATACCCAGAAGAGGTCAGGGAGGCTTCCCAGAGGTGCCCTCTGAGCAGAGGAACCAGCTGGCCATTCTGGCCACAGCACTGGGCGGGGCACAGTGACAGACAGGCCAGACGGGCACCCAGACTGTGTGCTGAGGGCAGTGGGCATCACGGAAGGGGGTGCATTCTGAGATCACAGCTCCCTGTATCCCATTTTGTGGGTGGGGAGACGGAGGCCCAAGGATGCCAGGTCTGGGGCCCCTGTGGTCTGATTTGCCCCACAGCAGCTTGTAACCTGGAGTGGACAGAAGAGCCGACCGAGCCCAGGGCCAGCAGTGGAGGGCCTGGGTGGGGAGGGATGCATGTGTGTGCGTGTGCGTGTGTGTGAGCATGAAGTCTGTCTCACCTGGAGTTTCTGGCTCCCTCTCTCACTGGCTGAGCAACCCCAGGCAAGTCACTTAACCTCTCTGAGCCTGGTCTACGTCTGTAGGATGAGTGTTGCTCTCCACGCCTTGCCAAGTTCTTGGAGGGCGGGGCGGGCCTGGCCTTTGCACAGAGCCCAGCAAATTCAGGGACAGACTGTGTGTCCCCAGGCTCAGCCCTCATCCCCCAACCCCCATAAGAGAAGATAGCCTAGCATCTTCTAGACTGAATCCACTGCTTCTCCAGGAGGGGGCCTTTTGTCTGCAGGGAAACTGAGGCCCACAGAGCATGAGCAGCCAGCTTGGGCCACAAAGCAGGGAGGGGCCTGGCTCTCTGAGCAGAGGTGCCCCTACCCCCGGAATAGGACCATCCTGGCCTGATCTCAGACCCAGGCAGGGACGTCCCTCTGTGTAGGTCACCTCTCCCCGCCAACCCGGTCCTCCCCAGGGTCCGGGCCGCTCTACTACCTGTCTGCCTACACCCCCAGCCCCTCCCCTTGACATGAAAGGCCCCAGCACCGAAGGAGGGGGTGGGAGAGGGGGAAGAAGGGGTTCTCAGGCCAGCTGGGCTGCGGACAGGGCGGCGTGAATGGAGACAGGAAGGAAACCCCGCTGCTGGAGGCTGGGGCCACCATCGTCTCCCCTCTGCTCCGCAGCCCAGATGGCTCCTTGGGGGGTGAGCTCCAGGGGCTCTCCCCTCTCTGGACCCCACCCTGCTGCTGACTTCTTCCCCCCACATGGCCTCAGTTTCCCCATCTACCAATCCTTAAAGGGCCAGACCCTGTGCTGAGACGCAGACAGGCAGCAGCTGCAAAGTCCGGTCCTAACCACTCCGCCCTCCTGTCTGAGCCACCACTGACTTACTGACTTTCTTTAAATCACTCATTTTAAAAGTTAAACACCTGTTTGGCCTCACCCTAAGCTGTAACATCACCAGGTTAATTAGAATAGATAATAATAGATAGATAAATCAGATATATAATGAATGACGGGTAGGTGATATGTATATATCCTAAATGGGAGATAAATGACAGACGAGCTGTGGTCTGAATCCAGGGCTAGGAGACTGTCCCCAGACATAGCCCTCAGGGCTTCCTCCCTCGCCACCGCCCCCTCCTGCCACACACAGGAAGGGACAGGGAGCCGAGCACGTCTCGTTTCCAGGTGGGAAAAGGAGAAACAGGAAGGAGCCCCCCCCTCCACCCACAGGAAGCAGGCGTGGAGGAGGAAGCGTGGGGCCCTCCGAGAAGAAGGTCTGAGGGAGTTGTGAGCCCAGTGGTCCCGGGGAAGACCGGCTGGGGCCTTCCGGTCAATGGCCAGAAGCTCTCCGCTCATCAGATGTCCTCTAACACCCGTCTGCCCACACACACCCTCTCGGAGCAGCCAGGCTCTTGCACTCCGCTCAGACTTTATTGAAGGTGGGGCTGCAGACAGTGGCGGGGGACCCCAGAGCCACACACTCCTCCCGCAGCTGCCCCAGGGCGAGCGCCACTGGGCGTTGGAACGGCTGATGACCTAGAGGCTCACTCCTGGGACTTCAGGCACAGCTCAGTAACCCCCATCCCTGCAAGCAACCGCGGGACTCGGCTCATCTCAGTGCTGGCCCCACCCTGGCACAGAGTGGACAGGATGTGGACAGACTCGCAGAGGGGCAGGGGGTGGACCAAGCTGACAGCCCCCTCCCGGGATACTAGGGTCCCAGGATAAGGGGTGGGGCAGGAACATTACCCCCAGTTCAGGCCTCTCCTGACCAGCTCCACCTGGGCCAGGCGGTGGTCACTGAGCACCTGTACCCGGTTGACGGCGGCCAGCGGCCTGAGGCGGTGGGCGAACTGCAGCACCTTGTGCTCCTGGGCATGGACGTGGAAGTGCTGGGCGTCTGAGCTGACCTCCATCTGCGGGTGGGCGGCCAGTGACCCAACAGCCCACCTGGGTCCTCATCCCAGCCTCACTCCATGTGCCCCTCTGTGCCCATGGGCCCAAGGATCCCCTCGCCACATGGACCCCACATTCCTCAGGTGCACCCCCTCCTCTCTCCTAGGAGGGGTGCTGGCTGCCATGGCTGGCGGACACCCCATTGAACCCACCAGTCCTGAGACTTCTGTGCCAGCTTGTTCACCTGTAAACATCCCCCACGGGCCCCAGGCGGGGAGAGCAGTGCAGCCCGGACCCAGGGACACCGGGTCCAAGTTGCTCACAGCGTCCATGCAGATGGCCTGGATGCTTCCATGGTTGCCCCACACCTGGCCTCCCTGCCCCCCATGCCCTCCCTGCCCCCATCACCTCAAAGGGCTCCCCCAGCACCAGAGGGAAGACGCTGGACACCTCCTCCTGCCCCCAGCAGCCACCCTGGAAGGCGTTACCCACCATGGTGGCGCTGGTGAATCGGGGCTTGATGTGGAAGGCGATGTCTCCCGCCTCGGACAAGAAATTGATCTCAAACCTGGTGGGGAGGGGCATCGTGGGGTTGTGAAAGCAGCAGACGGCTGGGTAGTCACCCCACTCAAAGCCAAGGAGGGCCCCCTGGGGAGGGTGGTGTCCCTTACTTGTCCTCTCCAGAGTCAGAGTGTCCCTGGACCAGCAGGCTCCAGCCCGGGGCCAGGCCGTCTGCGCAGAAGGCTTCAAACTGCAGGCAAAGGGGTGGGGTGGGGGACCTGGAGTCTGTGCAGCCCCCACCAGCCGGCCCACCCCAGCTGTGCTCGCCACCCAGCCAGGGCCTGCGAGCTGTGTTCCCTTCCGGATGGGGGAAGGGGTCTGAGGTGCCCCCCCATCCCTGCTCCCTTTCCCCCCCCCCCCCCCGCACCAGGCCTCACTGACCTGCACTGCCATATTCCTGTACCCTCTGCTGGCGGGCAGAGTGAGCCCGGGGATATAGGCTGGCGCTGGGGGCTGGGCGAGGGCAGTGCAGGAGTCCCGCCCCTCCCTGCCCCCACCTCTCCCTCGTCCTGGAACCAGGGACAGGATAGCCCACCCTCCTTGCTCCCACCAGCATTTTCTCAGGGCCCTGTCTGGCTCTCAGACTTCACTCTTTTAACGTCCTTCAGACGCCCAGAAAAGCAGCGTCTCCCCCATGTTTGCAGGAAGGTCAGAGGGGGCAGCCTCTTCCTCCAGGGTCTCATTGGCTCCCAAGGACCCAAGTGAGGTGGGGCAGGGGAGACAGGCTTACCACCCCGGCCCTGGCCTTCTGGGGGCCACTCTGACCACCTAGGGCCTCAAGCTGGAGTCCCCCACCCCACCCCACCCTGCCCCAGCCTCCCGCACTGCCCTGCTCAGCGGCCCTGTGGGCATGAAATTGGGATTAGGCTGGGCGCTGTGGTCAGCGCATTCCTGGGTGGGCAGGAGGGAGTCAGGAGGGCCTGCCCCACCCCCACGCCTCTCCTGGTGGCTGAACTGGGGAGGGGGCCAGGCGGGGCCTTTTCGGGAGACGGGCAGGGTCTCCCTAAGCTTTCAAGGCAGCTATGGGCTCCCTGGGCTACACTGTTCGGAGAATTGGCCCAAAGAGGAGACAGGCTGGGCACAAGGAGCTCCAGGGCAGGCTGCTGAGTGAGTGTGCAAGGGTGAGTGTGCAAGGGCGAGTGTGATGAGCGTGAGGGTGAGAAGTGGGGTGTGCAGGTGAACCCGGTATAAATGCTCCGGGAGTGTGGCCCTGTGTTGAGTGGGGCTGTGTGTACTTAACACAGTGTGAGCACTGTGCAACCACACGTGTGTACAGGTGCGGGTGCAAGCGTGTTTGTCTCGGGAGCGCCTGCTGTCTCGAGGAGGGAGGGCACGTATACAGCTCCCGGGAGGGGGGCTCAGCCCCTGAACCCCGAGGACTCCCCTCAGCACCCCACCCTGGGGCTCTAGAAGTGGTGACCCTGGCACCTGCCTGGCCTCGTCCCACGTGCTGTGGAGGTGAGTGCCCGGGCAGTTTTTGGTGGTTGGGGGGAGTGAGGCTAAGGCCAGGAGGGGACATGAAGATGGTTGTGACTGCCCGCCTGTGGTGGGGGCAGCGCAGCGGCCACCGCTTGGTGCAGACCTCTCTACCACGCACTCTGGCAGGGCTGATAGGGCCTGCAGGGGGCAGCCCTGGGCAGCAGAGAGGCAGCAGGGACCAGCTGCCCGCCCGCTGTGGGGGCCCGTCTCAGCCAGCCAACCTCCCCTACACATCCGTGTCCCAGCCCAGCCTGGCTGTCCCGGAGCCACGGGCTGCAGACCCCCGGCACCTGCCTACCCCCCACCCCCAGCCCCGACCTGAGGAGCACTAGGGTAGGGGAACTGCTATTACGGCCCAGCAGGAAGGTGAGCCCAGTCCTGCCTCCCTACCTCCCTGTCCTGTATCTAGTTCATGGGGTGCTGGAACTGGGGGGGGGGGCTGGCAGCTGCTGGGTGGGGACGTGGAGCTTAAACTCTGAATACTACGCTGGGCAGTGCCCAGGGACCAGTGCTGGGCATAGCGTGGTGCGGTCAGGGGCCTGGAGCAGGCTGCCAAACAGCAGGGCGACCTTGAGTGAGCAGCCTCTTGGCCTCAGTCTTCCGAGCTGCACGTGGGCTCAGCAGTCCTGCTCCCAGGGCCCCCCTCTGCTCCTGGACCTGCCCCGGGGTTGGGGACGGTGGCCCATGGCCACCACACCCTGTCTGGGCGCAGGTATCTGCGCTATTGTCTCCTCACTCGGGGTCAGCAGGGGTGATGGTAGAGGGTCCCGGGGAATCAGCTGCTAAAAGCCCCAGCTGGGTGTGGGGGTGGGGTGGGGTAGGAACTGGGCACTGGATGGACAGGTGGCCCACGTGCTGCTGCCCAGGGAAGACCCTGGCCTGGGCTGAGAAGGTCCGAGCACCCACTTCTCCTGGGAGGCCCCAGCCTCTCAGACTGCGCGATGGGAGCTTGTGTTGCTGGTAACCCAGGGGCCATCGGGAGGGGGAGCCTGGCCAGGAGACCTCAGAGGTCCCCGCTTGGGAGGAGGCAGGCTCCAGGCCTCCAGCTGCGCGTGACACCTGTACCTGACCTGAGTGCTACACCTGGTCGCCTGTGAGCTCGTCCTGCCTGCCTGTGGCTTTGGAACCTTGCCCACACTGGGTGGGAGCTGGGAGCCAGGAGTGGCCGAGGTTCTCAGCGACCAGGCCGCCATGGGGGATGGAGGGAGGCCCCACGCGGCCGGCCCGGCCCTGCAGGCACACCCCGGTGTCATGGAGTCCACGTGGGACCCAGTTGTGCCCCCCGGGGCCTCACGGGGGTTGTGTGTATGTGCGTGCTGTGGGCAGTGCCTCACACCGCAGTGCTGGCCAGCCAGAGCTGGTGCTGTGGGACTCTGGGAGCAAACAGGCCCCCCGTCCAGGTGCTGCCGCCCTCCCCCCTCCCGGATGTGCGGTTCCGCCCGGGGCTGTTGACTTTCGGAGGCTCCAGGGGAGGTAGCAGGGTATCCACCCAGCACCACCGGTGAGGATCCTTACCAGGATAATCCCCTGGGCTCCACAGCCCACCCTGGGGCCTCCATCACCAGGTGGAGCCCACCTGCTGGGGGGCTGGTGCTCACTCAATAACCCCGCCCCGCCGTGGTGCTAACCATCGTCAGCTGCTACTCACCGTGCCAGGCGCTCAGACAGGCCCTTTCCAGCCATTCTCATACGCACCACATCTGAGGAGGGCTCGAGACTGTTAGCCCCCTGTTACAGAGAAGGATGGAAGGGCTCAGAGAAGTTAAAGGAGTTCTCTAGGGTCACACAGCTCGGGAGTGGCAAAGCCAGGACTTGAACCCAGCAGTCTACCCCATCTCTCAACGTGGAGCCCCTCACCTGGCCAAGATGGGGGGGGGGGATGGTCAGGGTTGGCTTCCTGGAGGAGGAGGCACCTAGAACGAGTCTTGAAGAATAGTCAGGGAAGGGTGCTGCAGGGAGAGGGGCGGCCAGAGCACTGAGAAGCCAGGCTGAGGCAGGGCCCCCGGCATCATGGTCAGACACACCTCCCTGGCCCCAGAGGTGTCGGGCACAAGTTGGGCACAAGTCGTGGGGACAATCTGAGGAGGCCTCATCTCTTGGGGGGGGCAGCACAGCTTTCATGGTCTTCCTGGGGTCAGGCATTGGCCTGATTTGATGATGAGGGCCCTGAGGCCCAGGCAGAAGCAATCTCCCCCAGAGCCTCACCACGAGGGATGGAGGAGTCAGAACATGAGTGCAGCTTCTGGGCTCCCAGTCCAGTGCCCTCTCCAGTGCCCACCCCCATTCTTTCGTGTCCCGAGCCCCCACCCCGGCTGAGCACCCAGCTTGGCCAATAGTAGGCGGTGCTGAGCCGGCTGCTCTCACTGGGCAGGGCAGAGTCAGGCCCAGGACACAGCTTCGGGCCAGCTGTCCTCTGGCTGGGCGCTTGGTGACCTTGACATGGAGTGGCTCCCTCTTCCCCCCACTTCTAGGCCTGTGTCTTCTGGGTCAGGCCAACCCGCGAGGGCAGTTTGGAAGCACTGGACCACAATTGCCCAGGAGGGGAAACTGAGGCCCAGGAGCAAAGGGGCTTGCCGAGAGCTTCAGCAATGGCGGGGGGCGCTGAGCTCTGGCCTCCACTGCCCTTCTGAGGCCCCTTGGAGAGGATCTTGGCTGGGCGGCCTGCTGCAGGCCTGGCCTCAGCCCCCAGGTTCTCAGGACCCCCCCGCGTGGGACGCTGTGCCCCCATGCTGTTTTACACCCCGTTTTATAGATGCCATAGCTGAGGCTCCTCACAGCCCCTCAGGGCTGGTGTTCTCAACCACGGCCCTGGACTGGGGTGGGGGCAGAGCAACGGCTGCCCGGGTCCCACCCCATTCTTTCACATCCCCCAGCTCTGCCCCCTGGTCAGCGTCAGGTCACCTCCTTCAGGTCCGTACACAGCCAGCGGGTGAGGGCTTCCAGCCCATTGTGCTGATGGAGAGACTGAGCCCACGGTCGTGCAGTGTGCATGGTTCCCTGGGGAGCTGTTGCTGTAAACAGCCCTTGCGGGGTCACTAGGGGGCCCGGAGACTCCACAGCCTTTGGGGGTACGGCTTTGGAAGCCAGGGCTGAGGGCCAGGGCCCCCTCGTGGTGCTCCCTGGTCCCTGCCGTGAGTGACCCATGCTGGCAGCCATCTTTGAGGAAGCTCAAAGGCCAGTCAGAAAGGCCGGTCTGGGTCCGAGGCCATCGGCCAGGCCAGGCCAGGCACAAGGCCAGTGGGAAGCCTCACTGAGGCAGGGCAGGACCTGGCGGCCAGCCGACATCTGGTCGGGAACAGGGAACTATAACGATTTCTCCAGATGGGGGCCGGGCTCCGGCGGGCTCCGGCGGCCTCCAGGGACCGTGCCGCACCGCTGGCTTTACAAACATGCTGCAGCAGCTGGACCTGAGGAAGGAAGAGCTGAGAATCCAGATGGACATGTGTCTCGGGGCCCTGGACCTGGCCTGGGATGGGAGTGCCCGACCCTCAAGGGCCTCAGAGCCCCACCGCCCAGCCCCCGGCATCAGGCCAGGGTCCAGAAGGACAAGAGGGGACACAGAACATCAGGCCCCACTCTACTGCTCTGTGACCTGGGGCCATGACCCCTCTGGCTTGGGGGAGGGAGAGCAGCCAGACCCATTTCCACCCTCGTTGCCAAGTGTTCCCAAAGCACCGCTGGGCAGTGGGGGAGGGGCGCAGCACAGGGAGCCGGCAACAGTGAGGCAAACACACGGAGCTTTCCGAGGACCCGCAGCGCTGCGTGCCAGGAAGACAGGGAGACAGGACGGCAGCCCGGGGCCGTGCAACCCCTCCGCTAGTCACCGGGCTCCTGAAACGTCTGACCTTCAGGCTGAGTGTAAACAGGACTCGATGTACATGGCTTTAGTGCAAAACATAATGTAATCGCTCTCGTCTGTTGTTTTTATGTTGATTGCATGTTAGCGCTATATTTTGGATTTATTGGGTTAGCTAAAAATAGTTTATTAAATTTAATACCACTTGCTTTAAAAAATATATATATATTAACTTTATTTATTAAATTTTCAGAGAGGAGAGAGAGAGAGAGAGGGAAAGAGATAGAGAGAATAGGGGCGAGGAGCAGGAAGCATCAATTCCCATATGTGCCTTGACTGGGCAAGCCCAGGGTTTTGAACCAGCGACCTCAGCATTCCCAGGTCGACACTTTATCCACTGTGCCACCACAGGTCAGGCTAATAATATATATATATTTTTTAAACACGGCCACTAGAAAAATTTTAAATCGCATCTGTGCTGCTGATCTATGTGGGGTGGACATGGCGGGAAGGGAGGGTGGGGCTATTACTTCAGCCTGAGCCGGAAGGGGGCTCTCGGGGGATGGTAACCACTGCCCTGAGACGCGCTGTTGGGAAAGACCCAGCCCAGGAGACCCGCAGAGGGGACTGTGGGACTAAGGTCAGAGTGTGTGTGTGGGGGTGCAGTGTGAGGGAGGTCACAGAGGTGAGTTAAGGCACACTGTGAGAGGGACAGGCTGGGCCGGGCCACGCGAGGAGTCTCCACTGTCCCCCTAAAGGCCTCAGGATGGGCTGTGGTCCAGCACAGCCAAGGAGCCGCTGGCCCCTACCACTGCCTTGGACACATCTGAGGTCAGTGCTGTCTGTCCCCAGTCACTGCCCCATGCTCCCCAAAGCCCTGCCTGGCCTGAGCCACATGTTTTCCGTCCGCTCAGGCCGACCCCGCTGGCTTCCAGATCTCCCCCTGAGACCATTGGGAAAGGCTCCCGGGAGCTGCCAGCTCCCAAAATAACTTCACAGCAGCCCCAGGACATCTGTGGAGGGCGAGGTGCTGGAACCCAGGGCTGTGAGCACCATCAAGCCCTGGGCAGAGTGGGAGCTGGGCATGGAGACGAGAGACAGAGAGGACAGTGACCAGATGAGCCAAGAGATGGACAGAGACCTGTAGAGGCACATGAGAAATAGGGTCAGAGAGAGAGAGAGGGAGAGAGAGACCAGCAAGCACATGGCCAGTCCGGGTGTCCCAACCCCATTAGAATGCCCCCCCGCCGACGCTCCTGGGCCAGACTGGCCCCCAGAGGAGAAAGAAGGCTGCACCCCTGAATTGGGGTCTGACCAGCTGGGCGGCTGAGCAGAAGGCAGGGATTGGATACATGTTCAATACAGGAATGGGGTCCCCACTGGAGTGACCAGAGCCTCAGGAGCCCCATCTGACCATGCTAGGCCCCCCTGGGCCTCAGAGGGATCTGATGGACTCATCTCCTAGACTCCCTATTTTCCCAGAAGGGAAACTGAGGCTCAGAGGGGCTGGGTAGCTTGTCTCAGGACTATAGCACAGGGAAGGCTGGCCGGGACACCCTTTCCTCTGCGTCCTTCCTACTGTTGGTCACCACTCCCCCGGCCTGCAAGCAGGTGCTACAGAACGTCCATCCTCCCTGCCCTGGTCCCCACGGGCTGGGAGCTGTTCTCTGAGCAGCGTGGCCAGCACTGGCCAAGCCTGTGGAAATTCCCCAGCCCGAGGGGTGGCCGGGCTAGGGAGATCTGTGATGGGCTGACATCTACAAAGGACAGGGTGGGGGTAAGGTGGGAAACAGAGGCAGAGAGGGGCTGCCTGAGGAGCCTCGCCCACCCTGCCCAAGCGAGACAGATAGGGACAGACAGACAGGAACGGAGAGAGGCGAGAAGCATCAGTCATTAGTTTTTCGTTGCCGTTGAGACACCATAGTTGTTCATTGACTGCTCTCTCACATGTTCCCTGACCGTGGGCCTTCAGCAGCCCAAGCTGCCCCTTGCTGGAGCCAGCGACCTTGGGTCCAAGCTGGCAAGCTCTTGCTCAAGCCAGATGGGCCCGCGCTCAAGCTGGCGAGCTCGGGGTCTCGAACCTGGGTCTTCTGCATCCCAGTTCGACGCTCCACCCACTGCGTCACCGCCTAGTCAGGCGCCCTTGGGATTTTAGAAAGTAGGAACTGAGAAATTGTCTTTTGAGATTAAAGGGTCTTTACTGCAAGACCCCATCCAGGTCCGCACGATCCGTCCGTCCATCCATCCATCCATCCTTCCATCCTTCCATCCACCCATCCACCCATTCATTTATTCATTCACTCAGCATTTAGTAAATGCTCACTATGCCCTGGGTGCTGAGAGGTCACACAGAGAATGAGAACAATCTAGACAAAGGCCCAGGGGATTGGGACGCTGGCCCAATGCCATCACCCTCAGAGGGGACCCTTCTGGGACCACAGGGAGGTAGGCAGCTGTGGACTGGTCTGGAGCCTGCAGTCCGGGTCAGGTCTGGCTTGCAGGGTATGGGGGTGTCCCGGCACTCCTCCTCACCCACCACCTTGACATCAAGATTCTGTTTTGTGATGGTAAAAATTTTGCAACGAGTTTCTCAGGGTAGAAAATAAAGCAAACTCCCCCTCGCCCCCACTTGTGTGGATAACCCCAGTGGATTCGGGGAGCTTGCGCAAGGTCCAAGTTCAAGGAGAAATGAGTGAGGTGCCCAAGGGGGCAGTGGGCCACGGGAAGGGCAGGCTAAACTCAGCTAGATGCAGGTGGGCACCCACCTGGCAGGGGGCTATCCCCAGGCCCAGGACAGAGCCCAGGGCACCTGCAAGGGAAGCCCGGGAGAGGCCCTATGGAAAGGCAGAGATGGGGCTCGGGAGGGGGCAGGGAGCGCAGCTGGGGGTTTCCAGGGGGAGCTGCTCTCCCAGTGTGATATGCAAGGGGCCTGGGATGGGCTGAGCCACAGGGAGCCTGGGGGAGGGGGAGGGCCAGGCTGTGAGTGGGCAGGAGTAAGCTGGGACCCTTGCCCCCGACACCTCCTTTCTCTTCTCCTTTCCTTGACCTTCCTACCCCATTCCCGTTCTTGCCCTGAACAGGGGGCTCAGGGCCCTGAGTCCAGCGTGCCAGCTCACACTGGCCAGCAGGGCCACCCTACCCCTGTCCCCCATCTGACTGCTGCCCCCACTTCCCCGGGGCTGGGACGGGACACAAGATTTTTTTCAAAAACATTTCCTTTGCAAAATAATCCTTCAAAATATGTTTTTGGAAACAGCTCCCGATCTGAACAGGAAGAAGTTAATTACGGTCCCTCCCCAGAGGGGGCTCAGGGCAGGAAGCCTGGTGGTCAGAAACATGAGTGAGGGCCAGGACGGCCAGTTCTGATGCCCCACCTGCACCCTCACCCCCCCACCTCAACCTCCCTTCCCCACCACCCTGCTGTCACCCCTGTCCCACCCCCAGCGACGGCTACCGGAGGGCTCAAGCCCCTCAGCCCACAGACGGGGAGACTGAGACCCAGGGTAGGCCCATGACATGGCCAAGGTCACAGGCGTGAAACAGTGCAGGGCAGAGACTCTCGCTTTCCAGCCACACAGGTACCACGTGAGAGCAGAGACAGGCCGGCGTGGACACACGCATACGTGTGAGGGTGTGTGACGATGCATGGGCCACAGTAGGGTGGGCTGAGGGGCTGACCGTGTCCGCTCAGCAGGAGGCAGGTCGCTGCAGGCCTGTCTTCCTCCCCCCACCAGGCCACCTTTCTCACCTTTCTGCAGATGTGCCGGCTGGGCCAGGACCTGGGAGGAAGAAGGTGGGAGATCCCCACCACCCTGCAAACAGGGGCCATCCAGCTTCCCCTGGGGCCTAGACTGGAGCCTGCCATAGACTCTCTTCCAAATCTTTCTCTTTTTAAAATTTTTAAATGTTTATTTTGTTGATTTTAGAAAGAGGAAGGGGGAGAGAGAGAGAGAGGAAGAACATCAATCCATCCCTGTACGTGCCCTGACCGGTGATTGAACCGGCAACCTCTACGCTTCAGGATGATGCTCTAACTCACCGCCTATCCGGCTGGGGCACTTCTGAATCTTTCCATAGGTACGTCTATCTCCATACTGCCCGATGCTCATGTCCTGGATCACATATGCCAGGTGCAGGACTTGGGATTCTCTTGGAAGTTCAGGGTGTCTGAACCCTGACCTTCGCTTGGCCATCCAGCCAAGGGTCTTAGCACCGGCATGCAGCAGCAGGGTCCGCCTGGGCAAGTCTGCGCGATGAGCCCTGGGGACCATCCTAAGGCCCATCTATCCTTCTGACCACCCCTCCACCCATTTACCGGATGGCTGTTGTAATTGGTGACCACCTACATAACGGCTTAAAACGACACAGATTCATTATCTTGCAGTTCCCCGGGTCAGAGACGGGTCTCACAGGCTGAACTGAGGTGGCGGCAGGGCTGCGCTCCTTCCGGAGGCTTCCTGACCCTTTTCCAGCTTCTGGAAGCCACCCGCTTTCCTGGGTTCATGGCCCCAGCCTCCAGCGCCAGAGCCAACGAGGGTGTCACTCAATCGCTGCCTCAGTCCTCACATCACCCCTCTGACTCTCTGGTTCACTGTGCGAGAGCCCAGGCTTGACCTGGGCCCTCCCGAACGATCCGGGGTAACCTCTTCCTCTCAGGGTCCTTCACTCGCCACATCCTCAATGTCCCTCTGCCACGGAAGGTGAGGTCTTCCCAGGTTCCAGGGATTTGGCCGTGGACAGTTGGGGGAGCACTATTCTGCCTGCCACGTCCTGTCACGTATCGGCCATCTGCTCATCCATCCATTCATTTCTCCGGCCGTCTGTCCACCTCTACGTTATTTATCCATCTATCTTTCTTTGCATTCACTGTCTCTCCTTTTGTCTACCCATCCATCTACCCACCCATTCATCCATCCATCCACCATCCATCCACACACCATCCATCCATCCATCTACTATCCATCCACCTACCATCCACCCACCATCCATCCATCCACCCATCCACCTACCATCCATCCATCCATCCACCATCCATCCATCCATCCACCATCCACCATCCATCCGTCCATCCATCCACACACCCACCCACCATCCATCTGCTCAGATGGGGCTCGGAGGATTGCAGAGGCTGTGGTGGAGACACAGGGCGGAGCTTCCTCCACCTCCGAGTTCTGCCTGGCTCAGTCTTCCTCTTCCTCCCAGTGCCTTCCTAGACCCCCGTGGTCAGCCCCCTCCAGACGTACTGCTTCTTCTGCTGCTGCACCCACCCTCCCAGCACAGGGGCTCTCTGAGGACAGAGGCCATAGCTGACCCTCCCGGTCTCTGGCCCGGGCCCCTGAGGATCGGACAGGTAGCTGCTGAGTGAAATCGGACCACTGTTGGCAGGGCAGATGCAGCATGGGGGACCCTCACTGACCCCCACGCAAACCCTTGGTCCCCTCTCTGCTCAGCGCTGGGGCCAGCCCCGGGTCTGGGAGAGGCTGTGGGAATGGCCCCTAGCAGACCCCTCTCAGGCTTCAGGGCACTTTGTGGGGGAGTGTCGATCACCCCAGGGCTCAGGGACAAAGCCCTGGACCAAGCCCAGGATGACTCAATGGGGAAAAAATGCCCCCAAGAGGAGCATCACGCAGGGACTGCCAAGTCACCCCTTCCTTATCACAGTCCCTCCTCCTAATCAGCCCGCTGGGAAAAGCTAGGGCCCCTGGGCTGTCCGCCCCTCACCAAGGGCCCTGAGCCAGAGGGGAGGACCCTGTCCCACTCACACGGCCTTGTCTCTAAATGCCGTCGTCTGTGTCCCACCGTCTCTGTTCCTCACTCTCTCTGTCTCTCACATCTCTGAATCGTCATCTCCGTCTCCCTCCTTCCCTTCTCCAGCCCCTTTCCTGCTCTGGGGACCCCACACTGCAATGGAGCCCCCACCCTGTGGCCTGACAGCCTAAGACTGTCCCCGTCCCCAGGGCCTTCTTCCCCAGTGGCTGCTAGGAGTGACCTTGGTCCAGGCAGTGACCCCCAGGGAGTGCCTGCACAGGGGCCGAGGTGTGGCCAGTCTGCGGTCCTGGAACAGGAGCTGGTGAGCTCTGGGCCTGTGTGACCCAGCATGGCCGGGAGTCTGCACGCAGGAAGGAGTGAGAGGCTTGGAGGTGTTCTGGGCAGGTAGGTGTATGTACATACATGGCAGGGCCGAAACAAGACAGATAATGGATGGAAGTCTCACCCCTAGTTCTGGCATGCCGTGGGAGCCATCTGTGCCCAAAGCCTGCCCCAGACCCACTGGTGAACTCAGTGCCCCTGCCCGCTCCCTGCATGACCTCCGACAGCGCAGGCCAGGAAGGCCACCGAGGGCCACAGCATGTGCCCTCCCGAGCGGTGGGAGTAAGGGGTGTGCCCGCCCGGGTGACCAGAGCCGCTGAGTAAAGGGTGGGAAGGGAGGCCAGCATCCCAGAGGTCAAGCAGGAGGCTGGGCAGCGAGAATTCTCAGTGTCAGGGCCATGGCTGGGCCCCTGGTCCTCCAGGGCGTAAGACCAGCCAGGTCTACTCTGGTCACTCCTTGAGGTGCCCTGCTCGAGGGGACCTCCCCACCAGCGCTCCGGACCTGGTGGAGGAAGAGTCAGGCCATGAAGACATACGATACACAGCGTCAGGTTCTGAACCCTTACTCCAAGCCCCCAGCCTCCAGGGGACCACCGCACCAGTTCAGAACCATGCTGGGGGCTCATGGCCCTGGGGTGAGGCTGGGTCTGCTCTCTCAAGGGGACAGGGGTCCAGAAAAGGAGAGAGGCTGTGGGTGGGCACAGGTGTGGGGCAGGGAGGGCTGCAGGTCCATCTGCTGTGCCCCTCTGTCATGCACACTTCCCTGGGCACACACGTGCGTGCCCCAGGAGTGTGCCTTGCCCTGTGATGTTGGTGCTGGGCTGTGCTGTGCATGGGGAGTAACCCTGGGGTGCTGCCGGACCCTCACCCACTCCTCCCTGTGCCAAGCACCAGCCCTGCTCAGTGCCCAGCCCCCAGTTGCCCAGCCCATGGCCAGCCACATGCTGTGGGCTTGCTTGGAATTCAGTCTTCTCATCTGGGCAGTGGGTTGGAGTCCCAAATATCAAAGAGCATAATTCTCAGACACCTCCCAGCCCTGTCCCGTTCTCTTTGTGGCTGGAGCCGGGGGAGAGACTGAGGCCCAGAGGAACACGCCAGCCACCCTGGGGGCTCAAGGACAATAGGCAGGCCAGACCCTCCCCCTTTCATCCTCTCAGGCCAGGGTGGGGACTGCGTCCTGTCTGTCCATCCATTGTTCCTAGGCCACCAGGGCCTGTCCACCCGCACCCCCACGGCAGAGAGGAGGAGCTAGAAGGGGGAACAAGGGAGGGCCAGACCTGTTAACAAGCTTCTTCCCAGCCCCCACTGGCCCTTAACTCCCCGGGCCCTTCCCAGGCGGAAAATTCAATTAGTTTCGAGCAACTGCTTTGCTGAAGGGCCAGAGGGGCCCGGGAAGAAAGGGGGATCGCCCAGCGGCTGGTGCGTGCTGGGGGAGGGGGCTGGCAGGACTGTGTCCGTGTCCCTCGAAACGTGTCTTCGTGTGGGACTGATGGTGTGTTCCCGGGGTGCCCGGATGCCCACGTCTGTTCCCTGCAGAACACGGCCTCCCTGAGTTGACTCCAGGCTGGGGTTCTCCGAATGGAGGCCTGGCAGGCGGGTGCACAGAAGGGTGAGATCTCCCGGCAAACTGCGCCATGCACCACCCACACACAGGGTGAGGGTAGCCCCGGCTCCACACCAGCCTACTGACTAGTCCTCATACACTGTAGCTTTCGGGCCACCAGGTTTTGCTTTACTGCCCGCCCTCCACACACACACACACACACACACACACACACACACCATCCACCCCTGCCTGTCTGGCTTCTCCTTCAAGATGCCCCAGGCTGGGTCAGGCCTTCCTTTGCTGCTCCCCTCACCTCTGGGCGTCACGGCAAGGAGCCAAACGTCTTGGGCTGCAAGGGTGTGGAGGCAGCCCTGTTTGGATCCCTCCGTCCTGTGCCCAGAGTGGGGCTCAGCACACAGCTGGCGCTCAATAAACGTGAGCTGAGTAAATGCAGCGTCAGGCCCAATCAGAAGTTTAGAAACCACCGTGAGTTCCACAGCACACACTCTTGTCTCTGCCTGGCAAACTCCTATGCACCCTACTACAGCCTGGCTTCCAGTGCCCCCTCCCTTGGGATGTCCGGCGTGCCCTGAGGATCAGTGATAACGAGCAGTACACCTAGCCCCTAGCATTAAAGCCTGCGCTCTCCTCCAGAACCCTTTCTTCCTCCGTCTCTGGCCCACAGTCCCTCCTCTTCACAGTTCTGTCCCCGCTGCCCAATGGTCTTCCCCTCTTGGCCCCCTCTGGCTGTGTCCCCAGTTCCAGGATGTTTCTATCTGAGCTCTGTGTGGGGAATGGAGGGCCGCCCACCTGAGCTTCACACACAGTGGGTTTTCAGGGTCTGCAGCTGTGGGAGAACGTGTGTGGGTTGGGGGGACGGGGGATCTGTGCACGGACCTGCCAGGAGAAGGGGTGGGGGAGGGGGCATGGCTGCCTCTTTGGGCATGTCTTAATCCTGGGTCCCCAGACCCTGTACAGCAGGCAGGGACAGTGGGGAGGGTGTCCCGGGGCCTGCTAGGAAGGAAGGGGATTTGGGAAGGCAGATGCGGGGAGGGGCCGCCCGCAAAGGAATGTGACCGGCTCCTCCTCTTTCCCCAGGAAGGACAGGGACAGATGGCAACTGAGGGACTCAGGACAAGGGGGGACCCAAGGCTCTGATGGGCGCCAAGGGCCCCTCCTCAGGAACTATGGGGGAGACACGACCTTCTCAAGTTCCTGCCTCCCCCTCCATGCCCACCAGCTGTGTGCAGCTGGAGCCTCCCCCTGAGGAAACCCAACACCATCCTTGGTGGGGGTGGGCCGGGGCTTGCAGCCCCTGTGACCTGGGACGCGTGATATCACCTCTCTGAAGGCTGGAGGGCACGGCGTGGAGGCGTGGGGTACCCCTAGGGGGCAGGAACAAGAAGGTGCTTAGGCTTCACCAGCGGCCTGAGCCTCAGTTTCCCTGGATTGCACCACCAGCTGACCAAGCTCTGGTACTCTTTTCTCTGGAGGGGCCTCTCCATCTCTTGGGGTGTGGGACTGCTGCCTATATTCCGGCCGGAGACCACAACCCCTACCCGAGGTTCTACAAACCCTCAGGGTCCACGCCCAGCACCCCACTTTGCAGATGGGGAGACTGAGGCCCTGCCCACCATGCCAGCTGCCCCAGCAACCCCTTCTTATCTCCCAGGGTCCTCCCCAGAGCCTGAAGGGAGGGGGCCGTGCCGAGAAGGGGCTGCCAGATGGCTGTAATCCTGTGTCAACAGGGGCTTAGACACCTGCCCGGACACCCTCCCACCCCACCCCCCTCGGGCCTGCTCTAGCATCTCTGCATATCTGGGCTTGCAAGGGGCTTTGCCATTGGGCCAGAGTCTGGGCCTCCTGCTCTGGGGTGGGGGGCTCTGTTTCCCTACCTCCACCCCATCCCAGGCCAGGTTTCCCCAATCCCAAACTCAGTCCAACTTGACAGAGGGTTCTCCAAGGCCAGGCCTGGTGCTGCTGCCTACTCCCCTCCCCCATCCTGCCCAGGGCCATCCTGGGACTGGGCTGGGCACTGTGGCAGGTCACTCGACTGCATTTCCTAGACATGCTTGGGGCTGGAGACATCTGGTGTTTGGTGTTTGGAGGAACCAGTGTGGGGTGTGGGCAAGGCTGGAGAGACAAAGACCAGACCCCTGCAGAAGGGGCGCCCTGTGGGAAAGGACCAGGGTGGCCGGAGGGCCCCGCTCTCTAGTGGCTGAGACAGGTCACTTCTGGAGCCGGAAGTCTGAGCTGGAGGTGGAGCTGGGATGAGTGGTCAGCAGGGCAGAGGCAGCAGGGGAGGTGGGAGGGTGGTCAGGCAGCCTGAGGAATGGCGGTACCGGGCACGGCCCACACCTGCCCCCAGTACTCTGGGCAGGTGCCCTTTTGCCAGTCTGGGACTGAACCGGCCACTCAGGACCACTGCCCCACACTGAGGCTCCGGCCAGCATGGCCACTGTGACCACGTGGCCTCCAGCCACAATGCTGCACCCGCAGGTCTCACCAGGGTCCACCTGGACTCCACTCCCCCGAGGCCTCCACACGTCCCTGTCTCTAGTGGGTGCCTGGCTGGTGGCTTCCTGCCCCTCGAGCCTCAGAGCCCCTGCCAGGACCAGGCACACACCGGCCTCAAGGATGGACCCGACAAACGCGTGTGTGATGCTGCTCCCGAGGCCTCGTTCTGCCGGCCTGGCCCGGCTGTGGGGGAACGCGGGTGCGGGGGAGGAAGTGGGGACCCAGTCTTGTCCTGGCCTGGCACCTGCCCCCTGCCCAACCCTCCAGCGCCATGTCCTGCTTGCCCCTTCCTCCTTTCAGGGCTGAGGCCTGGCAGAGCAGGATTTCCATGTCAATGAGTGGGCGGGGCGCCTGGTAAGCTGGTTAACAAGCCCCCAGCCCCACTGGGGAGGCTGTGCATGCGGGGTGTTAACACAAGCTCCATTCTCCCGGGGCTCCCTGGCCTCCCTGTTGCCATGGCGCACTGCGTGGCCTTTGGGCCACAGCTAATCCTTTTTCTGGCCCTTTCATTCGAGCCGTCCCACCCCCAGGCTGGTCGCTGGTGACTCCGCGGTGCCCAACAAGTCTGGTCTCTCTCACCCGGGGTCAGAGGAGGCCGTAAATCCAGCCCCAGAGGTCCCCAGACCTCTGGCCTCGGCTCTTTGCCCCTCCCTGGCATTGTCCCCACATCCCTAGCCCCTCCCCCTTCTGGGGACTCCAGTGGCAGAAAGAGAGCCTTCACCAACGGGTCATCTCCGGTCCTGCAAAGGTAAAGGGTCCCCAGGCCTCTGCTCATCCCCCCCTCTCGCCCTGTCTCCTCACTTCCATCAGCCTTATGCTCCCTCTCAGCTACAGCCGGCCTCCATGCTGCCTTGGAGCCTGCTAGACGTGCTCCTGCCCCAGGGCCTTTGCACTAGCTGTTTGTTCTTCTGCCTGGAACGCTCCTGCCCAGATGTTTCCCTGATTCGCCCGCGCGCCCCCTTGGAGTGGTCGCTAGAAGGTCGCCTTCTCCATGAGGCCACCGGCCCTGCCCCTCCAACTCCTACCCCTGGCTCCATCCCACCCCAAACCCGCCACCCAGAATGCCAGCTCCAGCAGGGCAGGGACCCAGCACCAAGGCTGTGGCTGGCCGTGGCAGCTGGTGGGTGCTCTGGATGAAAGAGTGGGAGATCTCAGCTCAGAGGAGGGAGTCTGAGCCCCAAGGACACACAGCGATCAAAAGACAGATGAGCTTCCAAGACAGTGAGGAGACGGGCTGCAGCTGAGAGGGCGCAGGAGCTATTGCAGGGGACAAGGGGACAGCAGTGTTAAGGTCAGGGTAAGGGTGTCAGTTGGGCAGGGTCCCCGAGAGGGCGGGCCCCGTGAGAGACGCCAGCCACGGGGACACCATGGAGGTCTACGATCCTCCTGGCAGGGGTGTGGGAGAAGCCTGGGAGGTCTCAGTCTCTTCGTCTGTCCGTCTGTCCGTCGCAGGGCAGCAAGCCTCCTCCCCCATGCCCTGCAATGTGGGAGGGATTCTCAGGAGCCCTGAGAAAAGGAAAGGAAAAGGAGGGGAAGGACAGGCCAGGGAGCCTCTCTTGGCCTTGCGGGGGTGAAAGCAAGATTCCGGAACTCTCCGGGGAAACCAAGGAAGAACCAACCTGGCAGCCGCCATTGGCTCCACTGATGAAACTGTGGCTGCCCCCACGCCGTGCTTCCTGCTCCCCCACTCCTCCCAGAGGCCCTTGGCTAACAAGTCCTGAGGGCCAGGCACCTCTTGCCATAGGGGGAGACCTCACGGCCCAGAGAGGACAAGAAGCCTGCCCTGGGCACGCTGCGTGACGGCGACCGTCTGCAGCAGGAGTGAGTGAACGGACGGATAAGGGAAGGCCATGGCGGATCCCTGGCGCCGCCGCTGTGTGCAGGAGCGCCCTGGAGGTGGCTGGGGGCGGGCACGGGCAGGCCTTCCAGCGGCCCCAGCAGCTGTGCTTGCGGGAAAACGGCACCTTCCGTCTGCCCCTTTCCCAAGTCTGGTTTTGGGGTGGACAGGGCAGAGGTCCTCGTCCACGGCCACCCCTCCCACCCGCTGGGGGGGTCATGGGTCTGCCTCTTGTGTGGGCGCCCGGGGCCGGGAGCACTGCCAGGTGTCGAGTTGGAGCAGGCCCGCCCACGGGGGAGCCAGCCCAGCTTCCCGCCTGCAGAGGCTGGAGGCCCCCACCCGCCAGCTCTTCCTTCTTCTTCCCCTGCCCTCCCTTCCCAAGCCCCCCAACAGCTCCTTGGCACCAGCCCAAACTGGGGTGCCTCTGTTCAGAGGGTTTACCCCCTCAGGCCCCGTTTCCTGACTTGCAGCATGCAACTCCCTTAGCGCGTCGCTGCACCAACCCAGAGAGCAGCCTCGAGAGGGTCGCAGATGCAGGCGGGAGATAGCTGGACCCAGGCTCCAGCGCGTGGTTTGAACACATTCCCTGAGCATCGATGGTCCGGGCCCGGCGACTCGGCAGCGACTAGGACAAGACAGAGGCTCTAAATTCACAGGGCAGCGGTGTGGGGGGCTGACGGTAACAACGGCAACGTCAGTAGTGGCTTGTCGCTGTACACTCGCCATGGGCATGAGTGAGCTTCTGTCACCCCTCATGACGACCTTGGAAGCAGGCCTTCTCCTCACTCCCCTTATACAGTGGAAGACACCGAGGCTCAGAGAGATTGTGAGACTCCGCTGAGGTCACCCAGCTAATAATTAGTAGAAGCCAGTCAGACCGCGGCGCA
Source organism: Rhynchonycteris naso (assembly GCA_037038555.1). Classification (NCBI taxonomy): domain Eukaryota; kingdom Metazoa; phylum Chordata; class Mammalia; order Chiroptera; family Emballonuridae; genus Rhynchonycteris; species Rhynchonycteris naso. The sequence continues at coordinate 131,676,446 of CM073003.1, read as the reverse complement.
GTGGAGAGAGCGCTGACTTGGGATGCTGAGGACCCAGGTTTGAAACCCCGAGGTTGCTGGCTTGAAATCAGGCTTGCCCAGCTTGAGCGCAGGATCGCCGGCTTGAGCGCGGGGTCACCGGTTTGATCCCATGGTCGCTGGCTTGAGCCCAGAGGTTGCTGGCTCAGCTTGAGGCCCCTGGTCAAAGCAAGCAATGAACAACTAAAGTGAAGCAACTATGGGTTGGTGCTTCTCACCTCTCTCCCTTCTCCCTGTCTCCTCCCACTCTCTCCCGCTAAAAAAAAAAAAAAAAAGAGGAAAAGAAAAATGAGCAGAGCCAAGATTTAAACCCTGGTAATGAATACCTGGCCAGATAGCTCAGTTGGTTAGAACATCCTGAAGCACGGAGGTTGCTGGTTCAATCCCTGGTCAGGGCACCTACAGGAACATAATCAATGTTTCTGTCTGTCTCTTTCCCTTTTTCTCTAAAATCAATCAATAAAACATCTTTTTAAATAACAAACCCAGGTACTGTGATTCCAATAGGCAGAGGAACAAGCTGCGTGACCCTGAGTGAAGCATGCAGGTTCGAGATGGGGTCCCACAGGTGACCCCGAGGGCAGGCCCAGCACAGTGAGGAGCGGCAGGGTGGGTGTTTGAGTGCAGGCTGCAACGGCTGGAACGTGGTGGGGCCCCCGGCCCACTGAGCCTCCCTTTTACCTGCAACATGGGGTCCTGACCCTGACTCCTTATGCAGGACCAATGGCTGAGAAGTAAAGGCTCCTCACTGAAGCGGTTTTCCTGGCCCTTGGCTGTCCAGCTACGGCCGGGAGCCCACCCCGCTTGCATGAGCTGGTGGATCCCAGATGGACCCCCACGGAGCAGGCGGAGACTATGGGCCTGGACTACGCCCCAGAGGGTGACCACAGGGGTCGTGGGAAGGGTCCTCAGAGGAGGACTCTGTGGACACACCTGTCTCCCAGGGGATGTAGATGGTGTCAGAGCCAGCCCAGCCTGCTACAGCCGGACGGCCACCCCGCCCGCCTGGCTGGCGGCCCCTGGGGAGTGACCCTCCCTCTGGCTCCGTGGCCAGGAAGAGGCAGAGGAACCGGCTGTGCGGGACACCTGAGCCCGCTGACCAGGCCTCCCAGGAGGCCGCCGCCTGGGGGCTGGGAGACAGAGCTGTGACCTGTTCCCACCGTCTGCCCCCTGAGGAAGCAGGTCAGCAGGTGGTGGGCCAGCTGGGGCCTGGGCCTGCCTGACCCACTTCTACTGAGCAGGCTGGAGGCCTCCTGGCCTCAGTTTCTGTATCTCTGACCAGAGGGACACCGTCCCTGCCCTGCCCAGGCCCCTGGGAGCCAGGCAGGCGTGTGGACCATTACCCTGCTTCACACACGGGACCCGAGCACGGCTCACAGGGTCACAGAAGAGTTCCCGCGCTGCTGCTAATGCTGCTGCCCGGGGCCCAGCAAGCCTCCACCCCAGGCCGGCAGAGCTGGGAGCCAGGCTTCCACTTAGTGTAAAAGGCCATTGGGAATTCAGTTGAGCCCTTGTCTTGGCACGGGAGATGGTAGGCCGGAAGACGCCTTCCGCCTGTGGGGTAATCACAGGGGGCAAGCACCAGGCCTCACTGGCCCGGGGCCTGGTGGCCACTCGCCCAGCGCTCATGCCCAGACCTGAGGGCTGAGAGAGGAATGTCCTTAGGGAGAGGTCTGGCGGGGCACGGGCTGTCAGGGGTTGCTGGCCCCTCTTGTGGGCCCCTCTAGCCGTGTATCGGGCAGATGCCTGGGGCACCCAGAACCAGAAGGGCCCACCTCAGAGGCCAGGCACCTGTCTGTCCATCACCTGGTGCGGAGTTGGTAACTACAAGCCCCATTTGTGATGAGCAGGCCTGTCACTGCCCAGTTTCCAAGTCACCACCTTTGCTCACACCGTCCAGTGAGCTCTCTCCCGTCCAAACTCACATGTGCCCGGGAGCCCACACAACCAGGCGACCCTCACAGCCAGGGGCTGCCATGGTGAATGGAGGGCACTGGCTTGGCAGTGAGGGCAGACAAGCCTCCCAGATCCCTGGTATTTGGGTGTGCACTGGGTTGAATGGTGATTCCTAAAGGGTAAGCCCACGCCCAAACCCCCAGAGTGATGAAAGGGGCCTTATTTAGAGAGAGGGTCTTTGCAGATGTTATTAAGTGAAGGCTCTTGAGATGCAATCATCTTGGATTCAGGTGGGGCCCTAAATGCAATGGCCAGTGTCCTAAAAAGAGGAGAGGACACAGGCACGCAGAGGGGAGATGGCTGGGTGACGATGGAGGTGGGACTGGCACAATGTCTTCATAAGCCCAGGAACCCCCGGGGTGGTCGGCAGCCCCCAGAAATGAGAAGAGCCTGGAGCAGAAGCTCTGTGTGAACCTCGGAGGCAAGCAGCCCCATCGACACCTCGGTCTCGGACTTCCGGCCTCCAGAACCAGGAGATAATGATTCTGTTTAAGCCCAGTCTGTGGTCGCTGGTCACAGTGGCCCTGGGACAATCACACAGGGAGAAAGAGGACCTGATAAGGTTCATCTCCCAGAACCTGGCTTGGAGAGGGACCCCCTGGGAGACTGCTCGGGAGAGCCTTCTCCCGACACCTTCCCCGGACACGAGAGGCTGCTCCACACACGTCTGACCCCTGACTGGGGCCCTTAGCTCATTGGTTGTGGTGATGGACTCAGCCCACCAGGTCTCCTGGGCCCGCCAACCGGAACAGATTCCAGTCTGGCTGGGTGCTCCTCATGCAGCCCATCTACAGGATCCCTCTCAACACCCACTTCTCTCTCCCATCTCCCCAAGTTCCACTTCCTCTGGAACACCCTCCACCTCCCCCCCCACCCCCACCCCGCAGCTGGGCCCTTGCCCCTCCACCCAGACAGCGGAGCGCCCTCTGAAGTCTGATCTATTCCCCAGCCTGGCTCAGGCTCACAGGAGCTGCTATAGAAATGCTCCACAAAGGGGCGGGGGGCATCAAGTGGGCAAGGAGTCTCAGCTGACCACAGGGCCTTTGCACCTGTCCTTTCCTATGCTGGATCATGTCCACATGCGCTTGGTGATGTCTTCCAGGCCTTGCCCAAGGTGTCATTTTGTCCATTCCTTCCTTGACCGCCCAGCCAAAATGTGTCCCCTCATCAGCTCAGTACCAATCCACGTCTATGTCTTTAATTTCTTCATGCTGACCCTGATGCCCAGCCATACCTGTTTCCTTATACACCCTCCTGGCTCCCAGTCAGAGTGTGTGCTCCAGAGGGCAGGGTTGGCCTGTCTTGCTCATCTTCTCCCCCCAGGGTCCTGCACAGGGTCTGGCATCTTGATGATGCTCCCAGCTACATAAAAAATTGGTGTTGCTCAGGACTGTCCACGGGTGACCCTGAGACTCCCAGCACAGAAACCCCAGCAGTCTGTTCAATACCCACCTATTGACGGTCCCAGGCTCCAGCCTCTCCTTTCTTTGTCTGGAGGGGCTACCAGGCTTGGCCATGAGAGGCCACACCAGTCCCAAAGCCCCTCTGCTCCCAAAGCAGCTGCACAGCCAGGAGGACAGTCTGGAGTCAGCAGTCCAGGGACAGTTTGTGGGTGTCACAGCTACTCTATGCTGACCTGGAAGCCGGGCTCCTCAGGATCCAGCTGTGTCCTTCCAGAGTGAACTGTATGTTCCTAAGCAAATCTGGCCCATCTTGGGGTCCCTGGCTGCTGCTTAGGGCAACAAGAATTTGGGGAGTATGTCCAGGGCTGACCCCAAGCTCTCAGGGAAGCAGGTATTCATCTGACAGGTGCAAGGGGACAGAGAGAGCCACACCTGGGCCTGCCCCTGAAATACGGCTCCCAGGCCACGAGGTAGGGGGCTCCCTGCTCACTCGCTCTGGCGATAAAGGCGGCTGAGGCCACAGCAGAGATCAAGAAGGGCTCCTGGAAGCGGCGGTGGTGAGGGTGAGGATGAACTTGGGGGAGCTGACTCAGCCTCCAGAAGCCCCATTTTTCCAGGCAGTGCCTTCTAGTAGGGGGGGCGTCAGGGGGGGAACCTTCCGTTCAAAGTGGCCACCACTGGCTGGACAGGAAGCATGCACCCCGGCCTTGGCCCCGCCCAGAGCTCTGGCCTGGCCTCAGCCTTGGCCTGGCCACCTTGGCCTGGCCGTCTCCCTGGGGAACACCGCCGAGAGACCCTCCTGAACCACCTCCCTGTTTCCGAGTCTGCAGCTGGGCCGGAGGGAGGGGGCCAGCTCCAGGAGTGCGTGCACAGGGATACACGTGTCCTCTACACACAGTTGCACGCCTGCCAGCTCTCATGTGCAGACCTGCCGTCACCACGGCCCCGCCCCTTCCATGCACATGGGCCTGTTCACACGTGCGAAGGCATGTACGTGTCCTTCACGCGTGCACGGACACCAAGAAGAAGACGGCAGGGCCTCAAGACCGAAGCTGGAAGGTGATGGTGACAAAGATGGGTGTGTTCAGGCCCGGGCGGCTGAGGCGTGTCACCCGCTTTCCTCTGTCAGCCCCACGCAGCCCCACGCATGATCATTCAGGGTGGACACGCAAGGCCTTCAGTTAGGACCTGAGATTGTCAGTGTGTCCCCTCATCCCCCTTCTGGCTTCCTCGTCCTCACAGGCAGGGACTGGTCGTGGTTTTGTCAGCTGAGGGCAAGCCTGCGATGGAGCAGGGGGCCAGAGGAGGACGTCACCCTGAGGCCAGAAGAGGCTGGCGAAAGCCTCAAAGGGGTGGGACAGACGGGGGTGGGGTGGGCTGCTGTGCACTTAGGCAGGCCTTGCGTTGACCCAGGGGATGTTCCTAAAATGCAGCCATGCTCTGCTCGGCAGGCAGCAAATAAGAAGAGCCTTTTCCCAAGCCGTGGCCCTGGGCGGCGGGCATGGCGCCCAGGGGGGTCTAAGGACCCAAGTGTGCATACCTCCGGCCATCCTGGCGGGGCTGCCTGCTTCCCCAGACCCTGTGTTGGCTCTGTGTGCGTGTGTGTGTGTGTGTGTGTGTGTGTGCGCGCCCATGGGCCTGTGTGTGCTCCTACCCTGAAAGATGCCAATCAGCCCCCGGACCAGGGCCCCCTGTGGGCAGGGAGGCGCATCTCTGTCTGCCCAGGATGCCTCAGTTCCCACGCTGTCACAATGGCCACACAACAGGGGGTTCCCCGGGGATGGAAACTAATCGTGGGCTATTGAAGACTTGAAAGCCGTGGCCCCTGCCCTGAGCCAGCAGACGGTCCCGCCCAGGACACCTGATCCACCACCGCCCTTGCCTCAAAGGGGGACACTGTCCGCCCAGGGCCCCCCACCCCACCGACATAGACAAGGAAGGAAACTGGGTCACTGGGATAGAGTGACAGCAAAGGCAAGCAGGGACAAGACAGGAGGGGGGTGGCCAGCCTCAGACAACGCTCCAGGCCTGAATGAGTGCTGCCCCAGGGTGCCCAGCCCTGTAGGGGGCAAGGAACAGCCTGACCTTACAGCTCCACAGAGGGCCTCACATGGTGAGGGGGGTGGCTGAGACGAGAGAGAAACTTCCCGTCTAAGAAGCCCAGATTGAGTTGGGGACAGAACCAAAGCTGGGGATCCTCTCTCTTCCCCTATCCAGAGAGCTGCCCGTAGGCCATGCTCTGGGCCACGGTGTGGAGGCCGGGGGGGCCCCCCTGCTCCCCTCTCCTTGGAGGTCAGTCTCCAGCCACCTGACATGTTGGCCTGGGAATGTCCAGCCCTCTGCTTCGTATCCTGGGGCAGCCAGGGAGAGTTAGGCTGAGCTGGGAGCACCTTCTAGAGCAGTGACCCCGACCTCTGTCCAGTCTTCGGGTCACCACTACCTCCCTGCTTCTCTGCCTCTCGCAGATCTTGCTGGGGTGTTTCAGGATTTCCTGGGTGTAAAGCCAGTAGCCAGGGTCAGGATCACAGCAGCCTGACCCGTGCAGGTTCGCATTAGATTCGAACAGTCAGTAATGAAACAATGGAGCCAAGAACTGGTGAGCCATCAGCTTTAATTCTAGCTTGCACCCGGCGAGCAAGCAAAAACACACACTGGGCTCCAAAACCCACACATTCAGTGCCCACAAAGCTACTGACTTATCCGAGTTTCCTAGAATCAAAGGTTTCTAGCTCACCGGACTTATTCACCTCTGTTCCCCATCTCCTCCTGCACAAACTCTGCACAAACTGGCTTCTTCCTCAGCACTCCACCATCTTGGCTGCTTCTCCTCTCCTCCACGTGACCTTTCTCCGCTCTCCTCTCTAATATCTCAGGAACCAAGAGAGAGCAAGCTCCCGGTCTGCCCCACTTTATAGTGTAGAAATCCAAACCTTTAATCCAATCTACAAACAAGGAAGTCTCTGATACAAAGTCACTTATCTGAGGCATAATGGGAGGATTCCTCATGAGAGTGCATCACCCTACATCATCCAATCAGTCAAGGGTGTGGGGAAAAGCTTACTCTTAAAACTAAGCCTTAGGCTATAACGACCCAGCCCGCCCACAGCCTGTCCCCCAACACACATTAATATCAACAGAGTTCCATGTGGGCAGCGCCATCTTTAACAAAGTGAGCATAATATATTTTATCTGCCCAGCACTGGGGTATGGCAGACACAGGAGGTGCTCACTTTCAGGGCTGCATGGGGGTGCACGCTCACTCCTGTGTGACCGTGGGCAGGGCCCCGAGCTCTCAGGGACCCTGTCTTCCCATCTATGAACTGGGACTTCGCAATTTCTAACTCTACACATCCAGCAAACACTGAGCTCCATTCTGTTGTCACTGTTGTTGAGGAGTAAGCCTGGAAGACTTCCCTGAGGAGGTGGTGGCTAAGCAGGGAGGCTGGGAAGGCCTGAGAAATGTTGTTTGACTGAGCCCTGGGTCTGGAGGGAGTGGGTAGACACTGAATGCCAGGGGCAGGGCCTGGCCTCCTAATTGGAGGCCCCCTAATCGGAGCTAAGGAGGGTGTTAGACCAGAAGCCATTTTCTAGGATTTGAAGGGCTGGCCCTTGCATCCAAGGAACTGGCCTGGAATTAGCAACCATAGTCCACCCACCTCAGGCAGCCAGAGGAAGCTGGCCGGAAGAGGTGCAGGGGTTCCTCAAGGTCATCTCGGGTGGGCTTTCTCATCCTGCCCCTGAACTTTGGTCCCAACCACTCAGCTGCTCAGGAGGAGAGAGGGGCCACTGGGTTCCTGCTGGGCTGGCCTCCCTGCGAGGGGAAGTGGCTGTGGCCAGGAGCGTGCCCACACACTGAGCCTGGTCCTGGTCCCGGGGATTTATGGTGTTGGCAAGGTTGCTCAGGAAACATTCTCGGTCACTGCAGCGTGCTGGGTGAGCCCTGAGCCAGGGAGGGGGCGGCTGGCAGACAGGAGGGCACTCCGGGAGTCCCCCGGGGCTGCTTCTCTGCTTGTCAGAGACTGGTGGCGGAAAGCAGCGTGCCCCAGCGTGTTTAAAACTGGGGTGGGGGAGTGGGACAGAGCACCCCCAGGCCACACGGTATGACCCAGGCCAGCTCACTTCCCTCTCTGAACCTCAGCTTCCTCATTTGCAGACTGAGACCGGGAGACACACCCTGCTAGGCCCGTGACCCCGGGGCACCCCAACCCTTCCACTTTCCTGCCCCCGCCCTCCTGCCCTCTGGCTCCATCCAGCCCTCCCTGCCATTGGCGGAGGCTGCCAGGCTGCCGGGTGCCCTTTCTGGAAGGCCGGGCTGGGGCTGGCACCGAGCCAGAGCTGCCGGCCGGCCGAGGGGGGCCGTGGAAGGGAGTGGGAACAGTTGAACTTGAAGGCAGGGTCTGCAGGGAGCCTCCCAGCCTGGAGGACAGGGGTGGGTGGGTGGGAGGGTCCTGGGGAATGTAACCTGGCAGGCACATCGCAATTCCGGCTGGGCTGCTGCTTCTGTCAATACAGCCTTCCTGTTTTGGAGATTAAACCTCAGCGGAGCAAACAGCCTTCAAGGAGGCCCAGCCCCGCCCCTCCCTGTACCGTCCTGGGGGCTGGAACCACCTGGAGGCTGTGGGGTGGCAGAGCCAGGAGGGTCCCTGCCCTGACCAAGCCCCCTGGACCACCCCCCAGGCAGCCCGGCCCTGGCGCAGCTCCCACTGACCGGCGGAAGCCACTGTGCAGCCCTCACCCCCCACCCCCTTAGTGTAATCCTTCCGCTCCCCACTGGTGAACTGTCCCCCGGCGGTAGCCCAGCCTGCTAACATCCTCTGCCCTGGTGTCACTTCCTGCAGGAAGTGGGCCTCGCTGCCCAGCACGTGCCCATCTGCTGTGGACCCCAGGCCGGGCGGGAGAGGCACATCTGAGTGCTCCGTGTGACCTCCTGACAATCGGACGGGGGTGGGGTGGGGGTGGGGGTGGCGGTGGTGTGTCTTTGTCAGGGGCCTGTCTGCACGCAGTAGGAAGGTCAGCAGCATCCTTGGCTTCTTCCCCCTCCGATCGGCTAGTCCTGCCTGACCTCCCAGGGGTTATTGTTGGGCAGATGAAATATATTATGCTCACTTTGTTAAAGATGGCGCTGCTGCCCACGTACAAGTTTTAAGAGCAAGCTTTTCCCCACGCCCTTGACTGATTGGATGATGTGGGGTGGTGCACTCTCCTGAGGAATCCTCCCATTATGCCTCAGATAAGGGACTTTGTATCAGAGACTTCCTTGTTTGTAGATTGGATTAAAGGTTTGGATTTCTACAGTATAAAGTGGGGCAGACCAGGAGCTTGCTCTCTCTCAGTTCCTGAGGTTAGCATTAGAGAGGAGAGCAGAGTAAGACCACATGGAGGAGAGGAGAAGCAGCCAAGATGGCGGAGTGCTGAGGAAGAAGCCAGTTTGTGCAGAGTTTGTGCTGGAGAAGGAGATGGGGAACAGAGGTGAATAAGTCTGGTGAGCTAGAAACCTTTGATTCTAGGAAACTCAGATAAGTCAGTAGCTTTGTGAGCACTGAATGAGTGGGTTTTGGAGCCCAGTGTGTGTTTTTACTTGCCTGCCGGGTGCCTCACCAGTTCTTGGCTCCATTGTTTCATTACCATCTGTTCGAATCTAATGCGAACCTGCACTGGCCAGGAGGCTGTGATAATGGTGGCCTAGACTACTGGCTTTACAGTAATGACCTAAAAGGTCTCCAGAATCACCAGACACCCTCTGCCCTAGGGCCCCCCTCGCTGCTCTGGGATTAGTCCCCGTATGGTGGGCAGTCAGACGGACATGAGCAGAGCAAGGACGACAGGCCAGGGCCGGAAGGCCAACCAGGGCAGAGAGCCCCAGGTGCCTAGCACTGGGCAAAGCTGGGAACACAAGAACGCCCCCCCCCCAGGGCGACCTTTCCTCCCCTAGCCTATCGCTCGCCATGCGGTTTGGGTCCTTCCCCCGACCTTTCTTCCTCGGGCATGCTGCTCGTTGTGTGGTTTTGGACTCCCTTCCGGGGTGAGGGTGGTGGAGGACAAGGAAGCCAGAGACCAGCCCTCCAGCATTCACCTCTAGGATAACACCAGGCCTCGGTGAGGTTTCAGCTCCGGGCCCAGACAAGCAGCAAAACCAAACAAGTGATGTCACCGCCTTCAAGGAGCCTCAGAACCAGCTACACTGATGAATGACCCCCTGCTCCGGCGCTGACCAGTCGGTGGAGACCATGACCCTAAAAGGACACACCTGGAGAGCTGATGATGAGATCCTCCTCCCCTTAGACCTCCTTTCTACTCCCCACCCTGAATAGGACGGAGGGCTCAGGGAGCTCTCCCTCCCGGGAACCCTAGGGACGCCTTCCCCTTCCTCCCGTTCTTCTTCCCCACCCTCAGGCACGTGTTCCTGGCCTCCCTCTCTTTCTCCTGAGCTCTAGGAGGGCCCCACAAGACTTGCAACCAGGGGAGCAGTGGGCAGCGCCGCTTGTCCCGAGCTGACCCCCGGAACCTGCCTCCAGGGCCCGCTTTTCTCTGATTTCCCTGTGAGCCGGCCGGGTCCCCTCTCAGGAAATGCCCGAGGAAGACGTGTACTGTATACAACGAACACCGGGGCTGCAGAGAGAGGAAAGAACTTCACGAAGGTGGCTCCTCCCGAGCGCTGGCTTCAGCCCAGTGTCTGTCCGGTCCCCTCAGCCTCCCCCACCCTTCCCACCAGGGCCCAGCCTCCTCTGAGAATCACCCTCAGAGAAAGCCGTGCCCCTGCCCAAGGAAGGCAGGAGGGAGAACAAAGGCCGAGGTGACCCCAGCTCGCGCCCAGCTTCTGCCCTCCCCGGTTCAGACGGACATGAGCAGAGCAAGGACAACAGGCCACGGCCAGCCAGCCATGTCAGGAGGCTCGGAGGTGACCCCTCTCGTCTGCGGTGGACTGCACATCAGTGCCTTCTCCTCTAAATCCATCTGGACCACATCCCTCCCAAACCTGCTCACACACCTGCTGTGGCTCCCCATGACCTCCCAAGCCTGGCCCTGAACCAGAACAAGAACAAGGGTTTGGGTTTCTGCCCCCTCTCCAGCTGTTCTTCCAGTGCTTATGTAACCTCTCCAACTTCTCCAGACTCCCCCTCCCCCCGCATCTCACCTGCCCACCCACCTCCACCTGCCCAAACCTTCCAGCGTTTCCTAGGAGCCTCTCCTGAAGCCCCCTCCTGGCCCCGGCACACGATGGATTCTCCTTCACCCAGCCCCCGACATACTTGGCCTCGACCCATCTTCTAACCCCTACCCCTCCGTTTGTTTGGGGAACATCTGGGTGCCTGATGAATCTTCCCCTTGGGACCGTGAGCTCTACGTGGCCAGGGCTGTCCCGAGTCACCTCCTAAACTCCCCTGTAGCCGGGCAGAGCCAGGTATAGGAAAAGTGCCCAGGGATGCTGTCGGACAGGCGGGTGTATGGGCAGACAGACAGACAGGCAGGCAGGGGAATGGATGGGTCCAATAGTGGTGGCATATCTCTTTATGGGTGTGATTGCCACTCCTGGGCACATAGCCTCCTCCCCTGCTGCCTTTCAGGGCAGCCTGTAGTATACCTCAATGCTGTTCACCCTCCACCCATCAGCCCGTGTGACAGAGGAGGAGCCCGAGGTCAGGGACATAGAGACAAGCTCAGGATCATACACAAAGCAGGGCCCCTGTTGAACCAAGACTAACCCCTGCTCACTCCATCCGGCCTGGAGCCCTTCCTCTCACTGGTCCTGGGGTCTGGTCCCATTGACACGGGCACCGGCTCATGACTGGGCTGGGGTGGTGCCCGGGGGTTGGCAGGCACCAGCACAGCCGTGCCCCACCCCGGGCCTGCCCTGCCCACCGTTGGCCGCAGCACAAGCTCACCATTCTTGACAAGACAAAGGCCAGCTGGGGCAGAGTGGCTCTGGTGTTTCCCCAGTGGGTGTCTGGTCTCTGCAAGACATAAGTAATGGGTTCTGGTGGCCAGAGCTCTGCTCTTGGGAGCTGCAAATCAAATTAGTCCAGTCCAGCCCCCCAGCCCGGACAGCCTCAATATGGAGCCACCAGGAAGAGACGCAGCTGCTAGACTGTGGGGTCAAGGGAAGCCTCTTCTCCCTGAACCCTGGGCTCAATCTGCAAGACCAACAGTTTGAGTGAGAACACTTGAGGCCTTCTTGGGGGGGGGGGAGGTTACAAATGCTCCTGGTACAAGGTGTGCACACAACACAGCATATGGTCACCTTCCATGGGTATCAGCCCCTGCCACCATCACAGCCCCACCTTCAAGCACCACCCACAGTGCCAGCTCAGAGCTCTGTGGGCAGCCCTGCCAGGCCTCCTTACCAGGACCCGTGTTCCCCGGGGCTGAGTGGCTCGGGAGAGAGAAGCAAGGGAGCACTGCCTTGAGCCTTTATATGTCCATATATCCTCATCCTTCCATCCATCCATCCATATGATCTGCCCATCCATCCATCAGTCCGTCCATCCATCCATCCATCCATCCATCCATCCATCCATCCATTCATATGATCTGCCCATCCATCCATCAGTCCATCCATCCATCCACCATCCATCCATCCGATCCGCCCATCCATCCATTCATCCGTCAGTCCATCCATCCATCCATCCATCCATCCATCCATCCGTCAGTCCATCCATCCATCCATCCATCCATATGATCTGCCCATCCATCCATCCATCCATTCATCAGTCCATCCATCCATCCATCCATCCATCCATCCATCCATCTGATCTGTCCACCCATCTACTCCATGCCTTTGTACATCTATTTATCCATCCATATGTTCTGTTTGTCCGTCCATCCATCCATCCATCCATTTATCCATATTCATCCATCTATATCCATCCATCTATCCATCCTTCCCCTCACTCATCTGGTTTAGTGTTTATTGAGCACCTACTTTGTGCCAGGCCCTGGTACAGAGCAGGACGCGGCCTGCCCTCTGTGCGCCTGCCCGCATGGAGTTCCAGGCTCACTGGGGAGGCAGCCAGGGAAAAGGACAGCTGCAATTTCATGTGGGCAGTACCAAGACGGTGGGCAGCCAGGGCTCGGGGAGACTTCCTGAAAGAGGGAGCACCAGGCTGGCCCTGACACGCATCCCCTAAGCCTTATTCTGCCCCCTAGGCTGAGCCAGCCTGGCCACTCTGACCACACCAGGCCCCAGGGTCAGGAAAGAGGGCCAGGCCACCGGTGCCCACGGGTGCTTCAAGCCTGCAGAGAGAGCCTACCTCCAGCCCCTGAGAAGTGGGCAGGGAGGGGCAGGGCAGATGCCAGCCATATCCCTAATACAGAGTCAAGTAAAAACCCTGAGACCCACAGAGAGAAGGGAACGGGCCCAAGACCACACAGAGCGGGCTGGGGAGAGGGGTTCTGAGCAGAGCAGGCGAGGCAGGGCTGGGGGCTCTCTACACAGCTGCTGGCTGTCTATTCTTCTCATGGGGCACTGCCCACCCCAGCTGCAGGACTGGGGACCAGCTGCTGCCATCTGCTGTGCCCCTCCCTCCTACCACAAAGCTTCTGAGCCAACCCTTCTCTATCACCTCCCCTCCTGCCTTAGCGCCTCTTGGGCCAAAAGCTTTGGGGCTGCAGGTCTCACCACCCCTAAGGAAGCCCGTAGGCAGCCTGACATCTAGGAGGCTTCAGGGCTGCTAGTTCTCGGGGCTCTCACAGCAAGCAGCCTTGAGGTCAGGGATGCTCAGCTTGTCCGGTGGGGCACGTAAGGCCTCACCACTCAGCTCCAGCTTTCTGCCACCACGTTGCCGTGGAGTTGGGGACATCCCTCCCCTGTTGGAGAATGCTGTTCCCAGGACACCGGGCAGGACTGCCTCAGATGACTTCCTGCGAGTTAATGGATGACCCATTATGTCTCCTGGATCTTCCCAGGAAAGGAAAGAGAAAGACCACGAGGGGAAGACGGCTCAGGGCCCTGGAGCCCGCGGAGAGAAGGGGCTTTAGAATGCCGTGGGTCTGACGGAGCCCTGGCTGGGAAAGTGGGCCTGAGCTATGAGGGGGTCATCATACCACCTCTGAGCCTGACAGGGAGGCAGAGCAGGGTCCCAGGGGCCTCCTCGCTGGTCATGTGGATCCCCTTTCCTTGGCCGCCTCTGCATCCAACCCCAATGGGCAGGTGGATCTCCAGCCATTCAACCACCTGGCTTCCCAGAGCCCCACACTGGGGCTGGTGGAGGGGCCATGCTGAGCGGAGGTCAGCGGCCCAGGAGAAGCCTAGACCCACGTCCCTGTTTGCTTGGCTGACGTATTATTGCTCACGGGCACCTTATGAAATGGACGGGATGTCCTCCTTGTGTTATGGGTGGGGAAACTGAGGTTGACAGGAGGGCTATCCCAGGTCTAAGGTCTTAAAGCTGAGACGTCCATCTGGGATCAGAAGGCAAGCAGTCTGGCTCCAGAGGGCCCCTGCCCTCCATAAGCGCAGCAGGGCCCTGGTACAGCCCCATCACCAGCCCACCCCCTGTCCTGAGGATCCTGAGGCCCCCAGGGGCTGGCTTTCTGGCAACCTGATGGACCCTCTACTCCCCGGCTCCCTATTTCCTGTCCTGAACCCAGTGGCACCCCCAGCCATCCCCACGCTATTTGGCCCCGTGGGTCCCTGGAGGGAGCCTTCAGGCTTCAGATGAGGGCAGGGAAGGGGAGCGCCTCCGGCTGGAACTGAACCAGGGCCCGGGGGCTGGGGGCGGGGGTGGCTTAGCCGGCCACCCCCCTACAGTTTTCAGACCTCAAGGAGTCACCACCAAATTCCATTCTCCTGACAGCAAAGAAACTGAATCACTCTTGCCAAAGCCCACAGCCCCACAAGAATGCTATAAAGGCTTTGTCCTGCTGTTCCCAGATAGACAGCCACACCCGGAACCCCCCATTCCCACCAAGCCTGGCCTCCGAGGGGTGCAGGGAAACCCCTGCTAGGCTCTGTGCCACGTCCCTGCCAGGCTGGGCCAATCCAGCCCTGTACAGTTGTTCCTGCCCTCCCCCTACACGGGGTACAGCACAGCAGTCCTTCCCTCACCTCACCTGTGCCGTGGGCATGTCCCAGTGCGCTGGAGTACAAATGGGAAGCATGAGTCAACAGAAAGTAGGGGTACTCTGGGGTGCAGGCCCCTGGGCTCCCGGGGCCTCCTCGGGTGGGGGATGAGGCAGTGTGGCTGGGTGCCGCTGACCCTCCTGCCTCTTGCAGGATGCTCAGACCGAGTGGGTACCACACTCTCTAAGGATGCTGCTGACCTCGACCCTAGGAACCAGGCACAGCTCAGGCAGAGGTCTGGGAGCTTGTCGGTGCTTAGGCTGGAGGAGAATGAGGAGAGATGGCAGGAAAAGGCAAGACACAGGGCTGGGACCAGGCCACAAGGTGCAGGGACACCGGGCCAGAACTGGAACAGAGACAAGGAAAGGGAGCCATGGAGGACTTGGACTTGTGTAGGGGGAACGCAGGGTGAGAGCCCAGCGGTTCTGAGTGGAAGATACACAGAGCGGATGGATTGGGGACGAGGAAATGGGGGTTGGGGCTGCCCAAGAGGTCCCGGGGACGGGAGAGAAGCTGGTGGAGAAGGCTCTTCCTCAAAACAGCCCAGCTTTGGAATAGACAGGAGTTGCTTGGCAGGGCGAGGGACAGGACAGGACAGCACAAAGACGCTTCAGAGCGGAGGCTGGGGCGGGCCTGGCGCTCAGCGGGCTGTTTTGGGGGTGACCCACCCAGACATTGGGTCCTTTTTCTCTCCTGCCCACTCCCACCCCTCCGGCTTCTTGGAGGTTCCAAGGCCTTGCTCTGGATGACATGGGAGGGGTTTATGGCAGGAGGTGACACCACGGGAGACTTATCACTTGGGCACAGCCAGCACCATCTGCTCAGGCATCTGCCTGACTGAGGTGGTTGGTGCCTGCTAATTACCTGGGGGGGGGGGGAGGGGTGGCAGGAAGAGGCCTGGGAACCTCCATCCCCCACCCCACCCAGGACAGAGGGGCTGGGGCCCTAAGAACAAACGGGCCACATCCCCTTGTGCAGGAGTCTGGTGTGGGGGGATGCTTTCAATAAATCTTTGCAGCGCCTCGACTTGGTTCCAGGCCTGTTCTGTTGCAGATGATACTCCTTCAGGTGAAGGGATGGGACCAGGAAGAGATATAGAAACAACTAAAATGCCACCGGCCGACAGAGGGACAAGCGCTGGTGAGAAAAGGGGCCAGAGGGCAGAGGGAGCGCTAAGGGGGAACCCCTGTAACCTCGATGGTCACGGAGCGGAGGAGGGAGGGGAAGGAGGTGCAGCCAAGCGGAGAGCCTCCCCCAGCTGCGCTTCCGGACGCCGTCGCGAGCAGGGGACTTAGATCTCGATCCCACGCTGGGGGGTCCTGGGCCACTTCCGCGCCCCTCACCCCTCACTCTCCACTCGACGCGGGCGCACATTCCTGCCGCCCCTGCTCGTGCGGCCGGGCGGGACAGCCCGTGGGAAGGGCCGGGGGTGGGGGCCGCCGTGTGCCGGGGAGGTGGGGCGGGGCACCCTGGGCCACATCTGGCCGGAGCGCGGAGGGACCAAATGGGACAGACGGCTGCCTTTCATCCGGCGCGGGGAGGGGCGACCTTCGTTTCTTCTCGCCACCGGGCGCCTGGAGGATTCCCGACGTTGGTCCGGGACTCGAGGAAATGCGCTCTGGGGCTGGGGGTGGAATTCGGTACAGGTGCCTTCTCATTTTATGCTCGCCTCTTTCCCTACCTATGGCTCAGGTGGTCAAGCTCCTCCACGGTATTAACAACAGGTTCCCTGGACCTAGCCCTCAGGTCCACCCAGGCGACGTCCCAGTTACTTGGCCCGTACAGTCCATGGGGAGGAAGCCAGGCTTGGGAAGGGAAGTGCTAAGCGAGGAAGTAAGGACGCCCCTTACGGGACGATTGAGCCCGAGGCCCCCCGTCCCAGAGTCCCGGTCACCACGCTAGAGGCACACCCCTCCGCGTGCCGGACGCCAGGGTGCAGCCCCGCCCGCGCTGGCTTTCCCCTTTAGGGCCACCGGGGCCAGCTGGGCTAAAAGCCCCACTTCCTCCGGCTGCCCGCGGGGAACAACCGCGGCGGTGCTGGGGTGTGCGCTGGAACATAGAGGGCGGGGTCTGCCGCGCATTGCGGTCGGTTCCCAGACCCCTGCCGCGGCCCCACGTGGGCGCTGCGGGGTCTGAGGGGCAACCCCAGCGAGGCCCCGCCCCGGGAGCCAGTGAGCGCGTGGCGAGGGCGGGGCCTCAAGAAGGAGGGCCCCGCCCTCGGGGGCGGAGCCAGGCCCGAGAGGTTTAAGAGCGCAGGGTGCTGGCGGTACATTGCTGGACTTGTTGCTGGACTTAGGACTCCCGGCGCGAGTGTGTGGAGCACGCGCACCGGGCAGGGCGCACCGGGCAGCGCGCACCCCATCATGCTCAAGCGCTGCGGCCGACGCCTGCTGCTGGCGCTGGCGGGCGCGCTGCTCGCCTGCTTACTGGTGCTCACAGCCGACCAGCCACCGCCCCCGGTGCCCGCCGAGCGCGGGCGGCGCGCGCTGCGCAGCCTGGCGGGCCCCGTGGGGGTGGCCCCGGTGCCAGTGCTGGAGGCGGCGACGACGCCCGGAGCGCTCGCCCGCGAGGTGCACAGTCTGTCTGAGTACTTCAGCCTGCTGACCCGCGCGCGTAAAGACGTGGCCCCACCGCCCCGGGGCGCCACCCGTCCCGCCGACGGCCACCCGCGGCCCCAGGCGGAGCCGCTCGTGCCCCACGACGTCTTCATCGCGGTGAAGACCACCAAAAAGTTTCACCGCGCGCGCCTCGACCTGCTGCTGGAGACCTGGATCTCGCGTCACAAGGAGATGGTGAGACCCTACGGCCTGGACAGGCGGGAGGGCGGGTTGAGGGACCCCCCCCCCCGTCCTACCCAGCTGGCGGCGGTATCCGGTGGGCGCGAGGCTGCAGCTCTGCCCAGCCACTGGGAATATATGCGGGTAGCGACGCCAGTCCATCTCCTCCCAGCTCAGCTCGCCTGGCAGGGCCACTCACCCCAGACAGTTGTGGAAGTGTGGGATGGGACCCGTCGCCAGCCAACTTCCAGAGCCGTGGGTGGCATGCACTGACCTTACACCAGCCGCCAGTGCTTGGGGTTGGTGCTCTGTGATGCTTTTTGCCCCACCCCCGAACATTGGACTGAATTAATAGGGTGTTATTGTCCTCAAACCTCAACAGGGCAGATTCTTCCAAGGGCATCCACCCTAGGCTCAAACGCCTCACTGGAGGGAAAGACTCTAACCCTTAGAGGTGGAATGGGAGGTTGGGACCCCTGAGTGCAGGGCCTGTCGTCTCCTTCCACCTCCTGAGTCTTTGCTGTGGGGTGCGGGACAGGTTATCCCTGAAGATATTCTAAGCTGTGGTGGGTGCAGGTGAGCCCTGGGGAGTATATCTCAAAAGGAAGAGAGTCCTGGGTTTTCTGGGGGAGGGGGTGTGCAGAGACCCTCTCCCCACGCTGCAGGAGTCTGGACCCTGGAAACTGCTTAATACACTTGAGTTGAGCGTTGGCTTCCTATACACGCTTAGTAGACACACCCCACTTTGAAAATCTCCCTGGAGGCTGCAGGAGACGGTTGGGTGGGGGCTGGACCGAGGCAGAGTGTGGGCCCTGCGGGAGAAGGCGTGGCTGGGAAATTCAAGGGACTAACTGGGCATTTGGGCGAAGGTGAGGACCCTCGACTGTGGTAGGGACTCAGAGAAGAAGACCCCACACCTCTTTATAAAAGGGTTGTATTTATTGATGTTTAGGGAGAGAAGAGAGAGAGAAAGGGTGAGCACGGGAGGGCAGGAAGCATTAACTGGTAGTTGCTTCTGGTCTGTCTGTGCCAAGTCACTGGGCCAGCTAGAGGTTTCAAACTGGTGACCTCAGCATTCCAGGTCAATGCTTCATCCACTGTGCCACCACAGGTCAGGCAGGACCCCATACCTCTTCCTACCTGTTTCAACTCTCCAGGCCTGCCTGAGGCCTCCTGGCCTTGATGAGTCCAGTTTTGGGGCAGGGCCCTGGTGAGGTCATGACAGGGGCTAGAGGGCAAGGCCCTGTCTGGCCCCAGCACGGGGAGAGGGGCCCTGGGAACCGCATGGCAGCCTCCTGGGAACGCAGCCTGTCTTTCCCAGGGGCTCTGCCGGCTGGCGGGAGGGGGCCGCGGGGCGAGGGTTTTGTTTGGCGGCCGGGGCCGTTAGGATTCCCAGCGCCGGGCGGCTCTCACGCCGGCCTCTTGGGCAAGGTAACAAAGCCCCTTTCTCCAGCCGAGAAAGGCCTCCGGCCTCTTGTGTGCAGCTATGCGCTCCATGGGAACCGCCGCCAGCACCGGCCACTCAGGTTGCCTGGCGATGAGGGGCTCATGCCGCCCCCCGCCCATGTCCCTGACTGACAGTCCTGGTGGGGCTCCATCCCTGAGCCAGGCCCCTCCCCCACACCGTGCCTCCCTGCTGTGTGACCTTTGGCAGTATTCAGCCCCCTCTGGGCTGCCACCAGCCCCGGAGCACCTCTTGTCTTGGACTTGGGGGGCTTTCTCCAGCAGCAGGGATGTGGTCGGGGGTCTCAGGTACCAGCCACAGTTGAGCTGGGTGATCTTGGGAAAAACCAAGCACCTCTCTGTGCCTCAGTCTCCTTATCTCTGAAATGGGAAAAGCATTGCTCTTCTGATACATTGTTAAAGAGGAAGCAAGATAGGGAACAAGCCCAGCCCAGCGGGAGGGAGTCAGAGTCGCAGTCGCAGTGGGGGCCATCATTCCCACTCAGATGAAGGGCCATTCAGGTTTCCATCCCAACAGCTGACCCCACCCAGGAAAGGCCAGAGCTACCCCAGCATCAATTCACGTGTTAGAGCACCCCTGAGCCCAGTGTCCGCCTGGGGCGGGTGATTCAGACCCAGTCTGCTGTGGGGAGAATCCAGGAAGTCAGGGCTGTGGTGGGGGGAAACCCACAGAGGCTTGTGTGAGCCTGAGAGTGGGCATCAAACCCGTGTGAGGGGGGCAGGGGAGACTTCCTGGAGGAGGTGCCATTTGAGCTAGGCTGAGTAGAAAATGCCCGGAAAGGGTTTGTCCGGGCATCATGAGCCACAGACAAGGGGGGTGTTTGAGAAACTTCCAGCAATTGCAGTGACTGACGGTGGGGGTCCGGTTAGAAGGGGCCACACTTGTGCCAGGCCTTGAAGTCCAGGATGAGAGGCTTGGCCTCTGGCACACACGTTCCTCCCCCACCCCTCTCAGAAGTGGGCCAGGCTGCAGGGGTGGCAGCAGCCACAATGGTTGGGGGAGAGCTTGGCATCCTGTGTTTCTTTGAATTGCAGCTCCAGAAACAATGCCACTTCCTGTGGGTGTCCCCCTGCCCCCCACCCCTCCCCACCCGCCCTGGCCAGCCCTGCTGCCCGGGGCTTCCTCCTCCCGCCTTGTTGTCAGGGAAGCGGGGAAGGGGGCTGGAGGGTGTCTAGGTCCTGGGAAGTCAAGGCAGGCTGGATTAGCACCTCCTCTGCCCCCAGGGTATGACCACAGGCTGGAGGCTGTCCCTCCCTGGCCTCAGTTTCCCCATCTGTACACTTAGGTAGGAACAGTGCCCACCTCCAAAGGCGCTTTGCTGTGGGCACACGTGAGCCCTGGTTGTGCCCATTGTACCCAGTGAGCGGGAAACCACCTCCCAGCGGTGGGTGAGGCCAGCAGCCCCTCCCCTCTGCTGGTTGCTCGGATGTGGGGAGACAGGAGGCCCAGTACCTTCCCCACCCCCACCCCACAGCCCCACCCTCCTAAGTACTCCTCTCTAGGCAGCGGCCTGGCTCTCCTGAACAAAGGTGACTTTAATCTTCATAGCCTTGGGCCGGGTTTTTAGGACACCACCGAGCGAGCGCGGGAGAAACAGGCCTCCCTTGATCTCATTAAGAAAGCATTTTCCTTTTAACCCAGCGGCAGCGGCGCGTCTGCCCCGGCCGCCTCAGCCTCCCACGGCATTCCTGGGCTGAGATGCTGGGGAGCGGGCGGGGGGGGGGGGGGGGGGCTGGGTGCGAGTCTGTGCGTGCGTGCGGGCCGCCCTGGGGTGTCTGCCGGGCTCCGGGAGGAGGGGTGAGCGTCCAGAGAGGCCACCCCCTTAGCGCTATGTCTGTGATTCGAAGCCCATGTGTGTGCCCTGGCCTGGGGTCTGGCGGGGCCGGGAGCTGAGGCCGCCCAGGTGAGGGTGGGCACTCCAGGTGGGTCACCAGTTCCCTGGGTGTGTGCACTGTGGGCCAGGCCTGCACATGCTAGATCCTCCCTTGAGACCCGTTTGTGCAGAGAAAGAAACCAAGGCCTGAAGGGCAAGGAGGTGGTGGGTGGGTGGGGGGGTCTCCTGCTGCCAGTGCTCAGATCACCTCCTTTCCCCCGACCCCGACTCCCCAACCTCAGACCCCAGGCTTTGCACTCAGCCAGGCTTGGGTGCGCCCGGCGGCACGCGCTGGGCGGGCCAGGCAGAGGAAGGAACATTCCTCCCTTGTGCCGACCGGCCCAGGCGGGTGCCGGGCGGGCAGCCCTCGGCCCCGCCCTCTTGCCCCCCACCCCTTCCGAGGCGCGATCCTGGCAGGGGGATGGCCCTGCGCTGGCAGAGACGAAGCCTTGATGTGGCGTGGGCCAGGCCTGCCTTCCAGCCGGTTTCCTCGTCCCAGCGGCGGGAGCGGGGATGCTGGGCCGCCCGGGCGCCGGCGCGCACTGATCCGTGGGCTGGGGCACGTGCGGCTTCCTGCCTTCGGCCCGCCGACCGTCAGCGTCTCCAGAGAACAGCGGCGGCTGCTTTGGCTCAAAGAAGGTGACCTGCCTGCGGGTCACACAACCAGGGATGTGGGAGGCCTTTCCCACCAGCTTGAATGAAGGCCCAGCCCGGAGGACTGCAGTGCTGTGGCCGTATCCCTGCCCGCCGGACCTCGCGCCCAGCCCGGCACAGTTAACCAGGCCAGCTGTATGGTAATGGGCAGTGTGGCCACTCTTCGCTTAACGCGGCCGAGTTAAGGCCAGCACGGCGCCCCTCGCCCGCGGCCCGGGACACAAAGCGCGTGGACAATGCCTGGTGATTCATCCTCCCTCCGGGCCCTTTGTCCGCCAGGACTTGGCAGCCGCCCAGCGGAGGCCTTTGTCCTCGACTGATTGAGACTTGGCTTCCCAAAGCCGACCTCCTCCGCCTGTCCCCCCACCGTCCTCTGCCCCCTCCCACAGGCCTGGCGCTGTGTCAATAAGGGTGTGTGCTGGGGCCAGGTGCGCTTGGCGCGCCCGGAGCCGGTTACCTGGTGGGTGGGCGGGGCGCTCCACCTGGCTCGTGCCAGCACCGCTGCTGGGTAACCTTGGGCCCAGCTGTCTGCAGAAACCCCAGCCCCGCTTCCACTGTGCACATGGGGAAACTGAGGCCCAGAGAAAAGGGGTGGTGGAGTGGGCGTGACTGAGCTATAGCCGCTGAAACCCCAGAATGCCCATCCCCGAACGCCCTGCCATGACCCAGGGTAAGGGCGCAGGGCTGCCTGTTCAAGGCCATGTTTCTCCTTCCAGACGTTCGTTTTCACCGACGGGGAAGATGAGACCTTGGCCAGGCGCATGGGTGAGCTCTAGACTTGGGGAGGTGAGGGGGAGCTTCACTCCCAGCAGGAAATGGTCCCTACCCCCCCCCCCAACCCTCCTTTCCTCCAGAGAGGTCGCAGAGGTCACGGGCAGTTTACTCAACTGGTTTACTCAGTGCTCCGCCCCACCACTCTCTGCCCCCCAATTCTCATGCAAATGAGGCCCTTTCAGCTCCCGGGCCCCTTTGAGCTGATGTGGCCCCTCTGAACAACAGGTGGCCAGTGCTGGGAAAAAGCCCGGCTGAATGGGCAGGGGCGGGCGGGGCAGGGCCGCGTCACGTGCTGGGGTGGGGCGGGGGCGAGGGCAGCTAGCGATCACCAGGCCTGTGTCCTGCACAGAGAAGGGGGCTGCGTGGGGAACCCCAGGCAGCCAGCGGAGGGCACAGATGGAACAAACTCAAGGCGTCCTGGGGCAGACAGCCACCGGCTTTCTCCACCCGGCCCTGTTCTCACGGGCCTGCTGTGTGATGGACTTCCCGGGCCACAGGCTGTCTGTCCCCTCTGAGCCGGCCCCCTCCCTGTGCCCACAGGCAACGTGGTCAATACGAACTGCTCCTCCGCCCACAGCCGCCAGGCCCTGTCCTGCAAGATGGCGGTGGAGTACGACCACTTCATTGCGTCGGGGAGGAAGTGAGTGTGGGCCTCTTGCTGGGGCCCAAGAAATGCCCCAACGCCCACCTCCAGGCTCCTCCCCCAGCAGGTCTGTCCCTGGCACTATTGGGCCCCAGTGAGACTCCCCCCCCCTTTGATGGCCCCGCCTCGCCCTCAGGTGGTTCTGTCACGTGGATGATGATAACTACGTCAACGTCCGGGCCCTGCTGCGTCTGCTGGGCAGCTACCTGCACACCCAGGACGTGTACATCGGCAAGCCCAGCCTGGACAGGCCCATCCAGGCCACGGAGAGGGTCAGCGAGAATAAGATGGTGAGCGACCCGCCCACACAGGCCTGAGAGAGAGAGTGAGGAGGGTTCTGTAGGCTGGGTTGGGGGGCGATGGGGGTGGGTGGGTGTCGCATCACTTGTCCCCATCCCACAGCGTCCTGTCCACTTCTGGTTTGCCACTGGTGGAGCCGGCTTCTGCATCAGCCGTGGGCTGGCCCTGAAGATGAGTCCGTGGGCCAGGTGAGTGCACTGGGGTACAGGTGAGCTGTTTTCACCAGCGGGGTTGTCCTAGGGGCCTGAGGCTTGACTTGGTGCATTTTCCCAGCAGTGTGTGAGATTGGTTTGTTGTCCCCGACCTCACCTCACGGGCACAGGCAGGTTGGTCACAGTCGTCACCAGTCACCACTTCCCGCCTCCTGCCAGCAGGCACTGGGGTGTTCGTGCCCAGGCAGGGCCACGTGCCCTTAGGCCAGACCCCGTTGATGCTCACCAGCCGCTGCCGACTCGCAGTCGCGAGGCTGGCACAGAGGAGGGTGCGGCGTTGGGGGTTCAGGAAGGGAGGAGGAGGAGGAGACCCGGCGGGCGGAGAGCCCCTAGGGACACTCATGTGGTCTGCTCTCTGAGCCCAGCGTCTTCGCTCTGTGCGTCCTCTGCCCGACGGGGTCCTGCCCGGCTCCCAGTGGGCTTCAGCCTCCGCTCACATTGCAGCCCTTTGCTCCCACAGCGGGGGCCACTTCATGAGCACGGCCGAGCGGATCCGGCTGCCAGACGACTGCACCGTGGGCTACATCGTGGAGGCGCTGCTGGGCGTGCCTCTCATCCGCAGCGGGCTGTTCCACTCGCACCTGGAGAACCTGCAGCAGGTACCCGCCTCGGAGCTCCACGAGCAGGTGCGCCCGCCCGGGAAGGGACCGGAGGAGGAGGGAGCGAGAGGGCGAGGGGTCACAAGAAGAGCCCCACTGTTGGCTGCCTCCCAGACACCCAAATTCCCCCTTCCTGACTTCTGTCCCCAGCCGACACAGCCGCTGTGCCTTTCGGGCCCTTCCTGCATCAGGGGGCACTCTCCCTGTCCCCACCCCAGTGCTTTGGGGTCCTGTTCCTGGGGTGTGGTGCCGAGGGGGTGGAAGGCAAGGCTGCTCCCTCATTCAGAGCCACACGGCCAGCCTCTGTGGCAGGGCCGGGGCGTCGGGGCCCTGCCTGGCGTTACTCTGCCCCTCTCCACACAGGTGACCCTGAGTTACGGCATGTTTGAAAACAAGAGAAATGCGATCCACATCAAGGGGCCCTTCTCCATGGAGGCTGACCCATCCAGGTGAGGAACCTGAAGCCCAGGAAGCGGCTGGTGGAACTGGAGCGGGGTGGTGCTTAGCAACCTGACTATAAAATGTGCCTCAGGACCTTTGCTCAGGGCAGAGGAAGCCCCTGAGTGCTATGGGGCCCCCAACCCCCATGGACCAGTCCCCCACTCTGTCCCCACAGGTTCCGTTCCATCCACTGCCACCTGTACCCGGACACACCCTGGTGTCCCCGCACCGCCACCTTCTAGCAGCCTCGGCTGAGACCCTGTCCCCGGGCGCCCCTGGTATCCAAAGGGCCCGGGGAGGCCCTGTTGTGTGCTGCCCTGGCCCTTGTCGTTCGAGGCTCCCCAGGGCTGTGCCTCCGTGTTTGCATGCGTGTGTGTGTGTGTGTGTGTGTGTGTGTGTGTGTGTGTGCCGTGTACCCATGTGCGTAGCAGACTGCTGGACAGCTCTGCTCTGCTGTGGAGCGGACACAAGTACCACTGTCTGCCTTCTGAGCTCCGTGGGTTGGTGGGCTCCGGTGCCCAGACCCCAGAACGGTGTGTCTGTCCGAGGTCACTCTGAGGGCAGTTTTATGTTCCTCTTGGGGGGGTGTTTGGCAACATGGGGTCAGAGCTGCCCTTCCCGGGTGTGCAGGTACCTGTCTTTTCCTGAGGATGTAGGTACGGTGCCGGAACACCAGCCTCTGAGCGCCCAGGACAGCCGAGCCCTGCACGGAAGCTGGGTTTGGCAGGGGCAGTGGCCCGGTCCTCTTCTCCCACTGATCTCTGGCCTGGGCACCGGCCCATGAAGCCCCCAGTGGCTGTGTGGCTGGGTGGACACTGGCGCCCCTAGCCCTCTGGGTGCAGGGAGTTCTTCCTGGCGTTCTCAGAGGTATTCCCTTTGTTTCTGACATAGGGAGTCAGAGCTGAGCTTTTTACCTCCTCTCCCAAGTAGAGGGAAAGTCGCCCATAGTGGGCGTATCTGTACAGAATTGTGACAGTATTTTTTTTACTGTGCTTGTTTTTTCGAAAGGGGAAGGGTTCGAAAGTAGGCTGTGTTTTTGGTCTTTGCTTTCAGGGAGCGGGGGTGGGGGGGTGGGGGTAGGGTTGAGGGTGTTATTTTATCTTTTCTGTGGATCAGAAAAAGCAGAAGCCACACTTGGGACCTGCTTGGTGGTTAACGCTGGAAATGTCTAACACTCCCGTGTATTTATGTGTCCCCGCCTCTGGACGCTCCCCATCGGACCTGTCTCCCGCCGTCCCGCTGGGCGCCCCTGCCCGGGGCCTGTGTTCTGTCTTCTGTTTTTCTCTCTGCAAACACATAGCTAGGCAGGCAGACAATAAGGGAAAAGTTCTCAGGGAATCCACGTGGTTGCTATGGTGACATTCTTTGGCTGTGAATAAAGGTGCTCTTTGGGGCAATGCTCTTGGGAGTCCTGGTCCGTCTGAGGGTGCTGGGGGCGCTCAGCCCTTGGCACTCATGGTGGGGAGGTGAGCAGAGGAGGGGTTTGGCTGTGGCCTGGACCAGTTCCATATACCACGAGGCCATATCCTTGCCCCCATTTTGAAGATGAGGAAATTGAGGCTCAAAGCAGGTGAGGCCCAAGGTCAGTCTGCTGTGGTGGTGAAGAGCTCAAACTTGGAGGCCAAGCAAGAAGACCCTGGCCACCCCTGTGAGAGGGCATTGTCCCCACCCCACCCTGCACAGGCCCCAGGAAGGCCCTTGGAGGCCAGGAGAGCGTTCACACTGCCGCCGTTTTCTTCAGAAGGCAGCTGAGGGTGGCTGAGCAGGGAGGGGCTGCCTGCCCCATTTCAGCGGGGAATTCCCTGCCCCTGCCTCCCCAAAGCAGCCTGGGTAGCCCTCGCTTCCTCTTTCTCCCTGACTTCCCCTGGGGGCTCTGCCCTGCTCCTGGCTTGCAGCCACCCCCCAGCAGGCCTGGGGCTCTCTGCTCCGCCCCCAGCTTAGCCTGATCGGCACATCTGAAAGCAATGGCTCATTTGGAGAGCCCCTCCCTCCTCCACCTGGATCTAGTCTGGAGGTATAATGCCAGGCCCACCCCTGCCAGCCACGTGCTCGCTCACATCCTCTGCTTCTCCAGGCTGGGCCCGGGAGGGCTCCCTTCCTCCCAGCCCCGGCTGGTGGTTGGTTGCCCTGTCCTGTGGGTGCTTGACCAGGGCCTGACCCCCACCTTGCCACAGAGGGGCCTGAGTCAGCAGAGCGTGGCCCCCCCAGAAGGCCATTGAGTGATGGGGGGGCAGTGAGAGGGGAGGAGTACCCCTCGCCATCACACAGACACCACTGTGCCACACTGGGGGTGGCAGTGGCCACCTCTCTGGATGGTGAGAGGAAGTGACAAAGCCGCCCACGCCTCGTGTGGGCAGAGGCCTCCGTGGTCCTCAGTCCTGCCTGGGTGAGTCAGAGGTGCCCAGAGCCAAGTCATGGGAGCGGGGGTGGGGTGGGGGGGGGTGAGGGGCAGTACCACACCTGGCAGCTGGCACGCTGGCATTTGTCTCCGCAGAGCCTGGCGGGGCCCCCAGGGTGCAGGTGTAGTCCTCAGTCAGCGTTGGGGCTGGCCCGGGCGGTCCCAGGGAGAGGAGGGCGCTGGGTAGGGGCAGCAGCAGAGCAGAGGCGCCCGGGCAGGTGGGGAAGAAGGAGGCCCCGCCCCTCCCAGAGCCGCGCTGTCTGAGCAGCGGGGACAAACCTAAACGCAGCTTAACACCTGGTGCCCTGGGTGCAGGAGGGTCACAGAGGAGCCCAGGCCAGAGCCCCTCCTCTCCTAAAGGAGAGCTGGGGGAGGGGAGGGAAGCTGTCTGCAGAAGGGGAAGCAGGCCCAGGAGGGCGGTTCGGGAACTGGGGCAGGGGGCCTCTGCCCACACATCAGTCATGGATTAGCAAACGTGGGGACCCCAGCACGCCCTGCCCTCCAGGGACATGGTCGCCCCATGCACACGGGGTGGTGACTGGTTGGACAGGGCCCTGACCGGCCTGAGGGGCTCTATGTCCCACAGCCTGGCCCTGCTTGGCCCCCCTCCAAGTGCTGTGCTGGCAGTCTTTGGGGTTTCCTTATTGAAGGGGGAGAGAGAAAAACACCAGTGTGTCCTTCCACTTATGCACTCATCATTGCTTCCTGTATGCACCCCGACCAACTGGGGTCGGAACCCCCAATCTTGGTCTATCAGGTCAACGCTCCAACCAGTTGAGCTACCTGGTCAGTGCTGGCCATGGTGGGCTTTCAAAAATAAACAGTGGGACCTCCGTGCTGGGGGAAGCTGGTGCCCACGTCCCTCCGGCTTCCTGGCTGCCCAGGTCTGGGAGGGGCTGTAGGGTGCCAGGGTGGGGCCCCTCCCAGCTCGGGTTAAACTTGCTCTGCCCTGCGTGGGCCGTGGTGGCCAGCTTCCCCAAAGGGCCCTCTGGTCGGGGGCAGGAAGCCTCTGCCCAGAAGAGGGCGCTCTGGTTCCCAGCACAGCGCAGGCAAAGGTGCTGGGTGGCACCCTGTCAGACCAGGACGCCGGCAAGGCTGGGAGATAGGGGGGCAACTGGGGAGTCTAGGACCCCTCACCCAGGTGGCCCAGCCAGCAGCAGGAAGCAGGGTCTTCCATAGGTGGCGGCTGGTGGTCCTGCCCTCTCCGGGACTGGGGTCAGAGGGCACATGCCTCATCCTTCTGTCTGTCCAACTAACTGCCCAGCCACAGCCTTGCCAAATGTTCTTGCAAGTGACCTCCCATGCCCCTTTCTGGACCCCAGGCCAGACACACAGGAGGCACAGGGCACCTAGCTAGGAGGAGCCCAGGCCTCTGGAGGTTGCTCAGATTATATCACTGTGCCGACTCTGGGGGCTCCGAGCTCCCTACTGCCTCGAACCCAGTGCTCCGAGTTCCCTTCCCTGTACAACCCACCATGGACCTTGGGCGCCAGCTAGTGGCCAGAGGTGGTAGCTTCCCCACCTGAATCCGCCTTTCCCAGGAGGGAGGGGTCTAAGTCCACGTCATGGATTTCACCAATATCTGGTTCCTGCAATATGGGTGATGTCCAGAGGCAAGCCTGAGCCAGCCGCTGCAGGGCCACCAGGGCCATTCCTGCCGCTGTCCTGTCCCTTGGCTCAGCCCGCTGACCGCTCACTCTCTGCTCTAAGCGTGGTGGTCACAGCTGAGCCCCAGACCAGCAGTGTGCAGTCCCTGGGAACCTGCTGGATGGAAGTGCAGGGTTTCGGGGCGCCCCCAGCCGGTCAGAGAACTGCGGGGCGCGTCCCTGACAGTCTTGTCCACCAGCCCCGCCCCGCTCTCTCGTCCTGCTGGGACACTAGCCCCTCAAGTGTGTCCCTACTCCGTGGCCACTCCCCAGACCTTGCACACACACCCCAGCAACAGTGCACCCCACTTGCCTGCCCTCCTCTGTGTCCAGCTGCCTCTCTCCGATTTCCTGACCCCGCTGGACCCCTGACCCCTCACCCTTTAGGTTCCTCCCCTGCCTGAAGTTCCAGGTCAGCCTGGGACCAGCTGTTGCCCACTGCTCCCCTGGTTGCAAGCCTCACGGGTACCCTTAAAGTTGTAGGAGGTGCACACAGGAGGGGGAAGAAGAGGAGGGGAAAGGAAATGTGGGGAGGGTGTGCTCCCCAGGAGGAAGAGAACACAACGGGGTCCTTTGTTGTGAGGGGTTTTAGAGGCAGGGAGTTTAGGGAGGATTGCATCAGCCTTGCCCAGGTGTGCCCTTGCAGGGTCGAGGTCTCTACTGATTGGTCAGCCCTGGTGTGGGGGGTGCGGGGTGCCCACCTGGTTTTGCAGCTTTTCTGGGCCTGGTGCTGAGCTACAACAGAAACGGATCCATTATTGGGAGGTGACCTCCAGTATTTGGCTGTAAACTGCTCACCTGTTTGTTCAGCTGTCCGTCTCAGTTCTCCATTCTGCCTGCCAGGAAGTCTCGCTTCTTCCCATCCTGCCTCACCATGTGGTTCCTTTTGGTCTCTGAGTTTGTAGGGCCCACCGTGCTGGCCTCCCCTGAGCTGGTCAAGATTAGTATGGGGCCCCTTTTTTATCCAGAATGTTCCTGTCCTACCTCCCCCCCCCCCCGAACCTGTGACTATGCTGCTCACTCCCGTGAGAAAACCAAGGGGTTCAGGGTGGAGAGATGAGCCTGAATTCTCCAGGGGGCACACAGTGCAATCACAGATGTCCTCATGAGGGAGGTGGAGGGCCAGGGTTTGAGCAAGATGGCCTTGAAGATGGACACCCTTTGGGTGTCAAGCCTGGGGCCTCCTCTAGAAGCAGGGTGTAATTGTGTCCTTCCTGACATACAGACAGGGACACCGAGGTCAGAGGGCAAGGCCCGAGTAGCCCCTTGTGGCCCCAGCTCTCGCCCCAAGCATGGGGTTCTCTTGCCCGAAGGTCCCCGGTTCACTGTGCTTATACCACACAGCACCTCAGAAAGCCTGGGGCCCCGGGTACCCCACCCCCTTCAGAGCGTACCCATCCTGGACCCCCTTCCACAGGAACCGGTCACATCGGAGACCCCTGGGCCAGCTGTGGGGATGAGGTGGGGGCAGGCCACCAGAGCCTGGGGGCCTCCCTCGGGCTGCAAGCTCCTGGCATGGGAGACAAAAGCTCTCCCAGTCAAAAGGTGCCTCCCTCAATTCCAAGGCATCTTAAGGGCCTCCAGGTGAGCTGGGTGGTGAGCCTCCTGCCTCCCCTGGGTCCCGTGGCTCCTTCTGAACCCCGTCTCTGATAGGAACAAGAATGATCCTTTCCCCTGACCTTGTGCTGACCTCTAGGAAGACTCCATGGAGGCCAGTGCCAGGGTGGCAGTGGGACGGCAGAGTCTGCCCTGGGAAACATCAGGAACCCCACCCACCTTGGTGGGGGGTGCCTAGAAGGGCCAGGAGTTAACACAGTGGGGGCTCAGGGCATGCTCCTCCTGGGGACCCACATTCTCACCCACTGGCCTCTGCCCCTTCCTGTTACCTCTCCTGGAAGTGGCGGTGAGGTCTCCCTGCAGCAGTTCCTGTCCCCTAGGGTTCCTCCCCTACATACCCAGATTGCAAAGGAGGCTTTTATACTGACCTAGAGACCCTGCTCCATGTCCCCAGCCCTCCTGACCAGAGGCTCCACCCCCATAAGGCCCCACCCAGGCCCCTGGGTCTGCAGACCAGCACCCTCCCCTTCCTTGGCCAGGTCCCCAAGTCCCGGCACACACGCACGTGGCTGCCCTGCCCACAGACATCACCGCGAGCCAGAACAACTCAGAGGCCTATTTCTTAAAATTTATTTTAAAACATGAAACCCAAGCTGAATAGAAACCACAAAAATTACTGACGAGATTTTAGTATTTGCCAAGAAAAATAAAGCCCCAAAGATATAAAAATCAAACCCTAAACCCAGTTTGAAAAACAAACAGAAAGAACAGCGACAGCACATCCAGCCAGGGTCCTGGGGAGGTCGGAGGTCAGGGCCCCGTGGCTCAGGCCTCAGTCCCTGGTCAGCTTGGATATGCAGGAGGGGATCGGGAGGGTTGGAGTCTCAACCAAATTATATCGAGATTATGTATAATAAACATGAGTGCATGACCATTATGGCTAAATGAAGCCCCCCCACAAGCCCCCCCCCGTGGGGCTACCACCCACTCTCCCACGGGCTGGGCAGGGTCCTGGGTGGGGAGGGGAACAGAGCTCAGACTGGACTTGCATAGTGAGATGGGGTGGGTGTGGGAAGGGTGAGGGGCCTCCCCAGCCAGGCTTCCCACTGCCCAAACCAGCAGCAGGAACTAGGGTCTCCAGCTCACCCAGCCTGGGGGGGCTGAACCCTGTAGGGCTCTGTGGCCTTCCTGTTCCCACATGGTCAACCCCCCCAAGATGCTTCAGGGCCTGACGGGCCCAAGGCCCACTGGAGCAGGGGTGGGAGTGGATGTGGAGAGGTCAGTGGGATGGGGGAGGTGGTTAGAAGAGGGGCCCCCCAAAAAATAAAAAAACGTGGGACCCACCCGCTCCATGGATGAAGCTCAGGTTTGAACCCTGATCCTTTATTCAACTTCAGTGAGTGGAAGAACCTGGGAGGTCCCAGGCAAGCGGGCACCCACCCACCCGTGCAGTTGGCTCCGTCGCCCGGGCTGCTTGTGACACCCACATTCACATTGGGGTGGCCGCGCGGGCCGGCTGGCTTGAGCAGCGAAATGGCACACGGTAGGCCTCAGGAAGGCCTGCTGGGCCACTCTCCTGACCAGAGGCCAGAGTGCTGGGCTACGGGGTGGAGCCCAGGGGACAGACTGGGCAGGGGGGGCTGTGACCCCACCTTGTGGGGGCCTGGAGCACACTGCGCAGTGCAGGGAGGACCGGCCGTGCCCAGGGGCACAGATCGAGTCCACTCCCTTCCCAGGGCAGATGGAGCCTGGCCCTCCACCTTTTTGGTCCCAAACACGGGCACAAAGATCCCAGAGGAAGGGATGGTGGCCTCTCTCAGGCTGGCCCCAGGGAAGGTCCCAGAGGAAGGGACACTGCCCTGGGAGTCTGTAAACTGCTCGGCCAGCTGCCCGGCCCCTGCTGTAGGACCCAACCTGGGGCCTCTCCCTTGGCTGCTGGGTAGCCCTCTGCTGCCTCGGGCTGGGCACCCAGGTGCCCACCGCACCTGGCCTCTCTGTGCGAGGCCGGCCAGGCTGGGGCTGGCTGGGGACCTTCCCTCCTGACAGGGTTGGCCCCCTCCACGGCAGGACACAGCAAACATTGTACACTAAAGCCAAAAGCACCTTAGGGAGGCCTTCCTCCCACTTCACAGGGAGAGCGGGGCTGCAGGGAGCCAGTCCTCCTGGGGCAGGACCCGCCGGGATCTCCCGAGCCTGAGGCTGCCGGTCAGCTCCCCGCCGCAGTGCCCAGAGAAGGAATGGCTACCCCAGCCTGACTCCCAGCTGGCTGTCTGGACTCGGGGTCCCACTGGCGGGCTCAGCCAGGGCACCATGTGGCGGGGGTGAGGTTAGTGGTTAGTCCCCAGGGGCGGAGAGGCCAAGGGCTCATTCAGCGCAGCTTGGGCACAGCCCCCGAGGCCGGGCTCCGGGACGCGGCACCTGTCCTGGAGGAAGGGGACGGGGAGCGTGCTGGGCCCGCAGCCACCGGCCCTGGAGATGACGAGTGTGGTTAGTTAGTGCAAAGAACAAACTGGACAAGCTGCCGAGTGGGGGCGGGGGGTTTGGCACCGAGAGGGCGGCCAGAACTGGGTGAGCAGCCTGGTCGTGGCATGCCACCTGCTGTCCTCCTGCCAACATGGAGGGCTGGTCGGCGCGGGTGCTGAGGGAGAGAGCGATGCTGGGTGGGAAGCAGAGGTGGGCCCCCCGGGGGCGTCTGGCAACGGGCAGGAGGGCGCCTGCGGCTGGGGAGAGAAAGGGGAGCCACAGACTGCAGAGCCAGGAGACACGGCGCACAGGGGGCACTCCAGTGGCCACAGAAGCATCGGGGCTGCGGAAGGAAGGCGGGGTCCCCGAGTGGCGGGGGTGTGGCTGGCCCGGAGCAGGGCGCTGTGGACAGGAACCCTGGGAGGGCAGAGGGCACGGGGGCGGGGCCGCGAGGGTCTGGTGCCCGTGGCAGTGCTCCTATGTCCAGGCGTGTAACCGAGGACGGCGTGGCCCGGAGCTCCCACATCTCCACCTGCCGGGGGCCCTGCCGGGAACTTCCGGCTCCTGCAGGAAAGGGAGGGAGGGCAAGGGGCCTGGCACCATGCGGGAGGTCCGGCGGGCAGCCTCATGGAAGCGGCAGTGCTGGCTCGGGGAGGAGCAGGGCGATTGGCACGTGGGGCAGCGGCTGGCTCGGCAGTCTAGTGGCCGCTGCCGCTGGAGCCGGGGTGAGGCTGGCTCGTGGCGAGGTATTTGGCTCTCATGCTGGACGTGTACTGCAGGGAGAGAGGGGAGACCGTGGTGAGCAGGGCACAGGCCTCGGCCGGGCGGGCTGGAAGCACCCCTGGGAGCAGGACAGGACAGCGCAGCAGGGCTCACAGCCCGGGGGGAGGGCACAGAAGAGGCCAGATGGCCCAGTGCTGGGCTGCGAGCCACCGAGGACCCGAACGCAGGATGGGACCAGCCGCCAGCCCTGAGAAGATGAACGTACTCAGCCCAATCCCTTCCTGGGCATGTGAGTGCTGTGCCAGGCAGAGCTCAGCCCCACCCCGAAAAGCCAGAGCGTGAAGAACCCCCATGCCTGAGGCCTGACGGCCACACACAGGCCTTCACAGCGGCTGAGGGGCCAAGAGCAGAGCACCATGCAAGGGTGGCGCAGGCGGGTCCACGCAGTCAGATGGTCCCTGAGGCCCCAGAGCGGCAGGGCCACAGGCCACTCGGTCCCGTCACCCTGGGGAAGGAGGCCACACAGGTCCCTCAGACTGAGCTGATGCTGTGGCCACTCAGGTGGGGAACCAGGTCACAGACGTGGGACAGCAACTGCGGGAGGGATGGCGTGTACGTCTCCGCTCCCTCGATCAACCTCAAGCACAACGGCCTCGCTCAGTGTGCGTGTGCGCTCAGGAACATGTGGGGGCGAGAGACCGCCAGTGTGCCCAGGGCCCTGGGGCAAAGGTGAGACGTGCCACAGGTCACTAGTGGGTGAGGAGCCTGCAGGCTGACTGCATAGCCTCCCGCTGACCTGCCGTACAGCCCCCAGGTCAGGAGGACAATGTCCCCTGGTCCTGAGCTTTCCCAGACCTGCGAGAAGGCCGGAGGAATGCGAAGGGGGGAGGGGAGCAGCGACCCCGGGGCCATGTCATTCTGAGGACATGCAGTGGGGGCGGGGACGCAGGGCACAGCACACACGCTCGTCTGCACCGCCCACGTGCACCGCAGGACATGCAGGGCGCACTGCGGGGTCCAGCCTGCGGGCTGCATCCCAGGACCTGGTGCAGGCATGCATGGGGGTGTGGGTGGACAGTCTCCTTGCTGGGAGGTGACAAGAGGGGCTGTGGCCACCTGCAGCTGGGCCGGGGATGGGGAAGGGGCTCCCTGTCTTGATGTGAGAGTGACAGGACAAGGCCAGCACCAGCGGTCTCTGTGGCTGGGCTGGACG
Organism: Rhynchonycteris naso; assembly: GCA_037038555.1. NCBI lineage: Eukaryota > Metazoa > Chordata > Mammalia > Chiroptera > Emballonuridae > Rhynchonycteris > Rhynchonycteris naso. The sequence goes on along the minus strand of CM073003.1, from coordinate 131,642,272 downwards.
CCACAGTGCCCATAGGCCTGTACCCACCCAGAGCCGGCCCGTGGCACTGATCTGAGGTGGGCCCATGGCCAACCCTGGTAAGTGGGTAATGGTGAGCACAGGGCGTGAGGCCCAGGGGCGCAGGCGGGCGGGTGGTGCACAGGGCGTGAGGCCCAGGGGCGCAGGCGGGCGGGTGGTGCACAGGGCAAGGGGCCCGGGTGGGCTAGTACCTGTCCCTCTGAGGGCACGGCCACCACCGCATTCAGGCACTGTCCATGGGCTTAAAGCGCCAGCCCGTGTGGCTGCCAGAGTCCAGGGCAGCCAGATACCGCTAGGAGGGCCCGGGGTGGGAGGGGTGCAGGAGAGAGAGAGAGAGAGTGGCCTCAACACCAGGGTGCGGGCCCAGCTGGAGGAGGCCATGGGGGTCAGACACAGTGCCAGTGAGGAGGGCAGCCTGGGGGGGGACAGCTGGGAGCCTGAACAGCCCCAGGTCCCCGTGGTCGAGGGCACCCCGGGCCAGCTCTGTGCCACAGGGCACAACGGGGCCACTGCACATGCGGGCAGGTATTCCAGAAGCAAGGTGACCTTCAGCCTCTCTGGACACCTTGTCCTTGCGGCCCACCACTTCCAGGAAGCCCTCCTGGGGGCCCACCTCTCTGAGAGCTACTTCTCTTTGGCATAAAACCACCCTGTTCACTCTTCCACATTTCAGCTGTGAGGGCTGAGGGACACCAGGCCAGGCTGCAATGGCCAGGGGCCGAGGCCTGGGTTTAGCTCAGGAAGTCAAACAAAGGACAAGAAGAGGAAACAGCATGGGTGGGAAGAGAAAAGTCTAGGATCCTGGCCCCCGGCTGTCCGCTCGGGCCCAGGACACGTCAGGACCAGCTTGTGAGCACACCCAGCCCTGTGTCCAACTGCATGCCCACAAAGGACCATAGCAGACCACCCAGGTGGCAGGGCAGAACCCCTCCCCCTCCGGATCCGAGACTTACTGAGGGGGGTGGGGACTCGCGTCCGATGAGGGGGGTGTTCTCACAGCGCGGGTTCTGGAAGTTGGCATTCTGGCTCCTGAGGAGTGAGGAGACAGGGGTTGTGAGTGACCACTGGCCAGGGTGGTCCCAGTTCTAAGCCCAAGGGCCTGGTCTGGAGCTAGGCAGGCCTCGTGTCCCCTTCTGTCTTGACCTCAGCAGGGTGGGCACACCTGTGGTTCTCATCAGCCTGGTGCTGCCCGCCTCCACCTGGCCCGGGCCTGCCTGCACCTGGCTGCCTGCCCACCACGTGGCCAGGCCTGGTGCCCAAAGACCCTCCATCTGACCGAGTGACTTCCCTGTGGCCCTGACCAGGTGTGCCTGTTCACAGGAAGGACTCAAGACCAGGCCGACCCCACCCAAAGCCAGGGCAGCCCCCCTGGGGTGGGGGAGGTCCAGCCCTAATGTGGCCCCCACAATGGGATAGCCCCCTGTGGGTGGTTCTGTGCCTTCCTCCAACGCCCCCTAAGCTGCGGCCGAACCGACACGCCTGTGGCCACACTGCGCTCCGGCAGCTGGCCCGGCACGACTCACATGTACTCGGTGACCGGGGCGTTGCTGACGGTGTGGGCTGCGGCCGGGATACTGGTCTCGCTGCCGTAGCTGCTGCCACAGCTGTACAGACTGGGCATGTGGACGCGGTAGAGGCTGTCGCGCGCCTGCCGTGGCCCTGGGGCCGCCGCCTCCTCCCCGTCCTCGTCGGGGCCTCTGTGGGAGGGGCGCACACGCTCAGGCCTGCGGGGTGGCTCCCCCACAGGCACGCTGTGCGACCCTGGCAAGTCACCCCGACGTTCTGTGAGACAGGGCGCCTCGTCTTGCACACGGGCCCACAGACCGTCTGCCAAGTAGAAGAAGGGGGCAGTCTGTCTAGGACGAGCACAGGAGGCTCGGTGCCTGGAGGCTGGGGTGCCCTCTTTTGGCCCTGCAGGTCCCAGCCTGTGCCTTTGGGTGGCCTGAGCCCATAGGGGCTGTCTACACCCTTGGAAGGCACAGGTCAGCCGGGTCTGGGCTCATGTCCGACCTCCCAGCACTAGCTAGGTGGCCTTGAACAGAGGGTCTTCACCGCAGTAAGATAAGCAGGACAGTGGTAGCAACTGGCTGAGCACCAGTGACCAGCCACACCCAGGGTTGAGCCCTTGCTCACAGTAACCATCAAGTGCCCACCAACCCTGCAGGGAAGTCGAGGTCAACAGTGGTTAAGTGACTTGTCCACAGGCACCAATAAGCCAGGGTAGAGCCAGGATCTAAATCCAGGCCATGTGGTTCTTGGACTGTGCTCTTAGACACTGTCCTGTAGTTGCCATATTTATTACTTCTATCCTAATCACCACTGTCACCACCACCACCACCACCACCATCACCATCACCACCGTCACCATCACCACCGTCACCATCACCACCATCATCACCACCACCATCACCATCGCCATCATCACCACCGTCACCATCACCACCATCATCACCACCATCATCACCACCACCATCACCATCACCACCGTCACCATCACCATCACCACCACCACCGTCACCATCACCACCGTCACCACCACCACCACCACCGTCACCATCACCACCATCACCACCACCACCACCGTCACCGCCGGCAGCCTTGTCACCACCATCACAACAGAAAACCATGGAGGAGAAACCCAGACGAAGGGAAAGGTCTGAGCTGAGCTAGCTGCCGGCCACGCTGGGCCATGCAGAAGCAGCCACAGCCCAAACAGGAGGAGAGGCGGTGACTGCGGAAGATTATCTGTGGGGCCAGGAAGGGGAAAGGCATGGCATCCTGACACACCACCAGCCCAGGACTGACCGGGGATACTAAGGCAGGGCTGCCAGGACCCCCAACTCAAAGACAGGAACATAAAGGCCCCACGGGAAGTATCTGTCACCCCGGTCACCCGGCTGAGTGGGACACGGAATCCGCAGCCACCTGGGGCCCTCCCTACAGAGCTGAGTCTCCCCAGCCACAGCCCCGCACATCTGCACCCGGGGTGGGCCGATGGAAGAGACGTTCTGAGCTCAGGCAGAGGGGCGGGGGCACGGAGCCCACGGTGCCCCCGCTGGGCTGGGAGCTCCTGTGGATGGGATGCTCATCGAGGACCCGCCTGCCTCAGTCTCTGCAGAGTGCTAAGAGGGGAGGAGGCATCCCATCCTCCCCTCGTCCGTCTCTGGGGACGACAGGGGCTGTCCAGAGGCAGGTCCCTAAGATACCCTGTGTGCTGTGGCCTGGGGAGGCGCCACGACCTCTCTGAGCCTCACCTCTTCTGCTGCCAGGTGTGGGGGACGCTGCAGACGATGGAGCTGAACATGAGTGCCGTGACGAAGGAGAAGAGGGCCAGGTAGATGAGGCCCTCAACGCCGTCATAGCAGAAGCCGGTCAGCGCCTGCACGTAGTCCTGAGGCCAGCGGGGACAGCGACGGCAAGGTCCGCCGAGACCAGAAGAGACGGGAAGGCAGCTGGGCTGAGTCCCCACCACCCAATGATGAGCCCCCTCTCCTGGGATGAGCCCACCCACGGCCCCGGCCCCAGGAGGCAGCTCTCACCAGGTGTAGGCTGCGGCAGTCTACCAGGGCCGTGAGATGCTGCAGGTTCACCTCAGTGCCGTTCAGCACCTCCTGGACGCGGAGCAGAGGGTCCTGGGGGCACACACCATGGAAAGTCAGCACCGCAGTCGGGACCCTGGGGAACTCTCCAGGCTCGGTCTGCCCCACCCCGTGGAGACCAGGGTAATCTTGGCACAGGCCTTGAGGACCCCGGGCTTTTAGAAACAGCACCCCCAGAGTCTGTGGCCTGGTGTCAAGGGGACAGCTGAGGGCGCGAGGACAGAGGGGAGAGCGGGACCCACAAACGCCTGTCCAATGCGGCCACCCCCATGTGGTCCCTTTACTGCACCGGGAGGGACAGAAGCACCCACGTCGCCCAACAGGGACCTGGTTCTTTTAAAAGTTGCCTTTTTAAGAAACTGTTAAAGACAAAAGGAAACTTCTCATGACATTTTAAGTGACCAAACATTATTGAAAACATTGTGTAGAGTGAGCCCGACCTCGTGAGTCTGCATTGTGTGTGCACACGCATGTGCTCACTGTGGGAGCACACACACACACGTGCACGGCACCTCTGGGGAAATCTGCAGAGAAACACCACAGGGCTGACAGTGGTCCTTCGAGATCACACACGGGGCCCAAGCCTGACTTCCATGGCCGGTCTCCTAAGGACCCTGTGTGACCTTGAAGTGGACTTCAGGGTGACCTAACTCCCTGCTACAGGCTGAACTGTTTGCCCCCAAACGCGTGTTTATGTCCAGCCCCAGCACCTTGGCTCTGTATAGAGGTAACTAACGTCAGACGAAGTCATATGTGTGGGACCCTAAGCCAGTCTCACTGGTGTCCTCGTAAGAGGAGATTAGGAGACACAGCGAGGGACAACCATGTGAGGACCCAGGGAGGAGACGGCCGTCTACACGCCAAGGAAAGAGGCCTCAGAGGTCAGCCCTGCCCACGCCTTGACCCTGGACTTCCAGCCTCCAGGACTATGAGGCATAAGTGTGTAAGCCACCCAAGCAGGCCAGCACGCCGCTTGTCCACTCAGGTGCAAAGAATCGGGACGTGCCGCCCGGACGGGAGTAACTTCATGGGTGCAAAAGACACTGAAATGTAAACCTTGTGAAGTTCACTGAGAGCGCCGGCTCCAGGGTGCTGCCTGCACAGGCCAGGTTCCAGCAGGCGGCCAGCACTCTGGGGAGGCCGGCGTGGGCAGTGTGGCAACAGCGCCCTGAGTGCCGGGAAAGCCCCACCCCCTCGGTCCCCAGGGTGCACCTGGTGCAGGCATCATGCCGGCCCAGGAGGGCCTCACTTTATGTTGTTCCTGCACCTGTTCCCATTTCCCTCATTTTTACCATATAAAGAGTTTGTACGACTTCTAAAATAAGGAGCAGCCTGACCAGGCGGTGGCACAGTGGATAGAGCATCAGACTGGGATGCGGAGGACCCAGGTTCGAGACCCCAAGGTCGCCAGCTTGGACCCAAGGTCGCTGGCTCGGTCTGCTGAAGGCCCGCAGTCAAGGCACATGTGAGAAAGCAATCAATGAACAACTAAGGTGTCGCAACGGCAATGAAAAACTGATGATTGATGCTTCTCACCTCTCTCCGTTCCTGTCTGTCTGTCCCTATCTATCCCTCTCTCTGACTCTCTGTCTCTGAGACACCAAAAACTCCCAGGGAAATGGAGGGAAGATGGAGGAGAGGCTCAGAGAAGTCTCCGAGGGGAGGGACAGGGCAGGAGGGCCCAGCTCACCCACACCTGCCCCACCCCCTCACCTTGGTGGCTGGGTACTCCTGCGGGACGGTGTCCAGGAGCTCGGCCACGATGTCCTGCATCTCCACCAGTGCCTTGTGGCTGCTGGACAGCTTCTGTCCCACAGAGAAGCCAACTGACTACAACAGGCTGGGCAGCCCATCTCTCCCTCCTGACACCCCCGCCCACTCAGGTGCCAGGGCCAGAGGGAGTGCGTGGCATTCTGCTCTGTGCTCTGCGGGGCACCCCTCTCTGCCCCCCAGGTGTCCATGCACCCAGAAGATACAGGTCATTTCAAGGACGGCCCCCTAAAGCAGATGGGTGGCCCTCAGGGACCTCGAGGCCATGCCATCACGTGGACCACTGAAGAGTGGGCTGAGGGTTACCATTCAAATCCACCAGGACCACACCTGCCCGGCTATTCTGGAATGGACACAGGACCCTCCCACATTGAGGCATCCCTGGGATCCTCTATGCCCACTGACTGACTTTGCCCGGCAGGAAACGAGAGGAGTCCCAGGGACTGGGGGTGCTGCAAGCAAGCCACCCCAAAGGCTTGTGCTGAGGGCGCCGGGGCGGTCACTCGAGGGGCAGTTAGTGACTCGGCTGTCTCCCCACAGCTCCCAGGGTCAATGGGCCGAGAGTGGGTCCGGGGGCTGCGGACACGAGATGAGGGGACCAGGACTGGGCCCCGCCCTGCTCCCAGGACAGCAGCAGCTGAGCTCTCACCTGCTGGAAGGGGTTGGAGGCACGAGGGGAGCAGGCCAGGTAGTACCTCAGGATGTCTGTGGAGAGAGGTCGGTGGCTGAGCAACTGCGCCCGTCTGTGTCCACGTGTGCATGGCTGTGTGTGTGTTTACTCAAGTACACGTGTGCACCTGCGTGTGTACTGCATGCACGGGCTCAAGGGAGCCGTGCGATACACGCAGGCAGTATGTGTGTATATCAGTACATGTCTACCCACACATGTGGATGTACACATCTGTATTTCTGTGTCTGCACACGTGCCTATGTTCATGTGTGGGTTGGACGTAGCCTCCAGGGAGCCCAGAGCAGCGACGACCTGAGAGAGCTGGGCTGACCAAGGGCTGGGACAGCAGTAGGAACGGCTGTCCCCATCCGCGCCAGCCCCCAGCAGAGCAGGCTCACCCTTCCTCCACAGGGGGACTTCTAGTGCTTAGGTGGAAACAGTGCCTTAACAAAGTAAGCCCTCCCCTGGGACTCTCTTGGGCAAAGCAGGGAAACCAGTCCCAAGAGGGCCACTCAGCACCCCCATGCTGTCCCCAGCTCAGCTTGTAGCCCTGGAATCCTCCTGTCCCCTCCCTACACCTTAACTTCTGGGGAGTCCTGTCACCTCCCCTCTCTGTGCAGCCCAGTCCTCTTCTCCTGACTGCTGGCTCAGGGTGCCCTGTCCCCTGCTCCCTCCTTAACCACCATTTGCTCCAGCAGCCCCAAGACGCTGTGACAAAGACACCCAATCACAGGCCACACCTCTCCCTGCTCTCTGCTCTCAACAGGCACCTGGACACAGCTCACATTTCTGACCACAATCTGGCTCTGATGCCTTCCTGCCCTGTCCTCTCCTCCCAAAGGGTCTAGTTTCTGCCTCACGAATGCATCAGGTCTGTATCTGCCTCAGGGCTTTTGCACAAGATGCGCAGACATCTCTGGTTCGATTTTACCGCCACCTCTTTGGCAAGCCACCCTGACTGCTTGCTTCAAGCAACACTGTCACCTGCTGCTCCCTTTCCTCGCTCACCTCCTCACCCTCATCCCGTCATCCCTGGCCTCACAGGGTGCCTGTGCTCACTCTCAGAGCCTCCCACTTGAGGGAAGCATTACTGCTCATTCACTAGCTTCCCGATCCGGGTCAGACCAGACGGAGGATCCACAAAGGTGAGGACGCCTGGGTCTCGCTCAGTAGGGTCTTCCCAGCCTAGCCACAAGGATATCAGAGAGAGCTGTGCACTCACCCCCACTCAGCACCAAGTGCTCCTCCACCATCCTGGTCACATAGGTGTCGGGGTCCACGCAGAAGTCACTGGAGCCCTGGGAGGGACACAGACAAGGAAAATAGGGTGACCAAGCTGGGCCGTCTCAGCCCGCAGCTCTCAAATGTAGAGCCCGGCCCCCCAGGGTCTGGTCTCAGGAACATAGAGTATAAGCCTGGGACGGGGGCACTGACTTGCGGTGTGCCCAAGGACATGACCCACCCCTCTTGGGCCCTCAGCGTCCCATGGGAAGTGACAAGGGCGAGGGGTGTGGCTTCGCTCCCACTCCCATGTCTAGGTCCAGCAGATGGTGACCACTCACTGCCACTCACCACAGACGCAGCCAGCTCCAAGCCCAGGGCAGCCCAGCTGATGACCAGCGCCAGGACCCCCAACAAGCAGACCCTTGGGACAATGAAAGCCAATCAGCACCCCCAGGTGAGGGGGAGGGAAGCCAGGAGAGTCATGTCACCTGCTGGGCTGCAGGCCAGAGACCAGGTCCCAGGGCACTCCTGGGAGTCTGCCCACACAGGGTCTCTGGCTATTCCCCTGGCCAGCCCCTGTGTCTGGCCTGCTGATGGGGGAGGGTGAGGACAGGGCTGGCTCAGGGAGATGAGCTTTGGGTGCCTCACCACGTCCCTTGGCCGCCAGTCACAGACTCACTCACCCGACCAGAATGCCCTTGGAGCTGCGGATGAGACCGACCAGTACCAGCAGGCAGATGGCGACGTCGAGCAGCAGGAGGCCTAAGTAGCCCAGCCACCTGCGGGGGCACCAAGGTGTGGGCCAGGCACGGGGTACGGGGGATGGAGGCGGGAAGGGCAGGGATGCTGGGCAGGCTAGGCTAGGCATCTGGACCTTGAGCCCACAGGCCTGAAGCAAACAGCCTGGGACCCAGAGGGGCCTCCATGGACAGTTCTGCGATTCTGGACTGGAACTGGTTTTTGTAACAGATGGCCCCATGGGGAACTCCTACCAGTGGCTGCTGGGAGCCCAGCCCCTTCAACTCACAAAGCCTCAGGCACTGAGTGCTGAAAGCACACTTGCCATTGGAGAGCCGGGTGGGGTGGGCGGGGAAGAGGCCCGGTCCTACCTGTACCAGTCATACAGGTCAACCTGCTCCGCCAGCGCCTCCAGCGACACGGCCGAGTTCTTCCAAAATGGGATGGCAGCTGTGTAGTCCAGCAGCGTGTCCAGCAGGCCTTGCAGCCGCTGGACGGCCCGCAGGGGCTCAGAGCGTGCGGCCAGCTGCTGCTCTAGGCTCTGAAGGCTGGGCTCCGCAGTGCGGTTCAGGGCAGCTGCTGTGTCCCATACCTGCACCAGGTGGGCGGGTGAGCCTGGGGGCAGCCCCGCCCACCCCCACCCACCCAGCCTCTCCCTACGGGCTCCCGCAGGAGTATAGACAATGTGGTGAGCAGCCAGAAGAGACCCCTCCTCTGTCGGCAGCCACTCACGCGGTCCTGGACCCCTGCCACTGTGCGGTTGGCGTGACGGAACGAGTAGGTGGCCCGATGGACGCCGTCGCTGGTCTCCCCGTTGCCGTAGAAGCCCACAGCGATGCCAGCGCTAAGACAGGGCGGGGCTGTCAGGGGCGGGGCCTGGCCTGACCACGCCCCGCCCGCCCCCTCCCCCGCCCACCAGCCTGGCTCACCTGCACACCAGCGTGGCAATGATGACGCACCAGGCGGTGCAGCAGCAGTCAGCGTCCAGGTGCTCCTCGCTCTTGCGCCGCCGGCAGCACAGCCAGAAGGAGTAGAAGAGCAGGAAGAGGAGGTCCAGGGCGAGGCAGGCCAGCGCGGTGGCCCCCAGCAGCAGCAGCGCCTGCAGGGAGGGAAGGAAGCGGTGCTGGCGGTGCGGCCCCTTCGCTGCTCTGCTGACACCAGGACCAGCAGATCCCACCTGTGCTGGGGCACAGGGCACCTGGCACATCCTCCCAGAGTCCTCACAGTCTGGGGACGGGGCTCCCGGCGCCTCTGGTCTTGAACGCCAGAAAGCTTCACTTGGGAGGGATCACGGTGAACAGGGCCATGGGGTCCATCTCTCCTAATACCCACCCACCTACCTGTCCTCCCCGTGGGAGCCTGTCACCTCCTGGCCCCAGAATTCCAAGGCAGGATATATTTGAACGGGTCTCCCAACAGACCCTGTGAGGAGGTGCCCCCTGGGGGGTGGCCAGAGGACACAGGCATGGCCTCCCAGGGGAGGCAGGACCAGTTTCAGCCCAGGCCATGCCTGTCTGTAGCAGAACCAGGCACAAGCAGCAGGGCCTAGCCACTTTATCAAGCCCCTAAGCCCCTGGGTCCTGAAGGGCCAGAACTCTCCACCATTTCCCCGGGGCACCCTTGTCACCGAGGCTGGGGTCTCTCATGGGAAGCAGGTGACCTGACTGGCAATGATGCCTGCTGCAGACTCAGCACTATGCCAGGCACTCAAAGGGGGAGGGAGGTGAACACAGCACAGAGTGCCTCCCGGGAGAAAGGGTGGGCATGCCCACGTCTCCGCCACCCCCCGACCCTCAGCACACGTCCTTTGTCGGGGGGGGGGGGCGTACAGGGCCATGTAAACCTCATGGGGGGCAGGGCCAATACCACACAGAAGGCCTGACACGTGGTAGTGCCCATGGGCACTGCTATGCAGACCTCGGGAGGACCTGGAAACACCCTCCCTCCCGTCTGAACACGCAGCAATGTGGACTTCCCTGGGCCTAAACCTGGGAGCTGTTGGGGTGAACAGCCCAGGCCTACCCTACGGGCCCCCGCAGGATAAGCAGCTCAGCCCAGGCACTGGGACTACCGCACCATAGCCCGTGCCCAGGGCTGTCTCCCAGGAGACAGCTGCCAAGCATCAGGGGGAGGATGGCATTCTCTTGAGGAGGGCTGGGGCACCACAGTGAGGCTGCAGTCACGGGCTGCACCAGCCCTTCCCACTGGCTGCCCGGTACTGCCCAACAAGCAATCTGGGCACAGAGGGTGTGGGGGGCTGGAGCCCCCCACTGCTCCTTCAGGTGGGGGTGTAGCCACCCACAACCTTGCCCTGACAGGTGAGCTGATGGCCCTGACCGCCCTGCTCACCAGCTGGGCGGGAAAGGGAAGCAGGGCTGGTGGGGCTGGCACCAGAGCTGCCTCTCAGTCCAAGGCTCCCTTGAGGTCCCAGGGCAACCACGTGACAGTGGGGACTCTGAGGCCCAGGGTGGGGGCAGCTTGCCAAGGTCACACGGGGAGACATTCACCCTAAGGGATCTGGCATCTGGCACCACCCCAAGCCCACCCAACACTGCCCCATCCTGGCAGTCCATGCACATCAGGGCGCTTGGAAGAGCATCGCTTTGTGGTTCCCCGGGTCTCCCCTCAGTGCACAGGCTGGGTACCCACCTGAGGGGCCGCAGGCCCTGCCCGTCCTGCCCTCACAGAGGAGAGGCAAGGGCTGGCTGGGGGCTTGGCTCAAAGGGATGCTGCCCTTCCATAATGAAAGCCACCCTCCAGCCCTCAGCCAGCCGCAGGTCCCGACACTGCCAGCCCCCCACACCCTGTCAGACGCTCCCACCCCCACCTAGAAGTCTCTGCCCCATGGGTCCCCCTTCAGGGCCCTGCCCGCCCTGGCGCCCACGGTCTCTGCCCGGCACCGGCACAGCCCCACTGGAGGCCACCCTCTGCTCCCTTAACAGCCTCCATCCCCCTCACTGGAGGATACAATCTGGGGGAGCAGGGCCCACACCCACATTCAGAACACAGCTGGCCCGGAGCTGCTGCTTTAGTGGCAGCACCCAGACGTGTCTCTCCAGGACAGACCTCTGGGCAAGGAGGTGGGGGCACGGGCACAGGGTGTGGGGCTCAGCCTGGTGGCGAGTTGTTGGCACTGACACTGGCCAGGACTCAGCTCACGGGCCCAGATCAGCGCCCCTGTGGCACCAGGACCACCCACTCCCATTTGCCAGATGAGAAAGCTGAGGCAAGAGAAGCCTCACTGGCCCTGCCAGGCCCTGGCACTGGGGGAAGCAGCACCGGCTCCCACGTCCGAGAAGTGCCAGGGCCTGGCCCTTGGAGGCAGGCAGCACCTGTACCTCTCCTACAGCTCTGATTTGTTTACTTTTCTGTTGTAGGGGTATTTTGTGGGTTTTTTGGCTTTTCTATTTTTTCTTTTTAAAGCCACTAACATAGTACCTTTGTAATTAAAGCACAGAACCAGAACCTTGTGGACAGCTCTTCCCAGCCAGGCGTGGGCGGCCGCGGGCCTGAGCCCAGCTCGGCCACGTGGGAATGACTCCATGTGGCCTGGAGTTGTGTCCTGCCGCACTGTGCGGGCAGAGCGGGCACTTCCAACCCCCGGCTGTCACGTGGGTTGGGCCCTGGGAGTCCCACGGCCGGGTTTCAGGCCATCGTGGTTTGTGGTGCTGTTGCATAGTCCCTGCTGGTGCCCGGTGGCCCAGGAGCCAAGATCCAGGAGAGAAACAGCCTGGGTCTCACCAACAGGAGGCCAAGAACCCCCCACTGTTGGACATGAACTCAGGGGAACCAGAATGCTGAGGTCCAGATGCTCCTCTGCCTGGTACTAGATGCAACCCTGAGTTGGGGGCTCTAACCTCTGTGCCCGTTTGCCCACGTGGACAACTGAGATGGTGACGTCACTCTCCTGGGAGGTCACTTTTAGACTCGAGGAGCCGACATTAGCACAGTGCCTCCATGGGGAGCCCCCAGGAAAAGTCAGGGCCCCAAGGGGGTGCTGCTTGGATCCCCCTGCCGGCACAATGGGCTGGGGACAGGAGGTGGTGGGGGCCCTGGCTGCTGGAGGGGAGGGAGCCCAGGGCTGCTCACAGAGAAGGTGGGCGTGCACCCCCCCCAGGTGCACATGTCCACACATGCCAACATGCACGCCCACATGCACACACCCGTGCCCATGTTCATACATGCACATACATGTTCATACCCACACATGTATATCACATAGATTCACACTGTCACACACCCATGTTTCATATACACATAAAAGAAAAGGTCGGGGAGAAGCAGGAAGCATCAGCTCATAGTAGTTGCTTCTCTTATGTGCCTTGACTGGGCAAGCCCGGAGCCTCGAACCAGCAACCTCAGCATTCCAGGTCAACGCTCTGTCCACTGCGCCACCACAGGGCAGCCCAGAGGCAAGCTGTGGGCCCTGCACCAGGACAGCCTCAAAGCCCTGCAGGGGGGACCACACACTCCTGGTGTACACAGGAGGGAACCACGGTCCCAGCCTAGAACTGCAAACCAGCATCAGGCCAGGCAGTCACCTCCTCCCCTCCAGGGCCCGGTGCCACGCTTAACCTCTGCCCCAGTTTCCAGGCGGACTCCCAGAGATCAGCCTCCTGCTGGCATTCCCATGGGGGCCCCCCGCCTCCCTTTTCCACAGGCTGGCTTCCCCTCACTTCTCCCTGGGCCCATTCAGAAAGAGAATGGGAACTGTCTAATCAGCATCTGGGCTCTGACCAAATGGAATTTTCCGTCTGTGATGGAAGTGATGTCAGCACTCGGTCAGGCGAGGCGAGATGCTCGGGCCCATGTCCTGACCGCCAGCCACAGCACTGGCTACCAGCCACCTGAAACGCCAACAATGCCCTGGGCTTAGTGAAGGCACAAGCAGTGAGGACTTGGGGTGGCCAGGCATGCAACTAGGCACCCACAGCCCTGGACCACCTCACCCTGTCACGAAGCATACCCAGGAGGATGCCCCGCCCTGACCTGTGCCCACACACTCTCTGGGTGCCCTAAGGCCCCTGACAGCCCCACCCTCTTTGGAAACAGAGGAGCCAGAGCTTAGGGGCTGAAGCCTCTCCACATCCCAGTTCAGGCCCAGGCCCAGGTCTGAGGTTTGTCAGGTGGCCCAACAAGCCCCCAAACTCCAGCAGGTCCTTCCAGACCTGGCAGGGAGATAGGGGGCCCGAGGGGTCCAGGGTGGAGCTGTCCTGTGGGTTGGGGATCCTGGCTCAGGCCCAGGCCTGCTGAGGACTCTGCTGGGTAGGGAGGGGCAGGCAGGCAGGAGGGGGAGCAGTGGGCCCCTTCCCTGCTGCGGGGAGCACCCCAGCCCAGAACTGCCTTCTCCGGAGGAAGAGACCCGGTCAGGGCATCCAGGAGGCACATATGGGAACCACACCTGTCCAGGCTGCGGCCCTGGGTGTGGGGTGAGAAAAGGGGAGGCACTGGGTCCAAGCCCGTTTCTGGGGTCTCCTGCTGGGAAGGCGCATACCCCTCAACTGCCCACCCCCCTAAGGGCTGGCCCTCTGCCTCAGCACCCACCCACTGAGGCCCAGCTTCGCACACAGACTTGCTGGTCTGCCGACTGCCCAGCCGGGGGTAGCACCCCCTTCTCAGGCCAGAAGGCCCACACTTAAGAGAGGGAGGCAGGGTTCAAGCTGGTTCAGGCCCTCTGAGGGAAGCTCCAGAGAAGGCTTGCTCAGGCCCTGGGTCAGGCTGCATGGGTGCTGAAGGCCAGGCTGCGGGCCGAGTGGGCACAGAGCGGGCTGTGCGGCCACCTCCCTGCCCCTCGAACACGCTTGACTGCGGCTCTCCACTGCCGGCCAGAAATTAAAAACAGATTTCCACCGGGCTGGGCTTGGGTTTTGCGAATTCCATGACGATGAGCTCGCGGCCGTGCTTGGGGGAGCACAGCCAGCAGCCAGCCACGCGGGAGCCCCAAAGGATCCAGTCCAAGTCCCGCCCTCCCCGCCAAGGTCCGAGGTCCAAGGTCCAGGCCAGCAGGCTGCACAGACACACGCATAACTACGCCTTCCATCCTCACAGGCACACACCACACTCGCCTCGGCCTCCAGAGACCACGTGGACAGAGCCCCGTGGGCTCTGGAGACGCTCAGGCCCATCACCCCCCGCCTCAGCACCCACCCTGCAGCTGGGCCAGTGTGGAGGAAGGGCTGCCCCCCACGGCCCCCAGCTCTCGGAGTGAACAGACACGGGAGAGCCCGGCCCCAGGCTGGCCACGCTGCGGCCAGCATGTCTATTTCGGTCCCGCTGCTCTGTGCCTCCCAGCAGGACTCCCAGAACATTCCTCTGCTCTTCAGGTCCTTGCCCGCACCTCTCTAGCAGCCACCTCTGGGGACCCGGGCCACAGGCCTCAGACGCAGCGAGAGGCCTCCAGTGGCATCATCAGGGCTTGTCTCTACCAAGAAGAGGAGGCCTGGCCTAAGTGCCCCTCAGGATGGCCAGGAACCCAGCCTGTGGTGCACGGGGCTAGAGAGCAGCTGGGCCACTGGCACCGTGGCAGCCACCATTCTCAGAATCAGAAGGGGTCACCTAGGCTTCGGAGAGCTGGGCCTCACTCCACGCCAACAAAGGACGACATAAGATGAACAGGCCCTTTGGTGCCTCTGCCCTCACAACCCACCTGCCCCTGCTGTAGGGGGGGGGGCAGGCCTCATCCAGCCTCCTGCAGGGAGGGGAGGGGCACGTCACGGAGGGCGGTGGGTGGCACATGTGTGCACAAGCCTGGACTCCAGGTGTGCATGTTCACGTGTGCACGAGCCCATCTGGGCACGCAAAACCCACACCTCCAGCAAGGGGCAGTAAAAAGGGAGGCTCACAAGGGTCCCATGAAGCCCCTCTCCAAGCCCACCCAGCCCACTGTGACCTCAGCATGCTTAGCTCTACTCAGCCCCATCCCCTGAGGGCCCAGCCCACACCCAGGAACCTTCCCTGGCTCTGGACAAGAACAGCAGTGGCCTCACAGCCAGCTGGCACCAAGTGCAGCCCCATCCTGCCTCTGGCACTGGGCTGGAGGCCTGGCCTTGACCACGGACCACAGGGCTCCCAGCCCCATTCATGGCAGGGACACCCCCTGCCTCAGCACACGCCTCCTACGCCATGAACCCCTCGGGAGGCCTGCTAGGCAGGCAGTAAGCCCAATTTTGCTGGCATCTGTCATTCTATCTCCAGGAGGGACCCCGGGCAGGCCCAGGCACGTACGGACTGGCCTCAAGAACTTAGCTGGGGGTGTCCTCTGGCCGCAGGAGTGGCTCCCTGCTCTAGGCGCCACTGGAGCCTCACAACACCGGGCATCCTCACGCTCCCCAAGACGGTGGGAGGCCCCTGAGACGCCTGAGGGCTGTGTGCGTCCCAGCCCAGCACAGGGCCAGGCTCCCTACAGACCTCAGGAGGCAGGCACAGCATAACCAGGTGCTCCCAGGGTCCCGTTACTGCCGCCTGTCACATGGCCCAATCCTTGTGGGCCACATGGGGCATTTCCTGTACCAGCGACCCGTCCCTGTAGACAGATCCGGTTCCTCTTCTCCGGCTGAGCACTCAGCAGAGCTGCCTATGGGGGGAGAGGAGGTCCAGTCCCCGAACTCGCTGAGCCTCCCAGAATCAGCACCTGTGGGGGGCCCAGGGAGCCTCTCCCTCAACTCAGAAACTGCTTGGGGGCTGTGGTGGTGGTGGGGAACGGAGAGCCAGGCTGGAGCAGGAGCCTGCCACATCATCTGCTCACAAATGCTGGCTGGCCAGTGGCCTCAGTTTTGCTTCTGTGGGAGTCATGGTGCCCACCCCCAGGGTCACTGTGTGTGGCTTCCCAGAAAAATGCTTAGGAAAAAAATATCGCAAATCTCTGGGTGGGCAGCTGTGCCGGGGGGGTCAGAGCCTGACCCAGAGCCCCCGGCCAGGGACAAAACAGCTGATGTCCCTTTCCACATGTCCCCTGGGCAGAGCTTGTCACTGCATCTCAGACCTTCAAAAACCAGCAGCCAAAAGGCCTAACAACAGAGCCCGGTGGCACAGACCCTGCACCAACGCCGGGCAGAGCCCCAACACCGACCCCTCGGCGGGTGTACACTTGGGGCAGAGGCAACCAGCCACCCAGACCTCCCTAGGCCAAAGGCAGGCCAGAGTAGCCAACTGGATTCTCCCCCGGGACTCTGACACTGGCCAAGACTGAAAGAGCTCGAGTCAGTCTGGCCCAGTAGGGACTTCTCTGCCCATCCACCCGAGCACGGGCCCTGAACCCCAAAGCCAAGCTCAAGAGCTCTGTCCGCACAGGGGGTGCCGCAGACACCCCCACCCAGCTCCTCGTGGGCTCTGTCCTTTGGTTGGTTCCTGTCACTTGGAACCTCCTGGCTGCTACCACGGGATGCAGGCCAAGCCTCAAGCACCGAGGACCACGGACACGGACCCAAATACGTGACGTTTCAAGGCAGGTGACTAAAAGGGCACAGTGCAACTCTAGTTTTAAGCGGCCCTCCCCCAGAACGTAAGCGGACAGACGGACTCCGGCTGTTTCTAAGCCCTTTTCTGTTTTTCTGAGTGTCTGTTCCCCTTGGGAACTAGAAGAGCGGCGACGCATGCTGTTGTTTAACCAGAGCGAGCTTCCCTCTGATCAGTGGTGAGGACGACAGGGCCAGCCCTGCCCTTCAGACACGACGGCTCTGCTACTAGCTTGGAGTCAGGCATAGGCTGACCTTGCCTGAACTGCACTACACTAATAAGGTGCTGTGGTCTCTCCTGGGAGACCCCCAAGTGGTCTCAGGTCTCAGTCTGGGCTTGCATACCTCTGGGCACAAAGCGTTCACCACCTCCCAAGGCAGCATGTTCAGACCAGAGCAACTGTTATTTTGGGCTTAGGCTTCTTTCCACCTCAGGGCCTTTGCATGTGCTATTTCCACTGCCTGGAACCCTCTTCCCCAAGGTCTTGGCAGAGCTACCTCAGTCTCATCTTGAGGGTCTTACCAGGAACATCTGACCATCAGGGCTCTAATAAGAAATGGGCCCCCGCAGTGGGCCAACCTAAGGCGACTGCCACCACCTGGACAGGAAAGTGAGCAAATATGCCCACTGTGGGGCAGGCTCCAGGCAAGTCCCAGCCCACTGGTCATTCACAGCCTGGCTTGCAGTCTCCATAGAAGACCAGGTAGCACCTCCTCCAGGAAGCCCTTCCTGCTGCCCAGGCTCCGCAGGCCTTGTCCTGACCCCACCACAGCACTACCACACTAGGCTTTAACTTTTCCTCCATAAGCAGTCTCTCCTGGCAGGGAGGCGGCAGGTGGGGCAACACAGGCAGCCCCAGAGGCCCCTGGGCCTCCTTCTAGCACCTCCCACCACAGAGCCCATCAGCCCCACAGAACCAGCACTGTGTACCCCCAGGAAGCAGGTGCTATGGCCTGGGAGTCCCTCTCCTCCAGGATGGAGGCCTTGGGAAGCAGGCAGTCTGAGATCCTCAGTCCCAAGAGGAATTACAGAACTTTAGGACGTGAAATCCCACCCTCATTTTTACAGAGGTGCCAAAGCCCCCACGTAGGGCCGGCTTGGGCTCCGGGAGAAGCTCCTAACAGCCCCCCACCAGCTCTTCATCCCTGAAGTCACACCCCCTGCAGCAGAGCAGCTGTGGGGGACCCAGGAAACCCCCATGTCCCTTAGTGGAGTAGACATAAGAGATCTGAAGAAGTAGGGTTCTGGGCCGATCTGTCTCTGAGCCTGTGTGCTAATCTGACAAAGGAGACAGTCCTCATCTCCCATGCTTGTGTGACAAAAGGTTAGTGAGATTCTCCCATGCAGCACCCCGAAACAGGGCAGCCCCACAGGGCTTTCCAGTGGGTTTCATCGGGCCTCCCAGCTGTAAGTGGGGGGGGGGGGACAGGGAACACCAGAGAAGGACAAAGGCTGGCCTCCCGTGCCAACCCGACTCCTACACCAGCCCCCCTTCCTCTGGATGCCTCAGGAGGCTTCCCTCCGCAGCTAGGCCCAGGCCACAGGGCAGGAGGGAAGTGTCAGAGCCCCGCAGCCCAGGCTGGGGCTGGAGACAGACAGGTTCCCAGGCCAAGAGGGCAGGAGGATTGGGATTCCACTACCCGCCAGTGGGACAGGGGCAGGGGCCCCCCACAGCTAGGAATGCTTCACTAGGGGAGGCGGGAAATGGCCCTATGTCATGAGCTACAGTGCTTCATTGCCCACCCACCCAGGGAGGGCCCCCTGCTGCACACCCATTGGGAGCATGAGAGCAGGGCGCTCACATTCCCACACCGTCCCAGGCTTCAGGATGAGGCAGTGAAGGCACAGAGAGGTCAAGGGCTTGCCCAAAAGCACCAGCACCAGGGCAGAGGCCGGACACATGCCCAGGTCTACAACCCCGAGCCAGGAACAGAGAGGGCGGGGGATGGAGACAGGCTGGTTTCCACACCATGAATTATTCAGTGGCTAATTCTGCTCCTTAGAGAGGAGGCAGGAGAGAGTGTGAGTCAGAGCCCTCCAACAGCGAAGGAGGGAACAGTGCTCAGAGAGGCTGGGGCAGAAACCAGGATCCTCTCGGGGGGCAAAGGGCCCTGCAGGAGGCCAGGCTGCGCTGAGGGGTGCCTGGCGACCACCCCAAGGCCTCCCAGGGCTTCAGGTGTCCACTCCTCGCTCTCTCCCTTCAGGGGTCCTAGAACTCCAGCCTGGAGGCCCATGGGAGGACAGCACCAGAGGGCAGGAGCTAGGCAGCCAGTCGAAGTGTGGTTGGCAGCACAGAGAGGTGCCCGGGCCAGCAGAATATCTGTGTGGGTCAGGGGCCCCAGGGGCTGTCCTGGGGCTGCAGAACTGACAACTGGGGGGCCCCTCAAGTAAAGCTCAGCCTCCTGGCCCATGGCAGCCGAGCTCCTGGGGGCAGACGTGGAAGAGCCTGCACACACAAAGTTCTCGGGGAGCACAGAGGGGTTGCCTCCACACTGGTCACCCCCCAGAGCTGGGCTTCTAGAATGTGGGTGTTGGGTTTTATAAACTCCGGCTGGCTCTGGGCATGCCTGGACCAATCCCTTGCCCCTTTCTAATCTGCTCACAGGCAGGTCTGCAGGGCTGGGGGAGCAGGCACCAGGTGAGCTCTGAGGTTGGGAGGTGGGGCAACCCCTGCAGAGCCAGGGGTGCCCATGGAACCCTCACCGTCTGCTCCCAGGTTCCTCCCCCTGGATCAGGGAGGCCACAGAGTTCGGAATAGGCGAGGTATGACATGGTCTACAAAATACTGGATTCCCAGGCCGCCTTGACAACGAGCAAAGCCATGTCCACCCCACCCAGGGGCTGTGCAATGATTGCCAGACAGAAAAAGCCCATAGGTGTTCCAGGTGACCAGGCACCCTGGTCATGAGGGCTGCTGGCATCCACATCCCCGGGCAGGAAGAAGCCAGCAGCCTGCCTGGTCCCTTGCCCTGCACTCAAAGGGCAGTGGCTCAGTGACAAGGTTGGCGCTGGGGTTTGGCATGACCCCCGGCCAAAGGCTGGCTCCAAAGGGAGAGAGAGCCTGGTGAATGGGGAGGGGGCTGCAAAGGGCCTAGCCACCCCCGGCTCTGCCCAGGCTTAGCCCCCTTCCAGCCTTCCAGACTGAGGACCCCCTTGTGGCCCTGTGGCCAGGCCCCGCCCTCAAGGGGTCCTGGCTCCCAGTCCCAGGCGGGCAAGGTTGTCACCACAGCGCACACTGTACTGTGTGGGCACCCCAAAGCCTGGCAACCCGACAGGTCTCAGCGCTGTGGGGTCCCATGGTTAGGGGGCTCTGCTGGCAACAGCCTCGGTGGGGGGGGGGGGGAGAGAACAGAGGCCTGGGCAGAAGCTGACAGCTGGCAGATGGGGGCTCCATGGGGCGGAGGAGGTAGCTCCATGTCACACCCCCCCCCAGAAGAGAGGGCCTTAAGTGGCACCAGGAGGGAGGCTTGAATTGGCAAGGAGGGCCAGGGTCCCTCGTTAAGGAATTAAGAGAGAGCCTTAAGTGGCACCAGGAGGGAGGCTTGAATTGGCAAGGAAGGCCAGGGTCCCTCGTTAAGGAATTAGGGTCCTTACACTATGGGAAAAGAGACCCACGACCCCAAGAGGAGACCCTCAAGAAGTGGGGAACCGTTGTGACTCTCGATGAAAAACGGGTCATCTTTAGACCCTCAGAAAGGAGAGACAGCGACCGTCGAGGAGAGGGAGGGCTCACGACCCACGTGGAGAAGGAAGCCGTGACCCTCGACGGGGGAGGGGGAGGGGCTGTGGCCCGGGGCCCTGACCCCTGACCCTCGACCCGGGGTCCCGCGTCACCTGCTGGTAGTCGGCGTCCTCGGGCCGGAACTGGCTGCTGGTGGCCTCCCAGCGCAGGCTGAAGTGCGGCAGCCGGTGCAGGAGGCTCACCCACCAGGGCGCCGTGTAGCTGACCCCGGCCATGGCGGGGCCCGGCGGCCTCGGGCGCGCGCGGCCGCGGCGGGGCTCCTCGCTGGCCCCGAGGGGCGCCGGGTTCAGGGGCCCGCCGACCCCGGCCTGGCCGCCCGCATCGCCCGTGCGCTCCTGGGCCCGGCCCGGCCCGGCTCGGCCCGGCTCGGCTGCGCTCGGCTGCGCTCGGCCGCCCGTGCCCGCCGCCTCTTTGTTCGCCGCCGCCGCTGCCGCCGCCTCCGCGCGCCCCCGCCCGCCGCCGGCGCCCCGCCCCCGCGCCGCTATTGGCCCGCGGCACCGCTGCCCCGCCCTCATAACGGGCCCGCCCCACCCTCAGACTCCGCCCCCCGCCGTTATTGGCAGGTTGGCGAGGCTCCGCCCACTCCGGGGGGCTCCTCCCGGCCGCAGCTGAGGGGCATTTGGCAGGGAAGGCGGGGAGGACGGCCCGCGCCCTTTCCCCATCCGCACATGGTGGGTGGGCGCTAGAATGATGGCTGCGCTTCACCCGGGCGGTCGCCCGTTTATTTAAGCTTCCGCGAAGGTCGGCCTAGAGGGACCGGGCTGGGTCCCAAGTGGCCTGTCTGTAAAATAAGGATGATTCTAGATTCAGAACCCGCTTTGGTTACCTAGAGCTGTGTGATCCCGGGCAAGTGACTTAACCTCTCTGTGCATCCATGCCCTCGTCCGGAAAAGGGAAGTGCAACGAGTGTAAAGCAATCAGAACATCCAAATGTGACCCAGGATGAGTTGTAAGGGGGCCTCAGCGTCCTCTAGGGAAGGTCTTGTCTTTAGTCCAGACCTAAAAGAAAGCCTGGCATCCTCGGGTTTGGAAATTCAGGTAACTGCCAGCTAGGGCCGAGCATAGACGTTGGAGCCACACTTCCTATCGGGGTATCTTCGTGCCTACTTAAGTAGAGATGGGGGAGCCCCTAGAACAGAGGAGGCTGGAGATGCTGTACCTGGGGTTAGTAGCTCTAGCTCCTCACCATCCTGGGCCATTATACCTGGGTCTCCTGAGTTCTGAGACACAGGTTTCTGCACTTGGGGCTCTGCTACCTGCTGTGTCCCAGCTCACCCAGCTCTGTTAGCAGACAAGGACCATTCTTTCTGCCAGGCTGGGCTGGACTCTTGGAGGTAGGGACAGCTCTGAGCAGTGGCTTCTCAGAAGGCCTGTCCATCTGCTTACCCGACTGCCCTTACTCACCTGTTTTCCTGTGATAAGGTGGGGCAGCCTCCTGCCAAGGCTGGCAGGCACGGGAGGGAAGGAGGGGTGGGGCAAGAGGCCTTTGCGAAGAGCTGTGGTTTGTAACCTCAGGCTAATTTATAGACACCGCCCGCCGTCCCTAAAGGGCACAGGTTTCTGGCTCCTGTTCTTAAACAGCTGCCATGGGAGCCACAGTGCCCCTGCTTGGCCCACAGCACTAGGGTGGGAGGCCCACCAGGGTCTCCATGTGCAGGCACAGGGTCCATGAACTCCTTTCCAGGTTTCCAGAAGCCCTCACAATATTGAACGTCTTCCTCTGAGAAGACCAGAAAGTCTGATCCAAATATTATATGAAACAACTCCGTAGAATGGATTGAATTATGCCCACCACACCAAAAAAACATCCGTCCGAGTCCAAATTCTTGGTGCCTGTGATCTTATCTGGAAATAGGGTCATTGTAGACGTGATCAGGTTAAGATGAGGTCATGCTAAAGTATGGAGGACCCTAATGCAATGACGGTCTGTATAATGAGAGAAATTTGGACGCATGGACTCAGAGATATAGACATGGTGGTGGTGGTGGGGGGACACCATATATAGATGAAGGCTGAAATAGGGGTGATGCATCTCCAAGTCAAAGAACACGGGGAATGCCGGAACCGCCAGAAACTGGGAGAGAGGCCTGGAGACCATCCTGCCTCTCAGCCAGCCATAGAAAGAACCAGCCCCGCCTACACCCCGGCCTCGGACTTCGGCCTCCAGAACTGAGACGATGATTCCTGTGGTGTGTAAGCAGCCCAGTGTGAGGTACCTGGTTACAGAACCCACAGGAAGTGCCTGTGCTGGGCTGTTTAGAGCCTCCCGGTGGCAGGTATTCTGTTTTGGTTTTTTTTTTTAATTTTTTTAATTAAATTTCTTTTTTTTATTTTATTCATTTTAGAGAGGAGACACAGAGTGAGAGAGAGAGAGAGAGAGAGAGAGAGAGAGAGAGAGAGAGAAAGGGGGGAGGAGCTGAAAGCATCAACTCCCATATGTGCCTTGACCAGACCAGTGCAGGGTTTTGAACCGGCGACCTCAGTGTTCCCAGATCGACGCTTTATCCACTGCACCACCACAGGTCAGGCAGGTATTCTGTTTTCTCTTGACTGGCAGCCCGTGGCACAGGAGCTCATCGTGAATACTCACAATGTGTTCGGTGGGCGGAGCTTTTCCCAAGGAGATCCATGAGGAAGAAATGATATTGGGGGGGGGGGAGCGTGTGCAGGTGGAGAGAAGGAGGGAGCCACAGTGTGCAGCTCTGGGAAAGCACCATTAGAGCTTCTGCCTGGTGGATCCTGAGCCCTGACCCTGCTGCTGCTTGGGGCCCCCGGTGCTGGCAAGAAAGCCCCCCAGAAGCAAGGAGGCTCAAGGACTCTGGAGCCTGACCCTTGCTGCCGAATGAGCTCAGGAAGACATCTTTACTCCTTCCTGTCCCTGAACGGCAGGGGAGGGTAAGAGAAAGAATGCCAGGTATGGGGGGCAGGGCATAAGGAAGGCCTGCAGCCCCCTATCCCCGGTTCTTGTGCTTGGCACCGTTGGCTGTGTGGTTCTTCCTGCCTGTCCTGGACCTGAGGCTGGAAGCCGTTAGCCCCACTCTGCAGATGGAGCAACTGAGGCCTAAGTCCTGCCATTGCTTCGGAGGCGTGAGGCCGCCACCGGGTCAGGAAACCAGATTCCAGCCTCACGCCGCCAGCCACAGACAGGATGACCTGAAACAGGGCAGCAGTGGTTCAGGAAGTCAGAGATGACTTTGTCTGCAATGCTGGCCACTGACTGGGGCACAGGGGATAAGTCTTCAATGACTCAGGGGTGACTCAAGAGGCAGCGGTGGATGGGAAATCTCTAGACTCCAGGCTAAGGAAGCAGCCCCAGGCTTAAGATAAGAAGCTACAGTATCCCATCCCCTCTACCGTGTTGACCGGCAGGCCGGCTCCGGAACTGCGCACCCGCGAGAACAGGAAGGACAACCCTGGCTGTCTCCAGCTGAGAGCTCTGAGCCAGGTGTCCCTGAGTGCCCACACCCACAATCTCCTCCGGCCTTCAGCCAGGTTTCCCCACCACAGAGGGGGTGGTGAGGGAGCTTTCGAGGCTCAGAAAATCAGCCAGCTCCTGGGACTCTTGTGTGGAGACCGGGAGGCAAGCCCGTTCCACCCCTGGGCACAGTCCTGGCACTCACCAGGGCTTTCTCCTTCCTCTTTTGTTTATAGTAACTGCCCCACATCCATGTCCTCAGGTCCTCTGTGAGCTGGATCCTGCTCATGGCTAAAATGGGGACAGTCATACCTAGTTCGCAGGAATGTAAAAAGTTACCAGGACACAGCAGCACTATTTGGTCCAGCCGCACAGCGGAGTACCACGCAGCCTGAAAAAGGATCGAGGGGCTGACCCCCTGCCCCGTGGAGGAGCCCTCAACCCAGGGGGCTGAGTGAGAGAAGCCAGACGCAGAAGACTACAAACTGGGGGATTCCATTCCGATGAAATGTCCAGAATGGGGAAAACAAAACAAAACAAAACCCTTAGTAATGGAAAGTGGATGAATGGTCGCCAGGGGCTGGGGGCAGTGATACGGATACAGTAGTTAGTGGTGATGGTTGAACAACATCGTGAGTGTGCTCAATGCCACTGAACTGGACACTTCAAAATGGTTACGTGAATTCATCCCACTCCTTCCCCGTGTGAGTGCCTGTGCAAAGGCCTCCCTCCCTCCCTCCAGGGAAGTTGAACTTGTGAGTCAAGCTGCTCAGCAAGTCTGAGCACCTGAGGCCTGAGCTCCTTGGAAGCCCCTGGTAGGAGCACCTGACACGGAGGAGTGGGCTGGCCAGACCAGGCACTGCTGAGGGTCCAGCTCCCAGGCCAGGAAGGTGGCTGGGTTGAGGCTCCTGAATGGTTGTCCCAAGACCTGTGGGAGCCTGGAGAACGGCCAGGTGGGGGGCTGGGTCCCCGATGCTGGGGCGGAAGGCAGAACAATAGAATCCCTGCGTTGGGACCTGGTCCAGTGAGGTTCATATTTTCCGTGGAGACAGAGCTCATGAGAAAGCTGGAAGCTGGGTTTCCCTGGCTCCCGCCGAGATGTGGCCCGGTGATGCTCTCTGGCCACGCAGCCAACCCGATGCCTGCTCGCCACAGACACCTGGCTCGTGGGTCCTGGCCACAGGAAAACCACGGAGCGCTGCTTTCAAGCTGGCCACAGTGGAATTGGCCCCGCGGCTCTGGAGGCTGGGAGAGATGGCAGCCAGCACGGTTCCGGAGAGGTCCAAGGAGCGGGCCCAACACAGCCGGCCAGAATGAGGTGTGAGCAGCCTCCCTTGTCTGGGGTCACCTAGACAGCAGCCTCCCCTCTCCACAGAGCCCCCCGGAAACTGAAAATCAGCAAGGATGGCCTCTGAGCAGCCAAGAATACCGCCCCAAGTCCCAGCAAGTCTCAGACTCAAAGCCCGCTCTGACAAACCCGAGGCAGCCTGTTTCACTGGTGTGTGTGTGTGTGTGGGGGGGTATCCAGGGAGGCAGGGTAAGCCCAGGGTCACCTCCCCAGGATGGGCTGCCTCTCCTAGGAACCCTGAAAATGTTATCCCAACCTCCCCTGATGTTACCAGGGGCACGGGCCATCCTGCCATGTCTCTTGCCTTGAGCTTCTCTTCAACACCTGGTCTCTGAGGAAACCTGACCTGTGTCATTCCCCTGCTGGCCCCACCCTGGCTCATGGGGCTTCAGGGCCAAGTCCGAAGTCACCCTCACCTGCCCTCTCTGCCTCATCCTTCCTGGCTGTGCCGGGTGGGCAGGGGTCAGGGCAGGACCAAGGCCAGGACGATGGTGAGTGTTGTTGTGACCAGGCCTTTGACAGGTCTCTGTATGTTTCCAGAGCTCTCAGAGAGCTCTGCTGGCTGGGATAGAGCCACTCTGGCCACCGGCCTCACAGCCACCCAGAGACACAGCCGTCTTCACTCCCTTGTTCATAGATGAGAAAACAGAAGCTGACCCCAGGTCCTGACCTGGAAGGGCCAGCAGGAACCCCATACACCCTTTCCTGCCCAGATGGCTCTGCAGCATGGCTGAGGGGGAAACACCAGGGAGCAGAGACCCCAGTGGGCTGCCTCATCTGCCCAGGCCTGAGGTCCCAACTGCATGGCATGCTCGGCTCTGAGAGGCCCCCCGCCTTCCCTGCTCAGCCATGGTTCCCCGGAATGCTCTTAGAGGAGGGATGGCTGGAGATGCTCTCCATCTGAGGGTTCCCCACTTCGCCTTGGGGCTGGAGCCAGCCCCTTCCTCTGGGGCCAGGGGTACCCCAAGCTCTCCTCTCTGGGAGGGGATGCCTCACTGGGCTTCTGGGCACTGGAGGCAGGTGGGATTCATCGTGCTCCTGGCCAGCTTGTGAGCCACTGTGCAACTTCCCAGCTGCCAGAGGGCCTTCCACCTTCTGAAATGCAAATCCAGGGCTGTCATTCTCCAGCCAACAGCATTCCCCCGTTCCCACGGGAGCGGGAGTGGGAGGAGACAAGCAAATCCCCCTCACAACCTCTGCTTCCCTCTTGAGGCCCGGGGCAGGGGCAGAGCTCCAGGAAGAACCCCTCTTTTCCCTTTTCTTGGGGGGAGAGTGGGGCAGCATGTTCCTGAGTGCCTGGCCACTGTCCCCTCTGCACTTGGTGTCCCTGGGCCTCTCATGCCTGGCCCCTTGTCACCCTGGCGGGGAGTGCTCAGCCAACGTCTGCCACTGGGGTCCGTGCACCGGGGACCTGGGCAGCTGGGTGTTTCCTGGGTGAAGGGATTCACTGCGATCTGGTCTGCGCAGGGGCTGGCAGGCAGAGGAAATAAACCTTGATCCCCCACACAGAGCGCCCCTTCCTTCGGCGCCTGGCACACTGCAGACGTGCCGTAAATATTAAAGCAGACGAAATGAACTCATTTTGTGAGAACACAAAGAAAAAGGGGCTGATCCTAGAGGCTCTCCGCGGCGGGCCGTGGGGGCCGGCTCGGGAGGAAGGACATTCCTGGCGGGGGAAACAAGCTGAGCGAGAGAGGCCTGCAGGAGGTGGGGAGGCCTCCTCTCTGGAAAGGGCTGCGGTCACCGGGTCACCGTGTGGCTGGAGGGACAGGGAGGGTAGGGGTCAGGGATGCACTGGGCAGGGCTCGGCTGGGCATGCGGGGAATCCCAAGCGCTACGTGAAACCTAAGTGCATCTGCTGAGTGAGGGAGGGTTGCGTTCCGGGGGGTTCTTACCCCAGGACCTCAGGGGCAGGGTGGGGAGGGAGGACCAAAGGACCTGACCCTGATTGAGAGAGAATGGGGCGGGGGGGGGGTGCTGGCCATCCCTCCTGACCTGTCCTCCTCTTCTTTGTTGCGCTTTGGGGTGCACATACTACTGCCCCACCCTGCCCTTCCCAAGGAGGACGAAGTCACCCGACCTTGGCTTCCTGAGCGGCAGCTTGTAAGCCTTGGCCAAGCTGAGACCCTCTCCTTTGAATCCCAGTCTTTCTGGGCTTCATTAACTCACAGCTCAGGGGCGCCTTCTCCCTCTTCAGCAGGGACACAGTGCCGTGGAGACTTCCCACAGACTCCCCAGGCAACCACCTCTACTGGGGCTGCTGCCCCCCCCCCAGACTGGAACAGCCAGCTGGGCTCCCAGGATATTAACGGAAGGTGGGGCCCACGGCTCTGTTCTCCCCCTTCACTGGCGTTCCAAATCCAGCAGCCGTACTGAGGGAACCAGATCCGGACTTTCCCCCGCCCTTCCCTGGTGACTTTCAAGGAATCTCACATTTACATCATCTTGGCAGGGACCTGGGGGGAGCTAGCTCGGTCAGGAGCTTTAGGGAGGCCCACGAGCTCCTTGCAGAGCAAGCTGGGCGAAGCTTTTCAATGGAGAGAATCCCCCGGAGAGCCGAAGCCAGGAGGGCGTGTGCGTGTGCGTGTATCTGACACGTAGCTCTGTATTTACATGCTGGCTTTCATTTTGTTGGGTGGAGGCCCGGCTTGGGCCTCCCCCATTCTCTGCTGGCTGGCTCCAGCTGAGACGTCATGGGGCTGCCTCTCCGCTCCTGGACCTCAGCCTCTTTGTGGGGGGGCATGCGTGGCAGGCTTGTGTCTGGGGTGTCTGATGTGCCCTGCTCTCTACTGTCTCAGACCCCGTTGGGCCCCACAGCTCCCCTGCAAAGCACGGAGCCTTCCAATGGCCCCTGGCTGGCATGACACACGGTGATGGGAGGCTTCGGCAAACGCCAGGGGCCAAGAGACAGATCCCACCCAGCGTGCGGAGCTGGGCAAGCCGGGCACGCCAACAGACCCACGGATGCACCTTGCTCTGCACAACAGCATTCTGGGCAACCCTCCTTTCCTAGGGACCACTGGACAGAACAGAAACGGATTTCCTAGAAACCAACCTGGCTTTCTTTTTTTTTTTGTCATTGGCATCTGTGTTTGATTTCTAAGCAAATTATTCCTTCCCTGATCCTAAAACAAAAAGCGATAGAATTGGAAATACATGCCCTCTGCTCTCATTTTCACTCCTCGATGCTCAAGTCCACGCTCAGGAAAAGGAGGGAAGTTGGAGGGACAGGAGGCGACCAGGGCTGACGCAGGGCAGGGATTGCTCTAAGCTCGGAGGTCTGAGCTGTGACCCAGCCGACAGCCAGGGGCCCAGAAAGCCAGGTTCCTGCAGCTCATCAAGTGACATGCCTGTGTGGCGCTGGCCACAGCAACCACACCTGGAAGTCATTAGAAGTGCCAGGTCTACAGGCAGTTACACAAATACGCTACAAAACAACTTTTATTTACAAAGGCCAACAGGACTGAGCAGTGGGGGGATAAACCTGATTCCTCGCCCGAGACTCACGCGGCAATGACGTATAGGTTAGAATATTCCAAATAAAAGCGCCCACGACCAGAGGACCCGCCCCTTCCTCTCCTGGGCCACCTGGGGGGGTTTCCCATTTCAGCTTCCAGACCCAATTTCTCAGCAGGCGGTGGTCAGCTGCTCACAGCCCTCTCCTCTGTCCAGTGGACTGTGCCTGGGGAGGTGGGACCCTGGAAGGTTCGTGTCAGTTCTCAGGTCCTCCGGGAATCTCTGAGCCACACTTGAGAGCAGACACTGCTTCCAAAACCACGCAGGGGTTCTGAGCGAGCTTAGCTGGGTTCTGAGCGAGCTTAGCTGGGTTCTGATGGGACCCAAGCTTTATCTGGTGCTTGAAGGATAGTGGGGCTTCTGCAGAGGCACTGACTCCCCAGAAAGGGAGCAGAGCTGTGGTGTGGGGTCTCGGCAGAGCTGAGAGAGCTGGTCTGCCACGTCCCGCTGCCAGGACCACTTCCTCCCCAGGGGACAGCACAGCCAGTGTGCTCAGGACTACTCGTCTGGGTCCCTCCTTACACAGAGGACCGGGCAAGGGAAAGCCCTGCTCTGTCCCTGGTCAGCACAGCCACATTCTGTGGTGTGCCACCCATGGAGCCTGGGACACTGCCCCTTCCCCTGGGGGGGGGCCCTCCCATGTTCCCTTCCCCTGGGGGGGACCCCTCCCAGCACACACCCCTCTCTCAGGGATCACACTCCGCACAGAAAGCCCTGGCCACTGGCTCGGCCCACAACTCATCCTCACATCTGCCCCTGGCTTCGACCTCTCCTATTCCTGCCCAGTCTGGGGGCCCACTTCCCGCCAGCACCCACCCTCCTCAGCCCATGTCGGTCCAGTGAGCAGATGTGAGCCAAGGGCGGTGGGACCATGTCACTGCCACATCACACGCTACGACGGTCAGGCCGGGTCCCAAGGGGGACTGCCCCTGGAGCCTGTGGGACAGAGGAGTGGGCAGCCCAGCCCAAGGGTTCTCCCCCATCCCCTGCTCCGCAGCCTGCAGCTCCGCCTGCCTCCCGGGGGCCTTGTCAACAGGTGTGCTGCTGCCCACCGCAGCCCGGGCAGCCAGGTCCCGATGTCACGTCCTGCTGCTCCCGGTTTAGGGTGTCTGGGCTGAGACAGGGGTGCTCTAGGGTCAAGGTCAGGGGGATGTGTAGGTATGCTGTGGAAATCTGGGCCCAGTGACACACTGGTTGCCCCTCCTCCACCCAGACACACAGGAGATAGGCCGTTGGGACAGCAATGCCTGAGGTCGTGGTCCCTTCTCCCTGTCCAGTCTCCCCGGGACCTTGGTCCTGCTACCTCCTGAAGCCCTGCCACCTGGCCTATCCCGGCTGTCTCGCCCGGCTCCAGCCGTGGGCCCCTGGGTGTCTGAGCGCAGCGCGGGGCCGTCTGGCAGGCACAGTGGGCGACGGGCTCTCCGGTCCCCGACCCTAGCCCTGAGCCCTGCAAGTACACCTGGCATGGGGACAATGCAGTGTCTGAGGGTCTTGGAGCCCCAGGCAGGCTGTCATCTCCTTGGAGGACACTGCACACTGGACACTGGCTGGTCACTTGAGGTATGTTATATCATTTACTGAGGTAGCTTAGGTGTTTGTGTTTAAGAGACCAGCAGTGCTGGACAGCAGGAGGCCCCAGGGCACAGCGAACACACTTATTGCCACGGCTCAGGGGTACGTTAAGGAAAACTCAAGTCCACGGGCTCATCTCAGCTCTGCCTGCTGGGCAGGCCCCTCCAGGTCAGGGTGCACGGGCCAGGCCTGGGTCCCTCAGGCCCAGCGGGGCACCCCACACCATTTACGGCCGGCAGTTCCTCAAGTAAGCAGAAACACAGAAATGCCTGTTTGGGACACGGGCGGAGGAGGGGCTCCTGCAGTCACGCAGGCTGGCCCAGTGCCTTCCTGGCTGACTGCCTCCCATGTACCTTCAGCTCTGAACCTGGTACCCAGCACGGACCAACCCAGCAGGTAAAACAAGGCATGGGTCAGAAAAAATTCAGGCGAGTTACCAACCAGTCCAGTGGGGAAAAAAGGAAGGAGGAAGATTGGTTTGGCATTCCACAAATAACAATTAAACAAACTGGCCTGGCTGAATGGTTTTCCAGGTCGAGCGAGGCCCAGGTGGCCAGCCAGCTGCTGTAAGATAAGTGCCTTACGGGGCTCCCTGGTAGCCCCCCGATTCTGGGCGATGGGCCTAGCACTGCGAACTGTCACGTGAACCCCACTGGAGGCTGGGGGTGTGGCCACCGGTCCCCGGAGAGAAGACGAAGGCACTCGGGGCTCCTTGCGCGGACAGACAAGCCCCAGGAAAGAGAGACCACCGGGAAGGCGCTGAGGGGAAAGCAAGTCCTGTTCTGTTTCCTAACAAGACACATTACTTCCCAAGTTTGGGTATTCCGTCCTCTTAACCTAACCTTCCCCGGACAGAGCATCCCCGCGTGGGACACCCTGAGAGGCACCTAGGGCAGGGGACGGGGGACGTTTCTCTTCGCAGGAAGAGATGGAGCCATGACGATTTCATCCGAGTCGTCGGAATAGACTTCTTCCGCATGTGGAGATGCCCCGGGCTGCTGCCCCGAGGGAGGGGACTTGGCTGAAACGAACCAGAGGGAGGGAGGGAGGTCACACCAGCCGCCCGGGGCACCGTCCACGTGGCCTCTCCCCTGGCAGGCACGCCCAAGACCACGCCCTGACGTAGCCCGGACGACAGACCTCAGAACCGGCTTCATGCCTGTCATGGGCCCTCTCTCATTACCTCCTTAGTCAGACCCACCTCAGCCTCCAAGCTCAGCTGTGAACACTGTGGCCACTTCCTAAAAGCAAACCACCTGTGAAGGGGAGACTGCCCGCTGAGATCCTGTGCCCGTGGCCACCAGCTTCGTTGGGTGAGCTCACCCACCCAGGGGGAGGACGTGGGGCCCACCCGGCGGCCACTCGTGAGCTCTCTAGCTCTTTGACCACTGGCACACCTGGGACGCCTCCCAGGGACAGATGGGGAGAGTGACACAGGCCCCATGTGACCCGGGGTGATGGATGCCAGGAAGGGCAAGTCCCCACCCCCGACAGCAGCCACAGAGAAGGGACTTGCTTATTGCTTCGTGAAGAGTAAAAAAATAACCAACGTTGATTTGAGATTAAAAATAATAATAATAATAATAACAAAGGGAAGGAAATTAAGACTCATCGCGCTGTGGATACATGACCTCAGCTTCTTGTCTGCAATGTTCAAGAAAATCACTACTAAAGGAGAAACTTATTAAAAACATCAATTTTCAAAGTTATCAGATTATTCCTTTTTTCTAAATCTATTTTTAAATGTATTGGGTTGACATGGTTTGCCCACATTGTTTTTTCTCTTTAATAATACCTAGCCCCTGGCCAGTTAGCCCAGCTGGTGAGATGCCAACATGACGGGTTTGATCCCTGGTCTGGGCACATACAGGAAAGGAATCAACCACTGAAGGCTTACATAAATGGAAAAACAAATCAGTGTCTTTCTCCCTTTCTCTCTAAAAGTCAGTAACTTTAAAAGAAAATATTGTGACAATCAGATGGAACCAGGGCTTGACTGACACGCAGACCTGGTTCCCGGGGGACACCGAGGCTGCCCCCCTGCTGTGCCCACACACACACGCCAGCCCCGGTCACCCCCCCAGGGGCTGGTCTCGTCCGCTATGCTTAACCGACGGGGGCTCTGGAGAGAATATGGAAGTTCAAAGCTGGCTGAGGCCGCGTGGCCTCCCACTCACCAGGGCAGGGCTGCGGGGCGGCTGGCACTCTGGCCCAGGGAGTCGGTCCCTCCACGGTGTCCCCACTGCCCCCTTCGCTGTCTTCCTGACCTGAAACGACACGCAGACGAGACGCGCGCTCTGTGCAGGGTCTGCGTCAGACACACGGGACCCAGCACGTCCACCGTCCTTCTCCCCCAGTGCAGAAACACTGCGTCCAGACGGTCATTTCTCAGAGTACACAAATGCCAGACTGCTGTACGAACACCTGACACCAAGTCAGTTCTGTGGAAATTCACCCTCGAGAGCCACTAACAACCTGCGTCCCTTTGCAGGTTTGCTTGAGCGGAAGCTCTGCTCCCACCTCCTCTGAGTCCATCTTTCTGACCTAACAACACGGCACAGAACGGTCCTTCGTGGGCGCCACTCCGTGCGCCGTGACAACAGACCCCACGTGGCACCTTTGCAGCGCGGCCGCGAGGCCGCATTCTTGGTCTCCTGACCGTCTCGGATCTCGGCGCAGGACCTGTGCTCATCTTGCGCGAGCAGGTGCCGCTGGGGATGGTCTCCCGGTCAGTGCCAGGCAGAAGGGATCTGAGGGACAGTCAGAGCCCTAGGTTTTGGGGACTGAATGCAATGTCCTGGCTGCCACCGTGCATGTGAGTGGACGGGGCCCAGCCCTCGTCGGAGTGTGGAGGGAGCCGGGAGCGCCACACTGGGTGCACATGGTGCGTGGCCACACCAGGGCTCTCTCTTCAGGGACGGGTTTGCACCTCAGCGAACCAGAAAAGGAAAAATGAGCAACATTTTACTTTAAAAAACCAGCCACCAGGGAGAGCAATGGCCGAGGGAGGCCTGCGCCCTGCCGTGGAGCTGGGAACCGTCAGGGCACCCGGCCTGGAGCTCCAGCTGGTGGCCTGCAGGTGACGCGGGGAGTCCCCGATGTCCCCGGGGACGTTCTCAGCTCTTTGAGCTGCAGGGAGTCCCTTGGGACTCGTCTGACTCTCCTACAACCTGAGGGACAAGGGACGAAGCCCCTCGCACACGCCTGCACGCCCCTCGCACACGCTCGCACGCCCCTCGCACACGCTTGCACGCCCCACGCTGTGGCAGTTTTGCTGTAACCTCAGAGGCCTGCTGCCCCCGGCAAGGACACACGCGGTGACCTGAACTCACCGGCAGAGGCCGCGCGGACGGCTGGGGAAGCGGAGGCGGCACGTGTGGCCGAGGCTGGGGTGCTCTTCACAGGAGCTGCTGCGCTCGTCCTCTGGCTGCAAGAGAGGCTGCAGTGACCCCCACAGCGCGGCTCACTGGCCCCACAAAGCAAGTGCACGGCGGCTGCACTGCAGCCAAGCCCGGTCCTGACACGGCCGGCCGCACAGGGGCCTCGGGTGTCCTCGGCCAGTGTCCTGTACACTCGCTGACCCCGCCCTCTCCCGGCTGGGCCGCTGTCCACCTCCTGGCCCTGGCTGACTGCCCAGGGAAGGACCCACCACAGTCATGGGGAACCAGGGCCATGTGGTCCTGACTTGGCTGGCTCTCCTGCACAGGCAGGCGGTGGACTGGACAGCGATGGGGGTCACTGTCCGCCAATGCAGCCGAGAAGCAGAGGTCGGAGGCGCCATGGGGACCGGGGGCCCGAGCTTCCCTGGAGGCAGGGATGGCCGTGCGCCTCACTGTGGGTCCCCCTCCCCCCACTTCACCTAGCTGGGGCGCTGAGTGTGCGCAGCCCTGGCAGGAATGGCGGGGAGTCCTCAGGGCGAGCGCGGTGCTGCAGGAGGTCGGCTCCCAGCGCCTCCAGAAAGGGGCAGTGCGCCAGCACAGGCCGGCAGCTGCTCGCCAAACTGGGTTCCACCCACTACACAGGGTCCAGCCCTTCTACCTGTCCCTCCCCATCTGACCAGGATGCACAGCCCACCCACCTGCACGACGCAGGAGCAATTTCTCACAGGTGTGACTTTTGCTCTGGTGACATGCCGAGGTCCCCTGCCCCTGGGCATGTTGGTGCCGGCATCTCCCGGGCCTGCCGGTCAGCTTACCTGTGCCTGACCCGTGCTAGGTGTGCCCGGAAGACAGACTGGATGACGGTGACGGCCGCCTCTAGCTCTGGGTCGCCCTCGGCCGGGACAGCGGGGCTTGGCATGCAGGGTGGGAGGGAGTTCTGCGGAACAAGGACAGAGGAACGGGGGCGCTGTGAGCACCTCCGCCCGCCATGGCACGGCCGTCCCAGGAGCTCAGAGAACCAGGTGAGGGCGCAGTGCCGTGTCAGGCGGCTCACAGCATCACTCTCTAGTGAGCGGTTCCCTGACTGTACGTCCTCACAGCTGGGGGTCTAGAGGCCCGTGAGGCCTCTCCCTTTCACAGAGGAGAGGGGTCTAGCAGTTTGCTCAGGCCTGCGGCATTTTTACACTCCTGTCTCAGCTGCAGATGGACCTGCTACTTGGTATTCTAGCCCCTGGAAGTGACTGGGCCCCGAGGCTACATGCACCCAGGCCCTGCACCTGAGGCCCAGGCATGGCCTGAGGCTGCCGGGGGAGGGAGCCGGGCACAGCACAGGGCAGGCAGGACGGAAGACTGCCAGGTGATGCAGTGTGAGAACCCGGGGTGGGCTTCCGCTCCAGCAGGGTTACCTGGTTGGGGTGGCCGGGCATGCTGGGAGATTCTGAACCACACGCTGTGTTCAGCAGCAGCTTGGTCCGCGCCAGGTGTCCCCTGAAAGCTGCCTGTAGCACGGTGGCCGCCTGGCAGGGACAGAGAGCAGAAGATGGCTGTTAATTTCCCAGGAAGGCGGCAGGTACAGGTTTGAGAGATTCCAGGGGGAAAGCCCCAACAGCAGGGAGGTGCCGCTCCTGAGGACTGCTCGATCACAGGACACTTACGAGAACCTCTTCTCTCCCCCACAGCGACAGACGCCAACCCCGCGGGGCAAAGCCACAGAGGCCGGCCCCAGGAAACCGCGTCTGTTCAGCGCTCGGGCGCAGCTGCTGATACCAGTCCTCATATTTATCCCACTTCACACCCCCAGCTCCACCCCTAACTTTAGGCAGGGACCACGGTCTCACACGATCACGGATGTTAGTGATCCGTTGACCTCAATCTCCACGACTTTCTTAACTACATGTGCATCCGGAACCGAGGACCGGGTCCCAGGGGGAGCCCTTGTTTGAACGATCCCACCCCTAGCCGGGCCAGAGCACCCCAGCTCGATACGACACAGGACCACAGCTCTGCGGACGGTTTAGGAGAACGCCCCACGGGACCCGACCTCGTGAGCACAGTCATCAAGAGCAAGCCTCTGTTTCTCTTGAAAGTGAGGTGACGGAAGTGACACAGACATGCTGTTCAGAAAACAAGGAAGGAAGGCGAGAGAGCCTCCCTCGGGCAGTTGGACATTTGGGCTAACTCAGGAGGTCCGTCCCCGGAGGCCAGCAGGGTTATTGCGTCAGCTGTGGGGCAAGAGCCACCAACACTTTCGAAGCAGGGGTCCCATGTGGGCCCTGCCGCCCCGAGCCCACACAACAGCCCCACGCGGAGGTCAGAGGTGAGGGAATGGTGGGAGCCCGGGAAAACGGCACGGTCCATGGGCCTCTGTGTCCCCAAGCCACTTGTCCACTCACTCGTTCAAAGATACTAAGTGCTGACCACATGCCAGGCACCCCTCTGCCAACCAGAAACACAGCGGCAAAAAGACAGACTGTCCCTGCCTCCACAGCACTTGTCAGGTAGGGACAGTGCTCTGAAGAAACACACAGGGCGGGCTGGAGCGGGACAGGTGGTGGTGCTCAGAGGGGTCTCCCGGGAGGAATGACTCAGTAGAGACCCGAGTAAAACGAGGGAGCAAGACATGCAAGTATCTGGAGCAGGAGCTTTTCTGGGGTAGGAGTGGAGAGACAGCAAGTGCAAAGGTCCTGGGGCAGGCATGTGCCCCATGCCACAGAGGCCAGAGGTGCCTCCCGACTGAGCACCTCAGGGACCAGGGAGAGCGGTAGGTGGGACCCTGAGGGATCAGCTCTGGGTTCTGTTCCGCGTGCGGGAGGAAGTCAGTGTGCAGAGGGTTATCTGGCATCGGAAACTATCACCCTGATGGCGGCCAGGGACAGGTTGCAGGAGGCCAGGGGCAGTCCGGGCCCCAGACCTGCACTGCCGCTCGGCATTGCCTGCTGTCGGCTCTCACCTCCATCTCCAGTCTGGCTCCCCTATACTCTCCTTCCCCCAAGAAGCCACAGCCCTCTGCACGCTCAGGGCTTCCCTTGGTGGACATTCTGCCTGGAATGCCCTTTCTCCCACTCCTTGGTCCTGTGAGTTCCTGCTCACTCTCAGGGCCCCGCTGCAGTGAGAGCACTGGCAGGGACTTGCCAGGCCTTCCCCAGAGCCACGGCCACTGCCACGCACACAGCCTCTGACCACATCCGCCGCCCTGCACGGTGACGACCTGTTGACTAGTCTGTCCTAATCCCTGGGCCCCAAGGGCCTGTCAGGTTGCTCAACACAGAACTGATGGTCAGTAAACATGTGGGAAGGACGAGAGAATGATCTAGTGAAGGCAGGTGTGAGTGACGTTATCCAGATGACTATTTGATGTTAATATCACTGAGGTATCTTCAACTTTGTGTTGGGGTCTGGTCTGATTTCGTGAAAACAAGTACCTAACGAAACCTCTCGAGATATCCCCACACGCACCTTTCTTGAAATTGGTGAGATAAACCTTCCTTACCTCATCTAGCGCAGCCTGTTTCTTCTGAAATAAAAAGACAAGGTATGAGTTACCACGAGGACCAACTTTTCACAGTAGTGTCCACTTCCTGAGCCTGGCCTGCTGCAGCCACCAGGTGGCACGGCTGCCGTGAGCTCTGGACGAGCTGTAGCCCCACCCCCGGCAGGCGGTGCCTCCCTGCTCCCCAGCAGGCTCCCAGGTGTGGTGTCTGTCCCCTCACCCGGGCATATGTGTCCACCCTGTCTCTCCACGTTCTCCTGGCATGTCACCTGCACCCACCACGGAGCCAGCCCCTCAACAGGGACTCGTGAAGGGGACACAGAGCGATCCCTGCAGCCCAGCCGCAGGGTCTTCCCGGGAGCCGTCACCTGGCGCCTGTACACCTTCCACCGGGCCTGCAGGATCCTGGCGGCCACGTGTCTCCGCTCCTCTGAGCAGGCGCCGGGTGGCTGGGATGAGCCCTCCTCGCTGGCATCGGGCTCGGCGTTTTCCCGGGTCTGCAGGGAACCGAGGTATAGAGGTGACCCCACTTCTGGAAGGTGGCAGGGTACCACTTGCCATGACACAGACTATATGTTAACTCAGAGGAGAAGTCGGTGCTCACACGGCCCGGCATGCCGGACGCCACCGGGGAGACAGCGTGCAAGCTGGTGAGCTGAGCGAGCAGGGTGTCCTGACCCCGGGCCCTCTCCTAGGGCACGGGCTCCGAGAGCAGCTCAGCGGCGTGAGTGCATTTGAGAATGGCCCGCCTTTCAGGGGCCCTCCTTTGGTCCTTTAGACTAATGCTGTCTTATAGAAATGGGGCGTCTGGGATTAAAGACAGTCGATTCCCAGCTTGTTCAGAGAGAGGGATAGATAGGGACAGACAGACAGGAGCAAAGAGAGGTGAGAAGCATCAATCATCAGTTTTTCGTTACCATTGTGACACCAGTTGTTCATGGATTGCTTTCTCACACGTGCCTTGACCGCGGGCCTTCAGCAGACCGAGCCACCCCTTGCTGGAGCCAGCGACCTTGGGTCCAAGCTGACGAGCTCGGGGTCTCGAACCTGGGTCTTCCACATCCCAGTCCGACGCTCTATCCACTGCGCCACCGCCTGGTCAGGCTCCTAGCTTGTTTATTTTTTTATTTATTTTATTTTATTCATTTGAGAGAGGAGACACAGAGTGAGAAAGAGAGAGAGAGAAAGAGAGAAAGGGGGGAGGAGCTGGAAGCATCAACTCCCATATGTGCCTTGACCAGACCAGTGCAGGGTTTTGAACTGGCGACCTCAGTGTTCCCAGGTCGACGCTTTATCCACTGCGCCTCCACAGGTCAGGCCTAGCTTGGTTTTTAAGGTAGAACGAAGCAAGAATTGCTATTGGGATGATCAAAACAACACTGATCTGTGCCATCTAAGAGTCCACATTTATTATCTACAAGGACGCCTCTCCAGAAAAATGTAAGCTCAGCGGAGACACAGAGAAAGCCCTTGCGGAGAAAGGCCTGGAGCTGGTGAGTCAGCCCCCTGTCCCACCACACAGCCACTGCCCGTCCGAGCTGCAGTGCCTCCAGCGCGCCCGCCTGGCACCCGTCTCTTCTGGGGGCAGC
Source organism: Rhynchonycteris naso (assembly GCA_037038555.1). Taxonomy (NCBI): domain Eukaryota; kingdom Metazoa; phylum Chordata; class Mammalia; order Chiroptera; family Emballonuridae; genus Rhynchonycteris; species Rhynchonycteris naso. The sequence goes on along the minus strand of CM073003.1, from coordinate 131,603,747 downwards.
AGTCACATGTCGCCAGGATCCCCGGCACACAGCCAGTCACACCTCCAGAGCTTCACTCAGCTGAGAGCCAATCCTGTGCGCATCCCGTGTCAGGTGAGCAAACAGGTGAAATCAGAGACACATGGTGGGAGGGCACCCACCCTGACACACGTGCACACGCCTTGGGAAGAGCTGGCTGCCTCCAGCATCTCACCTACAACCCCCCCCACGCCAGGGCTGACGGGGGCCCCCCACCCCGTGCAGAAGACACGCTCGCTCCCAAGTCGTCCCCTTTCTCCTTCGCGCAGGACAGACCCAGGGCTAGCGCGTGCTTATTGTAAGAACTTGAGACGACACTAACAGATAGCAGAGAAGTGCTCAGCCCTGCCACGTGCGGTGGTCCCTGCACGCACCTTCTACGGGCGAGGTCCTCTTGAGATACAGGGACCAGCCCAGCCGTGACCTTCCTGGGGGAGAGGGATCTGTGTCCAGCAGACGCAGGTCACGGGCACCTTCCACGTCAGGGAGTGGAGAGCTGCTCTACCCTCCAAAAGGGTGGGACAGTCCCCAGCTGGACGCCCCACCACGCGTCTCCCACGTGTGGTCCCGTCCGTGCTTCTGTGAGCATGGCAGGGGCCTCCCTGGCCCACCCTGAGTGGTCAGTGGAAACCAGGGACTGGCCAGCTGTCCCTGTCACTGACAGGGAGATGCCACAGCAGATACTGTGTCGTCCTGACACCATGTCCTTAAGCTCAGAGAAAACGGGGAGGCTGATGGAATGTTATTCCTGGGGGCGGAGGGAAGTGCCCTCCTCAGGCCCTGTGGACACGGCCGTGCCGCCTCGCGTGGAGTTAGTGGACGATTTAGATCCCCAGTTTTAAAATCCGAGACAGTGGCACAGCCTACGGAGAAGGTGCCCAAAGGCCGGTGACCTGCAATCTCATGCTGGGCCCCCGAGCGGTCACTGGGGGACGCAGGGGACAAGGACTGAATTGGAGTCCAATTCGAGCCCAGGGAGGACATCAGTGCTAAGAAGGCCTTTCCTGTCCCAACCGCATGTTCCTAACAGGACAAACTGGCTTCCCGTCCCCTTCAGAACCCCCAGAAGACCTCCGCCTGCCAGACAGAGGAGGAGCCTTCTAGAACCAGATGGATTCCACAAGCAAAGCCTTAGTTCCAAGCCTGCTGGAAGTGGGCAGTGTTTTTCTCCCTGACGGACGTGTGACTGAGAAGAAAGCTTTGGAAATACACAGACACGTATACATTCACTCATGTGAGGCCTCCAGGGCTCACGGTGACCTGGAGCAGACAAGCCACACGTCGGGAAACCTGCCACTTCCGTGCCCATTAGCGCCCCCTCTGAAAACAGATTGCAATCACCCCCCGCAGGCGCCACGTGGCCGGACACGCAGCCCAGCTGAGCCCGACATGCCGTGCCATCCGCAGGGCTGGTGCAACACCCGGCCCTGGTGTCGTGCCCGCCTGGGCAGACGGCGCAGGCGTTCAGGTATGACCGTCACGCAGCGTGGCTCACTTCCGGGACACGGGGCGGTGGCACTGCAGGACTGAGCACGTTATCCAGAGCACTGAGAAAACCTCATGAACACGCACCCCACACGCAAAACACAAAGCGTGTTCTTTACTGAAGAGAGGAGAGAGGCTTGCAGGTCCCCCCTTTCTGGCGGCCGGCAGGACACGCGGGATCCAGCCCGCCGCACTGCGTCGGGGGCTGCAGCGTGCTCCCCACAAGGACCGCCCGGCGGCCAGCACTGAGCCCTGTCTCCACACTCTGCTCGAGCCCGACCTCCAGCACGTGTCCTTCTGTCTCTGGTACCCGAGAGGGTACACGGGGTGCCATGCGCTCAAAGGAGAGGCCTGAACACGAGGAGTCGGGGTGCACCAGCCGCCTTGGGAGACGGAGCCGGGCCAGAACTAGGAACAGCCGCTGTTCAGCCCCGGACAGAGCGCGCAGCCCCGCAGCCGGCCAAGCCTCCCTCTGTGGCCAGTGAGTCTCTGTCAGTCAAGCCCCTGGCTACTGAAACAGAAGCCACTTTCGGAAGCAACCGGACTTCTTGGCTAAAAGGTGTCCCAGGTAAAGACACACTGTATGGGGGACCCTGCAGGAACTGCCACAGAGCCCGGAGCACAGGCACCAGCCACACGGACTTCACCACCTCTCACGTGCGCTCATTAGAGCACGCCAAACCACGTGGCTTCCCCATCCCACAGCGACCAGGCTGCTCTTGGGACACACTGCAGGGGTCTAGTTTTTATTCATTGATTTTAGTGAGAGAAGAAGACGGAGCAGAGAGAGAGGGGCGGGAGCATCAATCTGTTCCTGTATGTGCCCTGAACAGGGATCGAACCAGCAACCTCTGTGCTTTAGGATGATGCTCTAACCCAGTGGTCAGCAAACCGCGGCTCACGAGCCACATGCGGCCCCTTGAGTGCGGCTCTTCCACAAAGCACCACGTGCGGGCGCCACCTCGATAAGGAATGTACCTGCCTATATACAGTAGTTTAAGTTTAAACAATTTGGCTCTCAAAAGAGATTTCAATCGTTGTACTGCTGATACTTGGCTCTGATGACTGATGAGTTTGCCGACCACTGCTCTAACCGAGCATCCGGCCACTGGTACAGCCACAGGGTTTTAATACCTTGTTCTCTATTGCTGCTGTTAGCAGGTACCAGAGTATTCCTGCCATCTGGAAACCCACGGCCTGAAACCCAGGACTAGCGAGCAGGCACATTCCAGCCACCAGAAGTCTGAGTGCCGGCAGCGCTGTCCAAGCAGGGACCCTCCATGGCCACCAAGACCACCTTGTCCGTATCAGTGGAGGCAGCAGGGGACAGGAATAGAGAGGCTGGTCTGCCCACAGGGTCTGCAGAGGGAGCCTGCCGCCCACCGAAAAGTTGATACTGACAAATCAGTCAGTCCAGAACTCTGGGACTCGGGACACATAATCTATAGAAATCAGCGTGGCGGTGAGAGGAAACGGGCTTGTCCAGGTCGGGGACAGTTGGAATCGTGACGTCTCCGCTGTGTCCCTTACCTCAGGGGTCACTTCCATGGGGTCGTCTTCCTTTTCCTTGTTAATTGCTTCCAGGTCCTGAAACTTCTTGGTCAGCGCCTGAATTTCCTCTCTAAGGTTGAGAAGAGGGGAAAGTCACCGCGCAGTGAGAGACGTCCGTGTGTGACAGTGGGGACGGCAGCCAGAAGGGTGGGTAGAGATGCCTCTCCCAGAGCAACGTGGGCCCCTGCCACTGCCCACCACACGCACAACGGGGCAGCTGCCATCCACATCCCATCTGACGGCAGCACCACGAGACCGGGACCCAGGGACCCCGAGCATCACGCCTGGCAGGGGTTTCAAATAAAGGACACGAAGGGAAGGAAGCATCCGCCCTCGCTACAGACTTCGAAGGCGAAGTGAAAGCTTCTTCTCTGCATACCTGCCCTTTCGGATTTAATTCTAGCCTTCAGACCAAATCCACTCCCATTTCTTCTGAAGAGTTTTTTTAAAATTTATTTCAGTGATCTGTCTTATTAGCTATTCTTTTTTTTTCCCCCAGGGACAGAGAGAGAGTCAGAGAGAGGGATAGACAGGGACAGACAGACAGGAACGGAGAGAGGTGAGAAGCATCAATCATTAGTTTTTCGTTGCCATCGCAACACCTTAGTTGTTCATTGATTGCTTTCTCACATGTGCCTTGACCGCGGGCCTTCAGCAGACTGAGCAACCCCTTGCTCGAGCCAGCAACCTTGGGTCCAAGCTGATGAGCTCGGGGTCTTGAACCTGAGTCTTCCACATCCCAGTCGATGCTCTATCCACTGCGCCACCACCTGGTCAGGCTTACTAGCTATTCTGAGTGCTGGTATTTCTGCTCAGATTTGTTCTACTCTTTGGGGGCACATTTTTATTTAATACAATTCTTTTCTTTTTTTGTTTCTTTTTTATTTATTTTTATTTATTCATTTTAGAGAGGAGAGACAGAGTGGGAGAGAGAGAGAGAGAAAGAGAGAGAAAGGGGGGAGGAGCTGGAAGCAACAACTCCCATATGTGCCTTGACCAGACCAGTGCAGGGTTTTGAACCGGCGACCTCAGTGTTCCCAGGTCGACGCTTTATCCACTGCGCCACCACAGGTCAGGCGGGAGATATTTTTTATCAACATAAAACTCACTGTTTTAAAGCTCCGTACCTATCCGTCGTGTCCACTCCTGTCCCCCAGCCCCTGGCCACCGCTCACCCGCTTCCTGTCTCTGTGGCTTGGCCTGCTCTGGACATTTCAGAATTATACAGTACGCGGCCTTTCCTGTCCACCGCTTTCCCCTGTCCACCGGCTTTGAAGGTGTGCGGGAGGTACTGTCCCAAGGAGCTAAGTGACACCTGGGCTGGTCTGAGGCTCGGCAGTGGGCACAGCTGGAGTGGAGGGTGCGGGCAGGCGAGGTGCCCCAGGCCAGCTCTCTAACACCAGCCCAGGTGGACGGGGCAGGACCGCCCAGCACAGGAAGAGCAGGGTTGGGGTTGTGTGCTCTCTGAACTGACCCCCGCCACTTACCTCAGAGCCTCCTCCCTGGCCCGCCTCTCCTCCTCTCCTTCCCGCACGCCCTGCAGCTCCCTCTCCAGGTCGGCTTTGGTCTGCAGCAGCTGCTCCACTTCCACACTGAGCACAGAACCAGAGACGCCTCAGCGCCCTCACTCAGGACCGTGGACAGACCCCAGGGGCAGGAGGAGGAAGAGCCAGCAACAGGCAGGTGCGGGGAGCACAGTGCTGAGTAACCAAACGCACTGAGGTCCCTGCTCTCATGACCAGTGTCTCACGGGGACGGGCACTAACTACCCCAGCAGTCCCAGCCAGGTACCTCCTCGTGTCCCAGATGAGTGCGTGGAAGGGCCGCCTGAGCCGAGGCCGTGAGAGGACATGGGGCCTCCCCAGGCACTTCCACTGCTCCCACCTGGGCTTCCCTGTGTCCTACGGGTGACATGTGGCCATGGAGGTGGAGACCGGCCTGAAGCTCAGTTCTACGGCTTTTGTTGCCATGACCTAATGTCCCCGGTCCCGTGAAGCTCATGAGGTCACACAGCGTGAGTGGTCCGCAGAGCAGGGTGCACGGCAAGGGCCCCATAAATGGAGCTATGATTGTGGCATGAGCTAGCTTGAGAGGTCACCACACAGGTGACTTTCCTTTCAAAATGATCAGCCTAGTTTTGGAAACTTCCTGAAACACGGACTTCTACAAAGAGCCTATCAGCTCATGAAGATGCACTACCGGACACTACCGGACACTATCGGCAGGTGGGTGTGAAGGGTGTGGTTTTCTGCTGTAACTGAAGGCAGGGGGCTCATGCCACAGTGCAGCTGGCAAGTCCCACCCCCACCCCTGGGGCTGCCTTTATCTCACAACCAAAATATAAATTTTAGACTCTCCTAAAAATATTCGTGCAGCCCTGGCTGGCTGGCTCAGCAGTAGAGCGTTGGCCCAGCATGTGGAAGTCCCAGGTTCGATTCCTGGCCAGGGCACATAGGAGAAGCGCCCATCTGCTTCTCCACCCTTCCCCCTCTCCTTTCTCTCTGTCTCTCTCTTCCCCTCCCGCAGCCAAGGCTCCATTGGAGCAAAGTTGGCCCGGGCACTGAGGACGGCTCCATGGCCTCCACCTCAGGTGCTAGAATGGCTCTGGTTGCAATGGAGCAACACCCCAGATGGGCAGAGCATCGTCCCCTGGTGGGCATGCCGGGTGGATCTTGGTCCAGGGCGCATGTGGTAGTCTGTCTGTCTGCCTCCATTTCTCAGAAAAATACCAAAAAGAAAAACCACGCGATTACTACTGCTAGCTGCACCCCCCACCCCCATGCCTGAGAGTGGCTGACACCCGGCAGGGACACATCCGACAGGAAGCATGGCCTCCAGGCACGGGCCACCTACTCGCGCTCCTGCAGCTGGGCCAGCAGGGTCTTCCGCTCGCCCTTCAGGCTCCTCACGGCGCCACGGAGACGCGCGCTGTCCTCGGGGCACTCGGCCCGGGGCTGCCGGGACACCAGGGCGCTGGACGCACAGAGAGCCAGGGCGTCTGACTTGACCACGTGGGAGGCCTCTGGTTTGGCGCTTTCCATCGAACTTATCTTCTGGGGGCAACAGAGGCGTCGGCTAGACGTCACCTCTAGAGACCCCCGTGGACGTCGGCACTGGTCCCTTAGAGAGCTCAGCCCACCAGGCCCCTGGACCTCCACAGAGGACCTTTCCTTCCTAACAAGCTTTATTTTAAAAATACCCACAAAATTTAAAAACGTTAAGTTTTCTGCTTCTAACTATATGACATTATATTTTTTTTAAAAAGTCCCCCTCTAGGTTGACTCTCTGCTCAGCCAAACTCTGTCTGCGACAGCTCGGAGATTTACCAGCTGCTCAAAAGATCCTGACACTCTGACCACTGCCAGAGTCAGACTGATGACCGGTCTGCATATTCACTAGGTGGACAGAGGAAATGTTCTAAGTGTGGACGCACGGGGTTTCCCGAGGACACGAATGCCACAGGTTGGCGAGTTAAGCCACCCGGGAAGCGACGGGCAGTAAGAAGCCCGCATGTGCATGGTGCCCCCACCCGGCTGTCCCGGTGCTGCCTGGCATGGCCCTCAGGTCCTGTCCACCTCTGGTCTGCGACACTGTGCTCAGGGCCACCATGGTCAGTCCCTAACTCCAGGCGCAGAGCCCCTGGGTAGCCCTCAGGCAGGGCAGGTCCTGAACGAGCAGGGGACACTTGCGCGCGCACCTTCTCCAGCTCTGCGATCCGCCTCAGCAGCCGGGGCTTGCTCCACTCCGTGTACCCTGGCGGGAGAACAGGCGAGAAGACACCCTGTGCTACCCCCAATGGGACCTTCAGCCAGACCCCGTCGGCGGGGGCCTGACAGCTCCCCTCCCCAGCTGGCACCACGTGGGGCCAGTGGCACGTCCCTCAGGCCTCTGTGACCTTCTCCCCCATCCACCCACCCAGGCTTTGTCCCCACCAGTCCATCAACATGCCCTTCAAGGTCACCAGTGCTTGATGGTGCCGCCTCCATAGCTCTGTCCCTGTCCACATCCTCCTGGACCCGCTGCGTGTCCTGTACCCGCTCTCAGGCCACCAGGCACTGCTGGCTCCCCGCCGCCTCCTGGTCACTCCTGTCAGCTCCCCACGCGGCTCAGCCCCGGCCCCTCCTTTCCTCACTTGCAGGTGCTCTGACATCACCCAGTCGTCTGCTTGATGAAGGCCACCACTCTTAGTCCCGCCAAGGCCTCAGCCCAGAACTCCCTGACACACCCCTGCCCCCACACCTGCTCCTCTCTGCCCTGCAGCCCCACCAGCTGGGGCAGCAGCAGCCCCCTGTCCTCCAGGGCCCTGGTTACTCAGTCTGTTCAGCACAGCAGCTGGGTGGGCCTCCGGAAACAAGTGACGCTTCCCATGGCTGCTCATGCCCTGGTCCCCAGCCTCAGAGTGGCCTCCAGGCCCCTCTGCTCCGTGTGAACCGACCATGCCCATCCTCATCACTGTCCACTGCTTCCTGATGGCCGTCCCCAAACGTTCCAGGACACGCAGGGTCTATGTGCTCACTGCTCTCCTGCCTCAAGTGTCCAACGAATCACTGGCACTGCTGACCCTCACCTCTCAGGCCCGTGCTTAGCTGAGCCTGTCTGGGTGGGGCCCTCCGTGACTATTCACAGGTGCACACCTGCTGCCTTTTCACACTGGGACCCTGCCCCTGCCCTTCTCCCCACCTGACTCACGTCCCACCTGCTGGCTTCTCTCTCTCCCTGACACGTCACCCCCACGAGGGACGCCCATGTGCTTTTGGTCACTGCTGTCTCCTAGCACCGGGGACAGTGCTGGCCACACCGCAGCTGCCCGTTATGTTCTGAAACACACTGAGCATAGCGTGGCCCAGCGGGGCATCTGCGCTGTGGGGCCTCGCGGTGGGAGGAGGGGCCCGTGTCCCCCTCAAGGAGCCAGGATGTGGCCTCCCCGCGGGCGTGCCCAGGAAGGTACCCTTCGTGTGGGAGATGGTGGGCGAGCTGCTCAGCACACGGTCCAGGTCCTCCTTCAGGCTCTGGTTCTCCTCCGTGAGCTCCCGCACGCTGCGCGACAAGCTCAGGAGAGGGCTGCTCAGCCTTTTGTGCCTCCTGAGGCTGGCCTTCTTCTCCGCGGGGGTCCTGTGGGCCACAGAACCGAGCGCTAGCTCCTCTCCCCGCAGGGCTCATGGACTCGTGCCGGGGGCAGGCACGCGGGGGCCTGGGTGGGGCTGCAGGTGGGCGTGAGAGCCACACAGCGGACGTGAACCGGCCCGCGTTAGCAAACTGTAGCCCTGAACAGAGCTCCGTTATTCCAGTTAGCAAACCCGTGCGACCAGACACTGCACCGTCTCCGTGACATTTTCTGTGGTGCCGCTCGCCCGTGCGCTCTCTGTTCCATGGGCACCTGCCTTTCATTCCAGGGTCTACCGAGCCACACCGGCGACCCTCGCTACCCGGGCTCTGTGTTGGCAAGTCTGCCCTCTCGCTGCCGTTCACCTGCAACCCTGCTCAACCCACGGCAGGTGCAGGCCACCACAGACAGGGGCAGAGTGGCCAAAACCCAGCTCGGGTCAGACGAGGCAGCACCGCTGCCAGCCGCAGGCCTCACGGTCACTGTGTGCCGTGCACCCTACTAAGTGCGCGCTCTTCACGCTCTGGGGTTCTCTGCTTAGGACAGCCCCTCAGCGCAGCGTGTCCAGTGTGCCCACTGGAGAAGGAAACGGCCATGGGGCCGTGAGCTCAGCGACAGGCACCGAGAAGGGGTCTTAGAAGCGCCCGCTGACGGCCGCGGGAACCTAACTCCGCCTCCCCAGGAGCACGCACTCTGTCTCCAACCACTCAGCACCCGGCGGGCGAGGACTGACGTCAGCACTGCAGGCCCTTCACGGGAAAGGGTGCCAACCCTGCTTTAAACGTGGGGGGCAGGGCAGAGGAGAAACCGTGCCGGACCAGTGGGAGTGCCCACCGGTGTCCATCGCGCATGACAGGCAGCGAGCAACATGGCAAGTCTGACGCGATCGTTGCTCCCACTGTTTGCTGACGGCGGGATTCGTCTGGAAGGGGACAGGGAACCTAGGTGATAAGGAGACCCTGATGTCTCTCCTAATGCACATAGTTGGCAAATGACCTTGTACCCGGTGTCTTGGAAACCAGTGCTTGCTAACCCTAAGCTGGGGGCCGTCAGGTGCTTGGACAAGGACCACACAGGTGACATGCTGTTGGCAGTGAGCTTGGGGCAACTGTGTGTGGGGGGGGTGTGCCTCTGTAACCATGGCAATGGCAACACAGCAGACAGCCACTAAGGAGGGAGGCAGGGGGCGCGCTGGGAGTTTAACATGGAGATAGGACACAGGCCGTGGCCCCGAGATTATCGTACTTTCTTCCTGTGGTTTCCGAACTCGCCAGCAGCGTCTGGAGACGATGGATCTGTGAACACCAAACGGGAAGGCATTGAAGTTCCGGTGAGCCTGGGACGACCTGTCCCTGAAAGACCTCTCATCAGATGCCAGTGGCCACCTGCATTGAGAGGCGGGCACCGTGACTCACACTCACGCTGACATGGGCGGGCAGGGTCCCCTCAGTGCCCCTGGGCAGCTGACCCACACCCTATCCTCCGACCCCGCCCCTGCTCTGGGCAGAAGGGCACCCACCTCCTCATAGTACATCTCCATGGCGATCCTCATCTCTTCCAAGCTCGTGGTCTTCATGTCAGTTTGCAGCTTGCTGAAAGCCCAAGTCCAGCATCAGCACACACTGCCCGCATTCCCGGGCAAGAGCCAGGAGGTGTCCCCTGGACCTCGGAGCAGGACGGGCTTCAGGAGAGCTGGGCTGGGAGGGAAGGGCTAGTGGGCTCACATACAACTCCTTCCAGACGAACGGGAGAGCTGCTCATGCCCACAGGGTCCCTCCCAGGATGGACTGGACACTTCCCGGGGTGGGGTTGGGGGTGACAGACTCCCTGAAAGCATTCTTTGCTAGCGAGAGGCTGTCGTGAGAGCTGGACAGCTCTGGGACAGTTGGGAGTTGTGTAAATGTCGGGGAACTATTTTCCTCCTGTGCAGTCAGTGTAATTCTCCATTCTCAGCTGCTAACCCACGTTAGGTAAAGGCAGCTTACAGAGAAATGAAAGTGACAGAGCTCAGGATCCTGAAACACAGAAGGAATCCGCAAATAACCTTTTCTTAGGCTGACAATGTCAGCAAGAGACAAAGAAGGGGAACTGCTGGTCCAAGAGGAGACCCGGGCAACAGACAGCAGACCTCATGTTCCCTTAGATCAACTCAAACACCGCTAGGCAAGGCTGGGGCAGCAGGGGCCGTGCTGGCAGGGGGCAGCGGGGGACAAGGCTGAGGACCTGGGGGCTTCTGTCCAGACCCCCAGTGTTCAAGCCGGAGGGAGGGAGGGAGCTGCGGGAGGCTACGGAGAGAAGGCGTGTCTTAAATGTGACAGGCGCAGGAAGAGGTTAAAGGAAAACACTGCTCCTTCCTGACACCTGGAAGAGGCAACAAAGTCTCCTCTTTCTCTGGTAGAAAGAAGCTGGGACCAGGGACAAGGGACAGAGGGCGGCCCGTGGGAGCCGAAGCTGCCGTCTGAGAACACGAGGACAACCCTGAACCCAAATGAGGCGGGACACACGCTGACCCCGCGGCCCCAGGGGGACGGGGACCCGCGGCCTCAGGGGGACGGGGACCCGCTGACCCCGCGGCCTCAGGGGGACGGGGACCCGCTGACCCCGCGGCCTCAGGGGGACGGGGACCCGCTGACCCCGCGGCCTCAGGGGGACGGGGACCCGCTGACCCCGCGGCCTCAGGGGGACGGGGGGGACGGGGACACGCTGACCCCGCGGCCTCAGGGGGACGGGGACCCGCTGACCCCGCGGCCTCAGGGGGACGGGGACCCGCTGACCCCGCGGCCGCAGGGGGACCCGCTGACCCCGCGGCCTCAGGGGGACGGGGACCCGCTGACCCCGCGGCCTCAGGGGGACGGGGACCCGCTGACCCCGCGGCCTCAGGGGGACGGGGACACGCTGACCCCGCGGCCCCAGGGGGACGGGGACCCGCTGACCCCGCGGCCCCAGGGGGACGGGGACCCGCTGACCCCGCGGCCCCAGGGGGACGGGGACACGCTGACCCCGCGGCCTCAGGGGGACGGGGACACGCTGACCCCGCGGCCGCAGGGGGACCCGCTGACCCCGCGGCCTCAGGGGGACGGGGACCCGCTGACCCCGCGGCCTCAGGGTGACGGGGACCCGCTGACCCCGCGGCCCCAGGGGGACGGGGACCCGCTGACCCCGCGGCCCCAGGGGGACGGGGACCCGCTGACCCCGCGGCCCCAGGGGGACGGGGACACGCTGACCCCGCGGCCTCAGGGGGACGGGGACACGCTGACCCCGCGGCCTCAGGGGGACGGGGACCCGCTGACCCCGCGGCCGCAGGGGGACGGGGACCGGCTGACCCCGCGCTGGGCCCGTACCTGATAGTGCTGTCCTTGTCCTTGCACTGCTGCTCCAGCTTCAGAATTCTCTGCTTCAGCCCGTTGATGATCTGCCATCAGAACACCACACCTCAGGATGACCGTGTCCACGTGCGTGGGCTCCTCTCCCCTGGAGACTGACCGTCCTGCCAGCTGACCCTGACCGGGCAGCACCCACAAAGCCTCCCCCCAGCGCATGTCCGCCCTGCCTGCCCTCCCCGTTCAATCCCCGGCTTCTCTGCTGGACCGCAGGTGCAGCCAAGAGGAAGGCCGCCCGTCCTGCCCACGCAGGGCAGGGGCAGAGGTGGCCCCGGGCGCACACGGCTCGGCCCTCCCCTGGGTCCCACGCCACACTCTCCCCAGGTGGACGGCGCATATCCACAGAGATGTCGGCTGGCGCCGGTCCGCGCCGTCACAAACGCTCCTTCCGTGGGACTCGTCAGCCCTGCGCACAGGGGCGGGACTCTGCCGCACAGACGGTGACGTGCGGATGCTCCATCACGGCACACAGCCCCCTGGCCGGGCGATCTGGCACCATGACTGCACACACACGTCTCTGAGCACAGCTCTGATCTCATGTCCTCTAAGCACATTTCCCTGAAGGCGTGTTGATGTAGCGGGATTGAAGGCTTCTCATCAGTTTCCCTCCCTGATTGGGCAGCTAAAGTATTCACAAGGGCTTTTCTCCTGGACCTTTGGGACCGTCCCAGAAAGAGCAGGGTGGGCACGGGGTGCCTGTCGTTCCGACTCCACTGAGCCGTCTCATTCTGAGCACACGGGTGTGTCCCTGCACCTGTGGTGTGTCCCGTTGTCTCTGTGTTGCTGCTTCACGGCGTGAGGACACACACACACACTTTAGGACAATGTCTTCCCCTCCAGTAATTACTGCTGGGGACCTAGCGGGGAACCAGCCCCGGCCTTACGGTCACTCACTGTCAAACCAATTTGGGCCAGTCTCTCAAAAATGGGGATTGAATTCCTGTTACCAAAAGCCAGGTGAGACTGTGCACCTGTGTAAACTCTACGAGGTCTGAGTCGCTATCATGCAAACACGGCTTTCCTGGGGAAACACCGGTTCCGTCCCAGGCAAGTGGGTGCATACCGGGTCCCGTCCTCACACGGAACTGTGACCTGCTATAGGGGTCCTTCCTGCCCCACTCTTGTGGGCTTCTATTACACATTTTATCAAACCCGTCAGTCACACTGTAAGCTTTGTTTCACTCTTTGTGGCCAATGCCTCAAAACTGTATCTCTTCCAGTTTTCTTTGTAGCATTTCAGAGTTTAGAAAATGTATTTCCTTGACCTGTGTTCTGTTTATTGTGGAACTTGTTCTCCAGCTCTGATACTTTATTGCCACAGCACGAATTGTATAATGGTTCCAGTGTCTCTTCCATCCAGTCTGTTACGTGCTTAAGTAACACAGGAGAGGAGCCTGACTGTGCTTTAAGGTTTTCCTACCCCTGCTTTGCTTGTCTTCAATCAGGACCCCTCATCAAACACGACGTGCTCCCTCAGGTGTGGCCGGTGGGCAGCCCCGAGATGGCGTTTTCCACAGTAGACATGCCTGGGGGCAGCAGCCCGGACCCCAGAGCCGCCAGCCCCTGCAGCGGCACTGTGAATCCCTGTGGCTCTGGGGAGGGTAGTTTCGGGACTCTGAGTCCTGCACCTGCGGCCCCTCAGGTGTGGGTGCGTCAGAGAAGAGAGAGCTGTCTGTACACCGAGACTTGGGCGGACGGGTGACCCATCCTGTGGGAGGCCATACTCACCCAGCCGGTCTCAGGTCTTTTCTCTGCCTGCGTCCAGACGAAATCCGAGCCCTGTGGGGAGCAGATGGAGACATGAGAATGTGCAGTGCAGGTTGTCTGGCCCCGCCTGGCATTGGTCAGGCAGCCCGTGCTCCTCTGGCCAGGGCACCCTCACTGCAGGACCGGGGACTTACCCGGGACGGGTCCAGAAGCTGCTCTATCTGCCGGTCCTTCCTGGTATTTTCCTCCTCCAGGCGCCGAAGCTTCGTCCTCATCAGGTCCACGTCGCTTTTCTGCACGTGCAGCAGCTGCAGGGAGGGGGGACACTGAGCAGTGCGAGGCTGCGCCACGTGGCGCTCGCACGGGTCAGCCGCACCTCAGGTTGCTGGGAAAGGTAAGAAAGCTGATAATGGGCCTGACCAGGCGGTGGCGCAGTGGATAGAGCTTCGGACTGGGATGCGGAGGACCCAGGTTCGAGACCCCGAGGTCGCCAGCTTGAGTGGGGGCTCATCTGCTTTGAGCAAAAGCTCACAAGCTTGAGCCCAAGGTCGCTGGCTTGAACAAGGGGTCACTTGGTCTGCTGAAACCCGCCGGTCAGGGCACATATGAGAAAGCAATCAATGAACAACTAAGGTGCTGCAATGAAGAATTAATGCTTCTCATCTCTCTCTTCCTGTCTGTCTGTCCCTCTCTCTGTCACAACAACAATAAAAAGAAAGAAAGCTAATAAACGGAGCTCTGCTTCTGGAAACATGGGGTGCTCTCACTTTTCCCCATCCTGCTGCTTTGTGTAGCTCTGGGCGTTGTGGGGAACAGGCAGACCAGCTGGGACCTCAGAGGTTCCCTTTCACCACATGTACCCTGCATGGGGTACCAGCCTGGACAGCCAGTGGGCACAGACGAGAAAAGCCTCCTTCCTCTAACAGGGAAGGGGCAGCTGAACACAGCAGAGAACATACAGATGAGAACTGCTCTCCCCCAGCAGACAGAGCAGAAAACACGCAGCCCCAGTCCTGCCAGCAAAGGCTGGATGAGGAGCCCAGACCTCCTCCACCAGACAGGCTGCAGCAGGCGCCCAGCCCCCTCTCCTGGGGGAGGTGTCGGGGTGGTCAGACTTTCCATTGTCCAGTGGCAATGAAGCCAAACACACACACACACAACAACACAGGGAGGCTTAAATCCTAACCTATCAACAATTACATTAAATGTAAATGATCTAAACAGGGCAGTTAGAAGGCAGAGATTGGCAAAGTAGATTAAGAACATGACCCAACCACACTCTGTCCGTAGAAACCCATCTTAAATAATGAGAGAGGTAGGTCGAAAGTAAAAGGCTGAGAAAGAGATGCTATCGAAATGTGAAACTAGAGTAAAGAGGAAGCTCTGTTGGTAGCCGATAAAGCGGACTGAAGAGAACAGAACATTACCGGCTCAGAGAACAATGATCCATCAAGAAGACAACAACCCCAGATGTGAACCCACCAAACAACAGAGCTGCAGAACATGGGAAGCCCAGTGGACAGGATGAGAGCGAGATGGGAAAACGGGCCATGGTGGTGGAGACGTTAGCACCCTTCCCCCAACAGGTGACAAACAGCCACACGGGAAGTCAGTGAGGGTGCAGAGGTCAACCACACCGGTCCCCAGCAGGTCCTGACTGACACGGACACTCGCCTCTCTTCGAACACCCGTGGGACACGCACGGACAGGGAGCACACCCAGGCCTCAGAAAACCTCAGCAGATTCAAGGACGGGGTGGAATCACCCCGGCTGTTCTGTGGCCACAGTGGGATCGAACTAGAAGTCACCAATGACAGAAATAACAGGAAAACCTTTAAACTCTTAAATACTAAACAACATGATCCCAAGTCATCGCAAGTCAGAGTCCTGAGGGAAGTGACATCACAGAGTGACAGCACACGGAAACCTGTAGGAGACAGCAGAGCAGATCTGACGGGAAACATTATGGACAGACAGACACAGCAACCTGACAGGTCCAAGGAGGGGAAGGTCACACGCTGTGCGGTCCCATTCACGTGACATCACCAAGATGCCAAACACGGAGCTGGAGGGACTACCCGGGGCTGTAGGGCTGAGGGACGGCGGGCGTGGGGGGTGGGAAGTCTCTGAGGCAGGGAGTGCCCGTCTGGACGGCAGCGGTGGTCACTCGAGCCCACACGTGGTGACACGAGACAGCACCGTGCACGCACAGGGTGCGGCTGTCACTCCCCTGATGCAGACGCTGCTCCGCGGGACAGAAGAGGTAAGCAGCGGGGGCCACTGGGTGACGGAGGGCACAGGGACCTCTCTGTACTCTGTCTGCAACTTCCTGGAAACCTACGACTATTTCAAAACAAGCTTTTCACCAAGGCCAACGCCTGCTGCTCCCTCACTGTGCACTGGGCACGCTGCAGAAGCAGCACGTCCTTGGGCTAGTTTACTGAATTCACAATGACAACCCTACGACACGGCACTATCATTATTCCCATTTCTCAATGGGAAACTGAGGTATCACCTTAGAATAGCGGTTCTTAACCTGGGTTCTATCAACCCTAGGGGTTCGATGAGTCGGTCTCAGGGGTTCGGAGAAGCCTCTGCTGCGGAGGCCAGAATAAAGCAATACCGTCATTTGTTGTGAGCTCATGCACCTTGTTGGTTTTGTTCTTTGAGCAAGGGGATGTTCATGCACGGCTCATTTTGTGCACCCGTAAAAAAACATATACCTATGTCTTGATTTGGGAAAAAAATCATATTTTATTTATCACTAAAGAAGGGTTTGGTGAATGCGCATATGAAACTGGTGGGTTCGGTACCTCAAAAAAGGTTAAGAACCACTGCCTTAGAAAAACCACTCTTGATGCTGAAGACGCTGGAGCAACAGCGCCTACCAAAAATGCAGCTGCCCTCTCTGAGTGCAGGAGCCGGGGCTGTTTCCAACTGGAAACCCAGGGTGGCGGTTTGAATGAGGTCAGCATAACTTTACCCAGAGACCCAAGAGGGTGCCTTCCCAGAGCGTTTGCTGCGACGAGTATTCAGTTTTGGGGAGTATTCAGTATTCATACGGCCCCCCACCACAATAACAATTTTCTCTACAGTGCCCATGTTTGTTTAAAATCTCTGGGGACGGGAGTGTGCGGACTCAGTGGGCAGCATGTTCACTGTGAGGCAGCCCCTGTGGGCAAGCGTCCTCTCTGGTCTGATAGAGAAGGACTGTGACTTGCAAAGAGGCGCCCGGCCCGGTGCCCCTCAGGTGACATGGCTGTCCGCCTCCTCGTTATGCTCTGGGCGTGCTGGCTGCCAACGCCCTGCTTAGCCTCCAGTACCCGGACTGACCGCAGTCCCAGCCAGTCCATAGACAGACCAACATTATGGAAGAGAATGAACCCCGGTCATTTCTGCAGGGCGCAATCATGTGTGTGGCTAATGAAGACCCGTACGGTAACGTGTGATGAAGACGATGAGGGTGGTGACCAGTTTCAGTGCCATGTACACTCCAGGGAGGGGGAGACAGCGTGGGAGGCAGAAAACCTGGATGGAAATCCTGCTCCTGATACTGGTCAACCTGGGACAGACCGCCACCGTCTCTGAGTCTCAAGGTCATCGCCTCATGATAGGTGTAAGCTATGTCACAGAGCTCTTGTAGAGGTCAGCTGAGACAGGGCATGTGACATGTCCCGGAACACTGAAGACATACACAAACCGGGGTTATGGGCATGAGGCCACCAAGCGACCGTATGTGTCCCCAGTGTTCACAGAGAAGCAGAGTGCAGATACCATGGGTGCTGGGCCTTCCCTCACCAGGGTCCGCAGCCTGGGTGTAAACCCGACGTCACCCTAATGCGGGTCTGTCCCGGCACTGACCCCGACTTTCCCATCCGCGGGTGGGGAAGGCTTTCACTGCTTAACATCAGCAAAGAACAGACAGAAACACTACCTTCTTCAACCCGATGATCTCATCATACATGTCTTCCTTCTCTCTGTAGACAGGGGTCCCTGGGACGTGACCTGGAGGAAGACACACAAGCCGCTAAGAAGATCTGAAAAAGAGAAAGAATTCTTGGCTATATCTTCAGAAAAATCTGGAAGTTGATAAAAATTATCCTTAAAAAAAGAAAAGCAGAAATATTTCAACATGTTTCTGGCCGGACTACGGCCCCGTCCCCAGGAGGAAAGGGAAAATGGCGGTGATGTGACGACGTGGCGGGAGGAGTAAGAGAGCCCAGGACGGGAGCGGGACGGTGCGGGGAGCCAAGGGGACAGGCGACGGGTTTCGATTTTTTAAAACTATTATTTTTTTATTTTATTTTTTTACAGGGACAGAGAGAGAGTCAGAGAGAGGGATAGACAGGGACAGACAGACAGGAACGGAGAGAGGTGAGAAGCATCAATCATTAGTTTCTCGTTGCTGTTGCGACACCTTAGTTGTTCATTGATTGCTTTCTCACATGTGCCTTGACCGCGGGCCTTCAGCAGACCGAGCAACCCCTTGCTGGAGCCAGCGACCTTGGGTCCAAGCTGACGAGCTTTTGCTCAAGCTAGATGGGCCCGCGCTCAAGCTGGCGAGCTCGGGGTCTCGAACCTGGGTCTTCCACATCCCAGTCCGACGCTCTATCCACTGCGCCACCACCCGGTTAGGCACGATGTGTTTCCATTTTAAACAGCAAACAAAACAAAAAGGCAAACAAATAGTGCTCCCAGCAGATGACAGCCGTTCCGAGGTCCAAACTGCACTTGGGCTCCCCTGACACTAACACATCAGGACTCCGAGGTATTTGAGCTGAAACTACAACTCTTAATGTCAACGAGACTCCATGTGTAGGGAGGCCGGGGATGGGGTCACTGTCCACCTTAGGAATGCCACTTCTCGGGGCGGGAGGGGGAGAAGATGGACTTTCAGGGGTCTCTGCCCTCTGGACACTGGTACAGGACGCCCCAGATCTGACCCCGCTCTGCTCCCCCTTGGTCACGCCTGTCGCCTGCCCCAGGCTCACCGTTGCTGGCAGAACGCCGGAGGTTGGACCTCTTCATCCTCAGCGCCTCCGCCAGGTAGTCAGGAGAGCTGATGGGGGCGTGGGGGCAGGCACGCTCCAGGGTGAGGGCTGACTTCGGGGGTTGGGTGAGACTTCCTGCTTGGAAGGTGCGCAGGGGTTTAATATGGCAGGTACGAGCAAAGTACCATGGACGCTTTGCCTGTAATAATCAATCTTCCGGGCGCGAAGAAAGTGTGTCAGCCAGGCGACAGCGGCAGTCAGTGGTGACTGTAAGTGTTACAACAGCTGGCTCTCAGAAAGGAGGGAAGCCCTGACATGCCACCTTGGCCGTTCCCCCGGGAACCACAGCCAGTTCCTAGCTGCCAGTGTGCTGTCCACCAGCTCACAAAATTCCCAGCAATCTAACGGCTCTGCAAGCCAGGGGAGCTGGCTCCACACCGCGCCACCAGCAGGGCCAACGTGAGACCCAGAGGGACAGTCACACACGCAAACCACCAGAAACCATGCTCACGTGTCACGTAAAAACTAAGAGGCTCAATGTCCTCCAGACGGGTTTTCAACCACAGCTGGGTGGGTAGCTCTCTCACAGGCCAGCACAGAATTTCTGGCTGACCGGCAGGGGTCTGTGGACGGTCCCAACAAGTCTGATGAAAAACGACCTCAAATTGCCACCCACAGTGTCTACCACCCTCCTCTCGAGCCAGGAGGGTCTCTCTGGGGGACCCACGTACCTTGCTTTGAACTGCCCAGCCACAGCTTCTGGGGGGTTGCGGACATTCTGTTGCCGAGGGGCATGCTTGCTGCGGTCCGCAGAGATCGCCAGGATGCCACTTTTCTCGGCTTAGAGTGATACGGCGACTCTGAAAGCCAGTAATGGTTTTAGAGGGCAAACTACCCAGCCCCCTCAACCCACGCACTTTAGAAAGACAAAATGGTAAGACAAAATATTCATAAGGGCACAACAACTCTTGATAAAAACAAAAAGTATGACTATGATATGTAAACATACTTATGTTTGTTTAAATTTTGTTATAAAGAAATAACATAATGGGAAATTTATTTAAAAATATAAATACATAGCACCTGACTGGTAGTGGTGCAGTGGATAGAGCGCTGACTGGAACACTGAGGACCCAGGTTCGAAACCCCGAGGTTGCCGGCTTGAGCGCGGCCTCGCCAGCTTGAGCGTGGGGGTCACCAGCTTGAGCTTGGGGTCATCGACATGACCCCATGGTCACTGTCTTGAGTCCAAAGGTCGCTGGTTTGAGCAAGGGGTCACTGGCTCGGCTTGAGCCCTCTGGTCAAGGCACGTCTGAGAAGCAATCAATGAACAACTAAAGTGACACAACTACAAGTCCATGCTTCTCAACTCTCTCCCTTCCTGTCTCTGTCTCAACAACAACAAATATATATATCTGAGTCCATAATTCTACCAATGTTACAATATTTAATTCCCCATTCAACTTTTCCCAGATACACGTTTTTACATAGTTGCCAATAAAGTAAACGTAATTTTGTATCTTTCATACTTAAAGGCGTAAATGTTTTTCACATTGCTATGTACTAACAACATTTAGAACTTAATACTAAACTATCTAGAAGAAATAAAACAATGATACCTTTCCAGGGTGTTTATGAGTTTGTCATCAAAACAAGGGAAAGGTTTTGTGTTTTTTTTTTTTTATATTTTATTATTTATTTATTTTTTATTTTATTCATTTTAGAGAGGAGACACAGAGTGAGAGTGAGAGAGAGAGAGAGAGAGAGAGAGAGAGAAAGAGAGAAAGGGGGGAGGAGCTGGAAGCATCAACTCCCATATGTGCCTTGACCAGACCAGTGCAGGGTTTTGAACTGGCGACCTCAGTGTTCCCAGGTCGACGCTTTATCCACTGCGCCACCACAGGTCAGGCAACAAGGGAAAGGTTTTAACAATATTTTTTAGTCAGGGACTTCATCTCTTTAAATTTTGTAAAATATAACAAATTCATGCAAAAAACTATGTATTCAAAAAACAAGACTATATTTCTTTCCTTTTTCTTTTTTTTAAGTGAGAGGAGGGGAGATAGACAGATTCCCGCATGCACCTGACCGGGACCCACCGGGCAACCCCCATGTGGGGCTGATGCTCCAATCCATTGAGCCACTGGCTGTGGGCGGGGAAGAGAGAGAGGGAGGGAGGGGAACAGAAGCAGATAGTCGCTTCTCATGTGTGCCCTGACCTGGGATCGAACTCGAAATGTCCACAGGCCGAGCCAACGCTCTATCCACTGAAGCAACAACCTGCCAGGGCCTAAGTTTTCAAAGAACAAAACATTCTGGGTCTTTCTCCCAGAACAGCAGGGAGGCAGAACCTCTAAAAACCATTTTCTGAGCGAGACGAGATTCACAGGATGGGCGGCCTGGTCCTACTCACTCGGTGACGTGGGAGGAGGCTTGTGGAAACGGTTGCTCTTTGCTTTCTGAAAGAAGAAACGAGGAACAGCGTGCTGAGCCTCCTCACGCAGCCCCTGCCCCAGTTACAAAGCACTGGCGCGGTCAGCGCGCTCGCGAGTGGAAGGACAACGGGGGACGAGACTGACCCAGCGGGGACCGCGCAGGGTCCGAGTAAAACAGGAACACGGGGCCCACGCGTGCGCCAGGCTGAGCAGGGTTCCCAGAGTCCTGGTGGCGCTAGTCACATCACAGACATGGAGGATGCGGGACCTTAAATTCAGACTGAAGACACTGTGGTGGTGTGCCTGCCCACCCCACTGTCCTCAGGCCTAGAGTGCAGGGGTGGGACTCAGCCAGCGGAAACCCCGTGAATAGGGTGAGGGGGGCAGGGCTGGCGGAGGAGGGAGCCTGTTGGGAGGACTGTCCGGGGACAAGAAGGATGCCAAAGGCAGAGTTGGCACCGCTGACTGGGCTGTCCCTCCTCGAGGTCATGTGGCTGGAGAGTGACACACCCTCCTGCTGTTTCCTCATCTGCTTCACACCAGACAGGGACTCCCCGTCCCTTGGCTTCCAGCAAAGGCACTGATCTGTCCCTAACAGGCTGGATTTTACCTGGATACCTTGGGCTCATGCCCTCACCAGGACAGAGGGACAATTCCTATCCCTGCAGTGGCCAGTGGACTGTGAAGCTGTCCCGAGTCCACAGAGCTGGGGGGAGTGGAGGTTTGCGCGTGTCAGGCGCCCTTGATGGACTGCAGTTTGGCTGGAATTCTCCCAGCTGGAAAGCAACTCCCTTCTCTCTCTATTAGCACAGTGAGCAGGCCTCACTTTCCAAATAAATCCCAAGGGCTGAGAAGGGGCCACAAGGTGCCTTTGGACCCCAGACCTGCCCAACCCTGCTGTCTACACATCCTCGGGCCAGCGCCCGCCTGGGGACCTGTACCAGCCAGGACGTCACTGTGCAGCTACAGAAAGCGTCCTTTCTCCCACAGCTTCTTGGACCACCTCACCCTGAGCCCTGCTTCCTCCCCTTATGTGTCAGAATTTGGGGACGGGGGAGGTAGAGCCCAAACCAGATGCCTCAAATGTATTCTGCTCAGGACTGATTTCTAGGTAAAAGCTTTAAAATTATAATCACAGTTACATTGGAAGACTCATCACTTTTCAAATGCCGAATAGCACCTGGAATTTGTATTCTGGGTCCAAACAGAGCGGTGGTGGGGAGCGCCCTGCTGCACACGCGTGAGTACCGTGTGGGAGGAAAATCACCCGCCCCGGGACACGCGGTGGCCTCCTGATCACACTCACCGTCTCTGAGTCGGAGTCAAAGGTAATCACAGATAGGCTGTCATCTCCCTGCAGAATGAGAGGCAAACATAGAAACTTCAAGGCACCTGCTTGGCTCCCAACAGTCACACTCACACACAACACACACACACACACACACACACACACACACACACACACACACACTAATAGCCCATCCACACTGCTGAGGCGGAAATCCAGAAAACCAGACCCAGAGTAAACTTGGAACATTGGGAGCAGGCTGCAGGCTGCTCAGGTGTGTCAGAAGTTGGGGACATACGACAAAGACCCCTCCCGTCGGGCTGCTCTATCTAGTCTGTCATCTCACAACATAAGAAGCTACTTTTCAAAGAGGAAGGAGCAGCAACTGAGGCCGTATAGACAACAGGCAGGTCTTCCAGATGGGGCAGGAACCTGTGCCTTGAAGGACAAGCAAGACACTTCAGCTGCTCCCAGGGGCCAGCGGCACGGAGCCCTCCCCTGGGTGAGCTCTGTAAGCGCCGCTGAGCACTGCCCAAGGGAGCAAGGTTCCCTTTGCCTGGAACCTTCCAGAAGCTTCCCACTGGTTCTGGAATAAAATTCAGACTTTCTTTCTGCATGGTCTGCGAGGCTCTCCGTGGTTAGGCCCGTCCATGCCCCCACCTGAAGACATGGAGCACGCTGCAGCTTCCCATGCACCGGCTGGTCCTTCTGCTCCAGATCCTCCAGCGCATGGGGGAATCCCCCAGAGGAACTGTTCCTGACACCCAGTCTAAGCAGCCCTTCCAACCCACCTCTGTCCACAGGCCCCTTGCATTTTCCGCTTTCAGACATGTCTCAATGATCTGTTGATCGCCTTGTTCTCCCCCTGCTGGAATGCAGCTAATCCGCAGACATCCAGCAGGGAAGCTCCCTGCGCCAAAAACACTGGGTAGAGAGGAAGGGCTAAAAGACGGCCTGTCTCTCCCAGCTCCTCCAGGAAGCCTTCTCTGATCAATGCTGGGAAGGGCCCTGTTCCTGAGACTTGGGTTCCCTCCCTCACACCCGGGATGGCTCCGCTACTGGACCCAGTCCCTTGCCTCGCCCCGGAGACACCGGGTGGGCGGGCATTTACACAGTCACCCGGCGGGCCGCGATCGATGGCACCAACGCACACACCTGGCCTCGCAGACGCCGAAGCGAGAGCGCTGCGTCCAGGAGGGCTTCCTGGAAGCGGTGGCCTGTGCCAGGGCGGGCGAAATTCAGAGTTGCTGGAGGCTGGGCGAGCGGCGCCGAGGTCCGGCCGGCCGCACGCACGCGGACGGGGGCCGGTGGTCCGCTCTTATGCGGTGACAATCATGGCAGCTGTCACAGGCGGCCGCCGGCCATCCGCCCCATCCTCCGGCCCGCGGCCCGCGGCTCGCGCCCCGGCCGGCAGACCCTGCGACCCGGAGGGAGCAAGGAGGCCCGCCCGTGCGCCCACACGCTTACCGTCTCCGAGGCCAGATCCCCGGTGCCCAGCGACATGGTGGCGATGCTGCGGGGTCCGCGGTCCGGTTCTGGGGCTCCGCGGGCCGCCCGGCGGCCTGCAGCCTCTGGGCGCGCCTACGCGCCCGCTGCGACCCCGCTGCCATGGCAACCGCGCGGGCCCGCGGAGCCCCGGATGTGGTTTGCCGGGACGACCGTGCGCGTGCGCCGCAACACTTCGCGGGCCGACCGGTCGCACTCCCTGCGGTGTGGGGCGGAGAGAAGCCCGTGGAGCTGAACAGATTTGCAGGCTGCGTCCGCGTTCTTCCTCTACAGGCTCCGCTGGTCACCAGAGCAGGACACGACTAAGTATTTATTAGGTTCACGCTGAAAGGCGCAGGGGCTGGTGCCCTGGCACGGGCAGGCTGCCAGCTCTGAACGTCTGGAGACGGTCAGAAAACCCTCCTCCTTGAGCACCTGGCTAGGGTTCTGATCCAGCCCCAGGGACCGCAACAAAAGCATGGTCTCTACTGCGCTCCCTGGCTATGACGAAGATACTTAGGAGCATGGGGTTCCAAACTTCGTGTGTTATCATTATCAGCGAGGATGGTTTGCTCTTTCTCTTCACACAGGTGTCCAAGCACAGAAACTCTGTTGCCTCCCCCCCTGCCTTATTTTTCCAGTCACCTGACGTTGATTACCTACAGGAGCATTCCGTGTCTGGACTGTCCGCTTTGTGGGGCAAGGGCTTTGATTTGCTCACGGCTTGTTGTGTGTCCTTCCCTTGAAACAGGGTTTGGTACACAGCAAGTCACATGACTTCTTTGTGCCTTTATTTTCTGTGCTGGCACCGCAGTGAAGAAGAGGGTTGTCGTGAGGCTGCAATGAGTCCACCTCAGACCGGTTGCTTGTTAGAGTGACTGCAATGGGGCTGTGTTATTATTATGATGTGGTGACCACAGGAAGGAGCCCTCCCTCCAGGTGGTGCATCGTACTCTAGCAAAGAGAATGTCTGGCAGGTTCTAGAGCTCTAGTTCTGGCCCCAGCACCTGTACTATGGGACTACCACCGGTCCTCAGTTTCCTCAACTGTATCACAAAGGGGGAGAGCCACTCGGTGGTGTTCCCAGGAGCAGGCAAAGCTGAGCTGGTTAGCGGTCAGGAGCCCAGGTTTTTCAGCCTTGTTGTGGTCTCCTTGTCTGTAACACGGGGACAGTTGCAGGGCTTTTGCTGTCACCAAAGGAGAGAACAGAAGTGAAACTCAGCACAGTGCCCGGTACACGGTAACCACTTCCAACAATGGAAGCTACCAGGTAGCCCTTTGCAGCTAGCTAGCTAGTCTGACTACTTGAATGGTATTTAAAACAGCAAATTTTAATTTCTTCTGAAACAATCCACTTATTCACGGGCACGCCTCCTCTGCTCTCTGAAGCCCTGTTTCCTGAGTGGTGTCAGGAAGGAACTGCACCCCGATATCTGGTTCCTTATTTAGATGTTCTCTGGTGCATCCTCAAAGAAACTCCACACTCTTCCCTGAGCCACCACCAGAGTTGTTTGTAAAAGGTGAATCTTACCAGGCCTCTCACCTGCTTGCTCAACAGCTTGCATTTGCTTCCTCGGGATGTTGTCTGTGTGGCACACCAGGGCTTTCTAAACCAAAGGGTTATGTAGTAAATTATGTATGCAGGTGTACCTCGCCCACTCCCAGGGCTGCACAAACTCCCTGTCCTCCCTGCCTCCACTGTTTCGATTATTTTCTCTCATTTAATTATAGAGACAGTACCTTTCTGCTACCTTTTATCTGCCGTTCCTAATTCTAAAAACTTCTGAAAATGTTCATAACTCATATTGTTATCAAACACCTGTCCTGACTTCAACTCATTCATCGACAGAATCTAGGGTTTATGCCATGTGCAGGGTATGTTGGTTGAGTGCATTGCATTATGGGGTGCAGCATCAGACCCTGCTGGGACTGTCATCTCCTACCACAAAACTTTCCCAAAATCTGAACTCCTCTGAGATCTGAACCGTCTGTCCTCAGAAGTTTCTGGTAAGGAATTGTGGACCTTATCATGTATATATATAACATTCGACTTTGGAGCCAAATCTGAGCAGAGCCAGCTCACTCGCTTTGAGATCTCAGAAGTGAGCCTCAGTTTCCTCATCTGGGGGGTGTCCATAGTTCCCACCCTTCTAGAGCTGCTGTAGGATCACCCGAGTTCATATTAAGTGAAGCACTTAGCACAGTGCTAGCTAAGAGATCCCCCCTCCCCGGACTTACTGAATCAGGGGAACACTGACGTCCCCATTGTACAAGGAGGAGTCCCCAGTTCAGGGAATGTAACAGAGCAGTTCAAACCTTTTCACCCAAGTGGTTTGAAGAGGCCCCGGAGGGTGAGGATCAGGAAGAGGGGTTGTCTGGAGTGGTTTCGCCTATCAAAATAAATGTTTTTAAAGCTCCCTTTTTATTTTGATACTGTTGGGCAGATAAAATATAGTATGCTCACTTTGTTAAAGATGGCGCTGCCCACATGGAAGCCCGTCACCCAGGTGATATTATTTGCCCTTATGCTTGGGATGGGTGTGGGGGAAAGGCTGTAATGTAAGCAGGCCAGGTCGTTATAGCCTAAGGCTTAGTTTTAAGAGTAAGCTCTTCTCCACACCCTTGACTGGTTGGATAATGTAGGGTGGTGCACTCTCCTGAAGAATCCCATTATACAGAGACTTCCTTGTTTGTATAATTGGATTAAAGGTTTTGATTCTAGAGTATAAAGTGGGAGAGACCAGTAGCTTGATCTCTCTCTTGGTTCCTGAGGTATTAGAGAGTAGAGCAGAGTAAGGCCACAGGAAGGCCAGGAGAAGCAGCCGAGACGGCAGAGTGCTGAGGAAGAAGCCAGTTTGTTAAGAGTTTGTGAGGAGGAGATGGGGAACAGAGGTGAATAAGTCTGGTGAGCTAGAAACCTTTGATTCTAGGAAACTCGGATAAGTCAGTAGCTTTGTGAGCACTGAATGTGTGGGTTTTGGAGCCCAGTGTGTGTTTTTGCTTGCTCGCCGGGTGCAAGCTAGAATTAAAGCTGATGGCTCACCAGTTCTTGGCTCCGGTGTTTCATTGCCATCTGTCCGAATCCAATGCGAACCTGCACGGGTCAGGTGGCTGTGATCCCGGCCTTGACTACTGGCTTTACAGATACACTTAGGAATTCTGCTTTCTATTTCCTTATACCTGGTGTTTCCCCCCAAATGTGGCTGAAACACTGATTCGCCGTAAAGATGAGCCATGTTTTTTATGTTTTTTTTTTTTTTTTAAAGACACATTTATGGCCTGACCTGTGGTGGTGCAGTGGATAAAGCATCAACCTGGGAACACTGAGGTCACCAGTTCAAAACCCTGCACTGGTCTGGTCAAGGCACATATGGGAGTTGATGCTTCTAGCTCCTCCCCCCTTTCTCTCTCTCTGTGTCTCCTCTCTAAAATGAATAAATAAAAAATTAAAAAAAATAATGTATTAAAAAGACACATTTATTCAGCGTCATAATCAAACTATTACATTTAGCAATCAACAGCATGGGTGTAAAAAAAAAAAAAAAGAAAAGAAAAGAAAAAAAACTACATTAAAAACCCTTGTTGGAATGCTTTACACTTTCCACAGAACAGAAACTAAAATAACCTGTTATACAATTAGTTACAAATACAGTCGAGTTTTTTTTTTGCCCATTCACATGAGTATTGTCTAAAACATGTCTTCTTTGTAGCAGCTAGGCCCTGCCACCACTGTGCTTGGCTGAGTTCACAAATCTGTTGTAACCTGTAGCTTCCCTGTCACTTCTCTGGCTCTCCTCTCCTGCTGAGCTTTGTTTCCTGGCAGTAATTAAAACCTTCTGCCACTGCCATAGCTACTGCTGCTGCTGCTGCTGGAACCACCATAGATACCTTGGTTTCGAGGTTTGGCAAAGTACTGGCCTCCGCCACCATAGGGACCATAACTTCTGCCCCCAAAGTTTCCTCCCTTCATGGGTCCAAAATTTGAAGATTGATTGTTGTAATTGCCAAAATCATTGTAGCTTCCGCCACCTCCGAAATTGCTTCCATCGTTACCAAATCCATTATAGCCATCCCCACCGCCACCGTATCCACCTCCACCGCGGCTGCCTCCAAAGCCACCTCTTTGGCTAGATGAAGCACTAGCCATCTCTTGCTTAGATAGGGCTTTCCTTACTTCACAGCTGTGGCCATTCACAGTATGGTATTTCTGAATGACAATCTTGTCTACAGAGTCATGGTCATCAAAGGTTACAAAAGCAAAGCCTCGCTTTTTGCCACTGCCTCGGTCAGTCATAATTTCGATCACTTCAATTTTCCCATACCGCTCAAAATAATCTCTTAGGTGGTGTTCCTCAGTGTCTTCTTTAATACCACCAACGAAGATCTTTTTCACGGTTAAGTGGGCACCAGGTCTTTGAGAATCTTCTCTTGAAACAGCCCTCTTTGGTTCCACAACTCTTCCATCCACTTTATGTGGCCTTGCGTTCATGGCTGCATCCACCTCCGCCACGGTGGCATAGGTGACAAACCCAAAGCCTCTGGAACGCTTGGTGTTTGGATCTCTCATCACCACGCAGTCTGTGAGCGTTCCCCATTGCTCAAAATGGCTGCTCAGGCTCTCATCGGTTGTTTCAAAGCTCAAACCACCAATAAAGAGCTTCCGCAGCTGTTCTGGCTCCTTGGGAGACTCTGACTTAGCCATGATGACTGCAGGAGAATAGACTTGAGCGACGCTTACTCCGCGACGTCCACCAGCAGAAAGGCGTTTTTTACGTTTTTATCCACTGGCCTTGAGAACCCCAAGCACACAGCTAAGGGGTTTTGAAGCCAAATAAACACGGACTTGACCTCAAGAATGACGGTACCTCTTCCGCCCTTCGTCCCCCGCCACCGGCGGCCCAGACCGGAGGTCCCTCGGTTAAGCAAGTCACGCCCCTTCCGGGAAGGCTCCACCCCTTTCAGGGAAGCCCCGCCTTCCGGGCGCAAGGCCGGTTGGGCGCTTAGGACTGTACCATTAAATATCCCGGGGGGGACGGTCTTGGGTCGGGGAGAAGGGTTCGGAGTCACCTTGTCTCCAGAGCTCTTAAGATTGGTTTCGTTACTCACGTCCGTTGTTTGGATGCTCCGTCCATGGTCTCCGGGGGGTTCTCACGGTTCCCCACACCAGCCGAGGGCGTCCTCGCCCCCCTGCAGCCCTGGAGGGTGGTGCGGTCCGGGGCGGGGCCTGAGGGTGGGGGCGGGGCCACGGCGGCGGACGTTCGCGGAGCTGGTGAGCCGCAAGCTGGGGAGGGGTCGCGGTCTCTGCGGCGGGCGGGGCTGGGTCGGAACCGCGGGCAGGGTCCCGGGGAGCAGCCTGGGCTCGGCGTGCGCGGTCCGGGCTGGGTCCCCGCGCCGCCGCGACCCTCTAGCCCAGTCCGCTTGTGGGCCTTCTGCTCGGCACCCGCGGTGGGCTCCACAGGCCTCATACTGACCCCCCAACTGCAGGGGGCGCTCTTCCTCGGCGGACCCCGCACTTCAGGGGGCACTCTTCCTCGGGGGACCCCTCACTTCGCCCGGGGTAGACAGACAGATGGACCCCCAGCCTAGACAGACCTCCTGACCTCGGCAGACCCACTGGTCACCCTTCCCCCACCCCCGTCTCAGAGCCGCCCCTGACCCCAGGCTGTTCACAGATGACCGCACTGGGGGTGCACATTAATGCGTTTGCACGAGGGTGCCCGGCCCCGCCCGCAGGTGCACACCCGGCCCGGCCCGGGGTGGGGATGGGGGACCGACGCACCCCTCCCTCCGGCCACAGCGTGGGCGGATGCGGATGCGCTTGCCCTGTACACGTGGCTGCCCCGCAACGTCCCCACCCCCTGACTGGTGGCCCACCCGCACGCAGCCTAGGTGAGCATCCTGCTCTCACCTACCCGCCAGGGTCCGAGGTGGGCAGCGTGGAGCTCCTGCGGCCTCGTGGTTCCCACTAGCCCGACTCCCTGCAGCCCCTGGGCTGGGACTCAGGGCCCTGCTTGTTCTCTAGAGCATCTCCATCCAGCCCCACCCCAGCCTCGGGCTTTGCTTCCATCCCACCTGGCCACCCGGCCACCTAGCAGTTCTGGGGCCTGAACAGGCATGGCGGCTGCTTGTGACTAGGGCTGCTAGCCCTGACGTTTCCTTTGCAGGAACCAACCCCCTCCCTCCCCTGGCGTCGCCATGGACCCCGAGTGCGCCCGGCTCCTCCCGGCCCTGTGTGCTGTTCTGGCAGACCCTAGGCAGCCGGTGGCAGACGACACCTGTTTGGAGAAGCTGCTAGACTGGTTTAAAACTGTCACGGAAGCAGGTACAGGAGAGGGTGCTGTCCTAGGCTTTCTCCTGAGGCCAGAGGATGCCCCTCTGGTTGGTGGCCTTCCTTCAGACCCTAAAGATTCCCCCATCCCCCACCCCGTCCTTCCCCAGCTACTTGGGGACACTGAGGGAGTGATCAGGAGAGCAAGAGTGAGAACCGGAGCTTGACCTTCTGGCCCATTCCGGCCATGACTCAGGCCTCGGGCTCAGTGTGTTTGGTGGCTGCCGAGGCCGTGGGCAAACATGTTTTTGTGCTCAGTGCATTTTTGTTGTCGTCTGTTTACTCAGCAAACATTTTCTTTCTCTCTCTCTGGTAATGAAAGTAATACCTATTCTTTACGCAAAACTTTGACACCTCCGTCATCCTCTCTCCTGCCAGCCTTTATATCCTCTAACACATCATAAAGCGGTGTTTTTCTTATCAGAACGAGGTTGCACTGCAGCGCAAGGAGGCGTCTTGCGGTTTCTCCCTTCCTGTTTTCCGCAGGGGGGCACGCTGATACATTGTGTCATTCACGGGGCACGTTGATACATTGTGTCATTCGCTGTAGGTTGTTAATGCAGTACTTATGTTGTACTTGAGTTCCAGGCATTTAATCATTTCTTTTCCTCCGTTCACAAATTGTTATTTAACTTTTTTTTTTTTTTTAGAAAATTTATTGATTTTAGGTAGAGAGAGACAGCAAGAAACATGGATTGGTTGTTTCACTGACATTCTATCTACATAGTTTCACATGTGTTCCTTCAAGGGTCTGTCCTTCTTGCCCACTTGTTTGCTTCGTTTCTGTGAGGTGTGTAAAAACCTCACACTAAGATTCTGAAGTCAGCAGTTTTTCTTTGGAAGCCTTTTTCATTTTTCCTCCTTCTTTTCTATACCTTGGAGTTAGGTTAGGTATGAGCAGACTTAGACTGTTAACACGCCTTCTGGGGTTGGTCTCTAAACAACGGCTCTCTTTTCTAATGCACCGAGAATGGTTTTTCGCTTTGAAGTCAGTTTTTTACTCTTGCTGCACCAGCTTTTTTTAAATTTAGAATTTGCCTGCTGTCTCTTCCCACCACTTTGTCTGGGCCTGTCCACGTGTCACGTCTCATTGTGTCCCCTAAGGTGCTGGCCGGGGCCCTTCGTTTCGTCTGAGCAGCTCTTTTGTGTCATGGGTTGAGTTGACTTGTATTCAAGCCTGTTTTCACCCTATTCTTCTGCGTGTCTCCCATGTTCTGTCTTTGCTCCTCTTTCCTTGTTTTTCTGCCTTCCACCGGATTGGTAAAGCTTTCTAGTTTTTCCCGACTCTTTCTTCTGGCCTTGAAGTTGCGTGTTCCACACACACACCCAGAGGTGAGAAGCAGTGAGGCAGAGAGACAGACTCCCTCATGCACCCGACCAGGATCCACCCGGCATGCCCACCAGGGGGCGATGCTCTGCCCATCTGGGCTGTTGCTCTGTTGTAACCGGAGCCATTCTAGCACCTGAGGTGGAGGCCATGGAGCCATCCTCAGTGCCCGGGTCAACTTTGCTCCAGTGGAGCCTTGGCTGCGGGAGGGGAAGAGAGAGACAGAGAGAAAGGAGAGGGGGAAGGGTGGAGAAGCAGATGGGAGCTTCTCCTGTGTGCCTTGACTGGGAATTGAACCCACGACTTCCACACGCCGGGCCGATGCTCTACCAGCCGGCCAGGGCCTCCACAGGTGTTCTTTAGTGACCTTCCTCCCAGGCGAACTCAGTAGAAGAGTCGCAGGTGGCGGAAAACCTCCGTCTTCTGTCCGAGGGGTCTGAGGGTCTGAGCACAGTACTCCCCCCAGCACCATCTCCCAGATGGTCGTAGTCTGGTGTCTCTCTGAGTCCGTCTTGTTTTAAAACCCTTCAGAAGTCATTCCTAACTTTTCAAGTTGACACTTTTTAGATTCGCCCAGGTGTCTGCTGGTCTCTGCTTCTTCCTCCTCCCCTTTCCCTCCCTCTGTCCATTTCCTCCTTAGGGAAGCTCTTGCAGCCGGGGCCCCTCATGGGGGCCTCTCCTCTGCCTCCCCCCACCCCAGGTCCGTGAATGGCAGCGTAGATGAGTGTAGAATTTCAGGTGCCGGGCTGGTACACTGGACTTCCTTGCTTTGAGTGCTTTCAGTTTAAGGAAAAGAGTGTCTATTTGAGAGGGGAAGATGTTTTCTTGTTTAAACCTGGACCTCTCCTGCGTGATCAGCAAGACAGACCCTCTTTTTAAGGTCTGTTGGCCGTTTGTCCGTCCCGTCTGTGTTCCCTGTCCCTGTTGAGGTCTGTCCCCATGTCGAATTAAGTTGTGAGTCCTTCACTGCACTTGCTGCAAACTTGTTCTCCACTTAGACTGCTAAACCCCACGGCTTGAGAGAGAGGGGTCTGGGAGTTGCCGGAAGAGCGGTTTTAGGGGGGTCCGTGTAGTGCTGTGCCCCTGGTGAGGCGCCTCCTGGCGGGGCCTGTGTCCAGGGTCCAGCCTGCTGCTGTTACAGGACATTCCCTGCCTGGTCGAGCTGCTGTTCCAGGTGCTGAAGCCCCAGGACCTGAGCCCCGGAGTGCTCTCCTTCAGTCTCCGCCTCGCGGGCATCTTTGCCGCCCAGGAGGACTGCTTCCAGTTCCTCCAGGTGAGCCTGGGTCCTCCCACCCGAGCGGCCCGCCGACAGTGCGTGGCTCTCTCTCCTGCAGGTGCACAAGGCAGGGGTGGCTGTTCACCACCGCCGAGCCTCCCAGACGGGCTTCCCTCGCCCCCATGTCTGGTAAAGGGTTTGAAACAGGCTTCAATACAGCAGGGCCATCCGGGTGGGGGGTACCTGGAGGTAGGTGGTGCCCTGGCGGACCCCACGTGCCAGGGTCAGCAGTGCAGGAGGCTGTGGAGACCACTGGGGGTCCTGGAGCCCAGAATGCCATGGCCAGAGGTGGGCCTTTGTGGGTGACGCTGGTGGCGCTGCTTGTGGGGGAGGATTTCTGAAGTAAACCGCGGCAGGACTGATGGACCTTCACGTAGTACCCGGCGCTGGGGCCTGCCCGCTGCCCCCGGAGCACGGTGGCCTGGGCCTCTGCCTTCAGCACGGGGGTGGGGCTCCTCAAGGTCGCGTCCAGTAGAAGAGCCATCTCTAACCTGCCTGTCCCCGGGCGAGGGGCCAGGTCCCCACCTCCTTCTCCACTTCCAGCAGGGGGAGTTGCTGCCCGGGCTCTTTGGGGAGGCAGGCCCCCTCGGGGGAGCGGCCTGGACCGCACCCACAGTGCGCAGCGGCTGGATCCAGGGCCTGCGCTCCCTGGCACAGCACCCCAGCGCCCTGAAGTTCCTGGCCGACTTGGGTGAGTGCCCCCGCCCGCCTGTGCCTTCCCACTGTGGCCTCACCGCACCTCGTGCTGTGTGGCCCCCGGGAGATCCCTGCACCTTGCTGGGCACTGTCCTCTCGGAAAGTGGCCGCGATAGCAGGGGGCTGTTGTGAGGAGCACAAGGGTGACCAGGGATTAGAGGCTCGCAGGTGAGACCCAGCAGCAGGAAGGGCTTTGGGACTAATTAGGAAGAATCAGGTTTCTGTGGGTTTAAAGCCGCAGTAAGCACGTGGTGCTAATCACCCCATGACACTCCAGCTCTGGTGCTCTGGCTCCTGGGCAGTGGGCGCTGGGCCCCTGCGAGCCCCTCGGCAACTGGTGGCGTTCAGGTTCCTCCCCTGAGGCTCTGAACTCAGCTGATGAAGCGCTTGGCACCGGCCAGGCTGCTGTGGTCTCCTGCGCACCCTGTCCCAGCCGAACCCTGTTTCCTCTCCCTCCCCAGGGGCCCTGGACACCGTCTTCTCCCTGCAGGGAGATTCCAGCCTGTTTGTGGCCTCGGCAGCTGGGCAGCTCCTGGTGCACATCCTGTGTCTGTCTATGCAAGGCCATGCCGGGGGACAGCTCAGCCCGCAGGCTTGTGACTGGCCGGCGTGTGCCCAGAAAATCGTGGGTCACATCGAAGAGTCCCTGTGCTCCACCGCCACCCCACGGGTCACGCAGGCCCTGAATGTCCTGACCACCACGTTTGTGCACTGCCACAGCCCTTGGACACAAGTCCTTTGGGTACAGCTGAGTCCCCTCGTGGCCTGTCTGCTCGAGAAGGACCCCGTCCCAGCCACACACTCGCTGGTGGACCTCCTCCTCAGTGTGGCCCGGTCAGGTCCCCAGGGGCACAGCCTTGGCGGGGGTGGGGGGAACCGGGCACTTGCTTTCCCTGGGACGCCTCAGGGTGCTGTTACTCCCGGGGCTGTGCCTCGCCTGCTCCCCAGGAGCGCTGCCCCGATGGCGGGAACACCCGAGGGGCTGTCCACTTGGAAGGACCTTCGGTCTCCACTGGGAAGGCACAGCCGCCGGGTGGGGCAGTCCCTCTGGGAATTGCGTGGACTTTGGTAGTGGGGCAGGAATAATGTTCTCTTTCTGGGTCCTTCTCTGCAGTTCTCCCGTGTTGAGTTCTGACTGTGGCCTGTGGGTGATGTTGGCACAGACTCTGGGCTGTCTGAGCCCCACACAAGCAGGACCGCTGGCTCTGGGAATCCTGAAACTACAGGACTGGTGAGCACGGGGTTCATGGTGTGGGGACAGGCAGGGGTTCTTGAGCTTGACTGTCGTGGTCGGGAGCTCCAGAAGCCAGAGGACCGTCCGAGGCTGCCGTCTGGGGCCTGCCAGGCAGGGTGTTGCCAGGAGGCTGCTGTGTGGGGCCTGCCAGGCAGGGTGTTGCCAGGAGGCTGCTGTCTGGGGCCTG
This sequence comes from Rhynchonycteris naso, assembly GCA_037038555.1. Classification (NCBI taxonomy): domain Eukaryota; kingdom Metazoa; phylum Chordata; class Mammalia; order Chiroptera; family Emballonuridae; genus Rhynchonycteris; species Rhynchonycteris naso. Next base: position 131,569,255 of record CM073003.1, on the reverse strand, counting down.
CCAGGCAGGGTGTCGCCAGGAGGCTGCCGTCTGGGGCCTGCCAGGCAGGGTGTTGCCAGGAGTGTGTGGGCTGTGGCTTCCACGCTCTCTTCTGAGAAAGTGACTTTTTCCAACAAGAGAGCCACAGGTTCTGCAGGGATAAGACAGGTTCCTGGAGCCTCTCCCCAGAATCGGGCGGGTTTGTGCCCAGGACTCACCCCTCTGCTACCCTCTGCCCCCTCCCAGGGACCTTCGGTGTGGGCTCTGGGCCACCATTGTGTGTATACCCCAGGGTGGGTACTAGGGGCTGTGGGGCAGTGCAGGGACCCGGTGAGCAGGAGCAGCTGGACAGCTCCTGGCAGGAGAGGGACATCTGCCCCTCCTGAAAGTGTGCCTGGGGCCCAGAGAGGCGGGGAGGACGAGAACGTCATTCCGGAGTTCCGGGCGAGTGAGCACTGATCGGTTGGCCCAGGCTGGGTGAAGGTGGTCTCAGGGCTCTGGACGTTCCACGTTCAGAGAAGGAGGTGTCCAAGGGGTGGAGGATGGGTGGCCAGCCTGGCCTCACCCTGCCCCGGGCTGACTGCGCGGGCAGGCTGCGTTCCAGGAGGTAGGATCTCACGTCTGGGCTGAGTGGAAGGCGAAGCTTCCAGGAATGCTCCCCGGGGTGGGGCTCCATCCCCATGGCCCTGAGCAGGCACTGTCCACCAGGGCAGGTGTGTCCAGACTGCCTCGGGCGTCTCCTAGCAGCTCCCACAGTGCCACTCTGCCAGCCTGGGTGCTTGTGGCAGGGCCTGCAGGGAAGCTGTTTCTCAAGAAGCATCAGATGCTGGGCTCTCTCCCCTTGCCCCAGACATTCAGGGGCTGTTAGGGGACGAGCCAGCTGGCCTCAGGTCGGGCAGCGCTCACCACGTTCTCTGTTCTCAGCCCACAGGAACTGAGGACACAGGCCTCCGATGTCCTCTTCCAACCCCTGGCCTGCGTCCTGCAAGCTGCCGTGCAGGCCCCCGAGCCCCCAGGTACTGTTGGCATGGGAGGACGGAGCCCTTGGGTCAGGGCAGGCTGGTGGGCCACAGGGTACTCGCCTCCCCAGCTTCAAGAGAACGTGGCGGGCTGCAGGCCACTGTCCATCTAGTTGTTTCCATGTCCTCGCCCCAGAGTTAATGGGCAGCGTGGCCGCCAGTGGGCACTGTGATGGCTCCAGAGTGTGAACTCCTTCTCCCCCACCCGGTCCTGGCAGGGTGGTGGTTCCTGAGCCAGACGGGACGTGGGCCTGGCACTGGTCTGCCCAGGCTGTCTGGGTTCTGAGACTCGTTGTTGTAGCCTCACGACAGTTAGAGGATTCACAGGGGACCCGGGTTGTTCTGTATGGTCCATGTCGAGTGTAGAGATGACTTTCCTGGCCAGCAGTAGCCAGCTCAGGATTGGGTTATGGGTCAGTGGGGACTCACTGCGTGAGAGCCCTGCAGACAGGTTCAGACCCCAGCTCTGGTCGGCTGGACATCACCCTGGATGAGCCACCCGGTCCTCGTCTCTGCCGCAGGGTGGTGGCGAGGCCCGTGCGGCCATGTGGGCTGTGCCTGCTAACCGGGAGCTTTCTGGTTCGACCTGCAGCCTTGCTAGCCGGGCCTGCGGAGGACTCGGCAGTGGTCAGTACGCTCCTGTCCTCCAGATCGGCCTGTGTGGGTCTCCTGTGCCAGACCCTGGCCCACCTGGAGCTGCTGCAGCCCGTGGTAGGTATGCCCTGGCCTGTGTCCCCACGACGGGCAGCAGGCGAGTGGCCTGCACTGACCCTCTCGCCTCTCCCAGGCCCCCTCGCCCTGGCCCCAGGCGCCCCTTCTTCGGGCTGCAGTGACAGTCCTGCAGCTGTGCAATGGCTCAGCTGTCCCCGCCTCTGATGTGGGGGGCCGCCTCTGTGTGGTCCTGGCCGGCTGCGTCCGGGTCCAGCGAGCGGCCCTCGATTTCCTGGGGATGCTGTCCCAGGGGACAGGTGAGGAGAATGTGTTCTCTTGTGCACTCGGGGTGTGAGCGAGCCCCACCGCTCCCTTCTCCTTGCTGCTCAGAACCAGCCGGCCCTGGTTCTGTTCTCTGCCTGTCGCCTGGGTCGCGGGTTCTGTTCCCGCTTCCCGGGTCTGACGCACACCGACCCGCGGTTCCCCCCCACGTCTGTCTCAGGCCCCCGAGAGTTGGTGACGCAGGTGTTTGCCACCCTCCTGGATTACCTCGAGAGCCCCGACTCCAGCCCCACGGTACTCGCCCGGGGCCGGGGCAGGGAGGTGGGAGGCAGAGTGGGGGACCCTGCCACCTTCGTCGGGGCCAGAGTCGCTTCTGGAGTGAGTGCAGTGAGATTCACAGGCCCCCGAGCAGTGTTGCAGACAGTGGACGCGAGACCCACGGACTCCGGGGGCGCTAAGGCAGAGGCCCCGGTAGTTTCTCGTGTCTCGGGGCGGAAATCGCATTTCCCAGGAGTGAGGTCTCCTCTCATTGGAGGCCCAGTCTGCTGCTTGCTGGAGCCACAGCCTCACGGAAAAGAAGCCCAGTGTCCCTTCTCCCCACAGCGGCCGCCAGCTGATGCCCGGGGCGGGAGCAGGAGCAGGAGCACAGGGGGGTGGACAGGGCAGGTGGGCGGGTGGGCGGCTGTCCCTCCTGGCCCTGCAGCACCGCTCTGCCTGCCCAGGTTCTGAAGAAGGCCTTCCAGGCCACACTCAGGTGGCTCCTGAGCTCACCCAAGTCCCCCGGCTGCTGCGACCTGGACCCCCACACCCAGCTGTTCCTCAGAGGTAACCCGGCCCCTCCCGGGGGTACCGGGAGGAGCCGCGGGGCTGGGGCAGGAGGCGGGCGGGTGGGCGCGGCCGGGCCACTCTGAACCGCCCTCCCGCCCCAGAGCTTCTCCCTGTGCTGCAGAAGCGGCTCTGCAGCCCCTGCTGGGAGGTGAGGGACTCGGGCCTCGAGTTCCTGACCCAGCTGACCAGACGGTGGGCCGGTGAGTCCTGGCAGGGCTGTGGGGTGGTTGGCCAAGCCTTGGCACCACGGTCACCTCTGGCTGGCTGTGGGAGCCAGGGCCGCTGAGGGTGCCCTGGGTGGGGGTGAGGGGGGCTGCAGCACCCTTGCTCACGCTGGGTGTGGTGGCTTTGACCCCCAGGGCAGGCCGGTTTCAGACAGGCGCTCCTGGCTTCAGAGGTGCCCAGGCTCGCCAAGCAGCTCCTGCAAGATCCTGAGAGTTACGTCCGAGCCAGTGCAGTGACCGCCGTGGGGCAGCTGTCCAGCCAGGGGCTGCACGCCACCCCTGCCAGCCCTGGGCACCCAGAAGGCCCACAGGTAGGAGGCGGTGGGGCCTGGGGTCAGGCAGGTCAGCCCTGACAGCTGTTTTGATGCTCAGCACGGGCAGTCTGGGGCAGGAGGCTATCGGGCATGTCCCCAGCGTGTCCCACTCAGCATCCCAGACCCTGTCACTTGGCTGCGGTCAGCCCCAGCTGACATCTGAGTACATGGAGGGTGAGGGGCTCTCCCTGCGTGCCCTGGTCAGCCTCCTGCTCTCTGTCCCCCAGAAGAGCCTGCGGCTGGACCTGCTGCATCTCCTGTCCGCCGACCCAGAGGGTTTCCCCCGGAGGGCCGTCATGCAGGTCTTCACCGAGTGGCTGAGGGACGGCCACGCGGAGCTAGCCGGGGACACGGAGTGCTTTGTGGCCAGGGTGCTGCAGGTTGCGAGCCGGGACCAGGACTGGGAGGTCCGGGGCCAGGGCCTTGAGCTTGCGCTGGTGTTCCTGGCGCAGACCCTGGGCCAGCCCGGCTCCCACTGTCCCTGTGCTGTGACTGCGCCTGAGGCGGTCCCCCCTGGCTGTGTGGCCCAGGCCCTGCAGGCGTTCTGCCGGGTGCAGCTCTTTGAGTTTGCCTTTCGAGCCTTGTTTGACTGTGACCGCCCTGTGGCCCAGAAGTCCTGTGACCTCCTTCTCTTCCTGCGGGACAAGGCCACTCCCTACGATGGCCCGCAGGAGGCAGAGGGCAGCCCCGACGTGGCCTCTGTGGAGGCCACCCTGCAGAGGTGGCGGGCAGGTGAGCAGGGCCCACCTCTGGGGCCCCTGGAGCCGGAGGCCGTGCTGGCCGTGCTGAGATCCATGGACCTGGAGGGCCTTCGGGGTGCGCTGGCCGAGAGCAGTGACCACATGGAGAAGAGCCCTCAGTCGCTCCTGCAGGACATACTGGCCACTGTAGGCATCCTGGGGGACAACGAGGCTGACTGCTACTGAGGCAGCCCGGTGGTGACCTCCCTGCCTCTGCTGCTGGGCCTTGTCCGTTTCTCAGGTCCCAAGGGTTCCGGCTCAGTGTGGCTGCGCAAGGTGCCCTCGGGGAAGCCAGGGCCAGGGGAGACCAGCAAGGTCAGAGTCACATGGTGTGATGTATTATTAGAGTAGTTTATTTTCTATTAAAAATAAATGTCACTCGACAGGAGCACCGAGTCATACCATGTTCTAAGAGTGCCCAGGCTGGTGGGAGCTTAGAGAAGCATCTGAGGGGGGATCTTCCTGTGGGACAGCCATGTTTCCTGGCCACAGCTGGGTCTGCCCTTGGGCCCCACTGAGCCTGCGGGATAACCAAGGGTCAGAAAGCAAATGGCTTCGCCGGGAGAGGTCTGACTTTAGACCTTGGTCCCCCACAATAGTGGTCCCAGGTTCAGCCAGGCCTGGGTTTCCAGCCTCTGAATCCTCAGAATCACCCCAAGTTTGTAGCGACTCAAAGCTCACTACCCGGCCGACGGAGCTGCCGATGGGAGCATCTGGGGAGCTGAGTCCAGTCCCCGGCAGACAAACAGGTGCCTCATCCTGGACCTGCCCTTCGGGGCAGCGTGACCCTGGGTGAGTCACTTCCTCTAAGAAGCCGTTTCCCCACCTGCAAGATGGGGGTTTTGCTATTTGCCTCCCAGGTGTACGCGTCCTGGTGTTCTGAAGCACTCGGCACGGTCAGAGAGTAAATAGCTTGGTAGATTCAAAACCCTTGGAACTGAATGAAAATACAGCATCGTCATGTGTGGTGTGCAGCAGAAGCAGTGCTGAGAGGGAATTGTGTAGCACAGGAGTGCGTACCTTAGAAAACAAAACATTGAAAATCAGTAAGTTTCCACTTTAGGATAACTAGACGGTGAAGAGAAATTAAACCCAAAGTTAGCAGAAGAAAGAAACTAATAAAAGTTAGAGCAGAAATCAAATTGGAAACAAAACCAACAGAATCATCTACACCACAGGCTTGGTTTTTTGGTCAGTAGATCAATTAACTGATAAGACTAGCCGTGCAGGAGAGAAGAAGACAGAAATCGTTAGTATCGGAAACGGAAGGCAGGACATCTCTGCAGTTGCCCTGAACGCAAAGGACAGTGAACAACTCTATGCCCACCGCTCTGATAGCTTAGACACGTGGGCCAGTCCCTCAGAGGACACCCAACCTGCTTAACCCCACAGCAGATGAAATAGATAATCTGGATAGGCTACTAAGTGGCCTATTGTAATAGATAATCTGTTGCTACTAAGTGGTGTTGGTAGCGTTAACCTTCTGAACAGAAAGCTCCTGGCCCAGACGGGTTCACTGGTGAATTCTATAGAACGTTCGAGAAAGACGTAGCCATTCTCTGCAATTGCTCAGAGGCAGAAGGAACGTTTCCCAGCTCACTCAAGGAGGCCAGCATCATGCTGACACTGAATCCAGACAGAGTCCAAGAAACAAAGCCCAATGTCCCCATGACCATATGTGTAAAAGCCCTCAACAAAGTCACGAATCTGACAACGTATAAAAATAATTCTCCACCGTGATCAAGTGGGGTTTATCTCAGGTGCACCGGCTGGTTCAACGTCTGGACACCAGGGGTGAGAGATGGGCTGGGAGGACCAGGCAGGGGGAGTCTTGATGGGCACACGTCCTCATATGCAGCCCCCCCCCGCCCCGCCCCCCCCAGACTTCCAGCACGTGGCACGGCGGGCTGTGGGAATGTTGAAGGCCACGTGTGCAGGAGGCTGCACGGAGGGCCACCTGGGGCGCCACACCTCACAGCAGCTCCCTCACGTGCTGTTCCCCCAGGGCCTGGGTCACCTCGTGTGTGCTGTCTGCTGCCTCTCAATACCTGCCAGGTGGGGGGGATTCTGGGAGGCCTAGGTGAGGGCCCTCCTGGGGAGGAGCTCGGGTGCGTCACCCCACCCAGGGCACACGCCCTGGGGTCTCGAGGCGGCTTCTGGGCAGGCGCGTGGCTGGCATGCCTCAGTAGCAATAGCCAGCCCGCGCTTCCTGCACTCCCTGGGGCGGGGGTGTGGGGGGGGGATAGAGGGTAGAGGTGTGGGGGGGGTCTGATCTCATTCCCACCCAAAGAGCACAACCTTTCAGGTTTTCAGTTTGGGGTGGGGCGCGCCTTCCTTAGACCCCCCACATGGGCAGGGCCATGCACCGGGCAGGGCTGGCCGGACTTCTGTTCCTTCACCCTGTAATGACACTGAATAGGTAGTGGACAGAAAAGCACCGACCAATCAGGACGGAGTCGGGCTGGTCTGTCCAATCGGGGCCCAGCAAGCAGACCATCAGCACTGTTGCTATACAGATTTTCCAGGGAAAGCAGGATGGATCACAGGGGCCCGCCAGCTCACTGCAGACCTGCTGGGTAACTTCTCAGAGCCATCAGGGCAGGAACATGGAGGTGCTGACCGGATAGTGGGGGAGACCGGAGCTCTCAGGCGCAAGCCCTTCCCAGACGGGCCTGGTGGAGTCCCTGGCGCTCAGCTCAGGGAGGACAGGGTGCTGCCCACCACATGCCCCACTGGGCAGTCAGTCCTCAGTGAGCCAGGACCAGAAAAATCACAGATTGTGCCCTAATGCATGCAGTTACCCAGAAAGAGAAGTGTTTCCAAACAGGTGTCTGGGAAGGAGAACAGTGAAAAGGTCCGATGTAGCCGGGCACTGGCCACACCACCTGCCCCTGCGTGTCATGGGCCTTGGGCAGGTCACCAGCCTCCCACCTGGAAGCCGGGACTAGTAACAACCTCAGCACCGAGGGCTCCCGGAAGGCAGCCGCAGGCCCTGCCATGCACCAGCATCCCTGGTCCCAGCACTGCCCTCAGCCCATGCCGGCTGCATCAGGGCCCTTGAGAGGCGATGTCAGTTAGCCACTGCTGTGTAACAAATAACCATGGAGGTTCCCATGATTTGAAACTTTTATTATTATTCCTAAGGGGTCTGGGGGGAGGCCCTGCTGCTCTAACTCTGTGCATCAGTGGCCAGCAGGGGGCTAGCTGGTCTAGGGAGGTCTGGGTAGGATGGCTGGCAGACCCAGGCTTGCCCGTGTGTCACAGCAGTCAGGAGAGCAGGCAGAGTGTGCATGTCCCTTGAGGCCTGAGCTCAGAACTGGAGTGTCACTTCTGTCACGCGCCGCTGGATGGAAGGGTGGGGAAGCACAGACGATTCTGGGGGGGGGGGGGATAGGGTCACTTTCTCAATTGGCCCACCATGGCGGGCAGGGGTGGCAGCATCCCTCCCATGGAGCCAACCTGCTCAGAGGTGGGCAGCTGGGCCTTGGTGTACAGACAGCTATTGAGCTGCCTGGAGTTGGGCTTCAGTGGGGTCAGAACGTGACCGTGATCCCTGTGCGCGCCAGGCCCACGTCTCGGGCAGCTTTGCAGCCAGCACAGGTTTGTTGAGTGACTGAATGAGCTAAGTGAGCTCCTGTTGCTGGTGGCTAGAGGAAGAGTCCCAGAGCTGCTTTCTTAGGGAGCAAGCCTAGATCAGGGTGGGGCAGTGTAGCTTTACTCGTGGGAGCCTCACTGGCTGCCTGTCCACAGACCTGGAGTCCCCTCCACAGAGGCTGTCTTCCCGGCACTATCTGTTCCTGTCTGAGCCAAGATGCGTCGCCATGGAAACCACTTGCAAACACGCACGCAGCAGGCAGAGGCGGCGCCTATCGGAGTGCGGTGGCGGCGCTGGTGTTTGGGAGCCCGCCTGTGTGTGACCTGTGTGTGTGGGGAGTGAGGGTCCCGGTGCGCGTGTAACTGGGAGGGAGTCGGAGCATGTGTGCGTGCCTGTGCACATGGGTGCGCTCCGAGTGCACGCACGGGAGGGAGGGGTGCTGGGCGTGTGCAAGGTGGGGTCCTCCTGCCATGCTCTGATACGTGGCGGCACTGCCACCTCGGCCGAAGGCCCACTGCGGGAACCAGACAGATGTGGCCGCTGCCCCAGTCCTTGTGGGCAGCTGTGGGCCAGGACAACCACTGACCAGTAACTGTAAGTGGGGCGGGCGGCCTCTGAAACCCCGGTGCAGTGGGAGTGGTCCAGGTGTAGGGGGCGGTGCTGCAGGCGGAGCCCCCGCCCCCACCAGGGGGAGGGGCGGAGAGGCGGGGGAGAGGCAGAGGGCGGTGAGGGTGGCGGCCAGGCTCAGGTGGGCCTGCGGAGGTTGGGGCTACCTCCCAATATGGGAGACCCAGCTGGGGCCTCAGGGTGCCAGGAGAGGGGGCTGACTCCTAGGAAGGGGGACCCCGCAAGGTAGAAAGACAGTGTGTGGCTGGGACAGACAGAGCCAGGAGGGCGGCTGCTGGCTGGCTTTGGGCTGGGTGACAGCAGGTCACTTCTCTTCTGGGGGACCTGGCGCTGGGCTCCCACCTCTTTAGGGTGAGGACCCTCCTGGGTGAGCAGGGGCCACATGTAGGTTTCCAGTGTCGCGTGCTAGCCAGACAGCGAGGAAGGGACTGTTGCCTCAGGCTTGACACCAGCTTATGCTCCCAGTCCCTTCCCTGATACTGCCGGGTCCCTTCCCCACCCGGAGGGGGTGGGCAGGTGGCGAGCCAGCTCTCCCAGCCTCTGGGTAACACCCAGTTCTAAGACAGGGCACAGGGCATTTCTCAGGTTCAAGTTCTCTGCTGCCACCGTAATAAACCAAAAATATCCTTGCAGCCACGCGTGTCCACGTAGAGGAGGGAGCCAGAACCGAACTCGTAGGGATTTATCCCAAGGGGTTGGCGATGGGGCACGATGCCTACGCAACACAGACCTACGAGAATAGTGAGAAACGGGCCTGACCAGGCGGTTGCGCAGTGGATAGAGCGTCGGACTGGGATGCAGAAGACCCAGGTTCGAGACCCCGAGCTCGCCAGCTTGAGCGCAGGCCCATCTGGCTTGAACAAAAGCTCGCCAGCTTGGACCCAAGGTCGCTGGCTCCAGCAAGGGGTGGCTCAGTCTGCTGAAGGCCCGCGGTCAAGGCACATGTGAGAAAGCAATCAATGAACAACTAAGGTATCGCAACAGCAACAAAAAACTGGCGATTGATGCTTCTCACCTCTCTCCGTTCCTGTCTGTCTGTCCCTATCTATCCCTCTCTCTTACTCTCTCTCTGTCCCTGTAAAAAAAAAAAGAAAAGAAAGAAAATAATGAGAAACGGGGAAAACCACACTGTCCCAAACCAGGAGGGGCAGCCGGCTCTTGCTGGCTCTGACCGGGAGGGTGTTACCAGGAACATGGGACTGGACAGATCGCCACGCCAACCCCGTAACAACAGACTTCAACAAGGAAAAAAAAATCCAGGGATGTCTGATAAGTTCGAGTCTCCCTCTTTCTGGCTGCATTATAGGGTCTTCTTTTTTTGTTTGTTTTCTTGATTCCTCAGAATTTTCCAAATCTTCTACGATGGGTTTCTGTCTGTTGTAGCAGCCCATCCCTCAGTTGGGTTCAGCGGTTCCCGTCCCTGGCAGTTTGGGGTACAGCGGTGACAAATCCCGCAGGGCATTTCTCCAGAACGAGGCCGGGTGGGTGGGCGGGAGTGGGGTGGGGTGGACAGTGAGGGCCGCGGCGACATGGGCTCAGAGGCAGCCCTTCCCTTAACATTTCTCAGAGAAAAAGGGCAGTTTGGGGAAAGCCTCTCCGTGGGGCCCGGTAATGCGGCCTGCATGGTTGGGCTCCTCCCTAAACTTGGCATCCCCTTTTCTGCGGCGGGGGGGGCTCTAGTCTGGGGCCCCATTCCCAGCTGGCCACTGGCTGTGCGGCCTGGACGGGAGGCCACTGACCAGCCACGATGACCTGGAGACAGAAGAAATGGTGGCCCTCATTCAAGATGTGTCTTGAGAACTGAGCTCCTCCTCCTCTCTGGCCAATGTCCCCAGCCCTTTGGCCCTAGGTAGGACCCCTGGGGAGGGGACAGAGGGACCTTATGGAGGCTGGCAGCGGCCAGCTGGATGGGGTGCCAGGGAGGAGCTATAGGCCTCCCAAAGCATATGGAGGCAGCCTCTTCTGGGAGGTGAGCACCCAGCCCAGTGAGAGGGAACCAGGAGATCCTTCCCAGCCACCCAGACGACCACGGGGTGCCTGTCCCCCTATTTCCTCTGTTCACTGTGCCTCCTGGGTCCTAACTCAGAGCCCTGCGCAGAACCAGGGCTCAGAACAGCAACTGCTTGAATGAGTACCGTCTGTCTGGGTCCCATGGACCAGGGAAACCGGGGCTGACTGCCCTGCTCAGCTGTAGGGGAAGGGGACCCCAGGGCTCTACCAGCTGCTCTGTCCTCTTCCCAGTCCGGGTGAGTGAACTGTCTTTCCCTGGGGCCAGCCCAGCTGCACCTCAGGCGAGGGGCACACCACCAGCTTCAGGTCCTGGGAATCAGCTGTCAGGAAGGCATCTGGTGACCCTGGGGCTGGGGAAGGTCCCAGCCTGGGGCCTGTCTGCCAGCTGCTGCTGGGCTTGGGCGGCCAAGGTGTCCCTGACCCCAGAAGGGGTCTTGGCCTCTCGCCTCACCCTGTGGGAAGGTAGCCAGAGCTATCCCTCCAGGTGCCCCCCTGGCTGTGCAGAGGGTGCATTGGGGGGACTCTCATGCATGTCCAACCCCATTTCAGCGGCCAGGCCGAGAGGGTAGAGATGCTCCTCTGGTGTATGGACCAACTCCGGCCAGAGGCGAGGGCCCCCCCGGCCCCCAGTCCCTAGCCCCCAGCCTGGCCCCCTCCCCCTGCTCCAGCACATCCTCTCTGGGCTTCTGAGTTACAGCTGTCACTCATTCCTCCCCTGACACCACATCCTGAGGCACAATGTGGGCCTCCGTGTCCCCACTAGCCAGTCACCCTACCCTCCCCATCCTACCCCTCCTGAAACCCCCTCCTCATGCAGCTGCCCTGCCCCCTCCACGGGGCTTGTCTGGGTCCCCACTGTGGCTGAGTACACAAGGTTTCCAGAGCTCAGGGCCCACCTGGGGCGCTCCTGGTGAGGGTGCTGACTAATTATCTCACAGGCAGGCGTGTTATGAGGTTGAAGAAGTAACACGCAGGGAGCAGTTAGCATATTGTGCCTGGCACGTGAAAGCTAAGCACCTGGCTATCACATTCTAACAGTGGGCACCGAGAGAAAGGGAAGTCCCCTGGAGGCAGAGGTGACAGGGCCAAGGAGAGTACCATGTTGGAGTTTTAACCTGAGGCTAGCTCTGGCTTACCCCTCTGCCCTGGGACCCTTACCTGGCCTGCTGGGCTACCACTACTCTCACCTGTGTGGCTCTGAGGTCACAAGCTCCACCCACTCCCACACGCCCCAAGGTATTTCTGGGAATCAGGTGCGTCCCAGAGCGTGCTCCCCACACGTGTTCCGCGTGGTCAGCAGGGGTCGGCGTCTGTAAGGCACGTCTGGGGACCAGGGACTCCTGCCTGCAGGCTGGGTGCGACTGGCCCGCAGGAGGGGGTGTGGCCCCCTCTGGGCCTGAAGGCCTCACACTTTCCACCCAGTCCCACCTCGCGGTCCCTGCCCCTCCGTGCTAACGTCATGCAGGGACCTCCCTGATTTTCGTTGTCCACGCCAAGTGCCCACGCTGCGCTCAGCTCACACCCGCACTGCCTCTGCGGGCTCGTGGGGCTGCGAGGTTGGGGTGCGGAGACGTGGGGAGGACGCGGCGGGGGGCGCAGTGGGGACCAGGGCTCGGGACGACCTGGCGCGCGCGGACGGGAGTACGGGGCAGCCAGGAGTCTTGGGCTACGAGGTAGGCGCGCGGAGCCAGGGCGCCCAGCCAGGGACACTGCGGGGCGCGGGGACCCGGGCGGGACCGAGAAGGGACCGCTAGCCGCGGTGGTGGGCAGCGCCGCACCCCAGCCGCAGCGCGCAGTGTCCGGGCGGGACACCCTGGCCGCGCAAGCCCCGAGGACGCCCAGGAGGCAGCGGGGCGCAGGGCTGGCGGGGACACGGTGGGTGCCCTGGGGCGCGAGCGCGGGGGAGGGTTTCGTGCAGCGTTCAGCACCGCGGTCGGGGCTTCCCCTTTCGACCCCGCAGACCGGAGGTGGGCGGGACAGGGAAGTCTGGAACACAGCGGGCTCTCGGAGCGACCTCCAGGCGGTGGGCTCCTCAGGCACAGGCGACCCGGGCGCTGTTTGCTCTCCCCACCAGGGAACCAGCAGGCAGTGGAAGAACCGGGCAGGCGCTGAAAGACATTCCCTGGCGTGGGCAAGTGGGGTGGCTTGTTCCCCGGAAACCTGAGGCTGTCAGAGAATCTCCCCTAAACCAGGGCTCCTGCCCAGCCTGCAAGCGTGACCCTCAGACACGGTCCTTTCCCTGCCTGTCACCAGGAAGGAAACAGGGTCACTAGAGGAACTGGGGGCTCACAGGTGAGAGCAGCCTCAACAGGAAGCTGGGGTCTAAGCAAAAGGAAAGGTGAGAGATGTGAAACCCCAGGCCCTCTATAGCTCTGTCTTCATGGGGCCACTTGGAAAGTCTGGAAGGTTCCGGGAGACAGCTAATGAATGTATAGTGTGGTCGGTGCAGCTGCTGGGAGGTTTTGCAGAGTGCACTTAGAATAACAAGAATCAGAGCGTGCTTTCTGCCCAAGGGCTGGGGCATCTGTCCGGGCAGAGGGAGAGGAACACGTGCCCAGGGCTGCAAGGTTTGGGCACAGCCAGCCCTGATCACCCGGCTGGTCAGCCTGCACTTCCTGCTGGGAGGCCCTCCCCACGGGGAGGATGTGGCCAGGACATGCCCTTCCCAGGACTTTGGGCAAAACAGGTGCGAGCTGGGGAGGCGGCTGAAGTTCGGCCGTGGCCCCAGCGTGAAGAGGGCCACACAGAGACAGCACAGCTCTTGGGAGAGGGGACGTCCCACCTGCATTGATGTTAGTTAGATCGTTTTTGCTTCTGAAACCCCTTCGGCAAGTTCAGTGTTTTGGCTCCGGCGTGAGACATGGCTTTGGAGGCGGGGACTGGCGGCTGCCCCGTTGTGTGGCTGAGGCCTCGGTTTCCTCATCTGAGACATGGGACCCTAGTAGCACCTGCAGCATCAGACGGTTGTGAGGCAGGTGCAGCTCAGGCGCGTGGCAGGTGTCCCGTGTCCCGACATGCAGAGGAGTGTGACGGGTGGTGACAGAGCCGGAATGGCAGCCGGGGAGCCCAGTTTGAAGCTTTCCCGTCTGGAGCACCCACCTTGGCCAAGACAGACGGTTGGTGAGCATCGGAGAGGGCTCTGGATGGTGGCAGCTCCCTCCGTGGCACAGGCTGCTGGGGCCCGGCTTCTGTGTGAGGAGTGCCAGGTACAGAGATGACCCGGCAGGAGGGGAGGGTCAGGCGGGGTTTCCCCGAATGGCCCAGAAAGATGAGTGTGTCCACACGGGCTTCTTATTTACTTATTTATTTTGTATTTTTCTGAAGTGAGAAACAGGGAGGCAGAGAGACAGACTCCCGCATGCTCCCAACCAGGATCCACCCAGCACGCCCACCAGGGGGCGATGCTCTGCCCATCTGGGGTGTTGCTCCGTTGCAACCAGAGCCATTCTAGCACCTGAGGTGGAGGCCATGGAGCCATCCTCAGTGCCCAGGCCAACTTTGCTCCAGTGGAGCCTTGGCTGCGGGAGGGGAAGAGAGAGACAGAGAGGAAGGAGAGGGGAAAGGGTGGAGAAGCAGATGGGCGCTTCTCCTGTGTGCCCTGACAGGGAATTGAACCCAGGACTTCCACATGCCAGGCCAACGTTGTACTGCTGAGCCAACTGGCCAGGGCCCACATGGGCTTCTTAAGAGGAAATGCCAGGTGGCCAGGCAGACAGCTACGTCCTGGACCCTGGAAAGAGTAGGTTCTGCGTGGAAGGACAGAGGGATTCACACACCCTTGTGCCCAGTTTGGAGCCTTGTGTCCTGTTGACCCACCAGCTCATATAGGTGCAGAGTGGATGTGGTCACTTCTTCTGGGCTCTCAGGGCTTCTTGGGTGGCTGGTGGCCGGGAGGATCTGGGCTAGAGCAGGGTGTCGTGGGGTTTCTCTGGCTCGATGGCCTGGGCATGTGTGTGTGCTCACCATGGAGCTCGTGGGTGTGCATACAGCTGTCCCAGGGACGAGGGTTCAGAGAGAACATGGTGGTCCTCAAAGTGTGGTCTGGGGACCCTGCCAGGGACCTGTGAAGTCAAGAGCATTTGCACGAGAGTACTGAGGAGCTATTTGCCGTTGCCACGGACACGGTGTACGCGGCACATGAAGGGGCAGGACCTTGTTCTTATTTCCCCTGTTCCTGGGTTTCAAGTTCAGATATAGTGAGTGTTGAGAGGCGGGACCCTGGTGAGTGACAGCGAGGGGGGCCCTATGATTGAAGCCTGCAGAACAGCCGTGTGCCGTGACTCCAGGTTGCCTCCTTGGCCTTAAAAGTCTCTGCGTCTTGGGTCTCTCTGGGCATTAGGGTCCGTCCTGGCCAGTTCCTTGGGAGAACTTCCCTGCTGGGGCCCCTCCCACACTGAGTGGCTCGGTCCTCTCCTAACGGCTGGGATGGGCCTGAGGTTTCCGCCCCTGGGCTGGATGGGGCAGGGAGCTCTTGAACGTTTGGTAAAAAGGCACATTCTGTTTCCTGAGGCTTTGCCTGGGTCCCAGGTATTTCCTGGCTGTGCGCACCTGAGGGGGTCTGTGGGAAGCGAGGGGGAGGGGGTTCCAGCAGGAGAGACCCCCTGGGGCAGGAGGACTGTGGGTATCCTGGCGAGCTGTGCGGCCCCGGGCACATGGCCTCCCCTCCCTGAGCCTCAGTTTCCTGGGCTGTAAGACAGGAGACTACTGGAAGCTACGTATCAGTTAGTTGTGGGTTCTGACGAGGTGTTGGGGTTTAGGGGGATGGTGGACCTGTGAGGAGGGACATTGACCGGCTGCTTCAGGCCAGCGGTCCTGTGTCCCTCCCCTAGGAAAAGCCGCGACACCATCCCGCGTGTCGGGAAGGCTTTGTGATGCTCCAGGAAGCAACGTATAGGCCCCTCTCAATGACAGAATAGTTCTGGAGTGGCTGTGTGACACAAGGGAAATATTTAGAGGTGACTGTCGGGGGTAAAGCCCTTCATGCCAGCTGGGGGTGCTGAGGGCGTCGGGGAGCCGGAGGTTGGGGGTGAGCAGGGTCACGTGACCCGCACGCACCCAGACACAAGAATAGGCTGGTGAGATGCAGGTGGCATCAGGCACTCAGGCAGCTCCGGGCGCAGGGCTGACGCCAGGCAGGAGTGGGCACCTCCGTCCATGTGCCGGGTCCAGCATGCTCAGGGCAGGCGAGGCGGGGCCCGGAACACCTGCCCCGGAAGAGACAGGCTTCCTGAAGCCCCCACCTGTCACACACATGCACCCCGCACCCAGCGCAAGGGCCAGCGCAGCCAGGGCGGCTCCGCGGGCGGCCTGACACGGCCACCGCCACCTCCCCTCAGATCTCGAGTCTCAAGGGGTCCCACCCGTCACCCTCTTGGAAGAGTGCCCCGCCCTCCAGTCCCCTGGCCTCCCCTCCATTTTGCCTTTTCCTCACGGGGAAGCGTGACCACCTCTCACACATGAGACGGTATGTATTTCCATTGTCTTTTACTGTCGGCCACGTACCAAGCTCCACAGACCAGGGGCCGCTGTCCGTCCTGTCCACGGGTGCTGACCACGCCCCCCGAGGAGCGGGCGGTCAGTGAGGATCGTTTGAACGAATGCGTGGGGGAAAGGCTCCCTGTGATCCTGCGCTGGGACCCCCTGCCCGGATGCCTTTGGATCTGGGGATTGTGTCTCTTGGGGTCGTTTTGGCTCTCGGGGTCCATCCTCGCCGGTTCCACCGGAACCCTGGAGTCTTTCCCGATGCCACGTGGCTTGGTCCGCGTGTCCGAGCATCTGGAGTCCGGTGGGGGATTCCTGGGAGGGCAGAGCCTGCTGCTCGCAGCGGGTGCGTGAGAATCACCACGTTGCAGACCCACCCCGGGTTCTTGCGAACCGTGTGGCTTTTGGTTAAGTGAGGTTTGATCTTACCCTGCCTCCGTTTCACCCTGCTGAAAACGGGGTTACCTATCTGTACCTGCTCCGGAGCATGAACACGACTAACCCCCACCTGGAACGTCGTAGGGGGGTGGATTCGGTGCCCCCCACCCCCCCGGCAAGCATGTTCATTGGCTGCCAACGACTTAGAACTTCAGGGGCTGATGGGGTCGTCTGTCGGCGTGACCTCTCTGCAAAGCAGTTTGTGGATGCCCATCAGGGTTCTGTAAACACCTGTCTTCTCTCCGGGGGACTCATCCTGGGGCGCGGCACACACGGACCTGTGTGCGGAGAGGTCCACGGTGTGGGATCTTTCAGGGGACATGCTCGTAGCCGCTCATGTCCGACGGATGTCAGGTTGTGTTTTTGCTTGGACCTAAAACTTGTGAAGTCCACGTTCAGAAAGAAAAAAACGCAGTTTCTGTGACAGGGGACTCTCAGTGGGGAAGCCCTGGCAGCCCCGAACTCGGGAAAAAATACACGTCTGTGTCATTTCCCGAAATCGATTCATCAGCTATAGCTGATTTTCCTCGATCTAGCTGCGTACATTGTCACACGCCTGTGTACCCCACGCACGCACGCACGCACACGAGGAAGTTTCCGGACGAATGTCTGAAGTTGGGGTTCGCCAAGGGGAGCCTGGGCTGCTGTCTCCCTTCTTCCCACAAGTGCGAGGCCGGGGTCCCCATGTTCCAGCTCGGCCGTGACTGCACACCCCGTCCTCTGCAGTCCGCACACCTGGCTTGATTTTCTAAATCAGGACCTGGGCATGCACTGCTCCCTTCTGGGACCTCGTTTCCCTTCCCTCTGCAGGGACTGGTGACCCCTCGTCTGCCTCTGGCTTGGGCTCCCTCTCCCTCCTCACCCCTGTCTGTGAGACTCCCCCCAGTCCTGTGTCATTGGACACAGAGAGGGCGTGGGACCCTAGTAGGTGCCGTGACCAGCGCCACTGCACAGTTGGTGGTAGCTTTCGGGGTGCTTCCCTTCAACACGGGGAGCCACTGGTGTTTGTAAGGAGACTGTCCCCGAGCTGCCAGCCCTCTCTCTGTCCCTCCCCGGTGGCTGGCTCAGCTCCCGCCAGCCTCACAATTAAAGGGCTCTTTGTTGCTTGGACACAGCTGCCCCTGAAGAACTTTCCCTGGTTGGCGTGGGCCCTATTCCCCGGTGGTGTCGGGGCTGTCCTCCTCCCCACGTCCGCCTGCCCGGCCCCGGGCTAGCCTGGCCATGTGGGTCTGGGGAGGGTGCAGTACCCTGCCAGGAGAGCTTCTTCCAGGGCCTGGGGCCCCCAGCCCTAGCAGGGCTCGGCACAGAGTTGGGTGCAAGTGCGGCGGCCTGGGGGGGCCCTGCACCCTCACGAGCCTCATTCCCCACCGAAGAAGAACAGGCCCATGTGCTCAGCCAGACATGTCCCCCCGCAGGGCACTGATGGGCCGGCAGGTGTCCAGGCTCCCCCTCGCTGTTGCTGGACCCCAGGCCAGAGCCGGGCCCCCACGCCTGTCCGGAGTGGATCAGCCTCCAGGAAGGTTCTAGAAGAGATCGTGGCCAGCCTTGTCCCCTGGTGGTGCATGGGCAGTGTCAGGGGCCCCCTGAGCGCCCAGGGCCGCCATGCTGCAGTGCCGGCCGGCCCAGGAGTTCAGCCTCGGGCCACGGGCCCTGAAGGACGCGCTGATGTCCACTGACCTGGCCCTGTGGCAGCTCTATGCGTCCACCTTCTCCCCAGCGGAGAGGCTCTTCCTGGATGAGGCCTACAATCCCCAGAGGACCCTCTTCTGTGTGCCACTCATCCACACGGCCTTCGACTGGCTCCTCAGCTGCCCCGAGGTCCCCAAAGACTTTGAGACCTTTCAGGCCACCCTGCAGGCCGGGAGGCAGGCTCCGACCCGGAAGCACATCTACCTGCAGCCAATCGGTACCAGGGCAGGGGCTGGGGGGTGGGTGGCATGGATCCTGCTTCCCAGAGGGCTGGGTGGGGGGGTACCCCGCAGGGCCAGCAAGAGGAGAAGAGCTATAGGTCGTGTTCTGAAGCCATTAGGACCCCGCTGTGGGGACAGGGGCCTGAATCGAGCCAAAGGGGAGTGTCTGGGCCAGGACCCCAGGCAGGATCTGAAATGCAGGGGGTGTGGCACTGGTGGGCTTCGATTGGGGGGCATGGCTCTCTGCCCACCCGTCTCTGCTCTGACAGTGTTCAGAAGCCCCAGCTCTGGGCCTTTCTGCGTGCCAAGGGCAGGTGGCCCAGTCCGGCCGAGGGGCACACGGGATGGTGTGATCCCAGCTTTGGAGAGCTGAGCGGAGAGGTGCTCAGTGTGTCTGACCAGAGCCGGGCAGGGCTGGCTCTGCCCCCTGCAGGCTTCCAGCTGGATACTGCCCACACGGCTGTCCCGCTTGGGACAGGGGCCCTCAGGCACCCGTTCCCCATCACCCACGGCAACTCTGCCGTCTCAGCCTCTAGACAGCTCCCAACCATCGGGGCTCCCCATGCCTCGCTAGCGGCTCAGCTTGTTAACATGCAGGTCCTGGTTCAGGTCCGGGGTGGCCCAGGGTCACAGGTCTCCCGGCGTCCACCCTGGGTCCATGTCCTCTGTCCTCCTAAAACACGACCTGGGTATTTACTCCCTCCCTGGTTCCCAGCTGCCCTAGGTTGGCCTTGCCCACCTGTGCCCACCTGTGTGGCCTCACCTTGCACCCTCCCTGAGTCCCTCTCCCTGCTCCTGCTGGGCTGGCTCCTTGCAGGATGAAACCCGGCAGGGTCTCTAATGGTCTAACCTCTGGGCGCCTGTCCTCGCTGGGGCAGCCGTGGGGACTCTGGCCTGGGTGCCTGTCCCCACCCCCCTCTCTAGCTCCTGCCTGTCAGACTGTGGTTGTCATCACTTTCTTCCTTTTTCCTCCCTTTTCTTGGCCCTTTTAAAAATGATGTGCACAGCCTGACCAGGCGGTGGTACCATGGATCATGTTGACCCAGGGTGCTGATGTCCCAGGTTTGAAACCCCGAGGTCGCCAGCTTGAGCATGGGATCATAGACATGGCCTCGTGGTCGCTGGCTTGAGCCCAAAGGCTGCTGGCTTGAGCAAGGGGTCACCGGCTCTGCTGTAGCCCCCCGGTCAAGGCACGTATAAGAAGCAATCAATGAACAACTAAGATGCCACAGCAAGGAATTGATGCTTCTCATCTCTCTCCCTTCCTGCATGTCTCTGTCCCTCTCTCTCACTTAAAAAGAATACCTTGCATAATGTCTCCTTTCTGCCCGGCTCTGCTCTGAGAAGGCAGGTCCACGGCAGCCTGGCTGGCCTGAAGCCAGTGCGGGTGGGAACCCCGGGGGGCCGGCCACAGGCAGGCTGGGCTGACGGTGCTGCTCTGCCCCCCAGAGGGGAGCGAGGGCCCCGTGGCCGGCGCGCTGCTGGACTCCCTGAGGAGCTTCGCGGAGACCTTCTTCCTGGGCCTGCAGGTCCGGTGCCTGCCCTCGGTGGCCACGGCGACCATCCACTGCGCGTCGCCCAAAGCCGGGACGCGGACAGGCTGCAGCTCCACACCGGTGAGTGAGCGTGGCCATGTGAGACCTCCCCCCCCCCCCCAGCAGAGAGGCCCTTCCTGAAGGCCAACAAGAGGCATCCCAAGAGGACAGGGACCTCTCCCTGTCCCCTCTGTTGGGTGGGAAACACCTATTTCCCTGCCGTCTGAGGGGGACTCAGACGTGCACCCCTTTTCCCCGCCACCCCCGGAAGCGTCTGCAGACTTGACCACACGGCCCAGTGCTTGCCGAGCTGGGGAAATGGCCCCCCTGTTCAGACCACCGGAGGCATCTCCTAAACGCTTCATGTCTAAAAGACCTGCCTCCCCCCTCGTCCCCGGCGCCTGGCCATTGGCCGAGTGGACAGGCCCAGGTGCACTGGGCGCTCAGGTCTGTAGGGAAGCTGGACTCAAGCGCAGGGAGGTCCCAGAATGGGCCGGGCGGTATGCGTGGACTAACGCGCCATCCGCGCCCCCACCCTGGACTCCTGTGGACACTGCTGCTCCCTCCTCTCCCCTTTCTCGTTCCGTCCACGCGTGACCAGTGTTCTCTCTCTCTCTCTCTCTCTCTCTCTCTCGCCGCACCTGCGACGCCGTCGCTCTCACGCAACGAGGTCCTGACCTCCGTCATCTCGTTCCTCAGTTCTCTGGCTTCCGGTGGGTTCTTCCTCCAGTGAGCGGAGACCCTTACCCAGGACCCCAGATCCCCACCCCGATGCCCGCGCTCAGCCTGGCGCCCACGGGCATCGCTGCGTGACAGTCCGATCCGCGTCGAGGGGTTCCTGTCCAGGGCGCCGCGCGGCTGGCCATCTGGGTCCTGGTGAATATCCCTTGTCCACAGCCTCGCGTGTCGTGTGTGGCTCGTTTCTGAGACGTGAGCTGGGCGGGCATCTTGTTGGACGCTGGGAGGGTTGTGGCCTGGAGACAGGCAGTGTTCCTCCAGAGAGGGCTTAACTTTTCCTCCAGAGGCACCTAAGGGTGCTGACCGGGACAGTGACAGGATGCTTTTCTGGGTCACCATGATGACACCCAGGGCATGGCCCTCTGTTGGGGTTCACCATCCACCTCCCCATCTCAGAAGCAGCTCAGCCCCACCCCTCCTGGTTCATATCTTCCCTTATTCATTTTATCTGGTATCTGGGGGTTTTATTTTTTATTTTTTTGTATTTTTCCGAAGTGAGAAGCAGGGAGGCAGAGAGACAGACTCCCACATGCGCCCGACCGGGATCCACCCGGCATGCCCACCAGGGGGTGATGCTCTGCCCATCTGGGCTGTTGCTCCATTGCAACCAGAGCCATTCTAGCACCTGAGGCAGAGGCCATGGAGCATCCTCAGTGCCCGGGACAACTTTGCTCCAGTGGAGCCTTGGCTGCAGGAGGGGAAGAGACAGAGAGGAAGGAGAGGGGGAAGGGTGGAGAAGCAGGTGGGCGCTTTTCCTGTGTGCCCTGGCCGGGAATCGAACCCGGGACTTCCACATGCCGGGCCGACACTCTACTGCTGAGCCACTGGCCAGGGCGGTATCTGGTGTTTTAAAGGTCATTTATTGACCATGATTGACAGCTGGAAACAGTTTTCCTTTGGAGCATTAATGGTCCTGTGCATCCTGCTGGGGGCATGGTGGCACCACCGTGACCAGACGGGGGACAGGCCCTGGGACCTCCTCCATGTCCCCTGTACCAGCTGCCCGTCTCCCACATTGTAAGAGGCTGTTCTTGCAGTTCACGTGGTTGCCTGGTGATCCTTAAGTGGGAGGACCAGCCTAAATGTCCTCATGTGCCGTCGGGGAGCAGCTGCTGCTGTTTTCAGGGTTGGCAGGGATCTCCTGGCTGGGGCGGGTGCCACCTGGTGGTGGCATGCCCTTTTCCTCTGAGACCCGTCCTGGTCTCTGGGCACAACCCTCCCCCATCCCCAAGGGCCTGGGTGGGTCCAGGGAGCAAGTGCTGACCCCCTTCCCTCAGCTCCCAGCCTGTGTCCCCCAGCCCCTCCGTGCCAGATGTGGTCCATGTCCTCTGCCATCGTGCCCTCTGACTCATGTCTTAGAGACGCGGGGGGAGGCCAGGTGTCCGTCCCATTGCCCCGGGAGTGTGGTGGGTGTGAGAAACAGGTGCCATCATGGTGACCCTGTTTCTCCTGTGGCTTCCAGCCCAATGCAGTGACCTAGCTGCTGCCCAGCCACACGGCAGGGCAGCGCGGAGTGTGGGAAGAGGGGGTGCAGGAAGGTTCAACACGCAGGTGTTGCCGCTGGTTACGCGGGGGACATTCTTGTGGTCGGATGAGCTTGCTTTAGATCACCGAGCTGGCTTCCTGGGGCTCGTAACAAGGCGCCGCAGACTGGGGGGCGTCCCACGGCAGAAACACATCAGAGTCTGACCAAGTTGGTTACAGTCCAGCCTCCAACAATCGTTCTCATCACGGTCACCTGAGGAGCTGAAGCTCTTTGGTCTCTCCAAGACACCACCACTCCTTTCCAAGGTCACACCTGACACTGCTGTTTGGTCCTGTACGTGAGGCCACCAAACACCGAGACTGTGGGTGGTCTGGACGGGACGTGCACACAGGAGCAGAGTCAGTAGGAAAAGTAATGCCAACCAGCTTTTAATTTTGAAATACTTGATTCCATGTTAAGATAGTATGGAGCCCTGGCTGGCTGGCTCAGTGGTAGAGCGTCGGCCCGGCATGTGGAAGTACCAGGTTCGATTCCCGGCCAGGGCACACAGGAGAAGCGCCCACCTGCTTCTCCACCAGTCCCCTCTCCTTTCTCTCTGTCTCTCTCTTCCCCTCCCGCAGCCAAGGCTCCATTGGAGCAAAGTTGTCCCGGGCACTGAGGACGGCTCCATGGCCTCCACCTCAGGTGCTAGAATGGCTCTGGTTGCAATGGAGCAACAGCCCAGATGGGCAGAGCATCGCCCCCTGGTGGGCATACCGGGTGGATCCTGGTTGGGCTCATGCGGGAGTCTGTCTGCCTCCCCGCTTCTCACTTCAGGAAAAAAAAAAAGATAGTATGGCTACCTTAGGTTAAATCAAATATTAGAATCAAGTTGACTTACTTTAAATTCTTCTAAGCTCAGCCACACTCTCAGCTCAGACTGGACGCCGCCGCCCTGGCTTTGTCGTGGACAATCCCCGTGTTGTCACCACGGCTGGTTTTAAGCCTCTCCCTCTCAGCACCACCTCGGAGGTGCCCGCGCATCCCCCCAGTTACCCGACCGAGAAGTCTCTGCTACCTCCTGCCTGGTCCACCTCCTCCCCTTCTTGTCCCCCCCGCCCCAGGAAAGTCCAGCTCCTGTCCGTGCGCACAGCTGTAGAGAAACACATGCCCGAGTGGTCTCTCTAATGCGTGACTGTAAGCCCAAGGGGTCCTTACTGGTGCCCCTCACGGCTCCTTTCTTCTTTCGGGCCGACTTTGCATAGTCAAAGGGGGACTTGCATCTTGCCCCCTCCCCATGGCTCCATGCCCCCCCCCCCCAATGGCCCAGCTCCTCAGGGTCGCGGCCCTCCCCCCACCTCCCCCCAACCTTCCCAGGGTTCCTCCTGCTCCTGCCTTGGCCCACGCTGCCCATGAGCCCCTCAGCCGCTGCTTCTCTGCTCCTTCTCGGGGCAGGCCTTTCTCTCTGGCTGTGTGGCCCCCTCTGCCATAGCTCTGAGACCCCCGCTGGTCCGAGAGCCCCGCTCTGCATGGCCACAGTCACACTGCTGGGGCTGGGTCGGGTCCCTCTGCTACAACTCACCCACGCTCAGTGGTTTAAAGAGCATTCTTATCTGGTCCTCGGGTCAGTCTCTGGGGTCAACACCCATGAGGCGGGTGGGGGAGTTGCTCTCCTGGCCCCTCCCAGCCCGGCGAGGCCGCCTGCCTGCCTGGGCCCAGCTTCTGTCTACACATTGGTGGCACCTCTGACCCCTCACAAGGACCCTCTTGGTTGGGTCCATCTGGACGGACCAGGACAGCCTTGAATTTCATCACCTTGGCCAAGTCCCCCCCGCCATGTGAGGGAGCAGGGTCACGGGGACTCACAGGATGGGGCGTCTCCGGGGCCATCCTGCCCTGGCGGCAGTGACACAGTCCCTCCGAGCACCAGTCTCGTTGCCCCATGGCCTTCCAGGTGTCCCGACTCAGGTGTTTCTGGGCATCTTGGGTAATGGACCATGTCCAACCCGACTGTGCTGAAAGTTCAGGAAAGGGAGGCCTGAGGCCTTCCTTGACCCCGTGAGCCGAGCCGTGTGACCCCAGCCCGCGGACCCTGTGTCACATGGTACAGCCCAGCTGCTGGGAGTCTTCAGTCTAACGGTTTCTTGCAGAGTGTCCCTCGCTAGCTTGTGTCTGACAGTGGGAAGAGCTGGTTGGAGGCAGAGGAAGAGGGGCACAGGGTGTGTCTGCCTTGGGTCTGGGGGCCTCCTCAAGTCCCCCTGCCCCCACCCCAGATGGCATCCTGTCCTTCCTGAAGAACAGCAAGCCGGGTGACATGCTGGGTGTGACGCTGTCGGATCTGTACCCCTGCGAGGCCTGGAGTTTCACCTTCGGCACGTTCCTACCCGGGCATCGTGAGTAGGCCCCTCCCGGCTGCCATGCGAGAACCCTGTCCTGGGAGACGGCGTGGGTGCTTGCTTGCCCCCCTGGTCCTGGGTCCTCAGACCGGGGCTCTGCCCCACAGCCCCCGTCACGGGGACATGCTGGCAGGGCTGGGCCAGCAGGACCTGTGTGTGCACCCCCCACCTCCGGCCAGGCCACCCCCAGAGCCAGCTCTCTGCCTTCCCCCAGACGTGGGCATCTGCAGCTTTGCCCGGTTCTCGGGGGACCTACTGCAGGGGGCGTCCAGAGCCCCAGGCCCAGCCCAGTCGGCGGCGGATGACCACAAGACGGCCCTGTGGGCCGCAGGCCAGACCATGTGCTTCAGTGCCCTGGGGATGGTCCAGTGCTGCAAGGTGGGTGGGAGGAGAGGGGGGAGGGGACGGTGGGGCTGGGGCCAGGGAGCTCCATTTGGCAAGCTGCTTGCTAAGGACAGGAAATCAGACAGACCCAAGGGGACGGCCCAGAGCCCCCCGTGTCCAGCCAGTGACACTGTCCAATCCTCCCAATAAGGCGGCCCCCAGAGCCGACCACGCCCACTGCCTTCCTCCCTGCAGCTGCGTGGCCTGTGTGGTCAGTGGTGGGGCCTGGAGGGGACACTCCTACCACGTCCAGGTCACCTGGCCTCACCCGGGGGGGCTGCCTGGGTGTCCCGGGGCTGTGCTGGGTAGGGGTAGAGGTCAGGGCTGCAAGGACAGGGGTGGGCCTCCCCTCAGGTCCACGAGCTCTCTGCCACCTCCTGGGCCCGGGGAGCTGCGGCTGGCTGCGCTGTGTCACGCAGGGGGCACTCAGCCTGGAAGAGGCCGTGCGGCCCCAGGACCTCTGCCCCATCTGCCTGGGGAAGCTGCAGCACCTCCTGGGCTTCCGGCGTCCACGCCACGGGGTCCCGGGGGGTGCAGAGCCCCAGGCGGAGTGTAAGGCCTGGGTCGGTCTGGTTCTCACTGATCTCCCGGGCAGCATGTGGAGTCCTGAGCCTGGAAGGAGGCACAAGGCGCCTCATGAGCCCGCGTGGCCGTGCTTCCCTCTGCTGGCGACTCGAGGGACTGCAGGCGGATTTTATTTTCTTTTGGGGGCGGGGGTGAGGATTTGTTAAAAAACTCAAAAACTTGAGTTCAGGGGTGCATGGTGTTTACTTATTTTTTTCTAAGTCTACCTCAGGATGAAAACACGGAGCTTAACAACAGTTTTCACTCGAATAAAGGCAATACAAGCCTATCCACCGAAGCGCGGTGGCTTCATTTTAAAACCAAAGTTTTTGAAGCCAACAGGGGCTCTGAGTGAGTCTTGCTGCTTGAGCCCCGGGGAAGGCCACGTCCTCCCAGGGAGGCGGGCAGCCTGGGTCACCAAGTGCGTGGTTTGGGGACAGTCTAGGTTTCGCGGACGGCCTGGCTGCTGACCTTGGGCGTGGGACTCTTGGACTTGGGGGTCCCTGACTGGGTTAGGCTCCCGGGTGAGGCTGCTTGGTTGGGGACCCCACCTGGAGACCCCCTGAACTAGGGGGGCCGGGCACCTGCAGGCCCCAGGCCGCCTCTCTGCCCGACTCCGTGGTCGATGAGACAAGGAGCGGGGAGTAAGCGGCCTGCCCTGTTGGAAAGGGGGGCCCGGGCAGCCAGGGTGGCTCACAACGGTCCTCGGTGTCCCCCCAAGGCTGGCTGCTGTCACAGGGAAGCAGCATAGGATTCCCTTGGTGCGTGTGTGGTGAAGGGAAGCCAGCTTGGCCCGCAAAGGGGGCTGGGTGCTCGGTGATGTCCTTCCTTGGGCCTGTCCACTTGTCTCACATGAACCCGGTGACTTCCCTGGTGCCTTCTTACCACCAGAGAACCAACCCCCTGAAACATCAGGCCCTTTCTCCCCGGGGTGTCATCCGTGTGACTCGGGGCCCGAGTGGGGACAGGACAGCTGCCCCAGCTGTGTCCTCAGAGGAGGGAAGCTGCCCCCATGGTCCCCAGAGCCCTGGGCGGTCCTGGCCCTCAGTGCTGACCTGCTGGTCATGGCAACAGCTCCTGAGGACTCTGGTAGGGGATGCAGAGGTGACGCGGGCCCAGCCGGGAAAGGTCTCTGCTATCTCTCCTCAGCTGCAAAAGCCTTGCTTCCCGGCGTCAGCCCGTTTCCAGTGTGTCCGCTGTCAGCGAGGGCTGAGGTGGGCACAGCTGGGCTGTGTCCCCGCACAGACGGGACAGGTGCTGGGGTAAGTGTAGCAAGAACACAGGACGTGACGAGAGGTTGAGTGTTCATTCCCTTGTGCTTTTACTTCGATTTACGACGGCACTGTCAGCTCTGTGCTTCAGCAGTGAGTCGTCACTGGGCGGCACAGTGGGCTCGGCAATCTGCTGTGTGCCCTGGGCGGCACTGGCCTGCCGTGTGCCCCGGGCGGCTGGGGACAGGGGCCGGGGGCGTGGGCCCCTTGGCTGGTAGGTGACTGGACAGAGAAAGCCGCCCGTGTGTCTCCCTCCCAGAGACTCTAGGCCTGGACACAAGCTGTGGAGGGGGTGTGGCCCGGCCAGGAGGCGGGGGAGTCCTCGGAGCTGAAGGACACCCCGCCCCGAGCTCAGACTCCGGCCTAGGCTGCGAAAACGACTTGGAGCCAGGCAGCAGCCTCTCAGAGCCGCTCACCCCTGACGTGTGGGCCCCCGCCCTGGCCAAGCTGGAGTCCGAGGGCGGGCTTGGCTCCCTGGCTGCCCCTGATCTCGCTGCCGCTGGCAGCCCCAGAAGAGGCCGTCACAGAGCATGGCCAGTGGCTGGCCATGTGCATCCAGGCGCTGGAGAGGGAGGTGACTGAGCAGCTGGCACGGGTGGATGGGGCCGTGGACGCCCTGGCGCGGTGGGAGATGTTCACGGGGAGGCTCCTGGGCCCCCGGCGGGAGCTGGCCTGCGGCAGAGAGGGTGCGGGGCTGTGCAAGGTGCTGGGGGACAAGCTGTCCTCCCTGAGGAAGAGGCTGTCTGCGCGCAGGCTGTCCAGGCCGGGCTCTGCCCCCTGTCGTGGAAAGGTGGACAACTAGCCCAGCGGTGTGTCCTGTCCTATGCCTGGCTCTCCTTAGGACAGCAGTGCCCGGCCCTGCCCAGGGCCATGGGGGTCAGGAGGACAGCCCCCAGGAAGCTGAGGACATCCGTCTTCAGCAGCTCTTCAAGCCTGGTGTCCTACTGACCACGTGCTCCCGGTCCCCACCCGGCCTTGCAGGGTGGCCCTGGTCCCAGCCAGGCCTCCCACCATGGGCGGTGGGCATCTCTGGACCTGTGGGCCCCTATAGTAGCCGCAGCAGGGGTGACGTGGGCCTTGCCACTGCGGGCGCGTCTCCTGAGGCCCATGACCGGGTCTCCCTCATAGGGAACCAAGGGGCTTGGCTTCTGTCTACAGTACCCCCCAGGAACCCCCCCCCCCCAGAAAGGGTGGCTCTTCATGGAGCCAACACTGGTCCTTAGAGGCTTTATGTGGACGTGTCCATGACCACCTGGATGGCCACCACCCGCTGCAGCGTGTCCTGTGATGATACTACAGGAGGGGATGGTGTCTGACACGGAGGCCTGGACCCCGAGACCACCCCCCACCTCTCTGTTGTCCTCGGCAACAGAGGCTCGACGTTCCCACCTCCCCCCGCCCGCCCCCGTCAGCTCTGCCTTCGTTACCCGACGCTCAGTTCTGAGTACCCGCATTCGACGATCTTCCTCGTCCAGCGCCCGGGCCTGCCCTGGGGGAGCCCCGCAGACTTTGCTTCTGACAGCCCGAGTCCCGTGGCGTGAGGAGTGGTCACAGCCGCTTCTCCCACCTGCAGAGCGGCAGCGCCCGCGTCTGGCGGGTCACTCATACCGTCTGGGGGGGCTTCTAAGAAGAACGGTACAAAATACAAACCTAGCAGGAGGGGGGGCCCCCCTGAGCACGGCGGCCTGAAGCTTCCTGGCGACATCGGGCAGGCAGGAGCCTGGGTCCCATCCCCGCAGGACGGCAGGGTGAGCGCGTCCAGGCAGGAAGCAGACACGCAGCTCTCCGTCTGGTGCCCGGTGCTCGTCCGAGTGGCGTCACAGAGGCAGCCAGGGACACGGGGTAACTCCTGAGGGGGAGGGGATGAGAAGTGGCTGGAGGAGGTCACGGCCGGGTCCATCAGGCCGCAGACCACCCCCAGTCCAGGGGCTTACGATCCACACGCTCTTTAGCTTGCGAGCCTGCGATGCGGGCAGGATGGTGGTCACGTGGCCGGGGCTTCCCCAGGCAGGATTCTGACAGCCCCGCATCCACCACTCTCGGGAAGGCAGTCCCAGAGGCTGCCAGGCTTGCGGGAGGATGGCGAGGTTTGCAGGCAGGGAAAGCTGCCCCATCAGAGTCCAGCATGTGGACTGGCCAAGACACCCGCTACCTGACCGGACCCGTTTTCCAGTGTCCTGTCTTCTGCAAAACACTGACCGCTGGACCAAGGTAAGGCCGTCGGGCTAATCTGAGTGAGCGTGATCACTTTTCTCGTTTAAAACTTGGCTTTTATAATTTTTAATGTGACCACGACCACTTTCTGACAAAGCCTGAGCTGGTCAGCTTTCTGGGGGGTCACACGCACGCTCCCACAGGGCAGGGCAAGGACACTGAGGGAGGAAGAGGGGGCTTCTCAGGTCTGTGCCCCACAGACAGGCCTCCGGGCCGTTAGACTGAGAAGCAGCCGCCCAGCCGCATCATGACTTGTTTAAATGACTATATATATATATTTTTTAATTTTTATTTAATTTTTTTTAAATTTATTTATTCATTTTAGAGAGGAGACACACACACAGAGAGAGAGAGAGAGAGAGAAAGGGGGGAGGAGCTGGAAGCATCAACTCCCATATGTGCCTTGACCAGACCAGTGCAGGGTTTTGAACTGGTGACCTCAGTGTTCCCAGGTCGACGCTTTATCCACTGCGCCACCACAGGTCAGATTAAATGACTATATTTTTAAAGAAATCCTTTTCACTTTCACCCTGGGAATGTCTGGTGCACTCTTATGAACTATTTGACTGCGTCTCCGGGGCCCGAGGGAGGGGCCCGAGGGTCACGCACATGCCGTGGGGGCGGTGATGGCCACATTCTCCGCACATGTCTGTGCCCGTAGCCTCTGGCTCTCAACTGGGGTGCGTGTCCTAGAAAAGCCCTCCCAAGTGGGCAGAGCCCCCCCCCCCCCGGCCGCGGACGCAGTGGGATGGAAAGAGAGCTGCTGGGTGTGTGTGTGTGTGTGTGGGGGGGGGGAGGCATTCTGAAAAGAAAAAATCAGGAACGCAGTTTTGTAAACATACAAAGATAACGCTCGCTTTCTCAGCCCCGCTTCTGTCCCAAGTCCCCGAGGGTCCCGGGACAGGTGTTCGAGCTTGCCGACGGGTCGGGAGCCGGCTGAGAAGGCACCGGCCCAGAGCGCCCGGGGCCGCGTCCTCCCCTGCTGCTGCCCCTGATAAATGTGAAGCCGACCGGCCAGCGTGCCCTGGGGGCGTGATCGCCCACGCTGAGCAGTGACGCCCGCTGCCAGCAGCCCGGACTTCCTGCTTCCTGCCTCTCTGTTCCCACTCTTCCTCCCCGGGGCACACAGGCGTCGTCAGATGAGTGACAGGAGAGTCAGCCCGAGTCCTTGCGCCCCCTGCGCCCACCCCGTGTAAGCCCTGCGGGACAGGACCGTGAGCCCCGGATCCAGAGCACGGGGAAGGCGGGAGGACGCGGTCCTGCTCAGTGACCCCATGGGACATCTGGGAGAAAAGAAATCTCCGAAAGGGCTTAAAGAAAACAATAAACAGGCGCGAGCTGAGCCGAGCAGCTAACGTTATAGCGATGAGCCCAGATTTAGATCCCGCCGAGTTCAAAGCCAGGGCCGTGGTGCTCTGGGGACACGCACAGTGAGAAGGTCCACGCACGGCCACGAGGAGCCGCCGTGCTGCAAACCAGCGGCTGCTTGACCTGGCCCTGGGGGAGGACGGGCGTCCCTCCTGCGGGTGCCCCACGCCCTGAGCAGGCCCCGACGTTGTCAGCCTCCGTCCCCGGGGCGCCCTGCCAGGAAGAAGCCCCTCTGTCTTGGCCAGGGAGGGCCAGGCTGGCCTGGTGTGCGGCCCGCGGCCACAAGACCATTAGGCCGAGTCTGCTCTGACTCAGCCCCGTGTTCTGGGTCTGAGGATGGCACCTGGTCATTCTGAGCAGCCAGTCAAGAGGTGTCCAGATGGGATCCATACCTAGTTCCTGGGCAGCCCGCTGGCCCGGCTCCACCTGGTCCTGATTGGACCGGCCACTCGGGCCACAGCTGCTCCTTCACACAGTCTCCCCGGAGGTCCCCGTGGCCGTGTGGGTGGCCAGCACTCGGGGGCGAAGGTGCCAACGTCAACAGCCCGGGCTGCCAGGGCTCCACCACCTTGTTTGTACAGAGAGGGTGAGGCCCAGCGGGCGTGTGTTCATCCCGGGAGCAGCAGGGCTTCCTGAGGAGGCTCATGAACCTGAACAGGGGCCTGTGGGCCCCCCCGGCCCCCTGCCCGGCCTGCGGGGTCTCTCGCAAAGCTGGGTGCTTCCTGACCCCTGTGGGGTGACCAAACACACCGAGGAACCCGGCTCTGAGAAACGAGAGGACTCGGGGTTCTCAGGACGACAGGCCAGCAGGGCTCAGCGCTGCGGAGCGAGCCTGGAGGGGCCGCCCACCTTGCCGCGGCGGCCGGGCCCTGTCAGTCACGGGGGCAGCCTGCGTAGCCACCAGCGGCCGGCAGCACCACGCGTGACAGAGGCTCAGTGCTGAACTCGGCTTCTTGGGTACAGAGGTCAGGGGTTCTTTCAAAAAGTAGTTTCCAAGAAACACGCACACGTGTTCTGTCCAGTTGGCCCACCTCCAGGGTCCACTCACTGAGGACCTGCATGCAGCAGCCTGCATCCTCGGCCGCCAAAGGCCAGGCCCCCAGGAGGGTCAGCAAGGCCCTGGTGAGGGTCAGCAAGGCCCCCAGGATGGTCAGCAAGGCCCCCAGATGGTCAGCAAGACCCTCGTGAGGGTCAGCAAGGCCCTGGTGAGGGTCAGCAAGGCCCCCAGGATGGTCAGCAAGGCCCCCGGATGGTCAGCAAGGCCCCTAGGATGGTCAGCGAGGCCCCCGGATGGTCAGCAAGGCCCCAGGATGGTCAGCAAAGTCCTCGTGAGGGTCAGCAAGGCCCCCAGGATGGTCAGCAAGGACCTCGTGAGGGTCAGCAATGCCCCCGGATGGTCAGCAAGGCCCCCAGGGTGGTCAGCGAGGCCCCCAGCATGGTCAGCGAGGCCCCCCGGATGGTCAGCAAGGCCCCCGGATGGTCAGCAAGGCCCCCGGATGGTCAGCAAGGCCCCCGGATGGTCAGCAAGGCCCCCAGCATGGTCAGCAAGGCACCCAGTATGGCCAGCAAGACCGCCAGGATGGCCAGCAAGGCCCCCGGATGGTCAGCAAGGCCCCCAGGATGGTCAGCAAGGCCCCCAGGATGGTCAGCAAGGCCCCCAGGATGGTCAGCAAGGCCCCAGGATGGTCAGCAAGGCCCCAGGATGGTCAGCAAAGCCCTCGTGAGGGTCAGCAAGGCCCCCAGGATGGTCAGCAAGGACCCCGGATGGTCAGCAAGGCCCTCGTGAGGGTCAGCAATGCCCCCGGATGGTCAGCAAGGCCCCCAGGGTGGTCAGCGAGGCCCCCAGCATGGTCAGCGAGGCCCCCAGGATGGTCACCAAGGCCCCCGGATGGTCAGCAAGGCCCCCGGATGGTCAGCAAGGCCCCCGGATGGTCAGCAAGGCCCCCAGCATGGTCAGCAAGGCACCCAGTATGGCCAGCAAGACCGCCAGGATGGCCAGCAAGGCCCCCGGATGGTCAGCAAGGCCCCCAGGATGGTCAGCAAGGCCCCTGGATGGTCAGCAAGGCCCCAGGAGGGTCAGCAAGGCCCCCAGGATGGTCAGCAAGGCCCCAGGATGGTCAGCAAGGCCCCCAGGATGGCCAGCAAGGCCCCCGGATGGTCAGCAAGGCCCCCAGGATGGTCAGCAAGGCCCCCGGATGGTCAGCAAGGCCCCCAGGATGGTCAGCAAGGCCCCCGGATGGTCAGCGAGGCCCCCGGATGGTCAGCGAGGTCCCCGGATGGTCAGCGAGGCCCCACACTGCCTCTGCAGGGATGTCAGGCTCCCAGCCAACTGACCGGCTATGACATCGACCCAGTTCCTCGCGAGGCCGCCCAGATAGCCGTTCCCCGGGCATTTTCATCAACACTTTGCTGTAAGGAGCCGGGCTGGCCGGCGTCACCGGGCTCTCAGCCCCTGTCCCCAGAGGGCCGCGCTGTGCGCTCACCACAGTGGCGCGCCTGTCCAGGGGTCTCCCAGGTGGTGGCCTGTGCTCAGCGGGGCCCGCTCAGGGAGCCGTACCGTGGGGGCACCCACCTGCCACGTGGACAAGAAACCACAGCGCTGAGGCCCCCGGTGGCCTTGATGGGTGTGAGCTGCCCGCACCCTTCCCTTTGGCAGCAAAGGTGCGTCCTTCTCCCCATTCCCGGCACACCTGAAATAAGAGACAGGTGTCAAACAACGTGACTCCGCCGGCCAGGCCGGGGGCGCTGTCCGAGCAGGGGAAGCAGGTGGACGGGAAGCTGGGCCAGAGGGACCCTGGCCGCATCTCCCTCATCACTACTTTGCTACAGCCCGTCTGTGGGGAACCCCGGGTCAACATGCGATGGGCCTCTTGCCCCAGTTAACATGAGCCATGGGGCCCGGGGGATGGCACTGGGGCCTGGGGGATCCTGGGAGGGGAGGAGAGAGCCCCGTGATTGCAGACAGGAGCCCGAGTGCCCAAGGCAGGAGCGCACAGGGGCTCCGTCTGTCTGTCCTGAGGGCACAGGTAGGAAGGAACGCAGGGCACAGATGAACAGGATGGGATGTCACTTGGCCCCTTTCAGTGGACGGCGGGGCCGGAGGGGTGTGGGGCCGGTGTGCGTGGGAATGTGGGAGGTGGAGGGCGACTCAGTGAGTTGCCACTTTGCTTCCTGTCCTCAGGCTGGCCCTGCATTTGTCCCGTCTGTTCCCAAAGCGGCCCTGCTGACGCAGCTCTCGTCAGGTCAGAG
This sequence comes from Rhynchonycteris naso, assembly GCA_037038555.1. Taxonomy (NCBI): domain Eukaryota; kingdom Metazoa; phylum Chordata; class Mammalia; order Chiroptera; family Emballonuridae; genus Rhynchonycteris; species Rhynchonycteris naso. The sequence goes on along the minus strand of CM073003.1, from coordinate 131,535,973 downwards.
CAGGAGGAAGCCTCAGAAAGCTGAGGGGTGCCCAGGGGCCGCACCCCCTCCCCTCCGCCTGGGACCGCACGCACAGGACCCCCGCAGGTCTCTCGACTTACCCCAGCCCCGCAAGCGGCAGGCACGAGCTGCCTGTGGGCCGGAGCGGCACCGCGTGTGTTTAAATGTCCAGAAGCCCCGCGGAGACCCAGCTGCCAATGGGCACCTCTGTGCTAAGCGGGCCGTGGCTCTGATGTCCAGGCTGAATTCCGAGCAGCGCCAAGTCTCCACTGTGCGTCCCTGCCCGTCTCCTTGGCACGGATGGGGGGCCGTGCGCCCAACCTGGCACGGAGTCCTGGAAGCCTAACGGGAAAAGAGGCTGTGTGGCCGGGGCCGAGTAAGACACTGTCCCGCGGACGACTCGTGGAGCTGGGTCCGTCTGTACGGCGGCCCGTGCCGTCAGCGTGATTCTAGACACGGGATGTCCGGCTCCTCTCCCCGGCAGGGCCTCTGGGAGACTGGTCCTTGCGGACGTGGACGGGCGGGGGCCTTGTTTAGCCACGGGACACTGCTCAGCCCACTCTGCCGGAGGTGGTTTTGTTTTTTACATTAAAAAAAATTTATTTTTTCCCATTGATTTGAGAGAGAGAAAAATCAACCTGTTGTTCCACTTCGTTGTACACTCGTTGATGGCTACTTGTCTGTGCCCTGATGCGGATCACACCTCTGACCGTGGTGTGCCAGGACGACACTACCCACTGAGCAACCCAGCACCCGTGACCGTGGTGTGCCAGGACGACACTACCCACTGAGCCACCCAGCACCCGTGACCGTGGTGTGCCAGGACGACACTACCCACTGAGCCACCCAACACCTGTGACCGTGGTGTGCCAGGACGACACTTTACCCACTGAGCCAACCAGCCAGGGCCTGCAGGAGGTTTCCACAAACTCATTTACCAAACGGGGTCACTTCATAGATGCTTACTGCATTTCTGTGTTTTCCAGGATCGGGGTTGAGGCCGCTGTTGGGGCCCAAACAGGAAAGGCTGGTGTGTCTGTGGTGGGGAGGGTCATCCCTCCCGCTCACACCGACACTGTCAGGGTCAGCATGGACACTCAGAGTCCTTCCTTTCATCCACGCTGTCGGCCGGCACGTGCGAGGGTCGTCGGGAGGACAACTAGCCGAGTCTGTTGTTGAATAAACGCTGGGTAATCGATGAGCTCCCGGCCGCAGGCACCAGGTGGAGCGAAGGCGGACAGTCCGAGCCCAGATCCTAGACTGTGGCTACCCACTCACCCGACTGGTGCGTGGTGGGCTCGGCACAAGACGCGCACACTACCCGAGCGACAGAACCCGTGAGGAGACATACCTCTGCTTCTGGAGGGGTGCCTGCCTCCGGCGAGTCCGCCCAGGGAGCCCAGGGAGATGGCGCTGGCCCATGGGCCCGGGTCCACGGTCACATGCATACGTCTGGTCCAGAGGCCTGGCTGCCCGGCTGCAGTGGTCAGCAGGAGCTGGTGTGGACAGGACACACAACACAGCCAGAAAACGGGTCATTACAGCAAACGGTAGCGGGCTGATAGAACTCACACACAAAACGTGCGGAATCAGCCTCCACAGCCAGACACGCTGTGTACACGTCACGTCGATACGAACCTGGCTGTGGGGTTCAACTCCAGCCATCATGGGCAGTTTCGTGCTGCCGGGACCTTCCCAGGAGCGTGTCGTGACAGAAGCCACGGCTGCCGTCCCTCCTGCAGGGTGTGCTACGTCCCCCTGACAAGGGGGCGGGTGACCTCAGGACACAGCGGTGCTGAAGAGGGTGGCGGGTGGCCCTGTGTCGGGAGCCACGTGCTCGTCAGTCTTAGTTGGTGCAAACACAGTTAAGGAAGGGACATGGGAACGTTTCAAATCAATCTGCATAATAGGTCCAAAGGTAACCCTAGGAGTCCAGAGCTGAGCAGGTTCAGCAGAAACTTATCTTACATTAAAAACCCTTTCCCCCATTGATCTGAGAGAGAGAGAGAGAGAGAGAAGCATCAACTTGTTTCACTTGGTTGCTCCATTTAGTGGTGTACTCGTCGATTGCTTCCGTACACCCCCTGGCCAGGGATTGAACCTGCGACCTCGGTGCACCGGGACAGTGCAATCCATTGAGCCACCCAGCCAGGGTTTTAAGTTTTTCATGAACTGGCTTTTTAAAAAACTAATCCAGCAGGTAGAGCCTAGCAGGAAAGCCAACAGAGAAAATGGGTCAAGTCTGCCTGACCTGTGATGGCGCAGTGGATAAAGCGTCGACCTGGGAACACTGAGGTCGCCAGTTCAAAACCCTGTACTGGTCTGGTCAAGGCACATATGGGAGTTGATGCTTCCAGCTCCTCCCCCCTTTCTCTCTCTCACTCTGTGTCTCCTCTCTAAAATGAATAAAATAAAAATAAAATTAAACAAAACAAAAAAAACCCCAAGTTTAAAAAAGAAAAAAAAGGGTCAAGTCTGCGTGGCCGTATGTGAGTTCTGCAGTCACCCCTGCCCCGGCCTCCACGCTCTGTCCATCTGTCTGCAGGGGACTCTGGAGAAGGGACCAGGTGCACCCAGAGGGCTGGCTGAGTCGGAGAGCCCCAGAACCGACTTTGGGGACCTGAGCTCAGGAGGACCCCAGCCCCAGAGTCTCTCTCCCTGCCGTGGGCCCTCACCTTCCTCTGAGGACGGCGTGGGACGGGAACGTGGTGGGAATGAGGCATCCACGGGAGCCTGGGCTAGGGACACGGCACTGTCAGGCCCGAGTTCAGCGGCCCCACACGCGTGAGTAGGTGAGTGCTCACGGACCAGCCTGTCCAGCGGCGCTGAGCCTGCCAGTCACACAGGGGGCCCTGTTCCCGCCCCCCGGAGTCCTGCTGGCGACTAGCACCAGCACTGGGGCGGGCGACCGGGCCAGCTCCCATCAACCGCAGGTCACGCTCCCAGTTCCTCCGGGAACTGCCCTAGCCCAGGCTTCCGTCAGCATCACCGGACAGGATGCGTGGCCCAGGTGGACAGGAGCTGGCAGCTCAGGGCAGGCCCAGCGCCGTGGCCACAGGGACACTCCAGCCTGACTGAAAAGCTGTGATCTGTTCACTTGGGTGACACACCGGCTTCTACAGAATCCCACATTCATGGACAGGCAGCAGAGGAACAGGCCTGGAACCAGGGCTGGGCAGGGCAGGGCAGGGCCAGGTAGGATGGGGGCCCTCCCCCATCCCTGCAGCCAGCACCCTCCCAGAACCCCAGTACCCTCTGCTCAGTGTGCTGGCCCAACAGGAAATCCAGGCCAACTGCCCTGCGGCTCCCGTTATACACACGTGAAAAAGGAAGTCATCTGTGCACCAGCCTGAGAACAGAGGCGGTACTTTCCGGGGTGGGGAGCCCCCAGGACCCCCATAGCGATGCTCTAGGATGGATGTGCCGCCGTGGGTCACGGTCAGGTGTAACAGCAATTCCTGCCCGTCCTCAGCCGTCTGACCCTGACAGCCAAGAGGGCTGTGTCTCTGTCCTCGGGCCCCCTGACCTCCTCCCTGCCGGGACATCCGAGCACTCACCGCCTCTGGTAACGTCCTGCTTCTTCCTGCCGCGGTCTGGGGTTTGCGCCTCGAAGCAGCTTGGCCCTCCTGGGGCATGGGTCAGGCCAGGCCCGTCGGGGACACGGCAGGCATGCACCTGACCAGGAACGGCTCTGGGTGCCGAGCATCAGCTGTCACCCAGCAAGAAGGGCCGCCGGCCGGGGTGTATCTGTAGTTAGGAACTCGCTTGAGGTCTGAGCATGCTTCCACCCACAGAGAGGTCTCATTTAAGATGCCGCCGTGAACACTAAATACCCAGCCTCCACGTTCTAGAGAGTTCCGAGGGAGAGAGCTGGCAGTCAGCGTGAGGACCCGGAGGAGCTTGGCCCTGGAGACCCGGGATCCCCGCGTCAGCAGAAGACAGGACACAGAGTGGGGTGACAGGTGCAGGCAGGAGGGGTGTCTCCATGCTGCCCCAGGCTGCCCACCCACACTCACAACCTCGGTGTCCCCCAGCCCTGAGCACCAGCAGACAGTGTGTCCTGTGTCCCGGGCGCCCTTACTCAGCCGTGCCAGCTGCTCAACCGTCTTCCCCAGGTGATGACCCGCCCCTCCTCTTCAAGGCCAGGCCCGGTGCCCCCAGTGCGGCTGGTAACAGCGGCAAACCAGCCTCTGGCTCAGCACCCACCGGGCGGGCACTCCTGCTGCACGCGGGACCCCCACCCCGGGCTGCTGTCCAGCTCTCCTAAGCGGGGCTACCTGCCCCAGCCAGGGGTCACTTCACAAGGAGGTGGCTGACCACGTCTGGGGTCCCTGCTGGAGGAAACGGCACCAGAAGATCTGAAAGGCAGCCTGACCTGCGTGATAGGCCGAGCTGCGATGGAAGAAAATCCCCCACGGTTTCCTCTCGAGGGGGGGGCTGCCGGTCAGGGCGGGAGTTGCAGCTCGGACGCTGTGAAATACAGTCCTCGCCGGCTAAACACAGGCTCCGGCCGGCCCAGATCAGCCTGGGCTCTGTGAAGCCCTTCGTGATCTGACGGTGGCCCAAGCTGACAATCCCTGTTGTGTCCACCTGTTCCTAATGGAGAGACTGGGACCTAGAGAGCTCGGCCCTCAGCCCCCAGGAGAGTGAGGAGCTTGTCTGGAGTACTTTTCGGGGGAAGGGGGTGTCTCTGCCTGTTCCACTTGTGGTCAGTTAGGCCCCACATGTAAACAGCAGTGCCCTACCTACGTGGTGGACACGGAACTCACACGTGCGTTCCTCTTTCTAGAAGAGTCCTGAGCACAAGCCGTGCCAACAATTGGGAGTCCGGCTGGTTGTGCCGCGTGTGAAGGCGTCTGCATTTTGTAGCAGTGACAGAACCCTGAGGCCCCCGTCCCCGGGCTTTCCTGGTCTCCTGACCTGTCGCAGGGCAGTGGCTGGGGCCCGCTCCCCGGACTGTCCCCCGTCTGACTGCGTGCGTCTGCAGGTGCGCACGCCGTCACTGCCCATTGGGAAGCTGTGCTCAGGGGCCTTCGTTCAAGTGTTCGTGATAGCTGCCTTGCGTTGTTTAATATTGCCTTTGTGGAAGTAAAAGCTGCGATGATCGAGTAATGAGCCTTCGAGTAGAACCAGGGATCGCGTTACCTGCTCTGAATTTGTGGGTCTCTTTGGGTGACGCGTATGCAGCACAATTGAATGATGGGATAATCTGGAGATGTTTTCATTGTACATATGTACCCTGATTTATTGGTGTCACCCCATTAAAATTAATAATAATAATAAAAAAAAATTTGTGGGTCTCAAATTCTGATGTAATGTTGGTTTTTGGATGCTGAATGGTATTTTCTGTGAAGCAAAGAGAAACTAAGGATTTACTTTAATGGACATGCCGAGAAGGAAGGTGGCCGTACCGCGTGCACCGGACCCTCGGAGCGGTGCTCACCGGTGGGCAGAGGGCCGGCCACGAGCAGTCACACGGACACTCCTGTTGTGAAGGACCCCATGTTGCCCACCAGCTTCCTAGTGTCCGTTCCTGGGACCCCCGCGTCAGTCAGTCATAACTAATAATCCCGTTTCAAGATTAGTTTCTGATTTTGGGAGTTAAAATTACCCGGCTTATTTTATTTTTAAATCTGAGAAGTAAAAAAAAAAAAAAAGCTTACAAGAATAAAAATGCTACAGATATCTACAAATCAGAAAACTATAACTTGACACCTTTGAAACAATTTCCCTACAAACAGAACAGTTAAAATGTATTTTGGCAGAAACCCTTATATGTAAATAGTACGACCATGAGAAAAAAATCCTATTTTGAGGAAGTTTATTGTTACATTTTTGCAGTAATAGGATGAGGCACAACTATCTCCTGCTTCTCCAACATCTCAATAAAAAAAGACAATAGTCAAGGATAACAGTGAAATTAAGGTAAAAAATTATAAAAGCCAAAAGTTTTAGACAAAAACGACTAGAGTCTATGTGTAGAAAAGTTGTAAATGGTTTTAGTTTAGCCTTGCAGACGGTCACCTTCTTCTCTGGTTATACGGCGAGCCCCGGAATTCAGAGTGGGCACCCTGATGCCATCCTCCTGGGCCCGGGGATGCCCAGGCTCAGCGAGGAGCCCGCGGGGTAGGGGGCCGAGCTGGCCCGGTCCCGGCCTTCAGGCCGGCCCAGCCTGCGTTCGGTCAGCTCAGCGCCGTTCCGGGCCCTCCTGCTGACACGAAGTGAGCAGGCAGGTATGTGTGCCCCACGGACTGGCGGCAAAGGCACTCAGACGGGGCCGCCAGCAGGTGCGCCGCCTGTGACAGCAGCGCCTTGCCTGAACCACGATTCCCAGTCGGTGAAGAGCAGCCCGAGCCCTCACACCCGGCCCAGGAGACCCGCCGGGGAGCCCCCACTGCCACCGAAGGCACCTTGACCCAGACCCAGAGCCGCCCTGCCTGGGCTGCCTGTGTCCCCGCCCTCTGAGCCTCGCTGTCACCACCACTCCTGGGTCATAGCCCCTCAGCGTATGAGCAGCCACAGGAAGCAGTACGAAACAGCAACTTCTTCCCGGCCAAACCCCAGCGAACCTGCCACACAGCCTCGAGCACCAGTGGAAAAGATGTCATGTCGTCTCTTCCTCAAAGCCTTGGGGATAACAGGTGACTCAGAGCAGGCTTTCCGCCTGTCACAAGATTCAAGTTTCTCTGGCCTGCTGACACGGAGCCAAGAGAGGTGCAAAGGGGCACAGGAGGGGACAGTGTGGCCCCAGGACAGGGCCCTAGGGTGTGGGATGAAACCACAGGGACATTCTGGGGCCCACTAAGTAGGAAGCCTTTCCTCTTTCTTTAAATGCTAGGGAGAGTCCTGACCACCCGACAAACGGCAGCAGTTACCCACGGTGGGAAACGGGATGAGGTGCACTTTTACAGTGTGGCTGGCACCTGGCAGGTAAGTGGCCTGGAGAGCTGGGTGTCGCAGAGCAGCCCTGCCCATGCCCCCCAGCAGACAGCGGGCACGTGCTATGTGGACATCACAGGCTGCTGCCCGGGACAAGCCCCTGGGTGGAAAGAAGGGCTGAGAACAGGACAGATGTACAAGGCACTGGGGTGGTGGCAGTGTGCAGAAACTTAGGTGTGCGCAGGACGGAGGGCTTCCTGAAGGTCAGGGCCAGCAAGCAGCTGTGCGCTCACCAGGCTGTGCTGCTGACCCTGACCCTTCCAGGAGCCCAGGAGGACAGGAAGCTCTGACTGCTTCAGTGCAGGCACCTACAGGGTCAGAAGGTGATCTGCACGATTGAAAAGTCACCTGCAAGGCCAGCTGGTTGGACTTAGCCAGTGGGCGTCGGGGGAGAGGGACATGCCCTGTCCACAGGACGGGAGAAGGTGCCCAGTGGGAAGAAGGGTGCACCGTAGCACATTAAGGCAAGGCTGCAGCCTGGCGCACTGGAGTCCCCGGCCCACCCTCCGCTGCTGGGGCCTGGGCTTCGTCTAACAGCCTCACCGGGGGCGCTCAGGAAGCTGGTGCAGGAGTGTTAAAAGGCAACCCGTCCACTTGAGGAGGTGGCACGGAGACCCCGGGCGGGGTGGGACCGTGTTGAGCAGCGTCAGCATCACTCGGTCTCCTACTAGTTACCGTTAGGCAGGGCTTTGGGTTAGTCTGTCTCAGGGAAGACCTGCGAGTTAGCGAGAAAGCGTGTGCAAGGCCAGCGGTCCTGTCCTCGGAGAGTGCGCACGCACTCCTGGGCACGCTGTCACGGGGGAACGAGGTCTCTGTAAGGAAAGCCGTGCTGCTCGCGAGCGGGAAGACCCAGAGCGCTCGCCGGATCTCAGTAGTGTGCCATCCCCAGGATTCAGTAGCTCATCGAAGGCCGCGTCCTCGGCCGGGCTGTGAATGACGGGCCCCCGCGCCCCCGCGCGCGGAGAGTGCGGGCCATGCGCGCGTAGCCGCTGCGCAGGGAGCCGCTCAGGGCCCGCGGGCAGCGCGCGTGGGCGGGCGCCGCCCTCACTGCAGCATGATGTCCTTCAGGTTCTCCTGCAGGATCGTGTCCTTGACCGCGTGGAACACGAAGCGGATGTTCTCCGTGTCGATGGCCGTGGTGAAATGGTGGAAGAGCGGCTTGCTGCGGTTCCGGCGCCGGCAGTCGAAGCACTGCACCAGGTAGCGCTGCACGTCCTCCAGCCGGTGCGCGTCGCCCTGGAAGTCGGGGAAGTGCTTCCGGATGCTCACGCTCTTGACCTTCTCCACCAGCAGGTCCGTCTTGTTGAGGAACAGGATGATGGACACGTTGAAGAAGAGCTTGTTGTTTACAATGGTCTCGAAGATGTTCATGGACTCCACCAGCCGGTTGGTGCGCCTGTCCTCCATGAGCACCTGGTCGTACTCGCTGGAGGACACCAGGAACAGGATCGACGTGATCCCGTCAAAGCACTGGAACCACTTCTGGCGCTGCGACCGCTGGCCACCCACGTCCACCATCTTAAAGGGGATTTTCTTAATGACAAAGTCATGTTCCACAATGCCCTTGGTGGCCTTCCTCGCCAGCAGAATGTCTTGCTTACTAGGAAGGTAGTTCTGTAAACACAGGGGGGAGAGTTTAGGAGAGGAGGACCCCGAGGACCCGGGAACACAGGACGGGGCGGGAGGGAAGAGTCACTCGCACTTCCGAGGGAGGCTGAACCCAAGGCCCACAGCAGCTCTGCGCTATAAAATTAGAAACGTGCCCGGAAACAGAGCGACGGACACGGGACAGCTCATTTCAGAGTGAATGCGGCCCGTGGGTGCGAGGTCTCCACGGGAAAACCGCGTCCCCGCCCTCGCCACAGGAAACAAAGCACAGCTCCTCGATGGCTTTCTGACTTCCTGAGCAAACGCCTCCCTTACTACAAAGTAATGTACGTTAGGTCTGCCCTGCAGTTAATGGTACTCCTGAGGAGCGCTTGGGGTCTGTAGCGGCTGGGGGCAGGTGCGGGAGGTCTCGAAGCCACCCAGTACGCACTGCTGGCACCACTACCACACGCGGTGCTCAGGCCACAGTCCCTCCCCCCCTAGACCAAACAGGGATGCTGCCGCCCCAGGGCTGGCCACCAATTCGCAGGGCAGACAGGGGCCAGAGAAGGCTTCAATCACACTGCGGATGGACAGGAGAACTCAACAGCACAGACAACCCCGCTATTTCAACACGAGAAAGAGAAAAACAGAAATGTATGTGACCTGGACTGATGGCCACACACGGACTGGATGAGGGACCGACTCACCCTCCGGGAGAAGAGCGGCGTCCCCAGGACACGTCAGTGAGACAGCCGGGGGCCCCAGCTGGCTGGATAGTGTTGGTGTTAAGGAGTTCCTGAAGTTTTTTTGGAGTGGTAATGGTACTGTGGTTTTCAATTTTGGGGGCTCCACCTTATAGAGATACTCCACCTTACGGAGCTACTGATGAAATAATATACCAACAACTTGTTCCTGGGGACGGGGGTCGGGCTGACGCGACAGGATGGATTGCAGGTGGCAATGGCACACCCGCGCTTCCTTAATTCCTTATGCTTTTTTTTTTTTTTTTTTTACAGGGACAGAGAGTCAGAGAGAGGGATAGATAGGGACAGACAGACAGGAACAGAGAGAGATGAGAAGCATCAATCATTAGTTTTTCATTGCTGTTGCAACACCTTAGTTGTTCATTGGCTGCTTTCTCACACGTGCCTTGACCACAGGCCTTCAGCAGACCGAGCCACCCCTTGCTGGAGCCAGCGACCTTGGGTCCAAGCTGGCGAGCTTTTGCTCAAGCCAGATGGGCCTGCGCTCAAGCTGGCGACCTCGGGGTCTCGAACCTGGGTCCTCCACATCCCAGTGCGACGCTCTATCCACTGCGCCACCGCCTGGTCAGGCCCTTACGCTCTTTGCATGTGTCTGCGTTTAAATTTTCCATAATGCAAAGTGACGACGCCCGTCTCCTTTAGGGGGATCCGGGCGAAGGGGCTCGTAGAGAAACACGACCTCACACATTACTGTAGTGGGGGCCGGCGCTGTGCAGACAAGAGTGTGAGAACCCCCCCACCCCCCCAGCGACGACCTCCTTGCTCAGGAGCAGGCCCTCCCGAGGCTGGGGCGCGACACCTCGCCACTCAAGGTCACTGTACGCAGCAAGCACGGCTCCCAAGCACCACAGCGAAGCACGCGTCCCCTGAGTGGCTCCGGTGTCCACACCAACGTGTTCTGATCCGATGGCAGGTCCCCAGGGCAGGGTAGGCTGTACTCACCAGCTGGCCGATCCGGTCCAAATTGTCCAGGAAGTACTTCACCGACTCACCCTGTCAGGAAGGAAGAACACACACAGCTCAGTCTTCACAGCGGAGCCAACCTGGCGGACACACGAGCTCACGGGGGTGCCAGGGTTACCCCAGCTCTGCCGGAACGGGAAGGCAAAGTGAGGGGCGAAGGGTGAACAGAGATTTTTTTAAAGTTAGTAACACTTTTACTTTTGTTTAGGTTAAAAACTGCAGTTTCTCTAGCTCCAACCCCAAGATGCAAACTGGTTTTCAGACTGCCCTGTTGAGCCGTGGGCGGGGGGCTGGCCCCGGAAGCACGTTAACGCTCCTCTGAGGACGCGGTGGCCGCCGGCTCCAGGGCGGGAATCACAGACCCCGTTTCTGGGAACGTTCTGCTTCTGCCAGAGGGGACCCGCTGCTCTCCAGACGCTGTCCTTAGAGACAGAGCCCTCAGGAGTAGAGGCATCTGGAACACAGTCCAGTCTGACTTCACATCGGCACGAACGGATCTCCAGTCTTCAGTCGGGACCTCCTGGTGGAACGACGCGTCTTCCTTCAGCACAGATGTCCTCTGATGGAACGCCGACCGCCCGTCCCTGTCACCTTCAATCACCCAGGCCCTGTTTTGGGAGCCACCGAGCCACTGAAAGCAGTGGCACTTGCAGGGGGCAGGGAGCGTCCAGGGGGCATCCGAACGTCACCTTGAGGAGGCCAAGCAGAGCACAGGGTCGGTGGGAGAGCTCACAGACGGCTGCCGTACAAGGGACACAGCGCTCTGCGATGTAACCGCCCCTGATCCTGACGGAGGGCCCACCGGTGAGGACGCCCTGGGTCTCTGTGTCCCCCACTGTGGCTCTGTGTGTGGGGGCTCCTGGGGAAAGTCCCCCTGGCGCCACGTCTCAGCAGAGTGGCACGGCCATGCGCAGGATGGCATTCTGGACTTCCGAGGGGGGAGAGGTGAGGGGGGATGTCTGTGGCGACAGCCTGAGCCTGACCTCACAGAAAGAGAGGAGGAGCTGGAAGGGGGAGCGCCAGCTGACCTCTCAGGCCACGTGTCCCAAGCGGGACACTTCAGTGAAGAACCAACCTTCCCACTGTAAAAGGGAGGCCTTTTGGATGATTTGTTTAAGAGGAGAGAAACACATATTATTCCCTGTTAGGGCACAGAGTACGGTGAGCAAACACATTTTCCTCCTTGCTGTTAAGACGCTGTGAGCGGTCCGTCCCCCGTGGGAAGGCTACACCACTCTGGGAAGACGCCTCGGTCTCCTGCACAGCCTCGGGCCCTCCACACCGCTCTTGGCAGTGGGGAAGCCGTGATCCGGCAGCGGGGAGGCAGTGCCTCCCATCCCGCCGGCTGCGGCCAGTGTTGTTGTTTTGCACATCCTCCTCCTCCCACACCAGACAGGAAACAGCTGGTGAGGGACAGAGCAGCCCAGTCTGACTACTCCTTCCTGAAATTTGCTCCTACCTCCTGCTGCCTCTCACTCTGCCCTTCGGGGCTTACAAGAATCGAGATGGCCTGACCCTTGACCATGCTGCAGGGGCAGGCTAGCAGCAGTCTGCATGGAGACCTGAGTCACCCCCAGTGCCACCACCATAAGAGAACTGGTAGACAGTCTCACTGAGCTGGCTGTCTGCTCAAGCACACACACCGTGTTAGTTGGTGACAGTAACGGGATCTGCAGTCCCTAAAACAACATTCATAATGTCCAGGATACAACCCCAAACTACTCACTGCACAGAGAACCAGGAAAATAGCCCTTATCCTCAAGGGGAAAGGCAGTCCGCAGACATGAACTCAGACAACCTGGATGCTGGACTTACTAGACAAAGACTTTAAAGCAGCTAGAGTTTATGTTCCATTAGGTAATAAATAATATGCTTATAAGGAATAAAGACATTAAAAAAATTTGAGCAGAATCTCTTTTATAGAAACTATAAAGAGAGTGAAATAGAAATTTTAGAACTAAAACGTACAGTATCTAAAAATGAAGAATTTACTGAATGGAATGAATAACAGACTGCAGATGGCACAGAAAAGCAGGGACTTCTGAAATTGGAATACCGGCGATGACAGAAGATTAGCACAAGAAAACAGCCACTCTGGGATCTGTGGGGCAATTTCTAAAGGTCTACTATACTTTCACTGGAACCCAACAGCAGAGAATAGGGAGACTCACGCAGAAAGAATGCTTTTAAAACAAACAAACAAACAAACAAACCTAGTTTTCCCAATAAAAGACAAATTTACAAATTTCAAGAAGCTCCACAAATGCCAAACGCAATAAGCCCGGAGAAAACCATACTCAGGATGTTATAGACACACTTCCAAATAATCCGTGGGTCAGAGAAGAAATCACACATTTCTGGTCCGACACGTCGAGAGCTCTTGTTCTCACAGCAAGCAGGAAGCTGAACGCACGGGACATCAGCCATTCTTCTTAGACTCACCGGAGAGCCGACCTTAGAGAGAACAGGGTGCCCTCCCCCCACCCCACCCCCTACTAGGGATGGACGCACACACAACACAGAGCTGCAGCCCGTCGGGAATAGAGGAGGAGGCCGCAGCAACCGACACATAAGTCCAGCTTTCAACAGAAAAGCACAAGACACGCTAAAAGGCAAAGAAGCCACACAGTGTGAAGAGAAAGTGAGCATCAGATGGGGCAGAGGTGTGAACAGATTAGAGGTTTAAAAGACACTGGTAAGGGGAAGGCGCTCTAATGGAAAAAGGGGACAGCACGCTAGAGCAGACGGGTGCTGTGAGTGGAGAAATGGAACTCCCAAGAACCAAGCGCAAACGCTAGAAACCCAGCAGCACGGGCAACAACCTGACCTGCGCCTGGTGTCTGAATGTGTGTGTGTGTGTGTGTGTGTGTGGCATCTTGTGGGACTGAGCCCTGAACCCGTGGATCTCAGGCCATCTCCAGACGGGCAGTGTCAGAAGTGAGTTAAGTTGAAGGGGCCCCACCTGTTGTCTGGAGAACTTGAGAGCTGCTGGGTGTGGGGTGGACCCCACACTTCTACACTTGGGATCACAGGAGTGTCCTGAGTGAGCGTACAGGAGACACAGGAGTGTGTCTTCCCCTACAAGTCAAGTATAGATGAGAAAGGATAATACCTCCACAGCATAGAAAACGAAAACCACTTAAACAAAATGAAGAGGGGGGAAAAAAGGTGAACATTTCAGTGGATGCAGAAAAAGCGTTCGATCAAGGTCAACATCCGTTCGTGGTTAAAAACTCATCAAACCGTAGAAAAGGGACTTTCTCAACTGGATACAGGGTGTCTATGAAAAGCCCGCTGCTCCCACCAGGGTGAGCGGTGAACTGAGGACGTTCACCCCTAGACTGGGCACGAGGCCAGGTGCCCACTCTCACCACTTCTGGTCAACACCCGAGAGCCTCGCCAGCACAATACAGCGAAAACATAAGCAAGCAAACGCAAACGAGGCATAGGACTGAAAAGCAGGAAGTGAGACTGATTTCACAGGTCACACCACTGATGGCACACGGAATCCCAAGGACCCTGTAAGAAAGCTAACCACGGGGCCAAGAAGCGGGCATAGCACCCTCACCAGGTACGAGGTCCAGGTACAAAAACCAAGTATTTTTGTACACGAGAAGGAAACAACTGGAAGATAAAATCTGAACAGACTTATTCCACTTCGTACTAAGAAATAAAATATTTAGGGGTAAAAAAAAAGATATATATATATATACACACACACACACACACACACACACACACACACACACACACACACATACATATTGCTGTACATTTTGTCTTTTGAAATGATTCTAGATGCACAGGAAGTTGCAAAGACAGTACAGAGAGGTCCAGTGGACCTGCCACCCCGTTCACCTCAACAGTTCATCTTACACGATGACAAGAGCATGTCAAACGCAGGACCCCACGCTGGCACGATGTGTGCACACGGTTCCAGGCGCTTGATCACATCTGTAGCTTCGGGGAACACCACTGCCTCACTACTGAGACAGAGCAGTGATCACCACCGACCGCCAAGATGTCCTCCCAGCTACTGCTTTACAGTGACACCCACCCCTTCCTCTCCCGTCCCGCACCCCTGGCCACCAGCAACCTGACTGCCGCCTCTCCAGTTCCTAGTCGTGCAGCTGACTTTTCTAGGGGGCACTGGGAATGCAACGATACAGCAAGTGACCTTTAGAAACTGGCTTTTTTCACTCAGCAGAGCCTTGAGGTCCGACCCGCTGCTGTGTTCCGATAGTTTGTTCCTTTTTACTGCCGGGTAGCATCCCACAGTGCGGGCAACTCACCGTTCACTTAGCTACTGACTGACCCAGAGACATCGATGTCCGTGTTTCACGTGGACGTGGTTTTCACTTCTCCGGAAGAATGGTCAGGAGCATTAACTGCGGGGCCGTGTAGGAAGTTATTATTGTTTAATTTTGAAAAGAAACTCTCAAACGGGTTTCCAGATGGCCGTTACCGTTTTTACGGGCCCACCGGCAAACATATGAGGTCTGGTTTCCCTGCCCGGCAACCAGCCTTTGGGATTTCCACCGGATCTGCTCCCTAAGTCTCTCAACGTGGTTCTGTGTCCTCTCGATGGCGAGGGGTGTGCCCGTGCCGCTCTGCCACCTGTCTGTCCTCTCAGCTGAGATCTCTCCGTGTTCTGTGCCCAGCGTCCACGGGACGATCTTGTGACCGCTGGGTTTCGAGAGTTCTCTGCCTAGTCGTTAGAGAGGTGGCTGGTCAGTATTTTCTGTAGCTCAGGGTCAGGGGGTCTTTTGTGAAGCAAAAGCTCTGAATTTTGATGACACCAGAAGTGACCATGACACTTTTCTCCCATGGCTAGGACTTCTGGTGTCCTCCCTGAGAACTCTTCACCCGGAGTTAGGTGCCGAAGACGTGGCGCAATGTCATCTTCTCACAGTCTCACACTTAAGTCTCTGATCCAATCCGAGTTAATTTTGTATAAAGTGTGAGATGTGGGTCTGTCCTACGGACGTCCGGCAGCTCCAGTGCCATCTGTTGAGAGGCTGTCCTTCCTCCTCTGAACTGCTCTGGCAGTTTGGTCAAAAACCAGTCGGGCGTCCCTGTAAGGAGCTACCTGTGGGTCTGTGTCTTTGTTGCTACCGGGGGCTAAAGAAGAAGACTTGACGTGGCATAGAGCGAGTCCTCCCACTTTATTCTTCATTTTCAAAATTGCCTCGGCAATTCTGGTGCCCCTTCTATGTGTACATTTTACAGTAATTCTACTTATATCTGTGGGAGATCTTGCTGGGGTTTTGATAGGAGCTATGTTAGCTTTGTACATAAACTTAGTGGATGGACATCTTTCCCAGGTTGAGTCTCCTGATCCATGAACATGGGATGTCTCCAGGTGTGTTTAGATCTACTCTGATTTCTTCAATGAGTGTCGGGGGGGTTTCAGCACACAACTCCAAATGTGGTTTGCTAAATATATGCCCAAGTCTTTCCCCTTTTTGAGGAACAATTGTAGATGGTTTTGCATTTCAAATTTCTTTGTGTTCATTGCTTGTATAGAAGAATAAAATAGGTTTTTTTTTATGTAAATCTTGCTTATACCCTGTCACTTTGCTGAATTGACTTTATGACTTTTTTTTTTGGTGGATTCCGTGGTATTTTCTGTCATCTGACAATAGGAACTTTTTATTTTTCTTGCCTTCTTGCACCAGCTAATGCAGCTTTTTTTTTTTTTTTTAAAGTAGAAAACCTCTTCAGTGGAAACTTTAGAGCTCTGGTACAAACAACTCAAAACCTAAACCACTGAAGAGATATGTTATATTTCTGCATTTTGAAAGACTCAGCATTGTTAAGAGGTCAATCTCCCTAAACTGTTCTGTAGAGTCAATAAAATCGGAATCAAAATCCCAGCAGGCATATTTTTGGTAGAAACCGACAAGCTCCTTTTTAAAAAACGTATTTTAAAAAATGACATAGACCCAATTAAACACTTTTATAAAAGAAACACTTGGTGATATAGCCTGATCTGCAGGCTCGCTATGCAGTGAGTGAAAAAGAGAACCTGGTGGAAGAAGAAGCGGGTGAACAACTGGACGGATCGAGGGCCTGGGAACAGCTGCCGAGAGACGGCATACTGATTTTCAGAGTTAACTCCACGGTGGGGAGAGGGCATCTTTTCAATAAATGGTGCCGGACAATCCAGGGGCCTGTACGGGAAGGGAAAAGAACACAGACTGTCCATAGCACACGCAGACACGGGTCACAGACCTCTGTGTAAAAACTGGAACGACAGAATGCAGAACTTTAGGATGAGCTCAACAAGGTGGGCCCATTAACAGCCTCCTACCCCCAAGCATGGGAGGAGCCCCTGGCCAAGAGGGACAGGCCCCATCTACCAGGGGAGCCCTTCAGAGAGGTGTCCCCTGCCGGCCTGGGAGAAGGTGAAGCTGGGCTGAGGGCAGCGCCTGGGAGCTGGGAGTGGTCCCCGGCCTGCCGATAACGGTCAATCAGTCACTCAATCAAGCAAAGGAGATCTCAGTCAAACAACTGTGGGGAAGTAGATTCTACCAGGGCAGGTGAGCTGGAAAAGGAGCCCGCGCCCTGGCCTCGGCCTGGAGACCCGAGAGAGCAGGAGAGAGCCATGGGCGCCAGGGCGTGGTGGGACATCAGATCGGTGTGGGGGTGTGACTTGCGACACTGGGACCATTTGTTCCCCAGCAGTAGAACTCGGACGTTTTTTAAGGCAAAACTCCACAAACCATTAAACTGCAGCTTCACTTGGGTGTCCTCAGCTCCAATGGGGCTGTGCGCTCAGTGGGCACTGAAGGCGGGCTGGTGACAAAATACACATTGTTCAAAGCCGACTTGAACACTAGCCCCAGTCCTCAGTGCTGCCCAGGGCCTACCGAGAAAGCCCCCCACGTCAGAAGGGCAGTAATAAGGCCCGATCCCCCGCCCCCCCACGGTTGCAGCTGCCTGACGACCTTGGAGGGGAAGCACTGAGCCTGGCAGGGGACTGGAAGGCCTCTTGTGGGGGCATTAGTCACCTCGCTCACGACAGCAGCGTGGGCCCGTAGCTGGTCAGCTCAGCTCTAGAGGGAAAGCCTCCTCATTTTCACTCGCTTATGCAAATAAAACCAACCTCTGCCCACTCGTGCACCATCTCCCAAACCCCTGGTCGGCAAATTGCGGCTGGCGAGCCACGTGCGGCTTTTTGGCCCCTTGAGCGTGGCTCTTCCACAAAACACCACGTGCGGGCGTCACCTCGATAAGGACCTGCCTATATAGTTTACGTTTAAAACATTTGGCTCTCAAAAGAAATTTCAATCATTGTACTGTTGATATTTGGCTCTGCTGACTGATGAGTTTGCCGACCACTGTCCCAAATGATCACGAGTCACCATATTGGACATGAAAACGGGGGAGTTAGAAACACAACGCACAGGCATGCATGCAGGCAGCCATCAGGGATGGCACTGTCTAGGGTCATGTGGCCCCTGGGGCACTGAGCGCACACCCCGAGGGAACGCGTGAGAAAGGCACCAGCGGCCTTGGCCCTGAGGAGAACCGCTGCCCGAGGACTCCAGCGGCACCGCCCAGCTGCAAGCTGCTCAGCGGATGGACACAAGGCTGCGCTGTCAGACCACAGCGCACCGAGGGTGGGGGCGGGCTGAACACAAGGAACCAGCGCCTCGCCCCAGACGCGACAGGGCAGGGTGAGCTCTGCCTGTCCCTGCGATTACGTGGGTCCCTGCGTGTCCCCATGTCAGCCGCGTCAGTCCTCACACGGACACAAGGGCGGGGTCACTGTGCTCCCTCTTTACAGAGGACGACACGGAGGCACGGAGTGGTCAGCTTGCCCAAGTCGCAAGTGACAAACAGGGAGGGAACCATGGGCCCAGGTCGGCCTGGGGGGCGGCAGAGCCTGGGGGCAGTCAGCAACGCCGATGGTCCTCCTGGAGGGTGGGTGTGCCCACCTCGGGCTCTGTAGCCTACACTGCACGGGTTTTCACACAGGCAGCAAGAAGTATTTCTATAGTTTACAGCTTTAAAAAAGAGCAGGAGGGGGAAGAAGCCCAGGGAGGGCGCCACCGTCAAGCCTGGGGGCCGGTGCCTCCGATCGGGCACTTTTTCAGGAAAGTGTGCAGCTCTCACTAGACGGCGTCTTCCTGCCACTGTGCTCAGAGCCCCACGACTGGGGGCCCTCCTGGCTCTCTCTCACCCCTCCTGCCACCCAGCTGCTGGGCTGCAGGCTTCTTCACGTGACAATGACACAAGTACTCAGTCTCAGACGTGTCCCACAAGCAGAGCACAGCGGTCCTGCAGGCTGAGGACGGGCGTGCACAGCTCCTGCGCTTTCTGACAGCGGCCGTGTGAGGGGCTCTGTCCCGTTATCTGTTGGTGCCTTGGGGACACCTAGAACATAAGGAGAGGCGACTAAAAAGACAGTGAATTGTGAATTATCCAGCATTTCTCTCTCTCTCTCTTTTTTTTTTTTGTGGGAGAGACAGAGACAGAGAGAGGGACAGATAGGGACAGACAGACAGGAAGGGGAGAGATGAGAAACAGCAATTCTTTGTTGTGGCTCCTTAGTTGTTCATTGATTGCTTTCTCACATGTGCCTTGACCGGGGGACTACAGCAGACCGAGCCACCCCTTGCTGGAGCCAGCGACCTTGGGCTCAAGCCGGCGACCTCAGGGTCTCGAACCTGGGTCCTCTGTGTCCCGACACTCTATCCACTGGGCCACCGCCCGGTCAGGCGGTTTCTCTTTTATCCAAAACCTTCAGGCTGACTTCTATCTAAGTAGGGCTGTCCTTTGTGGGTCCACACTGTAGCTATCCCATTCTGTACACATCCCGGGTCAACCCACACGGTGACAAGCCACCAGGACAGGCCACGTCCGCAACCAGAGCATGCTCATCAGCAAACACTGAGCAATCCGGTCAACCCCACGGCCCTCCCAGGCACAACTGGCAGCACTGAAGCCAAGAGAGCCCATCACCCAAGTCCACGCCGGCCTTCCTTTCTCTGGGCAGTTTGTTTATTCCCGAGACACATCTGGGACATAATGGTCAGTCCTGAGGACGCTGCGTCACAGCCTGTGAGAGTCCATCCAAGCACATGCCCCACAAGCCGAGGGCAGGGTGGAGTGCCCATCCCAGCTTCTCGGGGACTGTGAGGCCTGACACTGTGTCACGCACTTGACAATGTTTTAAAACCTGTCACTGTCCCTTTAAGACTTCCCAACCCCCAGCCTCCAAACCCATGGTCACTTCCTTGTACAGGCAGCTTATCCGGGAGCTAAGTTTAGCTGTATCATTCCTGATCCTCCCTCCAGGGACGTCCCCAAGCCTTGGCTGGTGGGGCCGCCCCAACAGACCACCAGGCTCTTGCTTGCAGGGACCCCAAGACCGAGGGCTGTCAACCTTTCCATGGGGGGCAGCAGGCCCTCCTGACAACCGTTTCTTTCTGGGGGGGGGTGCACTCTCTGATGGAAACCTTCCCCACTCCAGTTCCTCTCCCCTTTCCCGTCCTGACGAGGTTGCCCGGTCAACCGCACAGTCCATGACTCATTTTGGGGACAGCTTGTTATTTTGGACCCAAAACAATAAAATTTAAACGGAGTCACAAAGACAGCGCGGACCTCACAAAAACCAAGCGATTTCCTCCACCACCTGGGCCTCTGCGTGGGAGCCCTCTCCGAGCTGTACTGACCGAAGTGCACGGGCAGTGCAAGCCCAGCCCGGCAGGCTCCCTGGGGACAGCCCACTCCCCACACCCCGTCTCCCTGGGCTCAGAGCCGTGCTCAGGATGAGAGGGGGCCGCAGCCCTAGCCCGCAGGGTCTAAGGAGGGCTGCAGTGAGGACGGACCCTACGGAAGGACAGGGACAGCAAAGGGAGTCTCCACCTCACGCCTGCTCCAGGGAGGGGCTGACAGGGCGCTCTGCAGCCGCTGGGCCACGACCAGCTGCCTTCTCAGTGTCCAAGGACAGAAACAATCCCCACTTCATGTGCCCAGCTTCCCACCCTGCACGCAAACAGAATTTCACTGGATTTGCAATTTGGCAACTCCTGGGTCTTCCTTCATGGACATGAATGTGCTGAAAGCCCCTCTCCTGAACAGTTCCCAGGGCGGCTACTGGACACAGGACGGCCAGCCCACTGTCAGGAAGCGTGGACAGCTTGCCGAGAGCTCTCCCTCGTCCTTCTGGGAGGTCAGCTGGCTCCGCAGATGCCACTTAACATGCAGCTCTGTCACTGCTTGCTGCCCCAGCTGTCCCGCTGCCCAGCAGGTGGCCACCGCTAGGCCTGACCCGCACTCAGTCTAACTTAGAACATCACACACGTCCGTAACACTGGCTCCGCCCCCCACTCCCAAGTGCAACTCCACCTCTGGCCGCCCGTGGAACACTGACCATGGCGTGGACACCTGTGCCATCCTGATGCTTCACAATGCCAGCCAGCTCTGGGTCCCAGGCCGCGGAGTTGGACACGGTGATGTCTGGGACACCGTGTCCAACATTGAGGAGGGCCTCGCACAATGTCAGCCGATGAACACGCAACAGACCCTGGTCTCTGCCAGGTCACGAGTGGCCGTGTGGCTCAGCACTGAGCCCTCACACGGCCGAGGGCAGGGGGGAGTGCCCATGCCAGCTTCTCGGGGACTGTGAGGCCTGACACTATGTACGCACTTGACAAACATCGTCACATTTAATCCAAACACGGTGCACGATTGTTTTCCTTGCTGAAGGAGCCAGAGCTTAGAAGTGGACCTGCCCGAGGTCAGAGAGCCTGCTCAACCCCAAAGGCCACGCTCTCACCTGCCCACCCCGTGGGCAGAGCTCAGTCACCAGTGGAACTGGTCACCGAAGGCCACACATGAGAAGTCACAACGAGGACAGTAATCCATCCTGATGTGGCCTGGCAGCCAAGGAGAGGAGACACCCGGGGGCGGGCAGAGCTCTGAAGCCAACTGCTGGCCCTCGCTGGGGGAGGAGAGCCAGAGTGGAGGGGCAGGTGCCCCTCTCTGGATGCCCGCCCGGCCGGCCGGCCCTCCCCCACCTCGCTGAACAAAAGGGACCAGAGGGCTCAGAGCCGCCCCCCCTGTGCCAGGGCCTGAGTCACTACGGCGGCTCTCTGAAGCAAGAAGCAGGGAGCGCTGCTCATGGAACCACACAGAGCTGCGGCCGGCCGGAGGGAGGGAGACGGGAGGCCAGGGGCAGCAGTGCCCAGCACTGCTCATAAAGGGCTCTTGTGCTCACGGCCTGGCGCTCAGGGCTTCAGCGCCCAGGCCCCAGCCCGGCTGACTCAGCACTGCCCTCCACAAACACTTTGACCGTGTCCCTGTGGGGTGACCGCAGGTGGCCTGGGGAGACTCCTCCTCTCCTTCCATCATCGCTTCTGAAATGAGTTAGCAGGGGTGCAGAGGAGACACCCGCCACCAGGGTGGCATGCGTGCCCACGGCCATTCGCAGGGACCCGCGCATCCCCATGACACGGAGGGGCGGAGGGAGACGGGGGTGGGGCTGCCCCACGCAGCGTGGCTGGTCAGCCCCACCTGGAGGAGAAAAGCCAAGTCCCGGGAGGGGAGCCCACGGGGTTCTTCCCACAGCCTTGCCAGCTGTCTGAGTCAACGCCTCACCCCCGATGCCCCGGCCCAACCCTGTCCTGTCGGGAAGGAGAAGGCTCCCGCGGGCTGACCCGTTTCTCAGCTCCGAAAGGTCCTGTGATCTAACACTAGCTCAAAACAGAGCGCGGCTCCCAGCTGTCACACCTGGAGGGGCAGCCACGGGGACACGCCCAGTTCCCAAGAGAAGCATCACACAGAGGTTCTGGGAGAGGCACCCACTGCTGCTGCCCGGGGTGTACTGCTTAGTACTGGACTGTGCCCCGATTCGGTCCTTCAGTAACTGCTCTTCATTCACCTGAACAAACTGCCTGGTAAACCTCCGCCTTGAAACAAAAGTACCTCACACAACAAATCAGGCCGAGCAGGGTGCTCTCCGTTGAGACTCACACGGCTCAAGGCAGAGAAGGTCTTGGGAAATGACTTCTGTAAACAGACTTGCAGAGAAACGTGGAGCTGAAACCTGGTCAGTGACCGTCCTTTCCCTCTGCAGCGCGCAGGGGACGTGCCGTCAGTGTCCCATCAGCGTCCTTCCTTCCAGAACTGGTGCCGGCCGGAAGGAGCTCAGAACTTGGACCCGTGAGCCAAGCGCCACCTACGGAGATGCTGCTGGTGGAGCGCCCACAGTGCACCACACCCCCGTTCAGGCTGCTTTTGGGGTGCCTCCTTTGAACAACACAGGGGTTTGTCCGGGAGCAGAGCCAAAGGCCACCTCAGCCACCCGCAGGCGGGGCAGCGGGAGCCTCCCGGACAAAGGGGACATTTGAAAGGTGTCAATAAATGGCTTCTGAAAGCACCATGTTTCCCACCCTCCTGGACGGGGAATTCTGCTTGGGATTTCCAAAGATCGGTCTTGAGCTCAGCAAAGAGTGGACTGTATGTAGGGTTATTTCACAAGACCGTGCTCCTTAGAGGTCAGGGAAGACAGTGTTCTACCACATTCCGCACTAAAACGAGGAGATGGAACTCCTTTTTAAAAAAGAGAACATTTATCGAGAAGATTAGACTTATTTAGAAATAAAATTCTCTCAAACCAATAAAGCAGTTGCTTGGTGCCTGTCCTGAGCTGGGCTGAGGAGCAAAAATGGGAAGAGGGAGGGAAGGAAAAAAGGAGGGAGGGAAGGAGGGAAGGAGGGAGGGAAGGAAAAAAGGAGGGAGGGAAGGAGGGAGGGAGGGAGGGAGGGAGGGAAGGAAGGAAGGAAGGAGGGAAGGAGGGAGGGAAATAGGGAGGGAAGGAGGGAAGGAGGGAGGGAAGGAAAAAAGGAGGGAAGGAAGGAGGGAGGGAGGGAGGGAGGGAAGGAAGGAAGGAAGGAGGGAAGGAGGGAGGGAAATAGGGAGGGAAGGAGGGAAGGAGGGAGGGAAGGAAAAAAGGAGGGAGGGAAGGAGGGAGGGAGGGAGGGAGGGAAGGAAGGAAGGAAGGAGGGAAGGAGGGAGGGAAATAGGGAGGGAAGGAGGGAAGGAGGGAGGGAAGGAAAAAAGGAGGGAGGGAAGGAGGGAGGGAGGGAGGGAGGGAAGGAAGGAAGGAAGGAGGGAAGGAGGGAGGGAAATAGGGAGGGAAGGAGGGAGGGAAAAAAAGGGGGGCAGCAAGCCCCCGGGAAGCCTGCCTCCGGGGTGCCCCAGGGTGCCTGGAGGACAGCTCCCTCCTCCCTCTCACTAACACCGTCATCCAACTCACCGTCGGAAGAGACCCGGGTCCTGTGTGATGTCGGGTAGGAGAGAAGGGGAAAATAAAACACTGCTGATGGGAAGAAGCCCCCAAAAGGGCAAAACTTGAGCTCTCTTGGAAGCACCACTCACATGGTGCTATTTCCTTTGAAAAGTGGCACACGCGTGATCAGAGCAGCGTCATCTCCGTGGCCCAAACGTCCACCACTCCACGGGTGAGGAGATCAGAACACGTGGTTCCTCCACACGACGGAACCTGTGTCCAGGGGTGGAAGCAACCGGAACGTCAGAGAACCCGGACACGCAGGGCTCGGTGCCGGACGCCAGGCGCGGGTGGTGCCGGGAAATGCCCAGACGTCCCAGGGAGGGCGGGCGAGGGCGTGACAGCTGCCGCCAGGGACCGGACGGGGGTGACGAAAATGCTCCCAAACGGACTTACGGGGAGCCGGCAGAACCGGTCAGTTTCCTGGAAGCCGCTGGATCGCACACGTTTAAAAGCTGCAGGAAAAGAGCCGTGTCCACGAAACCGTGACTTAGGCGAGAGCGCCCCTGGTTCGCTGGCAGCGGGGGTCAGCCCTGCGCCCCTGGTAGCCCCAGGCTCGCGCAGATTTAAGACCGCTTTCACGGGCTCGGAATTTTCAGGGCAGGTCAAGCCCCTACTGTCAAGTCCGGGGCTGCTTTCATCTTCATTAAAACCACAGTTATTTAACCAAACAGCAGCAGGAAGCGAAACAGTCCCCGATGTCGAATGACGATGGGAAGGAACCCAAGTGACGACCCCTAACGGGGTGCCCGCGTGGAAGGGGGTTGGGCTCAGCGCACCTGCAGAGTTCGCACCTGACCCTCCCCTGTGCTGAAATGACAAGGCAAAAGCAGATTTTTGGCTCCGTCTGGGGACAGTGTGTCATCTCTGACACCGTGTCCTGGAGGTGGCCCGGTGGTGGGAGCAAACGACACCTTCCCTGGACAGCCAGCACGGCCACAGACGTGCCCTTAGTCACGTTTCTTCACTATCAGAATCCTTCACAGAAGACTAAAAGCCTACCCTTGTTTAAAATTAGAGGGGAACACCCCCCCCCAGGACTTTACGATGTGTCCTTATGAAAAAAAGTGGGGAAAATCATTATCCTTACAATTTATTACAACGTGTTGGCATCTGATGGAAAACACATGGGGATGTCTGTCTTACAACTTCTCTGAAGTTGAAATGATTTCAAAACAAAAAGTTACCATAGTGATTGGGAACATTCTGTGCTTGTGGATAGGAGTCCACCTGCTATCTGACTGAGGCCAGGTGGTTAGCAGTGTGTCAAAAAGCCTGCCAATCAAATGCCTACTCAGGACTGTTCCAGAACAGCCACCCCGGTAGGCACCAGCCACGTCCTTCTTTTCAGGACTGTGGTACGAACACATAACATAAAACGTACCAGCTTCATCACGTTTATGCGTGTGGTTTAGTAGAGCTAAGCCGCAGACTCGCATTGCTGTGAAACACAGTTCCTGAATTCTCCCGTCTTGAAAGCCTGACGCCCTGTATCTATTATAAATGACAGCGTCCCGTTCCTCTCCCCGGCCCCTGACATCACTGCTCTCCTGTCTCGTGCCTCACGGGCGTGCCGTCGCAGGGCACGGGTCCTTTGGGACCGGCTGACTTCTCTGAGGGTCACCCAGGCTCCCCCAGGCTGTAGCAGGTGCCCGTTTTCTTCCTCCTGAACCCGTGCTCTCCCCCAGCATGGAGGGGCCACACTGTACCCGTCCACTCATCCGTCGACAGACACCTGCGTGGCTTCCACCTCGTGGCTATCGTGAATAGCGCTGCCGTGGACGTGGCTGTGGAAATCTCTCTCTGAGATCTTGTTTTCCATTCCTTTGTAGATGTGTGCCCAAGTGGACTTGCTGGACCCTGTGGTGGTTCAGGTGTTAATTTTGGGGGAAATCGCACTACTTTTTTCCACAGCAGTTGCGCCATTTTATAATCTGACCAACAGTGCATAAGGATTCCAACTGCTTCTCATCCTCACCGACACTTGTTCTGCTTTTTATTTATTTATTTTTTAATATATATATTTACAGGGACAGAGAGAGATCAGAGAGAGGGATAGATAGGGACAGACAGACAGGAACGGAGAGAGGTGAGAAGCATCAATCATTAGTTTTTCGTTGCTGTTGCGACACCTTAGTTGTTCATTGATTGCTTTCTCACATGTGCCTTGACCGCTCGCCTTCAGCAGACCGAGCCACCCCTTGCTGGAGCCAGCGACCTTGGGTCCAAGCTGACGAGCTTTTGCTCAAGTCAGATGGGCCCACGCTCAAGCAGGCGACCTCGGGGACTCGAACCTGGGTCCTCCGCATCCCAGTCCGACGCTCTATCCACTGCGCCACCGCCTGGTCAGGCTGCTTTTTATTTTTTTTAACAGCAGACATCCTATTGGGTGTGAGTCAGTATCTTGTAGTTTTTTTTTTTTAATTTCTTTTTATTTATTCATTTTAGAGAGGAGACACAGAGTGAGAAAGAGAGAGAGAGAGAGAGAAAGGGGGGAGGAGCTGGAAGCATCAACTCCCATATGTGCCTTGACCAGACCAGTGCAGGGTTTTGAACTGGTGACCTCAGTGTTCCCAGGTCGACGCTTTATCCACTGCACCACCACAGGTCAGGCAGTATCTTGTAGTTTTCATTTATGTTTCTCTGATGATGAACTTCTTTTCAGATATTGCTAACCATTTTTATATATTGTCTTTGGAGAAATGTCTATTCAGATCCATTGTCCATTTTTTAACGGTGATTTTTGTTGTAAGAATTTTTTTTTTTTCAGGGACAGAGAGAGAGTCAGAGAGAGGGACAGATAGGGACAGACAGTCAGGAACGGAGAGAGGTGAGAAGCATCAATCATCAGTTTTTTCTTGCCATCACAACACCTTAGTTGTTCATTGATTGCTTTCTCACATGTGCCTTGACTGCGGGCCCTCAGCAGACCGAGTGACCCCTTGCTGGAGCCAGCGACCTTGGGTCCAAGCTGGCGAGGTTTTGCTCAAGCCAGATGGGCCCGCGCTCAAGCAGGGGACCTCGGGGACTTGAACCTGGGTCTTCTGCATCCCAGTCCGACGCTCTATCTACTGCGTCACCGCCTGGTCAGGCGATTCCTAAGTATTTTTATTCTCTTTTGATGCTATTGTAAATGGAATTGTTTTAGTAATTTCCTTTTCAGATGGTTCCTTGTTAGTGGTAAAAATGCAACTGATTTTTGCTCGTTGACTTTGTACCCTGCTACTTTGCTGAACTCAATAATTAACACTAACAGGATTCTGTAGACTCTTTAGGATGACAGAGATAGTTTTACTTCTTTTTCAATTTAGAGGTCTTTTCTATTTTTGCTGAATTGCTCTGGCTAGAACTTCTCGTGCCTGTGTGGAATAGAACTGGTGAAAAGGGGCAGACTTGTCTTGTTCCTGATCTCAGAGAGAAGTCTCCAGTCCTCTACCATTTACTATTAGTACGTAGAGGTAGTTCCCTTTTATTCACTGGTTTGTTGACCATTTTTATCATAAAAGGTGTTAAATTTTGTCAAATGCTTTTCTTTGCATTTGAGATGATCATGTGTTCTGGGCTTTTTTGTTCTTTTTATGATATGTATAGTACATAGATCAATTTTCACGTGTCGAACCATAACCTGCATTTGATCATGGCGTATAATCCCTTAAACATGCTGCTGAATTTGGTTTGCTAGTATCTCGTTGAGATGTTTACATTATTGTTTATAAGGGATATTAGTCAGTAGTCCCTTTTCCTACAGAGTCTTTGTCTGGCTTTGGGGTCAGGGTAGCGCTGGCCTCACAGAATGAGTTCGGAAGCGTTCTCGCCTCAACATTTTGGAAAAGTTTGAGAAGTATTACTGTAGGCTCTTTTATAAACGTTTGGGAGATTTTTGATTACTGATAAATATTCTTACTAGTGAGAGGTCTTTTCAAATTTTCTATTTGTCCATGATTTAGCAGGTTTTGTGTTTTCAGGGATTTGCGCCATTCCAGCTAGGGAACCCCACTAGGGAACCCCACTTGCTGGCGTGCAGATGTTCACAGCGCTCTCTTCAAATCCTTTTTACTTCTGTAGAGGTGGTCGGAATGTCCCCACTTTCATTTCTGACCTTAGTAACTTGAGTCCTCCCTCTTTCTGTCTTAGTTCACCCTGCTGAAGGTTTGTCAATTCTGTCGATCTTTTCAAAGAGCCAGAATTTGGTTTAATTCATTTTCTGGACTGTTTTTCTCTTCCCTAGCTCCTTCATCTCAGCTCTTTCTTTCCTCTCTTTCTGATAGGCTTGAGTATAGTTAGTTCTTTTTCTAGTTACTTGACTTGTGGAGTCAGGCTGCTGATGAGGGGTGCTCCTTGTCTTTAAGGGGAGCGCTTAAAGGCATGGACTCCGCCCTCTGCGACCCGCCCACCCTGGCCCCTGCGTCTGCTGAGCTGTGTTTTCCATTTACTCCTGAGCGTTTTCTAATTTCCCCTGTGAGTTCTCCTCGAATCCACTGGTTGTCGAAGAGCGTGCTGTTTAATTTCCGCGGACTTGTGAAAATTTAACTTCTGTTACTGGTTTCTCATTTCATCATGTTGTGGAGAAGACACTTCGTATAGTCTCCGTCTTTTACAGTCTACTGCGACGTCTTCTGCGGCCTCCCCCACGGTCTGTCCTGGGAGAAGTCCCCCGTGCACTTGGAAGGACCGTGGGCTGCTGCTGCGTGGCGGCTCCGTGACGACCGTTAGACCTACTTCCTGCGCTGTGCCAGGTCCCCGCCTCCCTGGGTCTCCTGCCTGGTTCTCCCGCCCGCTGCTGAGCGTGGGGTACAGAAGTTTCCAGTGGCTGTCACAGAACTGTCTTATTTCTCCCTCTGCTTCTGTAGCTCATGCGTCTTCTGTTTTGCTTGTCAATAGGTGCATAAATGTTAATAGCCACAGCTTCTTGCTGCAGTAAACTTTTCATTACTATATTACGTCTTTCTTTCTTGTAGCTGGTTTTGATTTAAAGTTGACTTTGATATTAGTATAACCAACCCTCCCCTCCCCTCCATGGTTCCCGTTTCCACGAATTATCTTTCCCCACCTTTTCTCTTTCACTCTGTTTGCGTCTCTGGGTTTAAAGTGAGTCTCTTGTAGGCAGGGTATAACGGGACCATGTGTCCTGGTCCCCTGTGCTGATCTCTTTTTTTATACACAAAGGGAAACGAGAAAGAAGTTTAAACATGTCACTACAGCACACCAACTAAGCCCACACACAAGAAAGACAGTGAGGCAGGACACGAGGAATGAAGAGCA
The DNA here is from genome assembly GCA_037038555.1 of Rhynchonycteris naso. Classification (NCBI taxonomy): domain Eukaryota; kingdom Metazoa; phylum Chordata; class Mammalia; order Chiroptera; family Emballonuridae; genus Rhynchonycteris; species Rhynchonycteris naso. Next base: position 131,507,152 of record CM073003.1, on the reverse strand, counting down.
ACAAGGTCTCCTTTCAGACTTAACAACTCGTCTGTCTTTTTACCAAACCATTTTCTAATATGAATAAAACCAAAAGGTAAGAATAAAAACATGTATAAAGCTCTTATTTCCTTATAAAAAACAAAAGAGCGACAGTGCTGTACATATTTATGAAGCTACACGTGCACCGTCGGGTCTGGGCTCACGATTCGCGCGGAGTGGCCGGCACAGCCAGAGCTCAGTGTTTGGGAGTCAGGGTTGATACTATTCTCAGGAATCGTCTAATTTGGTTTACTGACAGCCCCTCCCGGTTCCGTGTAAAACACCTACACAATCTGGACTTCCACTATGGATTCCTGCTACTCTATTACGAGTCACTAACATTTTAGAATTGAAGTTACGGAATAGGTAATGCACAGATTTTTTAAAAATTAGAAAGGGAGAGGGCGCACTGGAGACATAAGCTGCCCCCCCCCCCGCCCATTAACCCTGTTTCTCCTCTCCACAGGGAATCCCTGTGTCTAGTTTCTCAGGTGCTAAGGTTGGCTGTTAAAAGGCTTGATCAAGGTATCCTTCTTCAGAAGTTAATACACTGTGTTTTATTTATTTTTTTAATTTAAAACATTGTTTTGGGTTAGATATCACCATGTAAGTCAACTGGAATGAGATCCTGGTCTTGAGACCAGGCTCCCTCAGGAAGTTATGCAGGATAAAGGGCGGGTAAGGGCTAATGGAACGGAGGGCAACACCCACAGTCTCGGGTCCCGGCCCGCGGTCAGCAGAGCCCAGGGCCCCAGAGCCGAGCCGCCCATTGGGTCCCGACCTGCAGTGAGCAGAGCCCAGGGCCCCAGAGCTGAGCTGCCCATTGGGTCCCGGCCCGCGGTCAGCAGAGCCCAGGGCCCCAGAGCTGAGCTGCCCATTGGGTCCCGGCCCGCGGTCAGCAGAGCCCAGGGCCCCAGAGCTGAGCTGCCCATTGGGTCCCGGCCCGCGGTCAGCAGAGCCCAGGGCCCCGGAGCCGAGCCGCCCATTGGGTCCCGGCCTGCAGTGAGCAGAGCCCAGGGCCCAGGAGCCGAGCTGCCCATTGGGTCCCGGCCTGCAGTGAGCAGAGCCCAGGGCCCCGGAGCCGAGTTGCCCATTGGGTCCTGGCCCACGGTCAGCAGAGCCCAGGGCCCTGGAGCCGAGCCGCCCATTGGGTCCCGGCCCACGGTCAGCAGAGCCCAGGGCCCTGGAGCCGAGCTGCCCATTGGGTCCCGGCCCGCGGTCAGCAGAGCCCAGGGCCCCGGAGCCGAGCTGCCCATTGGGTCCCGGCCCGCGGTCAGCAGAGCCCAGGGCCCCGGAGCCGAGCTGCCCAGAGCCCACAGCACTAACAGACGCAGCAGAGAAGCAGAACTGCTCCACCCGCGTCCTTCACAAACCTTGGAAACCCCATGCCCGCGCCACAGCCACAAAGCCTTTCTAAAGTGCCAGGTCGTCTTCGGAAAGGACACCGAACATTCAGTCTGCCTGTGAGCTAAGGAAGGAGGACATTGGATTTCAAATCACATCAGGAGCGGAAGGGACCTCAGAGGTTAGGCAAGGACTTCCGGACTGGCTGGGCATCAGAAACACCTATGCACTCCCCGCAAAGAGATGCCCCCCACCCCGTGAGACCGCTGGACCAGATGGCCGAGGGGCCCAGGGCCCAGGTGGGCACTCGGAGAGGCCTGTAGAGCTAAGCGCGCGGGCGCTGGGTGCCTAGTACAGCATCACATTCGCAAGTGTAGGCACTGGGCTTTCCCACGCCTTCACTGGGACTCGTGTTAGGGATGGCTCTTTCAAAGAGAGAGGAGTAACACAAGGGTGGGCAAAGTAGGTGTGCAGTTGTGAGTACACGGAACAGAGTTTACTCTTGTATTATTACTTACTTACTATTATATTACTTATTTGTATTATTTATCTTATTACTATTGTGCCATGGTGACATTCTTTTGGATTAATAAAGCTATTTTAATAATCACGACTTGCATGTCTTGTGTGTGTGTGAGAGAGAGAGAGAGAGAGAGAGACAGAGAGGGACAGACAGACAGGAAGGGAGAGATGAGAAGCACCAATTCTTCGTTGCGACACCTGAGTTGTTCATTGATTGCTTTCTCATATGTGCCTTGGCCTGGGGACTCAAGCAGAGCAAGTGACCCCTTGCTCAAGCCAGCGACCTTGGGCTCAAGCTGGTGAGCCTTGCTCAAACCAGATGAGCCCGCGCTCAAGCTGGTGACCTCAGTATTTTTTTTTTAATTTATTCACTTTAGAGGAGACAGAGAGTGAGTGAGAGAGAGTGAGAGAGAGAGAGAGAGAGAGAGAGAGAAGGGGGGAGGAGCAGGAAGCATCAACTCCCATATGTGACTTGACCAGGCAAGCCCAGGGTTTTGAACCGGCGACCTCAGCGTCCCAGTCCGACGCTCTGTCCACTGCACCACCGCCTGGTCAGCCTGCATGTCTTTTTTCATGCAAAATCTTCACACCTACGTTTGTCCACCCTTGCATTGTGACTTATCCCCAAATCACTGGTGTGGCAACTTCAAAAACCCAAGGGTCCTGTGGGACTTCCGGTCAAGATGTAGGCAGTGTGGACACGGTGCTCACCTCCTCCCACAACCACACCAGAATGACAAAGTATGGAGCCACCATCACGCAGAACTGCCCGAGATCTGGCGGAATGGACGTCCTACAACTAGGAGTTGAAGAAGAAGGTGCGTGGAGACTAGCAGGAGAGGAGGAGACCCCGAGCTGGTCCCACACTCACAAGCGGTGGATACAAACTGGGGGGAAGCTCTCAGCTGCAGAGGCCCCCCGAGGGGCCAGGGGCCCCAGCCCTATACCAGGCCCCTCTGTCCAGGGTTCCAGTTCCAGGAAGAGAAGTCCCCATAACTTCTGGCTGTAAAACCAGCTGGGATTGAGGCTGAGGGAGACAGAGCTGCTGGAGTCCCAGGCGTTCCTCTTAAAGGGCCCGCAAGGACTCAGACTCCCTCCCTCTGGGCTTCAGCTCTGGGCAGCAGCTTGGAAGGTACCAGAGACATACGGGGAGGAGCTGGACTGTCCGGCCTCAGGGCGAGGGCAGGGGGGCAGCCTTCTCCTGGACAGAAGTGCTGGCGGAGGCCGTGTTCCTGGGACGGGCCCTCCCCCCACAGCACCGGCAGATGGGCACGGTCCCCGAGACTCCGTCACCCTGGCTCCCACTCTTCACTCTGCCCCGTGACTCCCCAAGGCCCCGCCCTGCCCCACTTTCAGGCCCACCCAAGCTGTTTCCAGTGGCTTGTTCAGACGAATGACTTGGTCTTGGCTCATGTTCCCGACTCTCTGAAAATCTCTCAGACAAGCAGCATCTGGCCTCAGTGAGCCTTGCAGCACTTGCTAAGTGGCCCCAGGCCCCGCGCTTGTGGCAGCCAGCCTTGCCTCACAGTGTGGCCTCGCCTGGGCACCTCCAAGCCCGGCACAAGCAGCAGCCCTCTGCCGATCACTCTGTAGCTCATGCTGGGTGGCCCTGGGCAGACAGAACACAAGGCTGGCTGACCTTGGCCTGCACCTCCCGGGAGGCCCCAGGGCCAGCACACCCAGTGGACAGCTTCAGACCAAGTCAGAGCACCGCCACCCAAGCACCTCTCTCCTTTCCCGCCCCCTCTCTCAAATCAATGGAAGATACAGATAAATAAATAAGTTCCACATGTCAAGCACACATGGGGTAGTATGTGACATATTTGGAAAAAAGTCCCATTGAAAAGGATCTGAATAAAACAGTGCTGGGACTAGAATGCAGAACGCTCAGTGTGAATTATGCTGATGACTGGCTGACAGGCTGGCTCAATGGAGTGTTATTATGCTGGCAGCAGCCTTCTGCCTTTCCTTGACCTCAGAGGACTGTCACAGACACTGTCCCGTCCGGATGACCCCGCCCACCTTCACTAGTAAGGAAATGCAGGCTCTGAGGCAAAGGGCTCTTAGTGGCAGAGAAGGGTAACTCTGGCTTCCGCTTAGCTGCTGCCTCGTGCCCACCCACGGCCACCCTCTCTGTCCCTGCCGCCCCCAGCCGTACCCCAGGATGACTCCTGGGCAGGGCTAGCCAGCACCCGTCTTTTCTGGCTGGGGCATGCTTCCACAGTTCTACAGATGTCAGGGCCCTGGCGAAAGGAGGGAAGGAACACACAGCCACGGGCTAACCCCGGGGGGACAAAGGTACCCCGAAAGGGAGGCACAGGATAAACTATCTGAAAGGTGAGAATTAGGCAGAGGCCAATGAAAAGGAGAAAGCGGGCCAGCAAGCTGGTAGGAGAGCCTGGATTAGACTCAGCGCCCGACGGCGGGGTGGGAAGGGGCTGGGGACGTGGGCATTTCAGAAGCACTGGGGACAACAGAAGCTGTCCTGGACTTCCTCAGCTCAGGCAAAACGAGGTGTGGAGCCAGAAGTCTACGACAGTCACGTTTGGCTGGAAACACATCTGTGAGACACCCAGGCTGGTCTCACTGTGCTGCTTGGGAAGTGCCAACTCAGAAATAAGCCCTAAAGAATTCGTTACGATGCCCCGAGTGATGTGAAACCCTGACGGCAACAGACCACAGCCACACCGAGTCCCTCCCACACACACTGGGCTGAACAGGTGCCACCTGGATCTGTGACTGCCATGGCATGTGCCCCACCCACACGGGCCTCTCATTGCCACCAGGGAAGCCTGGTCCTCAAGGATTTCACAGCTAACCTGGACCAGGGAAGGCAGGCACATAGGCTCAACTGGGAATAAAAATTCCCACAATTAAAAGCAAAAATAAGTTTTTAAAATAAGTTTTTGCAATTATAAACTTATAAAATGTAAAAAACGAAAGAGAACCACCGAGGAGGCTGTCCGGTGGATAGATTTACTCCGGTTTGAATTTCCCATGTGCTCACGTACATGTATGTTTCTCTTTCTAAACAGAAACGGGGCTCTCCCCCGTACAGTCTGCCCCGAACCCACCTGCACGTGACGGAGCGGGGGCTTCTCTCCGTGGCAACACACAGCTGCCCCCCACTCTGTTGACCCCCGCACAACAGCCTGTTGTGTGGTCAGGGCTCTAATTACTCCACTGGGGGGCGGGGGGAGCATTCAGGTAATTATCTTTTGTTTTTGCTTTGATAAGCAATGAAATCGACACTCTTTACAAATAATCTTTGCCCATTCATCTAATATACTTTTCGCTCCATAAGACGCACTATTTCCCCCCAAAAGTGGAGGAAAAATGCCCATGTGTCTCATGAAGCAAAAAATAAGGTATTTTATTAAATATTTTAACACACCACTTGGTTCAGAATTTTTTTTTTCTTATTTTCCTCCTTAAAACCCTAGGTGTGTCTTATGGTCAGGTGAGTCTTACGCGAAAAGTACGGTAATTACATTTTCCCTTTCCCATACTTATTAGCATTGTACATTATAGCACCACATAAGAAAAGTGCGTGGAAGGTAAAAGTCGAACTGAACGGATAGAACAGCAACCACCAGGACAAGAAGCGGGCCAGGACCAGCCCACCCGCTCCGCCGTCCGGGGTCGGCCACCATCCTGACGCCGGCAGTAACACTTCTGGCCGTCTCCTCGCAGCTTCCACACTCACGTATGCGTTCCGCAAGAACGTGGCTGACCTGTAGGGCGACCAGGCGGTAGGGATGCTCGGTGTGAAGGGACACACACGGCGTGCGCCTCGGGGCTTGCTTGCGTGCGCCGGCCCTGGGCTCCACGTCCCGGCGCTCGCCGAGGGGGCCGTCCTATGCCGCCTGCGGTGCTCAGGAATCAAAACAATTCCTTCCCCTGCCTCGCTGCTGGGTTGTTTCACTTGGGTGGTTTCCACGGGTGAATACTTTGCTAGGGACGCTCACGTGCGTGCCTTTATGGGCGGCCAGCAGTGGGACCACTGAGCCGCGAGGACGCACGGCCTCCACTTCAGTCAGTAACACCGATGTGCTTTCCTAACCTGGTGCACCAGCCTGGGCGCGAGTTCCTGTTACTGCCACATCCTTGCCAAGTCTGGAGAGTGTCCAGTGTTTCAATTCTGCAAATCTGGTGAGCATGTAATAAAAATCATTTCCTCCTCTCAGGGATGCCTGTTCAAGCCTTTAACCCCCTTTCCTACTGAACTGCCTACTGCTTGAGAATTTGTGGGGTCTCTCCCAATACCCTGGGCACGTTTCCTCTGTGGCGGTCGGGGTGCACGTGTTCTCCACGCCCACGGCCGCCGCCATCCGGATGGACCGATGTTGACCGTTGGATGCAAGTCTCTTACTAATCTTTTCCTTTCCTGTCTGCACTTCTGAGGACTCGGGAAGCTCTTCCCAAGACACGGAGACAATGAAGGTTCTCTTCTATTACACCTTCTAAAGGGTGTGCTCCTTCGCTTTGCCTGTTTATGTAATCGGGTGTGTGCAGGGGTCCAATTTCATTCATCTCTATGTGGTTCCACCAATACCTCCAATGCATCAAAGTATTTTTTAAAAAATAAATCTGCCTGACCAGGCAGTGGCGCAGTGGATAGAGCGTTGGACTGGATGCGGAAGACCCAGGTTCAAGACCCCGAGCTCACCAGCTTGAGCACGGGCCCATCTGGCTTGAGCAAAAAGCTCGTCAGCTTGGACCCAAGGTCGCTGGCTCCAGCAAGGGGTGGCTGGGTCTGCTGAAGGCCCGCGGTCAAGGCACATGTGAGAAAGCAGTCAATGAACAACTATGGTGTTGCAACAGCAACGAAAAACTAATGATTGATGCCTCTCACCTCTCTCCATTCCTGTCTGTCTGTCCCTATCTATCCCTCTCTCTTCCTCTCTCTATCCCTATAAAAAATAAAAAAAGAAAAATCTTAATATCTGATTATTTTATTAGACAAGGGGTGAGCAAACTCTTCAGTAAAGGTCCAGATGGTAAATATATTAGGCTTCGTGGTCCTGAGACAGTCGTCTTTCTAAGCCTTTTAAAAACATGAAAAACCTTCTTAGTGAGGGTCCAAACACAAACCAGCCACAGGAGAGCTAGCCTTCAGGCCAGGGTGCTGACCTGGGGGGGAGGAGTCCCTCCCACTCTGTTCTCTTTCAAATGTGGCTGCACAGCTTTGGGGAAATGCAGATCAAAACTAGTCCCGGAGAAGCAGAAATCAGGTGTGAGCTGGAGTGCAGGACAGCACCGTTCTGGATTTCAGAACCTGCTACAAAGTTGCAGTGATCAGAGCAGTGGTTACGGACATCAGGAGACCTATAGGCTCCTGCAACAGAAAGGAGTCTAGAAATAAACCCAACACGCACCACCGACTGGTTTTTGTCAACAGTGTGCCAAGACCTCTCTCAACGAGGAAGAACAGACAGTCAGCAAATGCGGCTGGAACAGCTCAGTGTCCACACGCCGAACAAAGAAGCTAGCTAGCCCCCAACCTCACTCCACACCCCCAAAATTAACTCAGGGCGGATCAAGCTAAATACCAGAGAACCACCTCACTGTAAGAAGAAAACGTCCCGGTAAGTCTTCCTGACGGTGGATCGGGCAATGAATGCTTAGACTGGATGCCAGAAGCACGGCCAACAAAAGGAAAAAAAGTGATAAAATTAGTCTGTGCTCCTTGTTCCAAACACTCCGCCTGGAACCACCCTCCTCCCACTGAACTGGATGTAACCCTCGTGACTCCTTCAGTGAGGACTTGCTGATGGCCGCTCGCTCTCTGCCTGAAACTGTCTGGACACTGCCCGCAGCTTGACAGAATCCCAGTCCTCTTCTCTCAGGGACGCACCTCAAAGCATTCCCTCTCTCTCTGGCTTCTGTCGTAGCTTCGGGGGAAGGGAGCTGTCAAGTCGCCATCTTTCTCGGTAGCTGCGTTTAATAAAAGACTTCTATCTCCGGTTTTCTGTGGTGGGATTACGCTACGTCTAGTTCTAGGTTCTTGTTTATTGATCTTGCTTCGTGGGTCTTATCAGCCATTCTCTCTGCATGAGACCCTGCCCCGCCTTCTGTCTGCAACTCCCGCTTAAACGTCCATCCCGGCTCCTCCCTGCACCCACCACCCCTCCACCTGCCTTTCCTAGTTTCCCTGCTTCTGTCTCTCTCCATCCTTCCTACTTCCTTCCCGTAGTTCTTCTAGTTGTGTTCCAGCCACTGCCTGATGTATCCAGAGTTTTAAAGTTTGGTTTTTGTATTTTTTAATTCTAAAAGTTCTAGTTTGTCCTTTTAAAACATACCATGTGACGTTGAACAGTTCCCAGTTTTTTCCTGAAGATATTTTCTTTAAACACATGAAGTATGGTTGTTTTAGAATCTGTGTCTGATAAAATCCAACACCAGGAGACTGTGAACCTGTTTCTGCTGCCTGTTGTTTCTCCTGATTCCGGGCAACTGTGCCTTGTAACTCTGGCTAGCTCTGTGATGCCCCATCCTCACAACGGCATTTTCAGGGAACCGCCAGGGTTCAGGCTGTGCTGTGTGTCCGTCCCCAGGGTTTCCATGTGCTTCCATTGGGCACTAAGGCACGTTACCTGTTCGGTGTCACTTTGCTCTAAATTCACAGCGCTGGGTTCTTAGGCTGCTCCTGTGAACCTGGGCCCCGCGTCCCCAAGGGGAGCCAGCCCCCAGGGGGCACTGCGTCCTACTCTCGCTGCTGTGGGTCTCCTTCTGGTTCCTCTACACTCTCCATGGTCCAGCCCATTAGAGAGGTGGCCCCTGTCAGATTCCTCAGCCTTGGCCATCTTAAACCTCCACCTCTTTTTGAGACCCTGAAGAGTCCGTTACACATGGCAGCTGAGGTGTGTGGTTCAGGCCGCCACACACACACCCCAGGGAAACAGACTCTAAGGGCGCTCTGCGTACTCGTCGTAGGGTCTGGCCCAGGGATTCCTGACCCTCTTGTCCGGCCTGAGATGCTTTCATGAGGGGACTTTTAGCATTTTAAGTTATTTTCAGCACAAGTCACTAACTAATTAGTCCACCGTAACCAGAAGCTGGAAATCTCAGCTATTACTTCAGGATAAAGTCCTTGGAGAGTGAAAGGCCACCAGAGGGTAGAGCACTCCCGTGCTGACACAGACTGAGAAACCGGATCACGCTACCTCCCGCCACCATGGAGCACACAGCCCATGTCCACGACCCCAGTCGGCCCAGGACGTCCCTCTTGGTGACACTAACAAGTGACTGAGGCGAAGCGGCCTTGTGCTGCTTTACTCTGCTTTCCCACCACTGGCAGGAAGGCTGGTGGGTGATCCTACTTCTTCCCCGCAGAGAGAGGGGGGAAGGGAGGGCCCTCATCACCGGCTCAGATACACTTAAGCAGACTATAACTGCTTCACACTCTCGTCACATCAAAACCACCCTCCTCAGAAGTCACACACTCCCCCCCAATTTGTCATTTGCATGTTTAAACTTTCTTTATGCTGGCATTTGCCAGGCACAAGCTAAAATGTTTACCCATTCAAATCTTTTAGCATTTCTGCCCCCCACCCCCATAAAATAGATCACATTTCCACTCTGGGCCATTATGTCACCCGCTTACAGACCTCCAGACCTAAAGCTTTATTAGCAACTTTTCCACAAGGGGCTTTGTTAAATGCCTAACACTTTTTCCCCCTCAAGGAGTAGACTTTTGAGGTCTGTAAGTACATAATACCATGCGTGATTAATGGAACCGAGGGGAAAGGCCAAGATCATGAGCAGGAACACTAAGTTTCTCCCCAGCACGAGATCCAAGAATAGCAAATACCTCCACTTCCTGCTTCTGTGTCCTCGGGCGCAGCTGCCTGGAGGAAACCTGGTGCGCCCGCCCCGGAGCCGGCGGCCGGACACGCCGAGTCCTGCACGCCCCTCGCACACTGACCCCGGCCAGGCCACCCTCCCCAAGCCTTGTCACTCTGCACAAATGGTCTCAGCATCAAACGCCGGGGGGGGGGGGCGTCGGCTAGGGGGTAGGTACCTCAAGTCCCTCCCGCGTAACAGTGGGTTTGAAGAAGGCTGAGCTCTCCCTTGTGCGTCTCCCGAGGAAGTCAATTTAGTTTGACCGGTTCAAGACTCACACGGACACCATACCAAACCCGAACCGAGCGTCATCTCTGACCTTCCAGTATCTGCGCTGTTTTCTCCAGAAATGACTCCCTGATGTGGCACTTCTGACCTATGCTATAAAAGTGATGCAGTCCTTCTGGATGTACACATGTGCAGTATGTGCATGCATATCTAACTATATATCTAACACAGCGGTTCTTAACCTTTTCTGAGGTACCGAACCCACCAGTTTCATACGCGCATTCACCGAACCCTTCTTTAGTGATAAATAAAATATGATTTTTTTCCCCAAATTCAAGGCATAAGTATATGTTTTTTTACTGGTGCACAAAATGAGCTGTGCATGAACATCACCTTGCTCAAAGAACAAAACCCACAAAGTGCATGAGCTCACAACAAATGACGGTATTACTTTATTCTGGCCTCCGCGGCAGAGGCTTCTCCGAACCCCTGAGACCGACTCATCGAACCCCTAGGGTTCCATAGAACCCAGGTGAAGAACCACTGATCTAAATACATGCATATTTAGATAGAAAACTGGGGTACCATCCCATGAACAACTATTTAGAAATGTGTGTGTGTGTGTGTGTGTATGTATCATTGGGACATACACAAATTTGGATGGATTTCAAGGGCGTTATGGTAAGTGACAAATGTCAACCTCGACACGTCACATACTATACGATTCCATTTATACAATCTTCTTCACATAACACTTTAGAGATGGAGGAGAAAACGAGGGGTTGGCAGGGGTGAGGATGGAGGGGAGGTCTCTGAGGTGGGGACACTTCTGTGTCTGGACGGCAGCGGTGGACACACGAACCCACACAGGAGGATGAGACAGAAGCACACATGGTACCAACATCACTCTGTGGTTTTCACAGGACACTGTCGCCGTGTGAGATGTAGCCATGGGCAACACAGGGTTAGGGATGCAAGGGGCCTCTCTGCACTATCTCTGTAGTTTTCCGTGAATCTACAATTATTTCAAAGTAAGTTTCTTTTGTGTTAGAAAAATGAGCACCTGGGGCGGGACGAGCAGAAATCTGGAGAAACGTGTTCCCAACAGATCAACAGAAGCAAAGGACGTCAAGAGCGGCTCACGGGAATGACCATAAACGGCTAATAAACACAGGAAAAGACACCATGATCAGGAAAAGTTGTACTTGTCAGGAGATAAAACTTCCAGAAGGATGAAGGAGGTGGTTAGGGGACCCTCCCAGAGCCTGGTGAGCAGGTGCGTGGGGAGGAGTGTGACCTGGACTGGGCTGGGCTGGCCTCGGTCTCTGGATGCTGCCTTCGTCCCGTGCTAACGGCAGACCCAAGAACGGGGATGGAGGGCGGGCGTTGCACTGGGGGTCTGTGCGCCCTCACCTGGCCCTCTGCCTGCCACACCGTGCTCTCAGCACTCCTGACGCCGAGACAGAGTGTGGCTTCTCAGAGAGGCTGGGATGTGTGCTCCATGCCGTGTCTCCTGGACAGAGCAGGGACCTTGAGGAGTAAGACAGCAGATGCGTGGGGACAGTGACGCTTTGAGCACAGGTTTCATTCCACCTCATTCTCCAGGGACGGGTTCTCACCCGGAGCAGCCTGGCAGCCACTCACAAAGAAGAGAGGCGGGCTCTCCGTCTGTGTCCCTGTATTATACTGTAAAGTGCTGGGCTCTGTGTCAGCCACCGGGCGGAGGCCGAGGGAACCCCTTGGCGGGTTGGGCAGTGATACTGGCTGACCTCCCAGCTCCTTCCTGGTTCTCAGCCACACAGGCCTGCCCATTTCTCATAGCCCATCACCTACCACCTTGCCGACCTGAGCCACCATCACCTGCCACCCAGAGCATTGTCATCGAGGCCCCCTGTTTCTGTTTTTGATGCAGCTGCCAAAGTGATCCTATCAATTTATAAATCAAACCACGTCACTTCTCTCCTAAAAGCCCGAGACCCTCCCAGGCCCTCGACACCTTTCTGCTCCGGGACTCCTTCTCACCTGTCCCCCGCCCCTGCTCTCTCACCTCAGCCTGACCGACCCCCATGATGCACTTGGGAACACAAAGCTTGCTCCCACCACAGGGCCTTTGCACATGTTACTCTCCAGGGCAAGAACACTGTTCCCTCCCCCGCTCTTTCCCTCAGATACCTAGAAGCTTCCTTCAGGGCTCTCTCAAATGCCACTTGGGGATGCTGCCTTAGATAGAGCTAATGGCAAACAGAACCTGAAGCTGTATGGGCACGGGGCCTCTGACCACCTCCGTGTGTGGTTTCTACACGTGGGTTTGTGCTGACCATCCAAGTTCTCGACACTGGTCAGTCTGTGCAAGGGAGGAGGGCAGCTGGGCTGACACGTCAGCCGTGGTGAGAGCAGGACTCAGAACTCAGTCCCATGGCTGCATCAAACCAGAGAGAACAGAACACACAGCCTGGTTCTGTGGCCCAGCTCCAAACTCGATTACCACGTGAGGAGGGGACAGAGAGACGTGGGCAGAGCCAAGCATCTGGTGCAGAACGTGTGTGACCAGCTCTGCCCATGGCTCCCCTCCATGCACAGAATCTCCCCCAGCCCCGCCCCCACACAGAACACACATTCCCTGACTCCATTTGTGTGCTGTCTGTCTCCTCCTGTCAGACCGCCAGCTCCACAGGGCACAGATCTGTTTTTGTTTGGTTGCTACTATCTCCCGGGACCTGTGAGAGAGTCCGACACATGGTGTCTGCTGCGCAAATATTTGTTGAATGAATGAATTCCATGAAATTAAAGACCCAGGTCCGAGGGTACAGTTCCGAGGTGTCTCCATGAGCCAGAAACTCTTCATCAAACACACGGTGTCTGCGACGGGAAGAGTCTCTTTGCTCCACTAAGGAGTTAAAACCACGTACAAAGCCCACGCTGCCCTCCCAGACTCCCATGGGCTCCACCCTACGGGCCACCCCACCCCACCCCCGCCACTGCAGGCAGAAGGTCCCAAAGGGACTCTGGCAGCGGCTGCTGGCTGCCTCTCCGCGACAAGGCGCAGGCTGAGAGGAACATTCAGCAGCCTCCTCGTCGCTGTGGCCATGTGACCACGTCCCAGCCGATGAGATCCACCAGGACTGCTGCGTGGTGCTCGCTGGGAGTCGCCCTAAAAGGAAGAGGGTGGACCTGTCTTCTGCACCAGCCCCCGTCGTGTCTGGGATGCACTCTGAACACTCGCCTGAAGAAGGAGCCAGGAAACGGGGCCCTGCACAGCCAGGGACAGACCTGCAAAGAGTCCTGCCTGTCCTCCTAGACTGGCCATTTCAGAACTCCTTCATGGGTGTGCATGTGGGGGGGGGGGACAGTCACTGCTGTTCTGGGTTTCCCGCCACAGGCAACCAGACAGCAGTGACAGTGGACACCCAGGCACAGCTCAGCATCTGGCACTAGCAGCAGAGGACCACCGGCGTCCCAAGTAGAAAGAACGTTCTACGGGAACGTCCCAGACGGCACCACACCACAAGAGACCTCAGAGGCCGAAGGCACCGTCCTCATCGCACTTTCTGGGGGCTCTCCTGTCCTCTCTAGTCTGAACCCTTAAATTGCGGTATTGTAAAGAGTCAAGTCTTCAGGGCACCTCAGTAGCAGAATAAAGAGGGAAATGATCACAACTCAAGCCAGGGGGCCTGGGTCAGACTCGGGCGGGAAAGGAGGTGGCCAGATCAGCAACAGCCCTCAGAGACGGTGGAAAACTCCAACATTACCCCAAACAGCCCGTGGACACGAGCTGCCATCTGCCAGGCAGGCGGCTACTTCCGGTCTTATTTGCCATCACCCAGCTCCCATGAAACTTCCCCGAGTCGCCAAAAGTGACCACTGTGGGCTGACGTCCTTCCTAGAGGGACCAGGGACCAGAAACAACACACACAAAAGTGCCCTTTCAGTATATGTCACTTTGTTTCACACGGCCTCCAAGAAAGATACACTCACTGTTGCTGCTACACATCACCTATCTCCCATTTATCCCAGCCCTCCTGGGTCTCAAACGTCTGGGGAAAGGATTTGGAAGAGTCCATTAAAATAACAGCAGCAGAAACACAGGCAAGCTCCCAAAGAAACGCACGTCTGTGGCATCAAGACTGTTTGAACTGACCGGCTTGTTCTTTTCTGAAGCGAGAGCCACCACACGGCGCGAGCCGGTGATTGTCTCAGGAACGCAGGGGAGCACCGGGGGCACTCCACTCCTGTGTGCCAGGGCTCCGTCGCGGCGGCATCAAGCCCGAGAGTGTGCCCCGTGTTCCCACAGCCCCGAGAAAGCCCCCGTCCACTGCGCGAGGGCCGGGGAGAGGGCAACTGGCACCGCTGATGGCGCAGACCTGGCCTCGGAGAGCTAATGCCACTAACGAGTGACCCTGCAGCCCGAGACCCCACAGGGAGGGGGCACAGCCCATGTGCGTTCGTGTCAGGAGTGGGGCCGCTGACCCCAGTGGCCCTCCACAGTCAGCATGTTTCTCGTCCACGGGGTTGTGAGGCGGCAGCACCCACCCACCGTGTGATGGTACCTTTCCTCCCTGTCTAAAATTCAGCCTATTCCGCCAGCCTTTCCTAAGCAATCTCCGGTAATGTGAATTCCAGGACTCAATTCCTTTGAACATGACAGGTAAAAAAAATTCACTAATGGCAGAATCACTTGACTTCCAGAAATCAAGAAATACTGTGCTGTCAACATAAACACCCTCCTCTGAACGGGGTCTCCAACCCTACTGTCCGGAGTCCAAGGAGAATGAAGGCCGTTTCTAGAAGGCACCCTGCCCTGCCACTCTGAAATATTGAAATGATGTAAAACAGGATTCACAGCTCTGAGTTTGTGTTCACAGCCAAGAAGCGTGAAGCAGAAGGGCCAGGGGAGAGGAAGCGTGTGCCGTGTGCCGCTGTGCGAGGTCTCCCGACACCGGGACAAGTAAGTGCTCAGCTGGTGACCCAGCCATGGGAGGTCAGGTGAGGGCTCTACCTGGCTAAGCTGCCAGGAGGGCTGGTTCAAGCCTCCCTAACCTACAGAGAAGCTGCCCCTAACCTACGGCAACAATGTTGCAAAATGGTCTGATCCGCCCTCCTTAGGGAACAGGACAGAAAGCAAAGTTCCCCAACAGCAATTTCCCAGCCTGCTCACTCAGCATGTTTGGGGGGGGGGGAGTCCAATGATGAATCTGAGGAACTAGATAACAAGCAGAGCTGGGTAAAAAACCAGTAGCGGTCAATCATAGGACATGATGAGGTCAAGTCTCCAAACCACTTCTGCCCTGGTTCAAGTTCAGCATTTAAACGACCTTGTGCAGAGCGCCCCGTCCGCCTGCCCCTCCCTGTGGTGCATCCTGTGCTGGCCCCGCCCTGCTCCCGTGGCTGGGAGCTGCCCAGCCCTCCTCTGGCTGCCACCATCCCAACCACAGGGCAGCCAGAGCACCGGTGACCGAGCCCAGGGAAGCCCGGAAGAAGCATACACGATGCTCCCACCTCACGTACCACCCTGATCAGTGCCCAGCCACTCAGGTCCCTCTAGGCAAGTGGTCTGAGCTGGGGGGCTGTCCCCGGTTACGAGAGCACACTACGGGGTGCACGGGCTCTGCGGCCTGCCTGTCACTCTGGAGGCAGCACCCAAATTTTCTGTTTATAGATTCATTCTCTAAATGGATCTGAGTGACCAAGATGACCAAGCATTTTGAAACTTCCAGACCTTAAAGTGGAAGCAGAGAGTCTGGATGGAACAGCGTGGAGGGTTGAGACTAGGTTCCAGGGTGCTGACTGGACACACGCGTGTTCTGGCGGGCAGGAAGCCCGCCTGCTGAGAAGCTGTGCTGAGGACGTGTTCTTTCCTGGCTATGAACATGGCCTAAGACGTCGGAGCCGCTGAGTTACCCTGACCCTTCATGCGTCCACAGTCCTTCCCAGTCCTGAACGATAACACTGACCCCCGCCTGCACGAGTTAATTCTGCCTGGTTTCTAAGTATTTACATAGCTTAGTCTGCCTTCGTCATGTGTTTTTGTTGTTGAATTTTAGGATGTAATGTGATTTCCAGCTTGCCTGGACTCTTACGGGCCTTCAAGGACATCCCACCCAAGGTCATAGTCGTGCGCAACAGTCCCATGGGGGTAGGGGGGAAGGACTCACTCACCAGCTGGAACTCGCTCCTCCGGCTGAAGGCCTCCCTGATTCCGGAGTCCCCCCAGAGCGCGCTCAGGGCAGGGACGTACAGCTGGAAGGTGGCCGGCTCCACGGGCAGCCCCGCCTTGTTCTCAAAGGCCATGAGGAACATGCCATGCTTCTCATTCTCAGAGTACTGCCACGGGATGCCCAGCTTGTCCCGCGCGTCCACCAGAACCTTCGAGCCCTAGGAGACAGCAGAAGTAAAAAGGAGTTAACTGTGCTCCAGAGATGAGGCCACAGGCGAGAGCCTCCGTCTGGGCACCACCCGCCAGACAGCAGGACACTCACGGGCTGGCCAACGTGCAACCACGGTTCGTCTCAGCTCGTCAGGGCAGGGCACAAGTGCCGTTACTCCTAGAAGCACGCTGGGGTCACGACACGTGCATGCGTACCACGCAGGGGTCTGCCCCCTGCGGCCACGCATGCATTTGGAAAGGTCCTGGAAGGGGCACGCTGAACGGGGAAGAAGTGGTAACAAGTTTGGCAGAGCCAGCGTCAGAGAACAGACCGCGTCAGCAAGCCACAGTGATCTGAAGGACCACGGCCAGCCCCAGTGCTGTCCATCACTGAAGTCCGGCGGCGCCTGCACACCAGGACGCAGCGGGAGGGCACGTGCGGGCGGGTGGTCAGGGCACTGGACGAGGCTGGCCACTGTCTGTGATGACGAGGAGCGAGCCTTCATTCTTTTGCTTATTTCCTCACTTTGAAAAATAAAGCAAGTGTTTTCTTACGGCACAGATGGGAGCAAGGGGCAGTGAGAGCTACACACAGCACACCGGGGACAGCGCCCAGACCGTCCTGGTGACGGTGGCCACCCCGGGAGGTCGGCGGGTCTACATCACTGTTCTCAGGTTAGTGCGTCAGGACCAGCAGCATAGCATCTCAGGGGCTTTCTGAGCTCATCTCAGGGGACACACAGCACCATCCATTCTGGGGTGGTCAAGGGACAGTGGGGCCCTACCCTGGAAAGTCGCCACAGCCCCCAGCACAGACAGCAGCAGGGACACTGACCGGCTGGTACTTTCTTTTTTATTTTTTTACAGGGACAGAGAGAGAGCCAGAGAGAGGGATAGACAGGGACAGACAAACAAGAACGGAGAGAGGTGAGAAGCATCAATCATTAGTTTTTTATTGCCATTGCGACACCTTAGTTGTTCATTGATTGCTTTCTCACATGTGCCTTGACCTCGGGCCTTCAGCAGACCGAGCAATCCCCTGCTGGAGCCAGCGACCTTGGGTCCAAGCTGGCGAGCTTTTGCTCAAGTCAGATGGGCCTGCACTCAAGCTGGCGACCTCGGGGTCTCAAACCTGGGTCTTCCCAGTCCAATGCTCTATCCACTGCATCACTGCCTGGTCAGGCCGGCTGATACTTTCTTAAAAGCACAAAACAGCCTGACCTGTGGTGGCGCAGTGGGTAAAGCATCAACCTGGAACGCTGAGGTTGTTGGTTCAAAGCCCTGGGCTTGCTTGGTCAAGGCACATATGGGAGTTGATGCTTCCTGCTCCTTCCCCACCCTTCTCTCTCTCTCTCCTCTCCTCTCTAAAATGAATAAATAAATTAAAAAAAAAAAAAGCACAAAACAAAACCCAGCTTCACTGGACGAGCAGTTTCCCAACATACAAGCTCCTACTTCCGGTGCACGACTCCCTGGCTTGGAGGGCAGTGACCCCAGAAAGCTCTACTTCTGACATGGGCAGAGTGAGGAGCAGTCACTTTCTTCAGGTCTCCGCCACAGCCTACCACACCGTTTCTGCCAGAACCCTGGGTCAAATGGTAACGGTGACCAACAAGAGTCCTGCCACCTCTCCCCAGACCTGGCGGACCAGACTGTCTGCTTGGAGAGGTTCTGAGGGCTCCCTCCTCAGAGTCCACACCTGTCTGCCAGGGCCGCCATGCCCAACCTTACTGACCAGTAGGAAAAGGAGAGGCTGAGAGAACCCTGACTGGAGATGGCTCTCTAACTGCACTGCTGAGTGCGGGTGACTTCCAACAAGCGGCCACAGTGGGTTAGGACCTGTCCAGAGGGGAAACGGGACAGAAGAAACAAACAAGCCCTCAGCTCTCCTTGCCCTCTGCCCCCTCTACCCCTACCTCTGGGTCCTTCCAATCTCCCCACGTCCTCTGACTACACTGTGACAAACCCCACCTGCCCGGAAGAACAGTATCGAAAGGTTCAAGAACCCAAGGAAGACGTTGTGTGTTGTCCACGTTACGCAGAACGAGAGGTATGTGAGCGCACAGAAGGGAGAAGACATTTCTCTGGTGAGGCTCTTGGCAAAGGGTCACAGCAACTTTGGGCACATCAGAGAAAGGCTGCTCCCCCACCTTGGCAGAAGGAGCCGTGCCAGGATTTCTGCCCCACCTGCCCCAGTCAGGTGCCCAGCCCGCCCACCGTGCACAACGGCCCTGCTTCACACAGCTCACACAGCGCGCCAGTCTGGCACACAGACCTCTCTTCACACACGGGAAGGTCAGCCGCACAAGGAGCACCACCTGGTGCACAAGTTCAACTGTTCAACTGTACGTCGGAGATGAAGGCAGGAACCAAAACTGACCGGAAGGCCTGATTAAGACTGCTTTCGACACTGTGCAAACCAGGCCTGATTATTGGGGTGAATATCGGTGTGGCTTAAAGAAAAGAAAGGTCCCCCGAAGGCAGCCTGTGTTCCTGGTACACTGCCACCCAGGCCTGGTTGGAACTGTCCCAAATTAACTTTGCCAAAACACAAAGAAATTCTCTTTTTAAAATCCAGGGAGACTAGCCAAACTGCTGACGCAGTCTGAACGGTACCAGTGAGCTCTAGTGCGTTTTCTGTATCTTGTTCACCTCGTTCGGAGGAAAAAGGCAACAAGAACAAAAGATGTTTCGCTTTTGTCTTGTTAAATCATCCGCGTCAAAACCTACTCGTGGCAACTTTATTCTGAATATCCGAACTGATTTAGGGGCGTTTTCTGCTTTGGGACATCTACTAAAAACCTGAGGTCTTTGGAAATGCTATGTTTCCTGTACCTGTGCAGAGTGATGGTCACACCCATTGCCATAGCTACAGAGTCGCTGACGTCTTCCAAGTGGAATACTCATACAGCAGGCATAATAGAATAAAAAACAAAACCCCAAAACATCTTGCCGCTATTGTTTTCCAATTAAAACCCAATTTCCTAAAACACAAAAGCAAAAAAAATAAAAAAATAAAAAAATCCTAAAATCCATATAACACTCAAAAGAAAAAGAAAAAACATTAAGGCAGAGAACAATTGACTTAAGTCTTGTCAAGGGCTGTAAGGAAAACTCTGTCAGTAGTAAGTGTTACTAAAGTATTTTTTCCGTAATGATACATTTTATCCAGTCACCCAAATGTACACAGTTACAGCCTTAAGCAGTTTGATGACTTCATCTCAATACCATGTAACACTTTAAACTGTTCAAAGAACACATTTTTAAGACAATTTATAAATCTAGCAATTTAAACTTCTAGTCAAAGAATAGATTCCCTGTCTGCTGAGGATGTAGATTTGGGGGTGGGGAGGAGGGTGTCAGTTTTATTGGAAGACCACCAAAAACTGCAAATTCCATTATCTTATTTCAAAATATATTTTGTTAGTTTAGCCCCCAATCAAACCAAATCTTCTTAGATGAGCCATTCTTTACTAAACTCTTCCCACAGTAACTAACGCTAAGATAGCTATGAAATGCCCGCAGACTGCACTCGCTTTTTCTACAGAAGGAAAGTTACGTTAGGAAGATCTTAAGGTCCTGAACGCTCACCCATTAGACAACAGGCGTATGTACTTGGAAAGCTCTGTTTCTGTTTCTGAATCCACTAGGCTGAGTTGTTTGCCTTTGGCCACCATCCAAATAAAAGAAATGTGCCAGAAATGTAAACAGGACACATTTCTTTAAGTTAGCCAGTCCAGCAGCCCAGGCAGATGGCTCCTCTCAGTTTCTGGCCCTGAAGGGAGGTACCTTCTAATCCAGAGGTTGAACAAAGAGCGGGAAGGGAGTGTGGCCTGCGGACCAACAGTCATCAGGGCACGGTGGCAGAACCAGATGGCCTCCTGGTCCGGTCCCTGACCAGCCCACTGCCCCACAACAGATGCCAGTTCCCATGGAGAGAGCTGGTTCTCACCCTCCCCCCCCCTAGGAAAATCGTCGGCCTGCGGCTTTCGTAGTGGTCCACACAGGGGCCGGCTCGGTGAGCTGGTGCTACCAGCGCAGGAGCAGCGCAGCGCGCCTGCTGCCAGGCTGGGGCGGAACACCAGTCAGAGGTCAGAGATGTGTCGTGAGGCAGCCGGAAACGGCACCGTGGGCGAGAGGGCAGGTCAGCTACGCCTGGAACTGGCTCTGTAAGAAGCAAGGACCGGAAAGGCACTTGACAAACCAGTGCTCTGGCCCCAGACGTGGTGGTGGCTGAAAGGGACGGGGCGCGTGCAGGGGGGGGGGCGTCGGGAGGGACCAGCGCTGCCCTGCGAGATGGCACAGAAGGCAGGCGAGGCCGGAGAGCAGGAGAAAGCAGCTCGATGGCGGGGACAGAGGCACGCCGACGTGCCCAGCAGAGGACCACCAACCAACCAACCGGCTCTCCCGGCTGAGACTGGAGGATGGGCTGGTGTGGGAGGTGGAAGATTCTGGTAAGTACCAACCAATTACACTTAACGGGACAATGGGACGTGCATGTCAAGCCTTTCGGGAAATAGATGGAACTGACAGAAAAACTCGGGGTTTAAAAAGTGCATGCGAAAAACAAGTTAGTATCGGCTTTGTTCTAGCTGTCTTGAAAAGGCTGGTTCTCCCACATGTTAAATCAAAGGGGGAGGGGCTCAACATTGGTTTCGTATTCCCCAGGTGTCCTAAGGTGGACGGTGGCAACCCACGCCGGTGTCCGAAGCCAGGGCCAGCAGGGCAGCCAAGCCCAGAGCAAACTGCTTCTCCGCCGCTCTCCCAGGGGTCAGGCGGAGGTAAGCCCTGGAACCTACTCTGACTAAGCGCTTCCCTAGATGTCCCAAAGACAAACACGGTGGGAGGAGAAAGGAAGCCTTCCCGTGGAGCACAGAAACTACTCCACAAACCTGCGAATAAACACGGCACACATGCCAAGGGGAAATACCCGTAACCACCACAAACAGGTAACGCCAGAGGGAACGTGCTCATTCAGGGTTTCGTACCTAAGTCAGGACCCGTGCCGTGAAACGATTTAGCAAACACCTGAGAATGAAACAGACTATCATGGCAAACATCTGAGCAAACTGCACAGTCAAAGGTAGGTAGGTGTTTCACAGGAGGTCTGTTTCAGTCAAAGCAGACATCCATCTATAGGGGTACGGATGAGTATGTACACACGTGCACACACATGCACACACGCGCACTGGGTGCCAGTGGACGGGACTCGGATAGGCCTGGCCAGCCACCTGCACTGATTGCTCCAAGGCTGGCCCTTTCTCAGGCCCCCAGCTTAAACCTAACAGAAGGGGGCCGAGCGTCAGAAGTGCACACAGAGGGCAGGGAGTCGGGATGTGGGAAGAACTGACAACTGAGTGTGAAGAAGCTGTGACACGGATGTCCTTTGGGGACAGTGTTGCTGGACTGCATTCACAAAACCCAATCTTGGCCATTGTCAGGGTCACCTACTGCCACTGTCAGGTCTGGGAACCACAGAGCTGTCACACTTTTCTGAACCTAAACACACTGATGCGGGTCAGTGGGTAACAGTCCTGGAGAAAGACGGCCTTCTGACTTGTCTGCGGGTCAGGTGGGGGAGGAGAGCGCCTGGCGGCAAGGCCCCTTGTGCACCGTGCGCTAGAACCCCGCTTCTGAATACCTGCCGCTTCAACCTCTCCTAGCGTGGCGGCCTTGGCAGCAGACTGTGGTCAGGAAAGGCTCCGAGGTCACCAAAATGCCACCTTTCTGAAAAGCCTTCCAAGTCTGATCAAGGGTTTGTTGCACGACCAGACTGAGGATTCAGAGGTGCATAAAAATTCATTCTCTTCCAACAAGCCCTCAAAGCTGCTCCAGAGATGCTCCAATACCATCTTGTCACCGACCACACCGGACACCTGCCCCGTGAACAATAATACTGTGGTCCACGTGCTAAACAGCTGTCAGTGCCCCGCACTTCCGGAACACCGTGAAGAGCGTGGTCCTGCCGTTTTACAGATGAGACCACTGACACTCAGTGAGTCAGTGATTCGAATGCTAGCGGTGGCGTCTGTGTTTGAACCTCTACTCTGTACCTCCCTGGGTCTATCTGGGGGGAAAGAGGCAGGCGGGGAGGGGGGGGAAGAAGCCCTGCCTGCTGCATGTTCCCCCCAGCGGACAGCAGGCACCGAGGCCAGAAGCAGATCTGAACGGACCTTTGAGGACCCGACCTCTCTGGTATTCTCTCCAGTGTTTTCTTCTTTCTTTCTTTCTTTTTTTTTTTTTAAAAGAAAGCAATAATTAAGTCTAGAAGCAGGGTGACGCGGTACACCTGGCTAAATGAGAGGAAACTTCGTGAGCTCACAGCCTGCGCCACCAACAGTGAAAGCCTTCACTCATCCGCGGTGCGGGCCGGGCCGGGCGGCTCCGTCCGGGAGGCCCCCAGCCACCCGCACCCATGGCCAGTCCGAACTGCAACGTGTTAGAACACAGACGGGATTTCAAAGACTTGGCGCGAGAAACAAAATGGCAGTTTCTTTTAATTTGTAGACATTTGATGACATGTTGAAATGATAATAGTTTGGATGGATGGTTTGCATTCTTAAAAAAATATACAATTTTACCTATTTCCTTTACTTTTTTAAATCAATGTGGGTGATTTAAAGGACATCCGTGCCCCTCCCATGACATTTCTGTTGGGCAGCACGGCTGCACATGGGAACATGTCTTAGAATGAAGTTTGTTTCTTTCCGATGACAAACATATCACCTTCTTTTTAGTGCAGGAAACAGAGCAAACATGGAAATACACAGAGAAGCAAATTAAACCCACAAAAATATCACCATGTAGAAATAGAAATTTTTGTTAATATCTTAGAATGTTAAGTCTCTCTTTTTTTGATTACAGTTTACATTCAATATTATTCTGTATTAGTTTCAGACGAACAGCATAGTGGTCAGGAAGTCATGAACGTTACAGAGTGGTCGCCCGCCTTCCCCACCACCCGATGTTTCAAGTACGCTCCTGGCCCTATACCCAGTCATCGCGACATTACTGACTATATTCCCCATGCTGCGATCGAGATCCCTGTGACTGCTCCTTTTTCTTCTTTCTCTTAAAGTGAGAGGAGGGGAGATAGTGAGGCAGACTCCCACAGGCACCCTGACCGGGCTCCACCTGGCAACCTTGTTTGGGGCTGATGCTCGAGAACTGAGTTATTTTTAGTGCCTGAGACAGATGTGCTTCAACCCAGCTATCCTCAGTGCCAGGGGCCAGGCTCAAACCAATCAAGCCATCGGCTGTGGGAGGGGAAGAGGGAGAGAAAGCGGAGGCAGGGGGAGAGAAACAGATGGTTACTTCTCCTGTGTGCCCTGACTAGGAATTGAACCCGGGACGTCACATGCCAGGCCAGGGCCTCTGTGATTGCTCTGTAACTACCAATTTGCACTGCTTAGTCCCTTCACCTTTTCACATGGCCCCCAGTCCTCCCACCCCCAACAGCTGTCAGTCTGTTTTCTGTTCTCAAAAATGTCACTATATAGAGATAATTTTTGTTAACATGTTAGAGTGTTATCTGTCTCATTCTTGATAGAAATTCTCTGTGTGTGTGTATACCTTAACATTTTATAAACTTTTAAAACCATTTCAAGCCATAGATCATTTCCCTGTGTCATTCACTATTTCAGGACTTCAGAGTCTGTGATCACTGCCGAGCGAGTGACCTGGCCTAGCTGAGCTGGCCCCGTGACTGAGAGGGTGGAGCATGGCCACCCAGGAGGCCCCACGCAGGCACCTGCACATACCTGACCACTCTCCTGTGACAGATTCCTAGAAGATAAATGATGGACTTGCTGGGAAGACAATTATGCACACATATTCTGAGGCTTTTGGTAAATAATACTAAACTGCTTTCCAGAAAGGCTGTACCAATTTACCCACTTATATTTGGTAAACTTTTCATTTTACCAAAATTGTTTCTTTCCTTTTAACGCAGGGGTCCCCAAACTTTTTACACAGGGGGCCAGTTCACTGTCCCTCGGACCGTTAGAGGGCCGGACTATAAAAATAACTATGAACAAATCCCTATGCACACTGCACATATCTTATTTTAAAGTAGAAAAACAAAATGGGAACAAATACAATATTTAAAATAAAGAACAAGTAAATTTAAATCAACAAACTGACCAGTATTTCAATGGGAACTATGGGTGCGGATGCATCCTGTGCTCCTCTCACTGACCACCAGTGAAAGAGGTGCCCCTTCTGGAAGTGCAGCGGGGGCGGATAAATGGCCTCAGGGGGCCGCATGTGGCCCATGGGCCGTAGTTTCGGGACCCCTGTTTTAATGGGCCTGTTTGCTTGCCTCATGGACAGACAGCTCCCTTGCCCACCGAGGAACTACAGAAAAGCCAGGTAAAGAGCCCGTAGCTCTGATGCTCCCTGGGCTCCATCCTTCTTGCCAGGGCTCAGGCTGTTCAGCACCTGTCTCTACGGACAAACCAGGAAGAGGTCAGGTCGCTAACAGTGAAAACCCTAACTTAATCGTCACTTACAGAGGGGCAGAAAGGAGGCCTCTGTGGCTCTCAACGTAGATTTCATGAGCCGGCTGTTGGTGACGCAGCCTTCTCGCCCCCCCCTAAACACAAGGGTGCCGTGAGGGGCAGTGCCTTCCACTCCCAGCTCTGCCACGCCTTTGGAGAAGTGCCTTCAGGATCCTCTGCAGGTCACCACGGCAGGTGCCGAGTGACCGACTGGCCTTTGGAGCTCTTCCACAGGCTGGCCCTGGCAGCAGCCACCCTGCAGGCCAGGGTGCAGATGGGCTCAGGGGCCTGTCCTGGGCGCAGACCTCACTCCACAGGCTGCCCCGAGCAGGCGCCAAGGAACCTGCAGACAGGTCACGAATACGGTGCCCCCCGCCCCCCATCCAGCGCCTGTGACCTTCAGATCTCTACAACGTGACTACTTCCTGCCACTCCCCCATGGCTCCGGCTCCAGTCTGGCCCCCACCGCTCTCCCCCGGACTCCTGCAAGGCTTCTAAGCGGCCTCCTCATGTCTGTACTTGCCCCGCCATCCGCTCTCAGAACGGGTCATCACTGCATTTCTCTGCTCAATGCCTGCCTCAGTCTCCCTCTCATCAGAGTCAGAGCTCGGGTCCTCCCTGAGGAAGGCCTGGAAGGCCTGGGTGACTTCTGACCTCCTGTCCTCCTTATCTCCCCGGTCTGCTCCAGTCTGCCCACAGGGCCTCCGCCTGCTGGTTCCTGAGGCCTGAACCCCTCCTGCCCCAGAAGCCACATGACTCACTCACTCACCTCCTCTGTGTCTCTGCTCAAAGGTCAGCTTCTCAGCAAGGTCTTCCCCTGACCATCTTATCCCAAATCGCCATCCGCCCCCACGGCAGGCCGTGGCCAGCTGCTCTGGCCAGCACCCTATACTTTACTCAGCTATCATTTTATCTCTCCCCCACTGGAAGGGAGGCCTGTGAGGGCAGGGCCCTGGTCTGGTCTGCTGACTGCCATGTTGCCAGGGCACACACAGTACGTGGCGCCCTTGGTGATAAGGGTGCCGGGGTCACAGGTCCCTCAGGGGCCACAAAGAGGAGATTCTCTCTCCCTCTCAGGCTGCAGTGAGGCTGTGCCTGACAAGGAGCTGTGCCTTGTACCCAAACAGATCCACAGGACACAGACCAAACACCATCCGTCATTTCCGTGACCCTTCACTGGGAATCTGACCACACGAGGAATCGTGACTGAGGTTAAAATATTAGTATTGGTCCATGCTTTAATTGAAAGCAGTTTAGTTGTGTGATGGGGTTGGAAGTTCCTTCTAAAACTATCTCCTCTTCTTATATAAAAGAGAAAAGAAAAAAGCCCGTTTACAGGAAAAGTTCAAGTCCAGAAACAAGCTCGATTTACTACGGTGCATAAATCAAAACGGCAGAGCGACCGGAGGCGTTCCGGTAGAAGCCACTTTCACACGTGTGCTGTCCTTTCTGGAACACACGGACGCTTCTCCCGTGAGTGCGCCACTGTAACTTCAGAGCACGCCGGGCCTGGAGCAGCCTTCCAGCACGCACCGTCTCCCAATCCACGGAGCCCGAAGTGCACTCAGTTCCTCGTCTGGAGAAGGGCTCAC
The DNA here is from genome assembly GCA_037038555.1 of Rhynchonycteris naso. Classification (NCBI taxonomy): domain Eukaryota; kingdom Metazoa; phylum Chordata; class Mammalia; order Chiroptera; family Emballonuridae; genus Rhynchonycteris; species Rhynchonycteris naso. The sequence continues at coordinate 131,480,738 of CM073003.1, read as the reverse complement.
CCTAGAGAGGGGCACCCCAGAACGGGAGGAGAGCTCTACAGAGAGGCTGGCTGAATGTCGGGGCAACGGGCGCAATCAGAACAAAGGCCGTAAGAGTCACCACCACCACCGGGCGCCATTTCCTCCGGAGGAGCTTAGCTCAGGGTACCATTACGAATGACGTAACAGTGATAAAATGCTGGGTCCCCAGCGGCAGATGCCAGCTGGAAAGAGAGAAGGATGCACAGGAAGGAAGCATGGCCCCGGGAGGCTCTCACTGGCCGGGGGGACAGCAGCAGCTCAGCCTTTCAGATGGTCGGGTGAGAATCAGAAGAAACAGACGTCTGGCAGTCACGTGAGGGGACTTCATCTTCCAACAGCAGCACACGATCAGAATTTGAAAAGTAACACACTCACAGGAAGTCCAAGCCCCACACTCCTGGGCTGGGCGAAGGGGACGGGCTCACAGGGGTCAGGTGGCAACGTCAGACCCAGAAAGGAAGGCTCAAGGAAGGCTCGGGGCCCACCTGGGTGGGGCTGACCTGGCTCACGCCGGGCAGCAGGGCCAGGCCAATGCACGTCGCACAGTGAAGGGCCACAGAGCTGCCAGAAGCGGTCCCCACGGCAGCAGGGAGCCCAAGACAAGCAGAGGTGGACCAGGTCCCCAAGGCGATGTCTCGAGAGGTCAGCGTACTGCGGGGACGTCTTTGAAAAGCGTGTGGGAAACAAGCTCAGAGTAAACTGCCCGGCCACACAGGCTACGGAGGGGCGACGAGCCCGTTAAAGAGCAGTGCTTCCCTCCCGGGGGCCGGCCGGCGACCCGCCGGCGACCCAGCAGCCTCGTGGGATCAGTGCTCCTCTCAGGAGCTCTGCTTCCTGCCCCTCTACACAGCAGGACCCTCACTTTCAGAAAAGAGAGAGAGAGAAGAAGGGAGAGAGAGAGAGGAAGGGAGAGAGAGAGAGACAGGGACATGGATCTGCTCCTGTAGGTGCCCTGACCAGGGATCAAACCAGCAACTTCTGCACAGCGGGACAGCGCTCTAACCACTGAGTCTCCCAGCCAGGGCGGGCTATTCACTTTTTAAAGAGCACCTTCTAGCAAGAGCCAGTGAAGAGCCACACTCTGCTTCCCCGTAACACCGAGCGACACCTGACACGAGCCGCAGAAAGCATCGGTGACTCAGAGTAGGGGGACCTCCGGGAAGCTTCCGGAATGCTGCCGTGAAGACTGGCGAGTGCTCATCGGAGCACGCCCCAGACTGCTCTCCTAGGGCCTTTGCTACCCGTTCGAGGAATACTATTTTCAGCAAGTCAGCATGCCTCCCTAAGGACCCACATCTGCTTCTCCTCAAAGTCTCGGTAAATCACCCAGACAGTGTTTTCCTCAGCTTACTTTCTCTTCCTCCTAAAGGTACGGGGACACTCACATAGTCTCTAGACCTTGTTTCATTTGCTAAAACTGGGTGACTTCAATCTCCTGGTCTGTCATGCCCAATTTCTACGATGGCACTTCACCCAGGCCCCGTGAAGGCACCAACATCTGTCACGAACGCCCTCGTCCGTCACGCGGTGGCGGCGAATACAAACACAAACCAGACAAGCCAACCCACCACGGAACCTCCACCTCTGACCGATGGTAATGTCGGTTCACGGGGACAGCTACTCAACATTTTCACATGGGTTTTGGATAAAATGCATATAAAGTCAAAAGAACTCTGTGGCCTTTAAAGTGGAATGGCTTTATTCCAGTAATAACCCCTTGTTATACAGTTCCTGTTTTCTAGCTCTGAGATGAAACAAAGTTTGAAAATGATAAATACCAGCTTTCATAGAACAGAATACTGTAGGATGATTAAGAACAGAAAATGTTTTTCATTTGAAAAGCAGGTGATGACATGCCCACGAGGACAAAAGAACATCTGTGAAGTCCCTGGCCTACCCCGTGCCACTGCCACCGTGTCCCTCGCGGGGGAACAGCCGTCCCCAGACAGGGAGGCTGGTTTAAAGGGCTCACAGACACTAAGGAGACACTGTGTTGTTGATGTAGTGAAGTAAGTGCACCTGTGACAAGGGACCTACTGTATCTGCTGCCCTTAGGAGGAAAATGCCGAGGCCAGATGACAGTCCCTCGCGGTGAGTGCCCGGGTGGGCAGTGGGCGGTGGGCCGTGCACGGACCTGGGATCAGTCAGAGGCTTCAGGCCGGGATTCCAGGCCACGCTACAGGACGGGGCAGAGGTCAGGGCATGGCCCGGCTGGGTGTGCTCAGCACACAGCTGCCTTCAGTTTCCACCTGGTCTCCTGATCCGGGCGAGCGGACAGGCCTCTAAGAACGCCAGCAACCTCAACTCTCTACGCTGTCCCAGGTCACAAATAAAGTCAGGGCCACAAAGGGAGACTTCTCAGGGACTTCTGTGGCGACGTCTTTATTCAGAAGTTACCTTCTCAGAAAGCCCTTACCTGAGACCATCCTACTTAAAAACACGAGCCCACCACAAAACTCCGTATCTCGTTTTCCCGCCTTTTCCAGGGTCCAGAGTGTCAGAGAATTTCAGAGTGGGCGGGAACTCTAAAAGGTGCTGCGTCCAATCGCCCTCCAGGTGCGAGTTCCTTAGGAAAACAGCCCACGTGTGACACTTGCGGGAAGGGCTCCCTGACTCGGCCCGCAAAGCCTGGGAGCACCCTCCCTGTGCTCTCCTGGGGTGCCCGCCTCCACCTGTACCTGTAAAACGGGCACCGTCTTATCCCTCGGGCCCAACACACGGCCGGCACTCCACTCTGTGTGGGTGGCAAGGCTGGCACGTCACCCTGTGGCAGTCGCTTCCGCCCACCCAGTTCACTGAGGAGTCACCAGCCAGCAGCAGAGGGGCAAGTTCCGAGGACAAAGCAAGGCCAGATAGACGGGTCTGCCCTCTGAAGCTTCCATGCCAGGGAGCATGTCACTGGGAAGCAGAATGAACACGGCAGTCGAGCCCCTGGGACCCGTCCTCTAAAGAGCTAAACAATCGGGGGGCAGGGCGGGGAGGCTTCGAAGGTGCCACTGTAAGGACAGGAGGGCCTGGCCATGCGGCAAGCAGCAGGACCAGCTTTCCCAGGGGAAGGGAAGCAGAGGCCTGAGCTTGGCGCGTTTCTGGGAAACCGAGCCCAGAGCAGCGAGGTAGGAGCCGGGTGAGTGAGGGAGGCCGGCAGTGGGGGCTTCGCCAGCCGGGAGCAGGGCCACCCAGGCAGCCGCCAGGCTGCTGCAATTTCTCCTGGACCCCGGTCTGAATGTATCGTCACGTGTAATTCAGGAAGGGGAGAAACTTAATGTCACAGTGTCATTCTATCAAACAACCTCCGAAGGCCTGGCCGGGCTCTGAGGTGTGGCGTGGAGACCGCAGTTAACAGGACTGCGCTGCACATTCCCAAGTGGCTAAGAGAGCCCCTCTTCACGGCTCTCACACAGGAAGAGGGTCACCGTGCGAGGTGACGAAGGCTACCTGGACTGACTGTCCCGATCATTTCACAACACCTACAGATACTGACTCATCGTGTTCTAGATCTGAGATGACTATCACGTCATATGCAGATCACACCTCAATAAATAAGAAAACAAGCTTGCAGATGCAGACGCAGACATGGTCCGCTGGGGAGCCTGGCTTTTGGGGTTGTTATTTATCCACGTATACAGGCGAGGACTTTTCAGATGAGTCCACAGCCAACAAGAAACGGAGGGAGGACTTGTTTGCGTAACACGGGTCCTCATCCCACAGCAGGGGAATCTGGGCAGAGCAGGGACCTTGGGAAATGCGCTGGCAGTCACCTGTATAGCTTGAGGTCACCTGGGGCCCCCCCACTCTTCTGAGCAGAGCTCTCGGAAGCAGCCCGTGACTCAGCCTGACTCAGAACGGTGACACCTCCGTGTGCTCTGACTGGGTCTCGGCGGCACTACCTCCGTCTCAAGTTGCACAACAAAGGTGTCTGCCTCCCTGGGCCCCCGGCAGTGGAGGGATGCGGCTGTGCCCAGTGCGGGAGCAGGGACGGGCGGGACCCCTGTCCCCAGTTCGGAACGAGGCACTCGGCCGCTCCTGGCTGGGGGGCCGGCTGGCAGACCGAGGCTCGCAGATCAGCCCTTCCTGGCTTCACTCGCCTGAGCTGTGGGTGGTTCTGAGCGGGACTGCCTGCGTTGGACTTAATGGTAAGAACACTGCCCTTGAACCCTAATCATGTGAGACGTTACCTCCAAAGCGAAGGCCATGCTTGTCCACAGGATACCTGTGGTACAAATTCTGTACAGTCGGCCCTCCATACCTACAGATTCACCCTCCCAACCACGCTGAAATATTTCTGAACCATGGATCAAAAATATTTAAAAAAAAAAAAATCCCAGAGACTTGATTTCTAAACAACAGTCTAACGACTGTTGCATCAGGTGCTGGAAGTGACCCAGAGGGCAGTCGGTCTGCGGGAGGACGTGCAGGCTGTAACACAGGCCACACGTAAGGGACGGCAGCATCCGCAGACCCTGCTGCCCACACCGGGTCCTGGACCCAACCGCCCCGAACACCCAGGGACGACTGTGCTCAACTGTCACGATTACACTTGAATCTTACCCATAAGTAATAAGTACTTCATGGAGGTTTGTTTCTTCTCTCATTACTACAGGACACCCTGGTGTGTCTCCAGGCCCACACAGCCTAAACTGACCCCTCTGGCCAGCGCAGAGAAGGTCTGCCGACTCCTAGGGCTCTGGCTTCTTGGCCCCAAGGCAGATGTCTCTGCTGTTCCGACTCCTCGGAGGGGCCGTCAGAGTCCTCTCTCCACAGCTGAGTACGTCCGGTCCGGGCCCTGGATGCCTGTTCGAACCCCCTGGGGGCGTTGGCAACATCCTGGTGCCCAGGCTGCACCCCAGGCCAATGACTTCAGGGCTGGGCCCACCGGGGACACCTTCCCAGTGCTCCTCAAGTGCCACGACCACCCGACCCACTGCCGGCCTGAGGGGTCGGGCTGGCAGGAGGAAACCAGTGACTGCATGTGAGCTCCAAGTCCACAGCGTGGTCTCCACTATGAACCAGGCTTTCTACTTTCTGCACTGACGGTTTACCTGAGGGGCCCCGCGCAGCCTGAAGAGCCTGTCCCCCCCGCCCCCAACCTCCAGGCGAGCCCGTCAACCACTTCCTCTCTCTGGCTTTCACAGCCCAGGCAGGATTCCTCTGCTCTAGCCACCTGGGGCCAGGCCCTGGGCAAAGGGGTGCCACCCTGTAGTGGGAGCCCACCAAACTGTCCATGGCCTGCTCGCCCGACCCATGCCTCCCCTCCCGGGCCTCCTGACACAGCCTGGTATGCCCCAGGTGGCCCTGCACGGCCGGTCCTGGCTCCGGTGGGTGTCTAGGGCCGTCAGTACAATCTTGTTCCCTTGGCCGGTCATCTCCATGTCCGCGTGTGTTAGCATTCCTCACCAAAACCAGTCCCAGGGCCCCAGCTGGGTAGCCCAGTTATGCTGGGTTTGATCCCTGGTCAGGGCACATGTGGGAATCAGCCAATGAATGCATAAATAAAAAGTGGAAAGACAAACTGATGGTTATCTCTCCAGGTGAAAGACAAAAGACAAGTCCCAGGATGTCACCTGTCACTCCCCGACCTTGGTGCAGCACACACAAGCCCCGAGTCCCAGCGTGTGTCCATGCACACGTATGTGGTGAACTGTTCACTCGCCTGAGTAAGGAATACGGTTCTCCGTTCACTTAACAGCTCTGTGAACCAAGACGGCCCATGAGCAGCCATATTTGATGGCATCAGGGGACACCGGGAGCTCACACGACTGACCCAGCAAGTCCACGTCTAAGCATGGAGGCCAGGGAAACGTGGCGGGGACACTACAGACGTGGCCAAGGACACACAGCAGCCCTGCTGGTCGAGAGGAAACGGGGAACAACCCAAGTATGCACTCGTAGGGAATGGATTACAGACCATGGTGACCAACGTGACCTAACAGTGAACAAATCAGGTCTCCACGTACCAACACAAACAGCACGCCAACATACTGCTGGGCAAACCAATTACAGTGATATATTCAAGACGATGCCTTTATATACATTCCTAAACACACGTGAGATCCGTGTTGATTGCAGACACACGCACAGGTGGTAAACGCATGAAGACACGGACTGAATACATATCAGGGTCATGACGGGCTGCTCCGGGGAGAGAGGCAGGAGTCACAAAGGAAAAACCGATAGGAACTGAACCCTCGTCCAGGCACAAGAACGGCGAGCGTCCACTAGCTCACTTCTCAGAGCGACCACGAGACTACGACGACCACCCCGCTTCACAGATGAAAACACCGAGCCCGCACTCGCCTGAGTGAACGCCTACGAGGACCCGCCCAGGCTGCGCAGTCCTGCTGTCTGCGGCCGCTCGCCCACCTCCCCGCCCCCTCTAGATTCCACTTAGGGTGCTGAGGGAGCCTCTGAAACACTTAGAGAAGTCAGGTCTTTTCCCTTTCCTGTGAAAACCTCCAGTGGCTTCCTCTGGCCCCCGGTTTTAAATGAAGAATCCATAGCACGGCCCGCAGGACTCGGTGAGTCCGCCCCAACCCTGCTATCCCCTCTCCGGACACTGCCCCTGCTCAACCCACACTGGCCTTTCCACTGTCCCGCCCCCCAGGTCTGGGGGGGTCAGCGTGCCCTCAGTGCGTCTCGGCCAGGCCGGCAGATTGTTTGCCAGACCTGCTCCCTCTGCCCGGCTGTGATGCCCGGGCCTCTTCCGTAAAGCCTGAGAAGACTCTGCAGCCCTGCCTTCACACAGACAAGGTCCCCCGGGGATTCTCAGCCTCCACCTTAACAAGAGGGCTGGACACAAAGCCCGGGAAGCTCTTCCCTCCCTCAACAAACGAACAGCACGGGCGGTGATCAGGAACCCAGGTTAGACCATCTTCCTGCTCGGTCCAGTCCTGACCTTCATGTGATTAAACCATGAAAAACACTCTGTTGACAAGTTCATCAAAATTAAAGTGTGGTTTTTAAGTTCTGCCAGACCTTTTCTCCTCTAAAAGTATTTATTCATACAGCCAACAAATACTTGAATGCCTCCTACATGCGGGTACCGTGCCAGGCCTCAGGCCTGCAGGTGCACAAGGCCAGGTGCTTGCACGCCTGCCCAGGGCCGATCCAGGCTGCATGGGCCGGAACTGTGCAAACACGTAATGTGCACATAAACCAAGAGTTGGGCACACGGCTAACACATGTTAGAATGTATTAGCTAAGCTTCCCTATTCTGTTTTCGTGACTTTACTTAAACCTGCAAATTCTGAATTTGCTCCTGGAAGCTGCTCCTTTTGGGGATGTTTTCCTTTGTAAGTGTTTTATCTCACCTCCCAGATTCCATAGGGATGATACTCTCCAAATTCTACGACAATCTACCCGTCTGACCAGCACCACCCTGTCTAGTAACCGGAGGGGCAACCCTGAGTTACAGGGCCACAGGCCTGGCACAGCCTCACCTCCCAATCTAAGACAGACCTTCAGGGAGTCAAACAAAATCAACATCCCCGCCCCAGAGGGTCTATAAATCTCTCCTGAGGGCCCTACCTACAAAAACACCCCACGAGGGCCTCATCACATTCCGACCCTGACCTCACACTTACTGGAACCCAACGTGGTAGAAGAGATTAGAAACAGTAAGTCCTTCAGGAACACCACAGTCACCAACCACGAGCATGGCCTTGAAAAAAAGTAATCTTAACTCCTGGCGATGATTCATACAGTATTTGTAACTAACACACTGGGCCTGAGGCCTCTGGGAATGGCTTAGTTGGAGGGGCCCAGAGCCCCCCGCAGGCCCTGAGAGGTGCCCCGAGGTGCCCCCTCCAACCCGGTACCACACAGTTAAACCCAGGACGCAGAGACCGGAGCTACTGCTATAGAAAGGCGGCTGATCTCACGGGAGTCGTGGGCACTAAGGACAAAGCGTGTGCTGAGACTACAGCGTCTCTGAGCTTGAGTCCAGAACTCCTGGACGGGTTGGGGGAGTGACGGGCACGGGAAGACACGGGAACCTAAGGAGTTAGACAGTCACACGCTTTGGTCTTTCAATCATGCCGACAACAAACGTCTGCAGACGGAGAAAAGCAGGACTGTTTTGGAAGAGGTCCAGCCACGACTCCCAAGAATTAGAACAATTCCTCCAACGAGCCCCGAGGAAGACTCGGCCGCAGAGAGGGACAGAGAAAGTCACAGCGGAGTCCTGTGAACTTCCGAGGAGCCAGAGGACACACAAAAGGAACAAAGACGCAAACTTTAGGTTATAGCTACAGAATGCCACGCACGGGACGCTGTTTCAGGAAGCCAAGTGTTAACAAGTTACTGTTTTTTTTGTAAAGTGTTCATATACCGTGCGTTCTAGAAAATGGAAGGAAGCAAAAATAAAAATAAATCGCCTTTCATTACAGATCACTAACTGCTTACTCCCTTTTGGTGACCTTCAACTCCTCTCACGTCCTCAGACACTTGCTTATGTTTTCACACTCAGGACGTTGCCCGGGCCTGGGAATTTTCTCCTTGCTGCCGTCATGAGTGGGACACTTTCCTGTTACAGAAGAGCACGCTCACACACGCACGCTCACACACACCCGCTCTCACACACAGACATTTATTCGGTATCTTGGCATTCCTAGAACTATCTTTAATTCCAGTAACTTTTTGGATGACATTTTAGGTTTACCCTGATGCTCACTGCAGTAGATAGACACACCTCATTTCTTCTCTTTTATCAGACTAGACTCTCCGGAGCACCGCTGAGTGCTTGGAGGAGGGGCAGCAGACTTCCCTGACTCGCCGCGGCCGGCCAGCTGGAAGTAAGAACGCCCATGCAGGGCGACCTCGCCTCGGGTCAGCCCACCTGCAGGCTCCCCACTCGCGGCGGGGGTCCATCTGTGAGGGGTCAACAAGCTCCTCGTGCGCCACGTTGTTTATATAAGATAGGGTAAACGAGGCGATCAAAATAATTTGGGAATAAACACCCCCGTGAAGGAAACAATCATCTGACTATACGTTATAAAAGCAACATAAAAGAAAATGACTACCCCTGTATATTTATTATAATATATTGCTAATTAGTGATAAAAGTTAGACAAAGCCTTTTATTTCTTTTCAGAAGACTTATGTCGAGATTTTAAGTCTTTTAATCTACTCATAAACACCTCTACCAAAGACATTCTCCTTTCCCCTATCACTAGTTTTACGACTGCTGCTTTTTAGAAACTGAGAGAGAGACGACAGAAGGGCACTCTCCTCGGCTGGACGGTTCTGTTGGTAGCAGGCAGAGGACAGAGCTCAGGCACTCTGGGGCTCTTTTCCTGAAGTTACCGAAGAATTAAGGAACAGACAAGTTTCCCGTCCAAAATATGCTGAAGATGCTGTGAACTCCTCAGCGAACATTTACACATTCTGAAAATATTCAAGATCACAAAAAGATCCCGAAGCAAGACTGAAACCACAAATCAAGTTAAAACGCCTACAATTCCAAACGAAAACATCCTGGCGCTGCGGAGGAGTGAACCCAGGGAAGGGGAACTCGCAGTAAGTCATCACCACCAGTCGTGAAGTACAGTGTGTCCGTAAAGTCATGGGGACACACCCTACGAAACTGTTACCACCAAGGCAGCCTCTGAAAGAGTGTCTGCTGTGGAAAACTGCATTTTTAAAAAACGAGCAAATCCGTAACTGTTTCACAGACACAAACACTTGGTATTATTTTGTTACCTTCTGCTTCTCTGGTTGCCCGTATTTTTACGGCAGGATCACGGGACCGTTTTGTGCTGTGAGCTCTAGCACCTGAGTCCGGCACTGTGTTGTTGGGCGTGAGGGTCCATTGTGGCTTTGTGCACTGTGACAATCCCTACACCGAGTTAGAGTTCCCAAATCCACTACTGACGTCACAGTACAGGGAGGGACACTGCTGGAAACGTATGGCCTCATAAACAATACTGCCCCCCACTCCGCTTCATTTTTTTAAAGAGATGAGCGTAGGGAAATCAAGAAAGTCCGCCATCACCAGCGCCATTAGATGAAGCCACACGAGATAATTCTGGGAAAGAGGGATGTATCTGTAAGTCCACACCTGCGACAGTCATCGCTGTGTCACCTGGACCACGGAGCCGCTGGAGGGGAGGTCAGAGTGTCTGCCAGACTCTGCAGGTGCCCGCCCCGAGGCCTCCTCCTCCATGACGGGCGGATCGAGGCTCCACACCAGGAGTGCAAACCAGACAGAATGATTCCTGCTCTTGGGGACCTTGGCGTGGCAGGTGGCCCAGGAAAAAAGCTTCCTTCTCTGGCGAGCAGACCAGTCCAGCTGGGCTGGTCCCTTCCCCAGGGGTCGCAGCGACTGGCTCGAGCGCAGAAGTCCACGTGCAGTCCCGGCCCCGACAGCTTACGCCCAGAGACGGGAGTGAGAACTGAGCGACCTCGCTACCGGCAAGCCCACCGGCATTTCCCGCGTGGGCATGAAGGAGGCTGCAGTTTGGGGTGTTGTTCGCACACAGACGGACAAATGGCTGGAGCAGTCCAGCTGTCTCCCCAACTCCCAACTCTGCCGCCATGGGGTCCAAGGAGAGTCAGAGGGGCATGTTCTCCGCCCACATCCGGATTCACCTTCTCTCCGTTGTTCCTCGCAGTTTCCGACCCATTCACGAGATCCGCGATTAGTTTATCTTATTTGCTCTCTGCAGCCTCCTCTCCGTCTCGTGTTCTTGTTCCATCCTATTCTTCAGCCTGTTCCCGGTCACGTGTGCACCTATCTGTGGACTCTTCCTGCACAATCCAAATGCACCTGCTCCTGGCACACGGATCACCCGTCCCCCAGACTGGTCTCCTGTCTGTCTGGTGCGTGTCACCTGTGCGCACGGATCACCCGTCCCCCTGACTGGTTTCCTGTCTGTCTGGTGCGTGTCACCTGTGCGCACGGATCACCCGTCCCCCTGACTGGTTTCCTGTCTGTCTGGTGCGTGTCACCTGTGCGCACGGATCACCCGTCCCCCTGACTGGTTTCCTGTCTGTCTGGTGCGTGTCACCTGTGCGCACACGGATCACCCGTCCCCCACACTGGTTTCCTGTCTGTCTGGTGCATGTCACCTGTGCGCACGGATCACCCGTCCCCCACACTGGTTTCCTGTCTGTCTGGTGCGTGTCACCTGTGCGCACGGATCACCCGTCCCCCTGACTGGTTTCCTGTCTGTCTGGTGCGTGTCACCTGTGCGCACGGATCACCCGTCCCCCTGACTGGTTTCCTGTCTGTCTGGTGCGTGTCACCTGTGTGCACACGGATCACCCGTCCCCCACACTGGTTTCCTGTCTGTCTGGTGCGTGTCACCTGTGTGCACGGATCACCCGTCCCCCAGACTGGTCTCCTGTCTGTCTGGTGCGTGTCACCTGTGCGCACGGATCACCCGTCCCCCAGACTGGTCTCCTGTCTGTCTGGTGCGTGTCACCTGTGCGCACGGATCACCCGTCCCCCAGACTGGTTTCCTGTCTGTCTGGTGCGTGTCACCTGTGTGCACGGATCACCCGTCCCCCAGACTGGTTTCCTGTCTGTCTGGTGCGTGTCACCTGTGCTCAGGAGCACTGAACAGCGGCCGTGCCTGTTCTCTTCCACATTCAAACGCTCAACTCTCGACCAACCTACTTGTCTCAGAAGGACTCAAGGCCCTTGTCCCTGAGGGTGTTTCTACTTTATTTGTCTCCAGATCAGAGCTGGAGTTAGACAGCCGGCCATGGCGTTCCCTCCGTGGAAGGGAAGAAAGGTGAACGCTTGTCTGGGGCCGATGGGTTTTCTTCTGAGGTCCTGTGACTGTTCTCCACCCCAAGTCCCCCAACCCACCACTGTGGAGCTGCGGCTCAGTGCTGTGCCTGGGGGACAGTGCCCACTCTGCCTCCGCAGGTCCCTGCACCTCTGGGCACTGCCCCACCTTTTCCCAGGGCTTCTATTCCCGACCCCACACTGAAGGGCAGTGCGAATGTTCAGGGTTGGGTAGACCCCGTTCTTTCCTCAGTGTCACCTTTTCTTTTGTGACAGAGACAGAGAGAGACAGAAAGAGGAACAGATAAGTACAGACAGACAGGAAGGGAGAGAGATGAGAAGCATCAATTTTTCGTTGCAGCTCCTTAGTGGTTCATTGATTGCTTTCTCATATGTGCCTTGACGGGGGGTGGGGGGAGGCTGCAGCAGACCCAGTGACCCCTTGCTCAAGCCAGCGACCTTGGGCTCAAGCTGGTGAGCCTTGCTCAAACCAGATGGGCCCGCGCTCAAGCTGGCGACCTCGGGGTCTCGAACTTGGGTCCTCTGCATCCCAGACCGATGCGCCACCACCTGGTCAGGCCTCAGGGTCACTTGAAGGGGTGGGGCAGAGGTCAAGAGACACACTACAAGGCTAGAATCTTCTCTTTTTGTCCTAAGTCACAGTGTTTTTGAAAGATTAGGTTGGATCCTATGAAACTGCCATTTCTGCAGGTCAAAGGGTCATATATCAGAGCTTCCTACTGTTAGGCCTGCAGGTAATAACGTTCCTTTTCCCCCCTTGACTACGTCTGGTGGGCTTCTGACGCTCATATGTAAGATTACTTCATGTGCACACACAGATACGTAGTATATGTGGTACATGTCATCCCATTAGGCGGTAGGAGAAGCTTCATTTCAAACGGAGTCAAGGCACTGACTGCCCTGCCTGAAACTCCGCAGTGCTCCCACTGCCGGAATGTCCTCGGCCGAGACAGAGGCCGGGCGGGTCAGACCCAGGCTCCCTGTGACCTCCACCCACCATTTCCTCAGAGCTGCCGCTCAGCTCTTCAGAGCCTCACTGCCTGGTCCTGCTCCTGCTGCCCGGTCCTGCTCCTGCCTCTCGGGGGTCCTCAGCCTGGGACTTTCGTCCAGCTCATCCCAGAGCAAGGCCTCCCGGTGGTGGGGGACTGACCACCCAGCCAAGGCAGCCCGGGCGACTGGGACACAGTACAGGGCTCAGGGAAGCTCTACCCACGGGAACAGGCATGCTCTGCCTTGTTCTGTGGTGTGGCTGCAGCAGCTGGGCCACGTACTGAACAAATAAAGGAACTTGAAAGGCTATCACGCCGGAGGGTACGGGATTTGGGGCTGCCCTACAGAACACGGTGTCAGACGGGTCCAGGTGTTTCAGTTTCCTACAGCAACTCAACGTCAAATAAGCATTTGCAATGAGGTGAGGGGCAACCCCAGAGGGTCCCCCGACCCGACAGCAGCTAAGCGAAGGCCTAGAGCAGTGATGGGCAATCTTTTGACCTTCGTGTGTCAAAATTCGCCAAAACACCGAGCATCACTCGGGTGGTGTGTCCCTTGGAGAAACACGGCCTAACCGGAAGTCCCAGAACTAGACGCTCTGTGTGGAGTTCTGTTGTTTTGGCCTCCAGACCTCCAGCACAGAGTGTCTACACTACAGCAAATGTTGTATCCTCGGCTACTGCACCTGGCCGTGTAGGAGCCGAGGATGAAACGTCCTTCTCGGCATGCGGCCCCATGCTTCTCTGGTATGTAGCCCCATGCGGTTGCGTGTCATCGAAAAAGGCTATGCGTGTCAGTGCTGACACGCGTGTCATAGGTTTGCCATCACGGGCCTAGGGCCTCCTGTAAGAGATGCCGTGTGGGGCTAAACCCACGGCCCCTTGCGCTCCAGCAGTCCACGTGAACCGCTGGTGCACTTAGCACACTGATCAGTTTCGTTCTGCATCAGGAAACGGAAGGCGAAGACTTCCTCTGGGTGCGACCACGGGTATGCCCAACATCACGACCAGTGTGCCGTTCCTGCTCGTCACAGGAAAATACCTGAATGGAGCTGAGATGTCAACAGGGGGTTTCTGGTCACCAACAGGTGACCCCAAGCAAATTTATACTCACTGAGCCCCAGTTTGTTTATGTTCCCAAGTCTAGAATCAATCTGCAAATCAAAATAGGAGACAGAAAAATGGAGGTGAAAATCCCGATCGCCAGAGAGGAAAGTCTGGTGTTCGAGGGCCCACTAGCACACCGGGGCAAACCCTGGCGGGCACGATGGACAGCTCAGGGTGCGCTCCCAGGGGACAGGCAGCTCCAGGGACAGACCTGGAGGCCAATCCATTGTGCTCACTCCCACAAACTCAGCGGTCCAGCAGCCCACCCCCGCCCCTGTGAGCCAAGGTCACGAGGGAGGATGAGACACGGCTGGGAGTCGCTGTGGCTGTAAAGTTCTCCCGCGGACCCTCCCACCAACTGCAATCCCAACCTAACCTTGAGGGGCTCCAGAGAGGACCTGGTGAGAGAACAGATAAGGTTCTGGCAACACAAAACAAAGTTCCGGATACAAAGAGAAGGTACAATTCCTCCCAGCAGGGCCGGCTACACACACACACACACACACACACACACACACACACACTCTCTCTCTCTCTCTCTCTCTCTCTCTCTCTCTCTCTCGATCTCGCTGACTTCCCAAGATGATGACTCTTAATGAGACAGCCGCTTTCACTGGCGTGTTCTGGTATGCTTATTGAAACAGTTTCGTCACTTTGCAGTGGGATCCAGTATGCACTGATAAGAAGGTAAATGACCGGTGTCTCTTTCTCAGCCCCACCAGCCCGCCCCCCTGGGAGCTCGGTCCTCGCCCTCCACACCACCCCGCATGGTGACAGTGTCAACCCATCGCGACCCAGTCCATCAGAATCTGGGGAAAGGCATCTCCCTGCCCCACATCCTGACACGAACATTAGGGAGCTTCTCTTCCTTGAGAGAACACCTAAATGCTCACAGAAGTAGACATGGTGTTGGGCTGTCTCGGGTGTGTAAACAATTACTCAGACAGAACAGGGTATCAGCAAAACACGTGGATTAGAAGTCCTGCTCACGGTGCTGTAGACACGCCCAGGCCGCGTCCCTGCCGCGACCCCTCCTCTCATCCATGACGGACGCCGATGGACACTGGCGTGAAGTGAGCCTGTCCGTGCCCACTCCCCTTCCTGCTTCAACACGTGCCAAGTCTTCTGTTTGGAGCGCCACCTTGTCTACAGAGACGGGCACAAGTTCACCTTGAAAGTGAATGCACGCTGCATCTCTGTGTTCGGTCTGTGATGGCCGTCACTGACCAGCCCTGAGAACTGGGCTGTTTTGTCACAGGTTCCCGAATGGCCTGAGTCACTGCCGGCCCCAGGGCATGTACTGTGTGGTAACCCAGGTGACCCTTATCACACATCCTGTGCAGTCTCCATGGCATCCCTGGCTGGGCTAGGGCTCCCTGTCCCTGCAAGTGACTTAACCGGTGACCTTCCTGCTCCTGTCCCCTCCCCCTAGAAACCAAGGGGAGATAAGGCGCAGCACTGCCCACCCTCCCCCTCATGACGCACACGGCACAACACAGAGGGCCTGGCACTGCACCGCAAGGCACGTGTTCCCGCCGGGAGCCTCTGTGCGTCCAGACAGGCACTCGGGGGCTCCATGGAGCCCACCACGCACAATCACCAGAACACACCACCAAGGTCATTATTGTACCAACACCGCAGGAGGACACAGATTCCCTGAGTCTCGGTGCTTCAGGGCCTGGAGCGTCTGCTCCATCGGTTTAAGCAGAGAGGTGACCACCTAAGGCCTGGTGCCCTGCTAACCCGGGTGAGCATTCATGAAGCTCCGTCTTCACCGCTGAGCCAGGTGCAACTGGGCCATGCGGGCAGGCTGGTGCCGAGGCCTTTGGCTAGAAAGCCACACAGGTGACAAGTTCAGAGAGCAGGGCTGTTGGGCTGGCCTTTGCCACCCTAAGAAAGCGGGCACCGGAACGATCCCTGCCACTCGGCCTCCAGAGCAGGGCCGTGCTGCCCCCCAGCTGCTCTCTGCCCACGTGCGCCCACTCCCCGGTGGCACAACTGTCCCCTCCTGCCCCACGACGCCGCCCTTCCAAAGCACAAGTTCCCAGCAGACTGAGTCTGCCGAGCCGATGCGGGGTCAGCATCTCTCTGACCAATGCCCGCTGCCGGATACACACGACGCTTCCCACTCCCTAATAAAGCCAAGGACCCAGGCCTGCCTGGCCTCTGCCTGCTGGGAGCCAGACTGCGTCCCAAACACGCACAGAGAGCCCCAGGAGGCCGAGCCAGCCTATCGGGGGAGGGTCAGTCGGGAGCCACGCTCTACGTGGCGCTCACTCGGAAAGGGCAGGCAGCTGAACTCAAGCCGGTGCTTTGCCCAGCCCGCCTGACCGAAGAGGCAAGGAGGACACTTGCGTTCATTCACATGCACACTCTCTAATACAGAGCATGGAACCAGCTTGTTTTCAAGGGATGCCCCCCCCCCCAGGTGCTGCAGTGAAGCACCAGATCCATGACACAACCCTGGCTTCCCTGGTCTGAGGAGCACCCTGTAATCACATCTCTAGATAAGCTGTGAGTTCTAGTCTTCTGCTCCATGAAAACAGATAACATCCCTGTCCCCGCTCTCAACCGAAAACGCAACAACAGAAAATAATTATGCGCTGTTGACAGAACACTGCCTGGCATTAAGCACAGCCTATTCCGAAGCTCACGTGACGGACACTGCTCCCCTGAAGCAGACTGGGTGGAACGGTAGACACGTCGGCCTGAGGGCTGGAGGAGACCCATCAAACCTGAGCACCGAACCCCCACACGGCAACGGGGCTCTCTGGAGCTTTTAATCAATGGAAACCGATGGTTTCGGTTTTTTGGCATTACTAAGGGGCCTTCCCCATGGGTCCGGTTCAAGGGTAAATGTCAACTTGCTCACTTAACTGTGATCTGCCAGCAGGTAGTGAACCCTAACTGCTCTCCGGGACCCCAGAAGAGGCTTACGCTCTCCACTCTCCCGCAAGCCCGCCGCAGCATCAAGTCCAGGGGGCGCCCCTAAACCCAGGACAAAGATGTACGCCAGTGGCTACAGAGCTTAACACACCGAACAGCGGAGATTTCCTCAGAGTCCTGTCGGTCTCAGTAAAAGTATATATGATATGGTCAACCAGTCTAAGAAAAAATAAAATATTTCAATTCACACACATTTAGTGCAATCTTAGCTAGTCTACAACAAAAGTTCTTAAACTTCCATCCAGAGAGCTTGCAGGGTGTCCAAGGAGCCCCTTGACACTCTATGTGCACCTGTCAGTTTTCCAGGGGAAGGTCATGGCTGTCAGCTAGACTGCTGTGAGCACAGGTCTTGCAAGCACGTGCCAGACCCCTCCCGTGCACCAGAAAGACCATCTCACTCCTGTCTAGTCCCTCCACCGATGAGCATTCCCGCCTTTGCTGACACAAGCACACAGCATGGAGATGGTCCGCGTGTGCGCCTTCTCCACCTGCTGAACTCCAGCGGCCTTCAAAGCCCCGCTCACAGCACCCTCCCCCGAAGGCTTGTCCAGATGCCCCGGCCAGAGTCCATCTTCCCTGTTCTCCGGGAGCTGTCTCTACAGGGGCACTGACCCTGGTACCCATCAGAGTCTGCACTACAGTTACTAGGGCACCTGTCTCCTCAGCTGTCAGCATCCCCGAGGGGTAGGGACTGGCAGTCCTCACCATTAAACATCCCGCCCACCACCACCACCATGCGCACCTAGCAGAGTGCCTGCCCTGGGGATACGGTCAAAAGGTTTGTTGAACTGGATTCTTTTGTTTCAACAGACCACTAACTTTAATAATTAATTCTTCACGCAGTTTCTAAACCATCAATGCACAAGGACCAGGGAGGGTGCACACTAGCGCATTCAACGACACACCCACGTTATCTCCTGTATGACATTGTGACTTCCAGGCCGTGTAACAAAGGCCCTTGAAACAGCGAACAGTGTATTTACTGCTCACTGGATGTGAAATCTAGGAATTAAAAATGATGCCTTCCTGAGGTTATCTTGAGAGGAACCACTGCAGGACAAAGCAAGGCTGGTCTGGAGCCTTCTGCACAAATACCGAGGCAGCTGCTATCACCAGAGGCAACGGCCCACGGTTTCTGAAACACCAAGAACACAGGTTCAAGAACGGTCCACTCAGGAAAGGAGCGACCATCACCTTTAAGATGATAAGAATGAAAAGAAGGACTAGGGAGTTTCTACACGAAGTCAGAGCAACTTGCGCGTCCAGATAATCCATGGCCGGGGGTAGTGTGAGGTTGAAGACGTTATGTTCCCACTCAGGTACAACCGTCATCATAAAGGAAGAGCCTTGATTCTCAAAGGGAAGGATCAGGACGAGGTAAATTTCCAGCTCCGCCAAGATGGACCAACTCCATTCCTCCCAGCCCCCCCGCCAACTAAAAATGCCCTCGGCAGAGAAGAAGGCGGTCTGACGAAGGGTCCGTTATGAGTTCTGCGGCTGACCGGGATGTCCCTCTAGAAGGAAGGGGACGGAAAGACGTTCTCGGGGGAAGTGGAGAGAACGTGTAAGCAAATCCACACTAGAAGAACGACGAAAGGAAGTTTTCCAGGCTGAGAGGAGATGAAGAGGAGGGAGGCTCGAAACTTCACGAAGGCACGAACACTATCCTAATAGGTCAAAACCGGGGTACACAAAACTAACTATCCTACTTTTTTGTGAGGTTTTAAGTCATACTTGGTGACTGAAGTACAACCAACGATTTGGTGCCCCAAAGTACAATAAGAAACACTTTAGACACTTAAACTTAAAATGTGAGAAGGGTTAAAGGGAACTGAAGGGAAGCAAAGCTCACAAACTTCACCTAAAGTTGTAAGACACAGATTCCAGCACGCTGGGATAAGGTATAGATAGATACTCTGTATGACCAGAGCAACCACCAAGAAAACGATACGGAGCTTTGACTGACGTAGCCCACAATCAATCGTCAACCAGTCAAAGGCAGACTCCTAAAACATGTTTAAATAACCCATAGGAAGGTAAGAAACAAAAGCAAAACAAAGACAAAAACAGAAAAATGAGGCTTATACCCTAACATGTTAATAATTACTTTACCTTAAATGCAAATATGCTGATAATGACCAAAGGCTGATCAAAGAAATCAAAAGATGACCTACATAACGGAAGACATAACGTGTTCTTGCATTGCGAGACACATCGTAGCAAAGAAAACACTTCTCCCTAAATTGATCTGGAGGTTTAAGTCCCGAGAATAACTAAAATAGCCTTGAAACTGTTTTTATCTGATAGTGTGATATTGGCAGAGCGGAGACATACAGAGAAGAGTGGGGTGGGATAGTGAACCCAGAAATAGACCCACAGAGATTTTTGACAAAGGTAAAGGAGCAAGTCAATAGCAAAAAGATTCTTTTCAAGATTATGTTGCTGGAACAACTTAATATCCACAGGTGAAAAACAAACAAACAAACAAAAATCTCTACCTTATCAAAAATTAACTCAAAATGGATCAGGGTCTTAAATGTAAAAGGTAAAACCATAAAACCTTGAGAACAAAATAGGAGAAAATCTTTGGGTTTATGGCTAGAAAAAGTGTTTTCAGACTTGACATCAAAGGCATGATCCATTAAGGGGAAACACTTCTGATAAAATAGACCCATCAAAATTAAAATCTTGGCTCTGTGAAAGTCAAGCGGATGAAAAGAAAAGCTACAGACTAGGAGAAAATATTTGCAAACCACGTATTTGACAAAGGACCAGAATCTAAAGAATTGTCAAAACTCACTAGAACACAAGCGACCTGATGAGAGAACAGGTAAGAACCACGCGGAGCCATCTCTCTGACGAGGCTGTAGGGACCGCATGAACAGGAGGAGCACATGAGAAGACGCTGGACACCATCAGCCACGAGGGGAGTGAGAAGTCAAACGGCAATGACATGGCACGCACACGCCTCTCAGAATGGCTGAACTAAGAAGGGACACCACACCACGCTGCCGGGAGCGTGGGGAGACGGATCCCTCCTCCGTTGCGGGTGAGACGGCAACCACTTTGGAAAGAGTGGCTGTTTCTTATAAAACTAAACAGGCAACTACCATACAGCTGACTGATTTCAGCCCAGATACATGAAAAACTGATGTACCTACAAAAACACGCACATGAATGTTCACCGATAATCTGCTCACACTGGGTGAAAACAGCAGAGGGATGCTCCTACTGCTGTTTCAACAGGCGAATGGTTCAATGGCTCACCGCGGTAAATCCATGCCCTGGATACCACTCAGCAATCAAAAAAGCACAAACGATTGATTATTGAATACGTAAAACGACTAGGAGTTATGTATCGCTCAACATAACCCCGGGGAGTTATGTTGAGCGATACAAGCCAATTCCAAAAGGTCAGCGTTTGCATGATTTCATTTATATAATAGTCTTGAAAGGACAACATTATAGAATTGGGAGAAGAAGTCGTTCATCGCCAGGGTGGGCGGGGACAGAGAGCGAGGCCCTGAAAGGCAGCCAGAGGCATCCTTACCGTGAGGGAAAGGACTCTGTCTTTCCCAATGTCAATATCCTGGCTGTCCCAGCAGGCCACCACAGTTTTACAAGACACGACCATGGCGGGCGGCTAGGTAGAGGGGACGTGGGAACTCTGTATTATTTCTTACAACTGCACAGGACGATAGGATTATCTTCAAATTAAAAGTGTACTTAGAACAGCAGAGCATGTGCTGTGCAGGAACAGCAGCGAATCTGCGTCCTCATGCTCTGCCAGCTGCTGGGCTTCCCAGTTCTTCCAAGGTTCCCTGTTGTGCGGCCTGGAAGCACGCACACAATCAATGAGCCTGACCCAGAATCTGCGGGAGGCGATGAAGACCATCGGCAGCATCCCCGACTTTGATAAGAGTTTTGGGAAAGAAGTTTTTCACCCGCCAGAGGAGAGCAGGGGCCTCCCTGGAGCAGATCCAGCAGAGATGCCCCAAGAAGAGTCCCGTTGAACAGGTAAAGTTCAGGGTGAGTGATATTCTCTGTCTCCCCTTTTCAAATTTATTTTATTTTTATTTTATTCATTTTAGAGAGAAGACACAGAGTGAGAGAGAAAGAGAGAGAGAGAGAGAGAGAGAGAGAGAGAGAGAGAGAAGGGGGGGGAGGAGCTGGAAGCATCAACTCCCATATGTGCCTTGACCAGACCAGTGCAGGGTTTTGAACTGGCGACCTCAGTGTTCCCAGGTCGACGCTTTATCCACTGCGCCACCACAGGTCAGGCTGTCTCCCCTTTTTAAAAACTGTGATGAAATATACAGAACGAGACTCACCCTCTGAGCCATGTCAAAGTGTCAAATTCAGTAGTAGTTGCACCGGTGTGCGACCATCACCACAGCCGCCCTCTGCTCATTCAACAACAACTGCTCCAGCCCTGGCGGCCGGCCTCTCCTGTCCGACCACGCTAGGTGTCTCACAGTCCAGACAGGTTCTTTCAGCAGAGTGCCGTATCCTTCGCTCCATGAGACACGCTCTTCCCCCGCAAAAGTGGAGGGGAAAATGCCCGTGCGTCTTATGGAGCGAATGTTCCTTTCTTTCTAGCTGCTGCGGGCTCCCGGACAGCTAGAAGAGTATTTGAACATTAAAGTCTCTTCTCATTTGTTAGTAACAGTGCTCATGGCTAATACTGCTGTTGAGTTTACATGGTTGAAATATTATGGTGTAATATTTTATTAAATATTTTAACATGCCATTTGGTTTAGAATACTTTTTTTTTTTCTTATTTTCTTCCTTAAAACCCTAGGTGCATCTTATGGTCAGGTGCGTCTTATGGAGCGAAAAACATGGTAAATCTTTTGACTAGTCCTGCGATAAAGAAAGTATGTTTCACTTGAACAACAACAGAACATTTAATAATAATGATTTTTTAAAAATCCAAAAGGCCAGGTTTGGTTCTCAACTCTGCCACCTGCTAATTAGGTAACTGGTCTTGAGCAGATTTGAAACTTTCTCTCGTCATTGGCTAAACGGGGCAATGCCATCCAAAGTGCTACGACCAATTCAGTGCCACCTAGGACAGAGCCTGCCAGAGAGCAGGGCCCATAGTGAGTGCCTTCAAAACAGCCTGTTAAGCCTGACCAGGCGGTGGTGCAGTGGATAGAGCGTCGGACTGGGATGTGGAAGACCCAGGTTCAAGACCCCGAGGTCGCCAGCTTGAGCGTGGGCTCATCTGGCTTGAGCAAAAGCTCGCCAGCTTGGACCCCAGGTCGCTGGCTCCAGCAAGGGGTGGCTCGGTCTGCTGAAGGCCCGCGGTCAAGGCACATGTGAGAAAGCAATCAATGAACAACGAAGGTGTCGCAACGACAATGAGAAACTGATTATTGATGCTTCTCACCTCTCTCCGTTCCTGTATGTCTGTCCCTATCTGTCCCTCTCTCTGACTCTCTCTCTGTCCCTGTAAAAAATAAATAAAAATAAAAATATAAAAACAGCCTGTTAACATGAAAGCAGCTTTCGAAATAAATGTTATTCTGCAAAGCACCCTTCATGCCCACTGTGTAAGCCACCAAGCACTAAGCAATTTAAGCAACTTACTTGAAAAGTCTCCTCCAACAAAAATGGGGAAAGGTAATTTTTGGTTTTCGAGTGAAAGCTGAGTTTCTAACGAGTGACTGAAACAGTCACAAGTGAAGTGAGTTTAACATGGAAGGACAATCCATGAAAAAGTTGGGAAGGAAAGGAAGGGACTGGTTAAAAAAAACCCTTGTTTTTGTCTATAAGGGAGTGAGTAAAAGTTAATGTTTACATGCTATGGGAAAAGCTTCAAGCTGAGCTTTCTAAAACACCCCTAAACGTTGATTTAGATTTAAGAGTCTCTGTTTCAAAATATTTTCTCTGCTTCTTTGAGTTGGAAGAAACTAGGAAATAGGCGGCCCGCTCTTGAATGCTCCGGTACCTGCCCGAGCTGGAGGCCAGAACAGCAGCAAGAACACCATCTGGCTCGGTGACACAGAAAGCATCCAATGCACTTTGCCCCAGAAGATGAGGGGAATCCCCCCGGGCACCTCGCCTTTAAAGTTGAAGTCCTGGGCCAGAGCTGTGACTCACTGGGCTCTTGAAAGAGGTGAAAA
This sequence comes from Rhynchonycteris naso, assembly GCA_037038555.1. Lineage (NCBI taxonomy): Eukaryota > Metazoa > Chordata > Mammalia > Chiroptera > Emballonuridae > Rhynchonycteris > Rhynchonycteris naso. Next base: position 131,457,798 of record CM073003.1, on the reverse strand, counting down.
GGAACGGTGTGTGTGTGTGTCAACCAAATTATTCTCTTTCCGTCCCGATCCTAAAAGGGTGAACTGTTTTATCCTAAAAGGGTGAACTGTTTTAATAAGAGACGCCTAATGCGGGAATGCTGCTGTGAAATCCCTGACCCAGGCCTTGGAAGTTTGGAGCCCAGGGCTCCAGCAACCAGGTCCCAGAGAAGGGCCACTTCATCCCCAAGGCCGGAAGCTTCCTCACGGATGAAGAGGGGAAAATGTGCCAGATGGGTTCCGCCCCCCCTTTGCTAAACTTCACGTCCCTCAGGCGCTACAGAATCCAGTCTCCAGGCAGCTTTCTGGTAGGACCAGCTTCCCTCTACCTCTGCTTTGAGAGACCTTTCCTCATACCTGTCATTTGGTTCCCACAAAAATGAGCCTGGAAAAGGTAGGTGAGGAGGGCAAGGAAAGGCTAGATAAGAAACTAAAAAACAAAAAAAAGAAATAGGGAAATGACTTTATCCAGGTGGAGGGGGCTACTTTCTCCTCCTCACCATCCATTTTCTCCAGATTCCGTGTATTGGGGGGCCTTTAGCACGCGCTCACTGAAAGAAACTAGAACCCTGACCCGGTCAGCGCCACAGGTCTTTCTCTCAAACAGATTGTAAGGAATAAAGACAGAGGGAGGGACAGAAAGAGAACCTGGAAACTACACAGTACTTAAGACACTGATTAAAAATTGCAACACACGGAATGAAATTGTATCGTGATACAAACAAACAAAACAATTATGTGCAAGAGAGGACATCGCAATACTGGAATACAGGCGGGATAGTTGATGATATTGAGTTCTTTATTAAGGTTTGATAAGGGCGCTGTGGTTAGCTCTTATAAAAAAGAGGCTTTAGTTTTTAGCAATCTACACGAAAATATTTTCTAATAGACTTATACCATGTCTGGGGTTTGCTTCCACACCGTGGGGGCAAGGGTACAGGTGACCCAGGGCAGGCACTGACCACCACTGATGAAGCTGGGGGGTGGTGGTGGGAACAACAGACAGTTCGCGGGTACCCTACTGCTCTCTACTTTGTACAGGTTTGACATTTTCCCTGATAAAACAGTTAGAAAGGAGAGCCCGGGGCCGGTTTCCTCCCCAGTTCCCAGCACTCTGCCCTGCCGAGCTCACTTGGGACGGAGGGCAGGGCCAGGCCAGCTCCCCTGTGGGAAACCGGGGGTGCGCAGAGGCCCCCGCGCAGGGGCTTGTCCTCGCCCAGGATCCAGGGGATCCTCCGCACCACCGACATCCCCCGCTCTTCGGCCCTCAATCCCCAGGCGTGGGCCGGCTTTTTCGCCGGTCCCCAGTCCCCAGTCCCCCAGGAAGGGCAGGCAGGGAGGGGCCAAGGCCATCTAGCGAGGCAAGAGGACATACGGGGTGCCCATCTCAGGCCAGCTTCCCCCTTGAGCTGGAGGTCCCGTGGCTGCTGGGGCGCTGCATCCTGGCCCGGGGGAGAGGAGGGGGGCGCGGTCACGGCCGGGTATGGTGGTCCGCGGGTTCGCCCCTGCGCACGCATCGGGGCGCACACCGGGGCCGCACCTGGGCGCACACCGGGACGCACACCGGGGTCGCACCTGGATGCACACCGGGGCCGCACCTGGGCCGCACACCGGGACGCACACCGGGGCCGCACATGGGCGCACACCGGGACGCACACCGGGGCCGCACCTGGGCGCACACCGGGGCCGTACACCGGGGTCGCACCTGGACGCACACCGGGGCCGCACCTGGGCGCACACCGGGGCCGTACACCGGGACGCACCTGGGCGCACACCGGGGCCCACACCTGGGCGCACACCGGGGCCGTACACCTGGGCGCACACCGGGGCCGTACACCGGGACGCACCTGGGCGCACACCGGGGCCCACACCTGGGCGCACACCGGGACCGTACACCGGGGCCGCACACCTGGGCGCACACCGGGGCCGCACCTGGGCGCAGGTGTGCGGGCCGGGACGCGGGGGCGCACGCACCTTGAGGATGTTGTCGAAGATGGTGTCTCGGAATTCGAGCAGCGCCTTCTGGTCGAACTCGCGGCCGTGGATGATGCGCATCTGCTTGAGGAAGGTGGACTTGCCGCTCTCGCCCGCGCCCAGGAGCAGGATCTTGACCAGGCGCCGCACGGCGCGCCGCTCGCGGGCCAGCCCCGCGTCGATGTCCCGGCTGCGCCGCCGCGCCTCGCGCTCCGCGTCGCGGGCCCCGCCGCCGCCGCCCGCCCTGCGCTCGCGGGCCCCGCCGGCCTCGGCCGGCAGCAGGCAGCGGCTGAGGGTCCGCACCACGCCGGACATGACCGCTCAGGCCATGGACCCCGCCGCGGGCGAGGCGAGCCCCGCGCGGCAGCCGGCCGCTCCCTCAGGCCGCGTCCGCCGCCGCCGCCGTCGCTGCCGCCGGAGGCCCGCTCTCGCCCGCCGCTTGGCCCCGGCGGAGGGGCGGGCCGACGCGGCCCGGCGGCCCGGGATTGGGCCGGCCACCGCCCCTACGGACGAACGCGCCCTCCGATTGGCCCGTACCACGCCGAAAGGCGGGCATCCCTCTGGCTTTTGGGGCGGGGTCGGAGCCGAAAGAGGCGGGATCTTCGGGTGGGGGCGCTTCTCACTGGACGCCCGGGCCGGGGTTCTTTCTTTCAGAATGAAAGGGAGGCGGAGTCATCGGGGAGGCGGAGCGGCCGCCCGCCATGACCAATGATAATTGCTCGGGGGTCACGTCAATCACAGCGAACGGACCTGCGATCGGGGGTTTCGCGAAAACGGGGCGGGGCCAGAAGTGCCAGGTGTACAGAAAGTCGCCCTGGTTTCCGAGATTTGGATCAACCTGTGAGATCCGGACGCTCTCTGATTGAGCTCAGCCTTTTTTCTCTTTTGCTCAAATGCTATGGAATGGCGATGAGAGGTCCAACCCCTCCTCGTGTATTTACAGAGACAGCTGTTTCCTAAACTATTTTCCTACCAGAAACACCGGAGGGGGATGGGCCATACATTTCAGACAAATGCCCCCTTTGAGAGCAGCAGCATGGGCCTCTGGGCTGCTTTCGTCAAAGCTAGCTAGTCATCAGAATCACCAGAAGCCACCCCACACCCCGCAAAGCCCTCTGTAGCAGAGTGTTTGAGAGTGAGGTCTGGAGCTGGAATCTGCAACGCAACCTCTTACTAGTTGACTAGTTGAATAACCTCTCCCCACCACCCCTTGCCTCCCACACCTGCTTTGAGCTTCTTTTTCCTCATCTGTCAAATGGAAACGATGATAGCAACTACCTCACATGACTGTGAAGCTATAAACTGAGAGCATGAACTTGTAAAACCCTTAGCAGGGTGCCTGGACCCAAGTAAGTTCCTGCTGAGTGTTGGCTGAGCTCATTACAGAGTCTTACTGTGAGTCAGAAGCTCCTGGAAGAGACACGGGTGTCTCTTCATCTCCAGGTGATTGGCCCAATTTGGGAAACCTGGTCTGTTAGAAGATAAAAACCGAAGCAGGCCCTGGCTGGGGGTCCTTCAGTTGGTTAGAGCATTATCCCTACACACCAAGGTTGCAGGTTTGATCCCCTGTCAGGGCACATACAGGAAATCAACCACTGAATGCATAAATGGGTGGAACAGCCAGTTGACGTTTCTCTCTCCTTTCCTCTCTCTCTAAAGTCAGTGAATAAATTTAAGTAATTTCTTTAAAGTTAAACTGAGGCATATTACGAATTTTAAGAGTTTGAGCAAAAAATCAATTCCAGTCAGGCAGTACCAAATTGCACAGGAACAATGCCGGTCAGTCGGGAGCCAGGGAGCAGACTTGGTGGGGAAAAGCCCGGAAGCAAAGAGAGGAAGTGATTTGATGGGCAGTAGCTGTGGAACGATCTATCTGGCTGTTTGTGACTGGCTGTCCTTTGCATTTTGATTGTGTAACCTTGAGGCATTTACAGGCTGAGAGTTCTGGTTGTCTTACACAGGCTACCTCAGTCTAGCGGTCACTTTGTTGAATTCACTTAATAGGTCTTAAAGATCCTCCTGTCCAAACCCTCCTGCTTGCTCACCATGTACAGGTGGATAAAAGACTGGCCACGAACGACTTAACCTGAGGTCCCGCACAAGGGTGGACATAACCCCTCTCTCTTTCTCTTTGCCTCTAATGGCAGAGGGGGGGGGTGCTCTAGGAAATATTAGTGGCTGTGATCTCACGCAGTTCTACAAATAACCTTTTCTGCATAGTCATGAAAATGACAGGCATTTTTGGAGAGGAATCTTAAGACGGAAAACAACAACAACGAAAAACGAAAAACGCAACCTTTGCGTCAAGAAGCGTATACTTCAGTTAGGGAGCAAGGCCGCTTTAGTCACCAGGTGAGTGCCGGTGAAGGAATCCTTAGTTTCTGCTTGAGAAGAGAGGGAGAGAGAGAGAGAGAGGGAAAGAGAGTAAGAGAGGGAGAGAGTCGTGGTATGCAGTGTTTTAACTCAGAGATCTAAACTCCCTGAGGATCTTGAATGCCTATGATGTGGCGTTGTCCATTGCTGAGGCATGAGTGTGTGTCACTTAGGAGCCATCACATGATCTAGTCCTTTGTCATCTTTCTTCAAAATGATGAAAAAAAATGTTTGGTTTCTTTGTAAAAACAGTCTTAAAAAGAAAAGCATCAGAAACTAATTTTATGATAGAAATGAAGAGAGGGTACAGAAGCCTTGGAAAGCAATGTGTCTTAGAAAGAGAATGAGAATTTTGAACAAATAAGGAGGGGGTCGTGGAATCCAGCAATGGATCGGAGTTAGCCCCTCATGCAATTAGAAGGAGTAAAGATGATTCAGGAAACACTTGGAGCAGAAGTAGAAGAAAAATAATACCTCTAAAAACGAAAACTGTCAATAGGCACTTCATAGATACATTACGCTGCAGATTCAAACACAGATGAAGAGAATAAACTGAAATACAGATCTGAAAAAGAAAATCCCCAGACTACCATATATATAGATGGAGAGATATTTGTGAAGAAAATACATTTCTGTTGTTAGATCACCCACTCTGTGGTACTTTGTAACGTCAGCCTTAGTGATCCAAAAGCAATGTGCTTCAGAAGGAAGGAAAATAATCTCAAAAGGAAGTCTGCCACACACAAAATAAACGGTAGCTACTTTGTGAACACATAGGTAACTCTTACCATGGACTGTGATCAAGAGCAATAACTTTACCTTGTGAAATTAATAAGACGTAGAAGAACACACTGGACGCAAAAGGCACATATGTTAAGAAGGGGCGACCCTAATTATTTTTTTATTTTTTTAAATTTTTATTTATTCATTTTAGAGAGGAGACACAGAGAGAGAGAGAGACAGAGAGAGAGAGAGAGAGAGAGAGAGAAAGGAGGGAGGAGCTGGAAGCATCAACTCCCATATGTGCCTTGACCAGACCAGTGCAGGGTTTTGAACTGGCGACCTCAGTGTTCCCCGGTCGACGCTTTATCCACTGCGCCACCACAGGTCAGGCTGGGGCGACCCTAATTAAAGCCTTGCAAGTAAGATCTTTGAGCTGTTTGAGAGGAGAACCAATATTCTGATTAACGTTAAACTTTGCCAAGTTACACAGTCAAGTTAGAAAACTTTAGGGTAAATGCAGAAAGGAGAGAAGTCGAGTGTATGAATTCCACACACGCTAAAAGGGTGGGAAGAACGGGACGAGGGAACAAAACTCAATCAGAACAAAAGAACGCAAAAAATAAAGAACGCGGAAACATAGGAATAGAAACAGGACAACGGGAGGAGAACGAGAAGGTGGAAATAAACTCAGATATACGCTTCACCCCAATTACATATAAACAGACTGGCATGGTTCAAAGACAAAGGCTGTCAGACTGGATAAAATAAAAAACAAGGTTCAGCTAGGTGCTTGTAAAGGACATGCCTACCAACCCAGACAAGATCAAAGTAAAAGAAAGAACAGAGGAAGGTTCACCAGAAGCGGAGCGACCACAGGAAAGCCTGGCTTACCTATGTGCGCAGGAGACAAAATCAATGTTAAGTCTCGAGCATGACTAGGGCGTAAAGAGTCCTTTCGTGCAAGAAATGGTGTAATTCACTGGTGAGCTCTAACAAGTCTGCACTCGCATGTAGCTAATAACATAGCTTCCTATATTTAAGGCCAAGAGGTTGATAAGCCAAAGAGGAGCTGAGGACTTCACTCTCACTACTGGGGTTGGAGGTGTGGGTTGAACACACTTTGTGGGCAATGGTGAACAAGTTTGACCCAGTAGGCAGGTATACGTTGACCCGCGGACCCAATACGTAGAGGGAATACACATTCTGCTCAAACCCAAGGAACGTTTTCTTTTTAAAAACACTGACTCCAGCCTGACCTGTGGTGGCGCAGTGGATGAAGTGTGGACCTGCAATGCTTGAGGTTGCCGGTTCAGGACCCTGCACTGGTCTGGTCAAGGCACATATGGGAGTTGATGCTTCCTGCTCCTCCCCCCTTTCTTTCTCTCTCTCTCACTCTGTGTCTCCTCTCTAAAATGAATAAAATAAAAAGAAGTGTTTTTTAAAAAACTGACCCCATACGAGGCCATAAAAGCACATTTCAACCCACTCAAAAGGACTGATATCACACGGCATCCTACAGACCCCCGTTCTCAGACCGTATTTTGTATCGTGAGCGCAACTCTATCTTCTGAGAAGTCCGAGGTTATAAGAAATTAAGCATATACCTTCTAAGGAAACAGCCCAGCTTGTTAAACTTGTTTGGTACAGCGCCATGGTGAAAGGTTCGGGGGTTGTTTGTTTCTGCTCCATAATCTGATGGACCCTCACGGTACACCTTCCGTGAGGCCATGTGGTCTGGCAGTTGGGAGCAGGGACTCTGGGTCCCCTCTGTCTGCCTCAGATCCTGGCTCTGTCCTCTGCCGGCTGTGGGACCGTGAGCCAATCGCTCCATCTCACCGTGCCTCACTTTCTCTTGTCTGTGAAGTGAGGATGCACTGTGTATGATACTGCAGCTAAGTTGGAATGAGAGAACACGTGTGAAGTCCTATGAAGAACGGCACGGAGTAAGGTCTCAATAAATGTTTATTATTCCCATTATTATTCCCATTGTGATCTTCATATCACCTACCGATATATAAATCTGACGCTGAGCAAGATAAAAATCTCTCGTCCAAAATCATAGGTTGGCAAAATAAGAATTTGAATCCTGGCTTTTCAGCCTCACCGGGTATCCTATGATCCCTGGACAGCGTCCCCATGTCTCCCAGAGAACAGGGCCTCTTCCTGCGTCCACAAGCCCACCCACCCGGAAGGGTTTGACATCCCGGGTCACATTCCAGGGGTGTGTGTGTGGGGGGGGGGGGGAAAGACTGCTCTTGCCTCAGGGCCTTGGCTTCAGCTGTTCACTCAGCCCTGAAAACCTCAGTCCTCCCCCCCACCCCCACCCCACCCCCGCTCTTGTCTTAGATCCAGGCTCAAATGATACTGTCTCAGGAAGGCTTTCATACCCCAAACTTCCCTACGCCCCACCAAATGGGGCCCAGTTCCCGTGGTCTTCTCTCCTCGTGCCCCGTCCGTTTCCTTCCTCATATCGATCGCACTTGAAATTATTTGTGTCATTGTGTATTGAACGTCTTTCTTGCCAACTACACCCACGAGGCAGGGTCTATGTTGAAGAGGGGCCGGGAAGCAGTAGGAACTCAGTCGTTGTTTGCTGGGTGGATGGATGGAAGGACAGAAGGGAGTGGGGAGGGAGGAAAGGACAGAGGGAGAGAAAAGATGAAAGAATGAATGGATGATGAAAGAGTGGAGGAAGGCATTGATGAGTGAATGGTTAGGTGATTGGATGGGTGGGTGGATGGGTGGTGGGTGGGTGGACAAATGGGTAAAGAGATGGTTGGAGGGATGGATGGATGGATGGATAAATGGGTGGGTGGATGGATGGATGGAAGGATGGATGGTGGGTGGATGGATGGATGGATGGATGGATAAATGGGTGGGTGGATGGATGGATGGAAGGATGGATGGTGGGTGGATGGATGGATGGTGGATGGTGGATGGATGGTGGATGGATGAATGGGTGGGTGGTGGATGGTGGATGGATGGATGGTGGATGGATAAATGGGTGGGTGGATGGATGGATGGATGGTGGGTGGATGATTGGCAGGCATAGTCCCCAGGGACCTTGAGAGCACTGCATAGGGCTGTCCCTTTAGGATGGGCTCTGTCACTTCTCTTGGAAGTGGACATGGGGTTCTCCATGGTGCCACCAGGCATGGTTTGGAAGAGAGGGTTGTTGTCTTGCTGGCTAACCCCTTCTCCCAAAGTCAGCATGCTTTGTTTTTTAATTTTTTTTTTATTTTTAAACATTTTTTAAAATTTTATTTATTCATTTAGAGAAAGGGGGGGGGGGAGAGAGAGAGAGAGAGAGAGAGAGAGAGAAGGTGGGGAGGAGCAGTAAGCATCAACTCCCATATATGCCCTGACCAGGTAAGCCCTGGGCTTTGAACCTGCAACCTCAGCATTCCAGGTTAACACTTTATCCACTGCGCCACCACAGGTCAGGCTAGTCAGCATGCTTTTAAGGAAGAGTTGGTTGCGGGACCCAGGATCATGTGCAGAAGTACTTCCTTATTTGAACCTAGTTCATACTTGTTTTGTCCCCCAATCCCCAGAAGGAGAACAGTTTTGGGAAGTAACAGTCAGCAATTCTGAGAAGCAAGTCAGCAGGCCGGACAGCTAGCTGGGTGACTTTCTGTCTCAGTCTCAGACCAGGCGGCAAACATCGCAGGTTGGTGCGTCTGACCGTTTCATCCTCGGTAGCAACAGCCGGTGCCCGTCCTAACACTGCCGGCGAGGCGCAGGCAAGGGTCTGGGGACGTCCCTGGGGATGCTCGTGAAGCAACCAGCCCGTCGGTCAAGGATGCACAAATGCCTACGAAGGAGAGGGACCCAGTTTTCCTCAGACTTAGTTTGGCTCCGTCAAACGCTCCTGAGCCCACGGTGGCTCTCAGCTCCTCCAGTCCATCAGGGTTGTTCCGCAGACACGTGCCCCCTCACGCCAGGACGCACGCAGGCTGACCCCGCGGCCACCAGCCTGAGCACGGAGGGTCCCTGAGCAGAGGGAGAGAAAGAGCTCTGGAGGGCTTTGCACGGACGACCTGGAAGGGACTGGTCACGCCGTGCGGCGGTCAGTTTGGTGCGTCGGTTGGGTCGGGCTCTGGTACCCAGGGACTTACTCAAACATTAAATTGACCACTGCTGTGGCTGCAGGGATTCTGGAGAGGCGGTTAACTTCTGCAACCAGTGGACTGCAAGGAGAGTACCCTCCGGGTGTGGGTGGGCCTCACCCAAGCAGTTGAAGGGCCCGGCGAGCAAACGCCAACATTTCCAGGGGAAAAACAAACACATCCCGCCCTGAGGCTGCAGCATCAGCTCCGCCTGCGTGTCCAGCCTGCCAGCTGTCTTGCAGGTTTCTGACCCGCTGGCCCCACAGCCGCAGGAACCAGTGTCTAGACGTAGCTCTCCTGACATATGTCAATCTGGCAAGCCTCCCGATAGATATCCATACGTGTAATTATTATACAATAAACATAGATACTATACATTACACACAGCATCGTATCTGTAATACTACGTTGTTTCTGTTTCTCTGGAGAACGCCAGAACTGATATAGATCAAGTTGTGCCCTCCCCAGCAAAGGGGCCAAGAGGTATAATCCTGCCCCACACACCATGAAGTCACCCGAGCGTTTGGCCAGCGCTAATAACTACCGTGGAGTTACCGAAAAGGTTAGAGATAACAACACATGGAAAATACTCAGGCTGCAAAGTATGCCATGTTTGCCATGGCCACACCCGGGCTCTGCCGTGGACCAGCTGTGCCGACTCTTGGACAAGGGGCTTACCTCTCCGTGCCTCAGTTTCCTGCTCTGTAAAATACAGGTGAAATCATTGAGCCTGGAACGTTTGTGAAGATCAGGCAGGTTAACGCCCGGAAGGAACTTAGTTAGCACAGCATCGGGGACTCGGGAGGAGCCGGGGCTTGCACTGACTTTAATCCCGCTGGTGGGGGGTCTGTCTTTCACCTTGCCCCCGACCTGCCCATCCCACGGCAGCTGTCTGGAAATTCTGCCGAACTTTCTGCAGGTTTCTGTGTGGGCAGAACTGCCCTTCTCTCACACACACACCCCTGAAAAGGGCAGACCCACGGCTGACTGTATCTGGGGCACGTGTCCTGGTGGCCTGTGCGGGTCACGGCTTGCAGAGCACAATGGGCATCGCGGGCAGTGGGCTCAGAGCCAGCTGACCCAGGGAAGGACGAGGGTGGGGGAGCCTGCCCCGGGTCAGAGACCCCAGGGGGTGCCCATGGGAAGCAGGGAGCCATCCCAGGATCTGCTATGTAAATGAAAATGCCGGTCCCTTGTTCAAAAGGCATTTAAGAGTTTCGGATGGCGACACAGAGCATGGAACCTGGCAAGGGGCACTTGTGAGCACTGGACCCCGAGTCTGCCGAGAGCTCGGGCACCGTGGGGGCCGGCTGGGGCCAAGACCCTCACGGGGAACGCATCCGCAGCAGGGAAGTCCCTGGCCTCCAGCACTGGGCAGGACCCCAGCTTGCTCCAGGCCCTAGGGAGACAAGCCGTGGCTGTTTATGAACCTCTGGCCTCTCCGGGGAATGCACCGGAAATGGATTGGTTTACCCGGTGATTCACGACCTTGAGCCTTGTTCTTTCCAATCTCTGCTTCCTGTCTCTTCCCGAGGGCTCAGGCAGATTCTATCATGTCCCCGTGGCACTTTGGGACAATAAAAAAGCCCCTTGGCTTGAATCTAAAACTTCCATCTTCCATCTAATTTCCCGCTCCTCTCTCATCCTCTCCTGCAGAGTAAGTAGCTCCCCCTGGTCCTGAGAGCCCAGAAGGGAGGGAGAGGGGACCAGCTACCCCCATCTTCTCGCTCTCTCTCTGCTGGGCCTGGAGAGGAGAAGGGAAAACCCCAAAACCAGGTGTCTCTTACTTCATTCTCCACTGCCCTCCCCCCACCCTCTCCTGACTCCTCGGTGACGGGGAAGGGAGGTAGAGGTAGAGGTGGGTAGTGTAGTGGTCACTTCCTCAGCCCCGAGAAGACATCTTACCCATTTTGCTGCTCTTAGGGAAACACCAAATACTCCTCTCCCTCCAGCTGGCATAGTTCTGGGGCTGCACATGACAAGATACAGTACAACAGCCAGGGCCTCGTGGGGACGCCGGGTGACAAACAGCACCCACCCCCCTCCCGACTGACCTCTGGGCACTCCAGCAGTTGCAGCTAAGCCCTCTCCTCCTCGACTGACATTGAAGCTGTCAGGTCCTGCCACCAGGAGCTGCGTGTTAATGATGAGTTCTTTTCACAGGCAAGGGGCTGAGGCTGAGAAGGGTTAAGCATTAAGCACCATGCCCAAGGTCACGAAATTAGGGAGTAGCAGAGTCAGGGTCTGCCCAGCTCCAAGTCCAGTGCTCATGGCTGCTTCACTGTCCAACCTTCTTTAAGAGCCCATAGATGGTACATCAATAACGTGTGCCGGGGGAAGGGAAGGGGGCTGATTCTGCCTGTGGAATATCAAGGAAGGCTTCATGGAAGAGGTGGCCCTTGGGTTTTCTTATAAAGGGCAAGTGGGGTCTGTCATGGAGATGAGGTGGGAAGGGCCCCGCGACTAGGGGGAACAGCATATGCTAAGGCCCTGAGGCGTGGGCGGCACCTGCGTGGGGGATCAGGGCTTGCAGGGTGCTGTGTGAGGTTGGGGTTCAGGGTCCGTGTCAAGGTGCGTGTTAGGAGATGCGGCTGAGATGAGGGTCACTGAAGGCCCTGTGAAAGATTTTGGGCTCCATTCCTGAACTTGGAGAATCCTCACGGCACTCAACACACGATGAAGCCATCCTGTTACTCACACGCTTGGGGTCGCCTCCTTGTCGTGGCGTAAGCTCCGTGAAACCAGGCACGTGGCCATGCTGCTCCTGTCTCTGTCCCCAACGCCCGGCATGTGGCGGGAGCAGGACACATGTTTTGGGGAAATGAAGGAATGAATGAATGAGTGATTGGATGAAGAAACACCTGATGGGGAGGTGTAGTCCCTGTAGCTGTGTCTCACTGTCACTGTGCTGACTGAGGTCCTCAGGTACATGCTGAGCTCACAGGGTGGTCCCACCTCTGTCCAGACAGACAGGGGTTAGGGGGTCCTGCTGGGGGTGTCCTTGGCATCTTAGATAACATGAAATTCCCTCCTGCGACCACCAGGTGTCGCTCATGCCACACAGGAAACCCCAGCGAAGGGCTCTGTTGAATTTGGGGGTGGGATGGTGTGTGTGTGTGGTATGTGTGTGAGGGTGTGTGTGTGTGTGTGTGTGTGTGAGGGTGTGTGTGTGTGTGTGTGAGGGTGTGTGAGGGTGTGTGTGTGTGTGTGGTATGTGTGTGAGGGTGTGTGTGTGTGTGTGGTATGTGTGTGAGGGTGTGTGTGTGTGTGTGTGTGAGGGTGTGTGTGGTGTGTGTGAGGGTGTGTGTGTGAGGGTGTGTGAGGGTGTGTGTGTGTGTGGTATGTGTGTGAGGGTGTGTGTGTGTGTGAGGGTGTGTGAGGGTGTGTGTGTGTGTGGTATGTGTGTGAGGTTGTGTGTGTGTGTGTGAGGGTGTGTGTGGTGTGTGTGAGGGTGTGTGTGTGGTGTGTGTGTGTGAGGGTGTGTGTGGTGTGTGTGTGAGGGTGTGTGGGTGTGGTGTGGGTGTGTGTGAGGGTGTGTGGGTGTGTGTGTGAGGGTGTGTGGGTGTGGTGTGTGTGGTGTGTGTGGTTTGTGTGTGTGGTGTGTGTGTGAGGGTGTGTGTGTGGTGTGTGTGTGGTGTGTGTGTGGTGTGTGTGTGAGTGTGTGTGTGTGTGGTGTGTGTGTGAGGGTGTGTGTGTGTGGTGTGTGGTATGTGTGTGAGGTTGTGTGTGTGGTGTGTGGTATGTGTGTGAGGGTGTGTGTGTGTGGTGTGTGTGTGAGGGTGTGTGTGTGTGTGTGTGCAACAAATCCTACCCTTGAGCCGCCAATGAGTTCTCCAGGCTGCCATTTCTCCTCATCGGTGCCTGGGTTTCCTTTTCCAGAACCAGACAGGTGTGACTAGCTCCATAGGCCCCTTCCCCAGCCAATGGGCAGCACAGGAAGGGGACACTCGGGGATCCAGACCCAGGAGGCCTGTGACCGTGGCGTCCATCAGGCCAGCAGACCTGCCCAGGAAAGCTGGGTCTGCGAGGCCATTTGTAGGCCGTCTGCTGCACAACACGCCCCCCTTCAGGCTGCCCGCCCCCACCCAGACGCTAGCAGGCCTAGGGGAGCAAGGTCAGCCTCGGGACACTGCTCCCCAGGAGATGGCACACTTCAGGCCCCAGAGATCTGGCCACTGCTGCCTTCAGCTGCCCAGCTGAGCTCTGTTTCCAAATAAGTTCCCACACACAGGTTCCAGGGGCGGGGGCTGGGACGTCAACCTATCTTTGGTGGGGGACACAATTCAACCTATGCCGAAGGGGTCACAGCTCTGGCCATTGGGGTTCAGTCCTGCTGGCGACCCTCTGAGACCCTGCGTGGAACACACCCCAGAGCTGTCTCCCAAAGGTGAGGAGCTGGAGTGTGAACTCGCTCTCTCCAATCGGGGGGGTGCGGGGGTGGCCCGGGATACTTGCCAGACGCTGGTCTTCTTCCTAACTTAGGGTCCCAGGCAGCATTGCGTGAGTGTGTCATCAGCCCTGGGGGAGTATGTGCACCCCAGGAGCCGGGAAATGTTCCATATGGCGGGGGGGGGGGGGGGTTTCTCCCTTCTAGTTACCTGCTCCCTCCCTCCGCCCTCACTTTTGAGGGTCTCCCCTGGGCTGCTGGCTGCCAGGTCTCCCTGGCCAAGGATGTCCCCCCAGAAGGCACCTGTGAGAACTGCCTATAGGTGACCCCTGGAAGTAGGGACCCAGCTGCAGAACCCACTGAGAGGAGGTCCTGTTTCGAGGGCAGTGCAGTGCCCTGGAGGCCTCTGCCCTGGACGGGCACCAGGCCACACCTGCATAGACGGGAAGGTTCCCTCCCGCCTCAGAGAGGAGACGAGGGCAGACAGAGACCTTGTGGACCTTCTCTTGGAGACCTGGGCTGTGTCCAGTGTGCAGTGAGGGTGGCCTGGCCTCGGGGTGGCCGTGATGATGGAGGGGGAGGGATCTTGCATGCAGCCACACTGCCCCCACCCCCTGGCCTCCGGGGCTCTCCCCTCAGCAGCCTGCTCTGCCCAGGCTGGCCCAGGCTCGCCCTGGGTCCCTGTCTCACTCTTCAAACACTCAGCTCTGTCCTCATGGAGCCTGAGAGTCCCTGGAGGGCAGGGATCGCGTCTGGACCTTGCAGCCCTGGGGGAGCAAGAGCAGCTTTGATAAATACCGCTTCTCAGACAAGAAGAATGTGAAACTGGGAGGGAACTGCCTTTTGTTGACCCCACAGGGGACATACTCTTTGTGGCCAGCCGGCCCCAGGGATCCTGGAAACTCCCTCCCATGGTGGGGGGATCATCCGCCTGTTTCTGGGAGGTTGTGGGCAGAAGCCAAGGCCCGCCCAGCCCAGTGGAGCAGAGATGGCTGGTGACTGGAGACCCAGAGCCTTCCGGAAGGAGGTGGGGCGAAGACGTTATCCTTAGCCCAGGTCAATCCCACCCTCGGTAGCCTCTGAGTCAGGATCTCCTTCCCCTGAGGCTGGTCAAGGAGGTCAGAGGTGAGGGAGCCTGTCTGGGCTCCCCAGACTTTGTGGGAGGCGCCCAGGGTCCCAGCAGGGTGTGCGCAGGGGGCATCGACCAATTGGCTCAGCTGAGGCTTCCTTGCCTGGGCCAGTGTGAACATCTGACATCCAGATGGGGGGTGTGGAAACTTCCAGAGGCAGCTAGACGCTCTGCCTGGGGGGGGGGGGAGGGGGGAGTATGGGTTTTGAGAAAAGCTTATGGTTTTTGTCATTACAGAAGTACTGTGCAGCCCCTTGCAATGTCCACTGCACAAGGGCCGGCCGAGCTAAGCCCCACTCAGTGTGTGTCTATACCTCCTCTCCCCCCCCCCCCCCTGCCCGGCTTCCGTGCACACACAGGCCTGCGTTCTGTGTGCACACGCCTCCCCACGCATTGCACGTACCTGTTCCCGGCGCTCTTCCCATGTGGTGGTATGTCCGGGACATCTTTACTTGTGAGGACAGGCGTTGGGACCCTGGCAGGCCACACTGCCGTGGGCACCCACGGCCACAAGCGGCCCATACCTGGGCGAGTGTCTCGCCAGTGTGGAGGCTACGCCTTGAGCTCTGCTGTGCGCGCAGGCCTGGGCCTCGGTTTGCCCACCTGTGAAATGGGGCTCCAGCACCCTTGCTTGACGGGACCGCCTCCCGCTGAGGGTTGGCGGCGGCGCCAACGTGGGCTGAGCTCTCACCCTGCGGGCCTCAGCCTGGGGTGGGCGGCTCCCAAGAACAATGCGGGCAGCACAGCAGGCCCTCCCCCTGGCTGTCAGTCAGGGCGTGAGGATTAGATGCGGAATAATGCAGTCCCCGATCAAACCTGCCGCTGTAACTCAGGCCCCAGACGCTGCCAGCACCATAAATTCGGGCGGAAAGTGCAGCTCCAGCAGTTTGTGCACAGGAGCCGGGGAGGCCGAGTGAATTATAACCGTGGAGACAACGGCCCCCGCCCGGCATTGTTAGCCGAAGCCAGGGATGGATTCTGTGCTGGCTTTAATGAAATTGAATTTTAATTTATGTCCTAGCCTACCGTGGGGGGCGGGGGGGAGGGGCTGGGGGAGGGTGCCCGGGGCAGAGGTGGGCTCAACCCCAGGATGAGGTCGGACTCCTTCTGCAGGGTGGGGGTTGGGCGGCAGCCTGATCCTACAGGGATAGGAAGATGGACGGGCACCCCCCAGGGCGGTGGTATAGGCTCCCCCAAATTTCAAGGTCATGCCAGCCTGGGCGTAGTTTTGGGCAAGGGACATGACCTGTCTGTGTGCCTCCGCTGCCCCCACCCCGCCCCCGGTCTGGTCACACCTGCCTGGCTCACTCAGGTGTGAACCAGGTAAGCAGGCTCCGGAAACCGAGGGTCCCTATCCCGCCCCCTAGTGGGGGCTGGGAGCTCCAGCAGGTGCTAGCCCCAGGTGTGGGAGGAGGTGGACGCCAGGGGAATGACCCCGGGGGGCTCCTGGGGAGCCCTTCACTCACTCCCCTCTCCCGAGTGTCCACCCGTGAGACGTTACCACGTTACAATGCGCCCGCTTAACGGAGCCTTCGGAGGGCCCGCTCAGCGTGGGAGCTTCCCGCGGGTTGCGTGTGTCGGTCCCTCGGCCCCCGCTGTGTGCACATGGCACGTGGGTGCTCTAGGGGGCGCTGCAGAGACCGCGTGGCCGGGGTGAGACCAGCCTGGTGGCCCATCCGAGCTGCAGGTGTCCTGCCCTTGGCAAGGCCCTATCTGCCTGAGCCTCTGTCTCCTCTTCCGACGCCCGAGGTGACGAGGGCCCCTTCGCCCAGGCGTGTGTGGAGGGCGCAGCAGGTCGGGTGTGGACGCGTCTGGCCGCCCGTAGAGAGGGGAGGTTCTCAGTGGTGCTTCCAACACACTCCTCTCCTGGGGCAGGATGGCGGAGGCCGGCGGGGCTGCGGCTGCTGAGCGAGGTATAAACCTGTCGGCCTCGGGAGACACTGTTACCCGCTGTCTGGACCTGGCGTGGCAAGCCGTCGGTCCAGATTTTCGATTTTCACAGGTGTGGGCATTCAGGCCCAGAGAGAGGCATTTCTCTGAGGTCACACAGCAAGTGAGCAGGAGTGTTGGGGCCAGCCTGGGTCACCCTGACGTGGACCTGGGTGAGGTGACGTCGGGCCTGTGGGCCCCATGGGGTCAGGGCGATGGAAAATAAAACATAGCTTGTCCCTGTGTCTTCAGATACAAAAGAGGATGAGGGTCTCACCCAGACTTCAGATTCCGTCCTCACAATTTTTGGCGAGCGGACAGCTTCTGTATGTGCATAGAAAAAGATGCTCACCGTCTGGGTGGCCCCAGACAGTGTGGCCTGGTGGGTAGAACCCACCGGAAACAGAAAGGACCTCGATCGGCACCAACGTACGAACCATTCTCCACCCCAGTGTTATCTTTCCTTAAGTCTTCACCTCTTCTTTCAGTATCAACACACTGATTATGAAAGGAAACTTTGTGGGGAACCAGCGTTGTGGGCCCCAGAGAGCCCATAACACAAAAATAAATGTCTCCAACCCACCTTGCATTTCTACGTGATGATGTGTAGTGTGCGTGTCTATCACCCCATGAAGGGACTCGTGCTGTGACACAGACCAGCTTCATACAGACCCACGCCCATTTCCCAGTCGGAAACACGGAGAGGCCTGTTCCGTTTCCAGAGTTGCAGCCAGGCTTGCACCCTGTTCACGGGAGGGTGGGGTGGGGACCGGTTATCACGGGGGCCCCTGGAAAGCTTTCTTCCCCACACAGTCCGCCCTGGGCCAGCGTGGAGGATGCAGGATTTATCGACATGACGTTTAGGGCCCGGGGACCTCCCGGGTGTGCCAGTCCTCGGAGGGCCGGGTCACTCGGGGACAGAAGCAGCCAAGAAGAGCCTGCCCTTTGGCTCCATGGTGTTTTTCAGAAGGGAAATCGATAGAGTTCATGGTCCGGCAAGCTGGTGCAAGACGTCCGTGCCCCGGAGGTGACAGGGTGAGGTCATGTCTCTGCAGTTCAGAGAAAGCTTAATCCTGGGAGATTTATGTCACCAAGAAATGCAGAACTCGGGCGGGAAAATGGGGTCTGGTCACCGCTGCCTATTACTCTGACCGAAACCAGGTCAGTGGGCCTGAGGGAGAAGTCTGAGGGGGACTGGGTTTGCCGAGTTTGGGGGAATTTAAACTCAGTGGGGGCAGATGGCAGTCACAGCCCGGAGGGAAGAAGGCCATCAACTGGGTCAGAGAGGGATGGGGGAAAGTCAGGGCTGGGGGTCTCAATGCACATATGAGTGATGTGTGACTGGAATCCCAGCACCCACGCCCACATGTGGCCCACCGCGGACCCGACACGCCACACTCCAGCATGAGCACACACCCAAACCCACGTGTGTGCGCATTGACTCCCAAAGCACATGCAATTGTGTACAGGGGCACATACACAAAACATTGGACACGCGTGTGTGCATGCACGCCCAAGCACACGTGTGCCCAAACCCATGCATGTCCGTTCCATCAAATCACACATTTGCACACGTGCACGTGTGTGTTGGTGAGTGTGCACACCCCCCCCACAACCAGAGGAGGGGCGCCTTCTCGCCACTAGAGGGTAGTAGAAGCCTTCCCCACATTTGCTGAAACAGGCACATGAGTGCGTGTACACACACATACACACACACACAAGCACACGTGAGCACATACACAGAGTCAAAAAAATAAATAGGCAGAGTACAGACCCCCCCCCCCCAACAGAGCAGCCGACGTCGGCCGCAAAGCCTGGAGGTTGATCATAATGAATTACGAACGGCCTGGCGCTATATTTAACAGAGACATTTCGGGGCCTCCCCGCTGGCCCGGCAGCCGAACCGAGGGCTTCCCGACATGCGCGGCTGCTGATTCGGTCCCTTCTCCAGGTGCTGGACATGGGGCACACCTCCTGCCCTTCAGCCCCTCCTAACTTCTCTCTGCGTCGTGAAGACTGCAAGGGGGTAAAGAGACCACGCTTCTGATGGCAATGGCACGTCCCAGGGTCACAGCTGGCCATCCTGCTGGCCCAATCATGTTCCGAAATGCTGCAGAGAGTTGGTCCTGCAAATGTAGCTGTGTGCCCAGGCAGACACCGGGCCGGGTCTGCCAGGCCCTGCGGCCAAGCCCTCCTCACCCTCGGGTTCCTGCCCGGCCTGTGGAGGGCTGAGCTCTCACAGGGCCTGACCCGACCCCTCTCTGACCCCTCACCCTGCTCTGGGGGCCTCAGGACTGACATGAACTGTTCTTCCTTGACTTCTGTTTGCAACCTAACTTTACCTGGCTCTTGTCTGCTGCAAAGGGTGACTGGGAGTGTCTGGGAAGGTGTTAGGGTTAAGCTGTCAGGGTCTGCAAGGACAGGAAAGATGGCCTTTCTCTAGGTGAGCTCTGGGCCAGGCCTCCTGGGCTCAGACTTTGTTGGAAGGTCTGCATTCCTCCCTGCATAGGGGCTCTGACAGGGCACCCCCAGCCATGCTCCAGGTCAGATACACCCTCAGGGTCACTCATGTGGAGGCTGGCTGGAGGGGCTTCTGTTGTGACACCCTCGGCCCTGGCCCTGGTTCCAACCTCAGTACTTGTCCCCACACCAGACCTTGTCCCTCTCCTGTACCACGGAGACAGGGCTGGGTCCTGGGCCTGTGTCGACACACTCGGGGCTGTGCTGGGCTTGGGCACGGAAGGATGGACCTCTCCATCAGGGTCCACGGACAGGATTCAGGGCTCTGTGAGGTTTTTTTCGTGTGTGTGTGTGTGTGACAGAGACAGAGACAGAGAGAAGGACAGATAGGGACAGACAGACAGGAAGGGAGATGAGAAGCATCAATTCTTCATTGCGACACCTTAGTTCATTGATTGCTCTCTCACATGTGCCTTGACCGCGGGCCTTCAGCAGACCGAGTAACCCCTTGCTGGAGCCAGCGACCTTGGGTCCAAGCTGGCGAGCTTTTGCTCAAGCCAGATGGGCCCACGCTCAAGCTGGCAAGCTCGGGGTCTCGAACCTGGGTCTTTCGCATCCCAGTCCGACGCTCTATCCACTGTGCTACCGCCTGGTCAGGCTTGCTCTGTGAGTTTTGATTGGAAACAATTACACCTTCATTTTCTCCAACACCTAATCAGTAAAGTGTCCCCTTCCACTATGATGGGAGGCCACGACCATGGGGTTTGGGACCTGCTCCCCAATAGAAACACAAGCGTCCTGTGTCTCCCTGCGGCAGCCGCAGGTGCCTGGAAATATACTGTAGTCATGCTCCTCATGACTTTGAAATGACAGCGGCCAGCACTGTCACCAGGTCTTGCTTAATGCATCACACACACACACACACACACACACACACACACACACGGCACGTCAATGACCAGGTTAGGAATCGGCTCTTTAACTATTCTGGTTATTGCACTTCAACAAAGATGGTTCCTTTGCAATCTCATGTTTTTACTTAATGGGATTTAAAGACGGTAT
Source organism: Rhynchonycteris naso (assembly GCA_037038555.1). Classification (NCBI taxonomy): domain Eukaryota; kingdom Metazoa; phylum Chordata; class Mammalia; order Chiroptera; family Emballonuridae; genus Rhynchonycteris; species Rhynchonycteris naso. The sequence goes on along the minus strand of CM073003.1, from coordinate 131,437,634 downwards.
TTGGAGAGGGAGTGTCTTTCAGATAGATGCCCAGGGGGTTCCTGGCGCAAGGTGATGAGAGGGGCTGCTGGCAGGGGGTCCCGACGGCCTGTCAGGGGGTGACTCCTCCAGGCAGGGTCACCCAGGGCGGAGGACTGAAGAGAAGCAGGAGATTCAAAGTGTACAGTGAGTGGGTCAGGCTGGGCGCTGAGCGAGGCTGGTGGGGCCGACACCATGTACGGAACAGCATGAGGAGTGGGCTTTCAGAGGGGGGGAAATGTTGTGTTTGTTTGGTTTTGGACTTTCAATTTGGGTAAAACACCGCTGGAGAGGCCAAGGGACCCCGGCCACCTTACCAGCAGCTGACAACGACTGAGCCAGAGATGCCAGCTTGGGGGTTCCTTGCAGGGGCTCACTGGGTCCTTACGGTGACCCCAGGTAGCACGTTACCCGGGTCTTAGAGTCTCATTCTCCAGATGACCTTTGGGGGAAGGGTCACACAAAAGTTATCTCAGGACTCAGATGTTACCATGCCTTCCTGGCCTCCCAGCCCACACACGCCCAAGGACCCATCACTGCCCAGCCACACGCACGCCCGAGCACAGTGGTCTGATGTTCGCCCTGGGCTGGGCTTTGGTCTGGGGACATAGAAGGGCACACACGTGTCTTATTCTGGAGGAGCTGGTGGTCTTTCTGCTTCGGTTTCTGTCTCTGTCTGTGAGTGTCTCTGTCTCCTCCTCTCTGTCTCCCCCCGCCCCCCAACCTCCCTGCCACACACACACACACACACACACACACAATTGCACAGCCTCATGCACACACGCTCAGGTCCCATCGGCGACACGGAGGCCGGGGAGACAGACACGCAGCGCCGCTGAGAACATCAGATACGAAGGTGGCTGACATGTGCCAGGAGAGAGGGCCGGTCATGTGCCAGGTTCACTTCCAGCCAGCCTGGCCGGTTCAGAAACTTTCAATACAGTTTTAGACGAGCACCTGGGATTTGGGGGCAGGCAGCCTGCACCCCAAGAGTGAGTGCCCTCGGCCCCCTCGCTCCCACATGGCTCATTTTAGTGTCTAAACAAACCAGAGAGCCAGGATCTCCCCCACACCCCTCCCCGCTCTGCCCATGGGCACCAGGCTTCCTGCAGCCGGCTGGCTGGCTGTGGAGGGAGTAGGGCTGCCAGGGCATCAGAATGAGTGCCAGTGGAGGGACAGGGGACCGAGCTGAGCCTCACCTGCATCCAGAACTTAGCCTTCTCCCACAGACCCCCTTGTTGCTGGGCCCACCTCCCCTCCCGCACTCTCCCGAACACCTGGGCGCCCCAGCCCTCCTGAATTTGGACTGACCTTGATCCCCTGCTCCTGCAGGGAAGCCAGATGTGAGCTGCAGGTGACCCCACGCCAGGGATACCCCAGACGGGTCTGAGAAGCCTGCCGCGGTTCCCCCTCCAAGCCTCAGCCCCTGCCCAGAGGTGAGGTCCCGTCGGGCCTCGGTTTATCCGTCTGTTAAATGGGGGTGACAGTTTCCAGGGGCACAGAACGGTGCCAGGTTTGGAAATAACACATGGCTACTCTGTAAGGTGTTTTTCTGAGGGTCTAGTGCCCCCAAAGCCAAGGGAGTGGACAGTTCCCACCCAGTTCCCTTGGGGTGGCACTCAGAGGCACACGGGGGCGAGCACCTGGAACGTGAGAGAGACCGAGGTCAGCCTGCCCTGCGTGGGGCCACAGAGATCTGATAACAGGAGGCCGGAACTGCCGGGGCGGCCAATGGTACCCTGGACCAGACCTGCAAGGAGGGAGGACTTTGAGCCATATGACATCCACCTTTGTTCCATGATTTAAAAAAAAAAAATGCATGAAAAGTCAATGAAACAATTGGATCAGGAGGAAAGTTAGGTGTGAGCCAAGGGAGGTGACGGAGGGAGAGAGAAGGCAGCAGTTCCGTCTCCAGGCTGCCTCTCCACCCGCCAATATGGACGCCTCTCCCGCTGGTGGCTTTCTGGGACTTTTCCCTTTTCCAAAGGCCCACCTGGAGGGGGTGGCAGAATCACAGAGCACGAGGGCCTTTGGGGCTCGCAGTCATGGGCTTATGTGGCTGCCCTCACCCCTGATCTCTTCTCTGGGCATGCACAGTCCCCAATGCCAGCCTGCCTGGCTCCACGCTGGTCAAACCAGCACGGGCTAGTCCAAACAGCCCTCTCCGCAGAAACGTTGTGGGGACATCTGGAAGCTGGGTGGCTTGGCTCCGGGGCTCTGAGCTGCAAGCCACAGGGACGTGAACACCAAATATAAATGAGCAACTTGGGAAGAGCAAGAGAGAGAGACCTGGGAAGCGGAAAGGCTGAGGTGATGGAGGTGACAGGACCATGGCCTGCTGTCGGGGGGAGGGGACACACAGAGCTGGCCTGGAAGGTTCAGCAATGGCTCTCCAGGGGGGACAAGACTCTGATTAAGAGCTTATGCCAGTCCTCAAGGTGTACATCCCCCTCTCCCCAAAGCCCTGCTCTCAGCTGCCACAAAGGTCACCCAATGGGAAGAGATGCCCACGGGCTCAGCACTCCCCGGGCGGCCTGGCTTTCTGGCTGCTGTTCATGCTCAAGAGCTGTCTGGCCCGATATTCTCGGTCCCTCTAAAGACGTGACCCAAGGGCAGCCTCTCAAAGCACCCCAAGCCAAGAAACACAGTCCGGGAACCGGAAAAGTAATTTCAAGATGTGTGTTTCTCAAATGTTAAGGGGTGAATGCTGTAAAATACGATCTTTTCCCTTCTCAGCCGCTTCTCACACGGCGGCCTCTTTTGGAAAATTTCCGCCGAACGCTTACCGCAATTCTTGCCTAAGTGCCTCTCTTGCCTACTCCCTAGTTGGGGAATGGTGGAGGAGAGGGAGGACTGAGCAGGTAGAGTGGGAATGTCAGGAGGAGTGCAGTCTATCCATCACACAGCAGCCCCTCCCTCCTTCCCACTTGGACTCTCTTGGACAGAGTTCTCTATCTGCCTCAGGACCTTTGCACGTGCCATTTGCACTGCTTGAGGGCTACAGCTTCACACCTTTGCATGGCTTGCTGACATTCCGTTGAGGTCTCTGCTCAAATACCACCTCCTTAAGAAGGCCACCCCATCTAAACAAGCTCCCTGTGTGACAAACACTATTGTCTGCTCCATAAAGATCAGTCCCGTTTTCTATGTTTGAGTGACAATGTGTAGAGTCCCAAGGCAGTATGTGCTTAGTGCTGGGCAATGAGCTGCTGGGGGAGAGGTTCCTGCATGATTAGAGGACTCTCCTTCCTTCTTGCTTTGGGCACCAGCATGTGAGGAGGTGATGGCTGGAGCTGTGGCAGCCACCTTGTAACGAGGAGGTGGCCAGCCTGAAGAGGAAAGCCAGCAGTTCTCTTGAGAGTCAGAAGATCTGGCAAGACAGGACTTGCTTCCTACATGGCACCTGGCACCTGGGCCGAGTCCCAGCTGCCCCCTTTTACATGGATTATGTGCTTACTGATTTGCCATGGTCTCCACCTGTCCCCAGTGCCTCCCTCTGGCCCACTTCACTCATTCACATCCTTGCTGGCCACTGGGAAACTCCGATGGCAACATAAAAACTTGCTTAGTTATCTGTCCATCCTGGCAGGCCGCCGGCGTCCTGGGAAAGGGACTCAGGGGCTGAAACGTCTCTGGGTTCTAGGACCCAGCCCCGTGCCAGGGACATGGTGCAAGAACCACACCTGCAGTGTCCGGCTTGAGTCCGTTCTGTCCAATATGGGCAGCCCCCAGCCTCATGAGCTCATTGGACATTCGAGAGAAATCTAGTGTGACTGAGGAATTAAAATTTTTAATTTAATTTTAGTTGATGAAATGTCATTAGTCCTTGTGGCCAGTGGCTGCCATCTTGTACAGGGTAGCAGAGACCTGTGTCCCTCGCTCTACGGCTTCCAGGGCACTTTCTGTTTTCCGACTTACTTGGTGGGTGAGGTGACAAATGACGCTGTGCCTCTTCCCCCCAGGGGCTCCTCCTTGCCCCTCCTGCCCCTGTCCCACACCCTCTGAGCAGCAGAAACATGGCTGAGCCCCCTCTCGTCTCCGGGGAGGTCGGTGGTGCAGACAGCAGCCCAGCAGACAGAGCTCCTGCCTCACCCGGGGTCACCTGCCCGCAGTTTGCCCCGAGCAGCTACAGGGGCGGGGGGTGGGGCAGGAAGAGGTCTGCAAAGAACACCCAGCTGGTGCGACAACTTGCTGAGGGTGTTTGCTGTCTTTGTAGCCCAGGAGTTCCCAGAGTGGGGAGTGGGGCCCAGGTGGATTAAATGAGGATACAAATTCTCTGTGACTCACTGACCACAGGCGGGATTCTGTCCGTTCCCCTCGGATTGGGGCTGGCCGTCTGGGACTCCTCAGGCTGGGCCATGAGAATCTCCCCGGGGACACTGTCCCCTGCCTGCGAGCCCTGAGTCACCTTCTCCCCGGAGGTCGCCATGCTGGAGGACATGTGCCAGGCCCGGGGCCCTACCGGATCCTCCAAGTCAGAGGTGTTATTTGGGGCCCCCCTAGTTAAAACTCAAGGCCGGAGCACGGGTGATTGAAGGCTACCTTCGGGTGACATCTCAGTGACACTGAAGACCCTATGTGACCAGAGTTGTTGCCCAGCAGAACCCCGTTTGCATTCCCGAAACAAGAGAGAGATTTCAAGAAAAAGGGGAGCTGTCCGAAGCCACCAAGCACTGGGGTCTCTTGGTCCGCATTAACAGATAAGCAGAACAGGGGACACATGGGGACCAACCCCCCAAACCTGCCACAACCCCTGCTCCAGACGCCCCATAGACTCTGGGCCAAGTCATCAGGCTGGTTCTTGGGATGCTATTCAGAAAGTTGACAACAGGCCCATCCAGAGCCCCGTAGCTGACTTGGCAGGTGAGCAGGTCCTGGACGTTCCCGCGGTGGCTGCGCTAGCCCTTCCGTGGCTGGACCGTGGGAGGTGCAGGGGAAGAGGGAGGGACTTCACCCGAGGTGGGGAAGAATCCAGAACATTCCACAGTTGGGACAGCCTGCCAGGAAGTAGGAAAAGAGGCCCAAGACGTACACGCCAGGTTAAGAAAAGAAAGCAAAGCACAGAAGTGTGCGGCTCACGTGTTCGCCGTCCCGTGACGAAGGGGGAGGAGACTCTCCATCACAGGTCTGTGCAGGGAGCCAGGGCCAGGTCCGGGGTGAGCATCGTCCATGGACGACGGCCTTTTAGAGTTCTCGTGTGGCTATTGAACTCTGTGATATTCGTCTCCTAAGAACCAAAGCAAAAACCCAGATTGAGACCGAAGGTGAAATGGCTCCACCTCCCGCGAAGCCTCACCGCCCTCGGGGGGTCGGGGGGGGGTCCCCAGTTCCTGCAGCTGGCCTCAGAGGTGGCTGGCCTGGGGGGCTGGGGGGGGAGGGCAGAAGCACAGCTGGGGTGGGGGGCTCTGGAGGGGCGCTTCCCGTTGCTGCTGCCGTTTGGGTTCTTGGGGTTTGAAACTGAAATGACAAAGCCGGGGTTCAGCCCCAGTGGGCATGGCCCCCTCTCCTCTCTCCAATTTCTCTAGTCCCAGGCCCTTGGCACGCAGGGGGCGAGACTGTCGGTTGTCGGGGGGCCCTGCCGAACATTCTGGGTAGAAAGAGGGGCCTGTCTCCCCACCGGGCAGCCCTGGTATGCCCGGTCGACCTTGGCGGCCCTGCCAAGGTCACGTCTGGGAGGGGCAGCTACACTGGGCTGGGAGAGGGACACACGGGAAAACGAGGCCAGCAGATGCAGCAGCTTTTGAGGGCAGCGTGCTGGCATGATGCCAGGGCTATAAGACAGTCCCCTCTGGGCGCTCCACCCCCCCAACCCCCCATTGTGGCCTGGTGCGGGAGAAACCCAGGGCTTGCTCAGGCAGTCTGAAGCATGAGGAAACCCACATCCTGTCCATTCGATCATCCTGCGAGCCGGGCCCACACCAGCTACTGCCCTGGCACACCAACCACGTTGCCACCGCCCTGGAAGGGCAGAGGAGAGGCCTGACAGAAGCCGCCAGGGCCCCAAATAGCACCTCTGACTTGGGAGATCCAGCAGAGAGCCTGCCGCTGGCTGATGGGCCCGGCCTGCGTAGGGTTCTGGCTTATCAGCTGTGTGACTTTGGTCAAGTTACTCAACTTCTCTGAGCCTCAGCTGTCTTTCTGTATTAAATGGAGAAGAGTTCTGGGATCAGTAAGTAAAAGAATATTTACACCCTGACTGGAGAGCTCAGTTGGTTAGAACGTCGTCCCGAAGCACAGAGGTTGCTGGTGTGATTCCCAGTCAGGGCATACACATGAGCAGCTCGATGTTCCGATCTCTCTCTCTCTCTCTCATTCTCTCTCCTTCCTCTCTTGCTGAAATCAATGTTAAAAAAATATTTAAACATATTTAAAAGAACATTCACAAAGTGTTTAGCACAGAACAGGAAATTAAAGAAAACACAACAACAACCAGCTGTCACTATTTGTCTATCCTCAAAGCAACGAACAGTCCTTCATCTTTTGGGGTCCAAAGACCCCTCGGGAACCTGAGAAAGCCAGGAGCTTCTCTGCAGAAACGTGCAGGTCGACACACACAGCAGGATTTCGGGGCTCTGAGCTGCAGGCTGGTGTCCTTGGAGGCTGACCAAGCGTTCGTCTCTGGTGTTATCAGCCTGGCACAGGCTCCCGGCCGGAGGCCGGGGTTCAGGGTCCGGGTTCGCTATGTGGGCAGCCTCCCCGAGCCCTGGGTCAGTTCCAGGACAAACTCGACTCGCAGTCTCTGGTATGATCCCCCCACGCTGCCTTTGCAGGGAGCCCGTGCACTCTCTTCTCCACACAGCTTCAGGGCAGCTGGGCTCTTGGCAGCTGACACAGCAGAGCCTGGCGCCCCAGCCAGCGGATGGTGTCAGGGGTCCCCTTTGAAATCCTCACACGGACCGATTCCCCGGGGTGCCAAACCCCAGCCTCCTGCAGACTTCATCAGCTCAGCCCAGGGAGCGACGCAGAACAGAGCCCTCATTCCTGACCTTCCCGCCTCCCCACCCCTATTAACAGATATCACCACCCACAGTCCTGCCTCGGGAGCCTGGTTAAAATTACTTGGGGGGGAAAAAAACACACCCCACCACAAATTCTTTTCAGGTGTCTCCCCAGACGCGGCCTGTCGTCACCCCTCTTTATCCACCCTCCCAGCCCCCAGATTACACGCGAGGCTTGAGTTCAGTTTTATTCCGCAGGCAGACCTGAGACTTTGGATGGTAGATAAATACATACGAGTAAATCAGCTGGCCTTGGGCTCTGGGTCCCGCTTCCAGTCCCATCTGTCCCCTCGGCTCCGAGGACTTGACAAGGAAGCGCTGTGTCCGAGTAGCCAATGCCCTCGCCGCGCGGCGTGGGGGAAAATTTATGGTTCAACTTAAAGCTCTAACAGGACGGGAGCAGAAGACCTTCCAGCACACACACCTCTCGTGTGGCGCCAGAGAACACGGCCCCTGAATTACTGCCGCTGGGCCCAGCAGTCACGGCCCTCAGACCCAGCGCGGCCGCAGCTCCCGGGCTGGCCGTCCCACAGACAGGACCGTGTCCCTGACCGGCTCTCAGAGGGGAGGGATGGAGCCCTTCTGCTTTCAAAGGCATCGCCCTCCAAAGCAAACTCAGACAGCCCCCTCCCTGAACCAACGCCCCCTGACACCCCGCCCCGCACAGCTCCTGAGGTTTTCTGCTGATTTGATATCTAAGGATCGAAATGCTAGAAAATACGCCAGGACGCACAGTATCTTTTTATTTTTATTTCCTTTTAGGAGGCGTGTGTTAGGAGCTCTTTTACTCATAACGTATAACTGGACTCCGTGGTAAAACCCAGCAGGGCTCAGCTCCTGCCCCTGGTTTCTGAAACCACCGAAGGACAGCGCCTGTATCGGCTTAGAAACTCCTCGAGGGGGCGGCCAACAACCGAGAACGGGAGTAACAGCCCCTTCAACACACGGTAAAAACTTCAGCCGCGTGCAAGAGACGCGGGCAGCAGCCCTGGGCTCTCAAGGGCCGTCGATGACTCTGCTTCCTTCCGTCTTTCTGTCCCGCTCTCCTCTCTGTGCACGGTCACCCCTCACGAGCCAAGATGTCTGACCGCGGGAGCTCCAGCCATTGCGTCTGTGTTCCAGGCCGGAAACTGGAGGAAGGTCTGGCTGTTGGTCTGTGGGGGTCTCTTCCCCCCAAACTCCCCCTTACGTTTCCTCAATGGCCATAGCTGCAAGGGAGGCCGGGAACTAGGACCTGGGAGCTTCGTTTCCCAGGATAAAAGCCAGGACTCTGTTGGTCAGCTAGCGGTTGTTCCCGCTCATCCCACAAACACAAAGGCCTGGGTGTGAACTCCTGCTCATTCACTACCCACAGCTGAACACTCAGCATGGCGCCCGGCTGGAGCTGGCCTGGTGTGGCCTGTGCCCTGCTGGGTCCACGCGCCAGGTCGGCATCAAGAGGGTCAAGAAGAACAACGGTCCTAGAACCCCCAGGGCCTCTGCCTTCTGCAGTGGACGGAAGCAGAGCTTTCCCAGACCTCCCACCCCCGGGTCCTGGGCCGTAGGAGAGACCCCTCTCGAGGGTTTTACCTTTACCCTGAAGGCTCCCTTGGACAAGGATGAAGTGTGGCCGCTCATGGGAACACCACACACACACACACATACACACACACACACACACACACACACACACACACACACCATGTGTGGGCAGAGCTGAGTTGGGGGGGGCCTGGCCTCAGGAACATAGACGGTGAGACTCCCCACCAACGCACCGGGTTTTCCCAGGGTGACCACAATTTATCCTAACCAGGACACATTCCTCATCCCAGCGGTGCTATTAATCATTAGCCCCCAAACAGGTGTAAGTAAGCCAGGCCCGGGAAAATGTCGAGGGATGGTCAGCCACCCTTCCTGCTGCCCCCAAGGACAAAGCCTGCTGGCCGTGGTTTGCAGGCTGGCAGGACGGGGGGAGCGGAGAGCTGCTGCAGGCTATGAAATGAAGAAGCTGGCTGTAAACAAGGACGTAGAGGGTTTTAATGCAAGAAAAAGAACAGCATGGTACACTCCCCCTTCCACCCGGTCGGTCCTGCCCCGGGGAAACGTGCCCATCGTGAGTCCGAGGGCAAGGCGGGTGCCCGGCCCGCAGGGTGCCCATGCCATGCGTTACATTCAACTGCTGCTCGGCTCCCGAGGGCTGCTGGCCTCGGCCTGGCTTCATGTCCTCTGTGGGGCCCTGCCTCCCGCCCATGCCGGCAGGGCCGGACTGCTCCGCTGGTCAGCCCCGGCGGGATAAACGGCTCCCTGCTCCCTCCTGAGGTGTCTGTCTCCCCCGGGGTTCCCAGGAGGGGGCTCTCTCTGGGTGGGACAGGGCCACCCACCAGGCTGGGGTGGCTCTGCGGGCCACATGGCGCCCTCACCCCCACGGCACCGCCCGGTGGGGTCCAGACACCCTTCCCGGAGTCCCGCTCAGACTCGGGGTGCCCGCCTCACAGCTGGTCCTCGTCCACCCAGACAGTCTTGCGCTGCTCCTCGCCGATCTTGTCCTTGAGGACGCGCAGCAGCTCCTCCATGCTGCCCCACATGTCGGTGTCCACGGTGGCGTACAGGCAGGGCAGGGCCTCCAGCTCCCGCTCCTTCAGCCGGCACAGGCGCAGGAACTCCTCCTCTGTCTCCGGCCGGGGCAGCATCTTCCTGCGGGCAGAGGGTGCCCACTGTCCTGCCTGGCCACCCCCTGCTGGGGGCCAGCCCCGACCCCACTGCTGACTGTCCCTTCCTGCACACCGAGTCCTTTTCTTATCTTCATTATGGAAATCCCAAGAGCTGTGGATTATTTTTTAACCTTTTTACTTTGTGTGTGTGTGTGTGTGTATGTATTTTTCTGAAGTGAGAAGCAGGGAGGCAGACAGACAGACTCCACATGCGCCCGACCGGGATCCACCCGGCATGCCCACCAGGGGGCGATGCTCTGCCCATCTGGGCTGTTGCTCCTTTGCAACCAGAGCCATTCTAGCACCTGGGGTGGAGGCCATGGAGCCGTCCTCAGTGCCCGGGCCAACTTTGCTCCAATGGAGCCTTAGCTGTGGGAGGGGAAGAGAGAGATAGAGAGAAAGGAGAGGGGGAAGGGTGGAGAAGCAGATGGGTGCTACTCCTGTGTGCCTTGGCCAGGAATTGAACCCAGGACTTCCACAAGCTGGATTGACGCTCTACCGCTGAGCTAGCCAGTAAGGGCCACTTTTCTACTTTTCTATTGTGGTAAAATACACATAAAGGCCAAATTCACCACACCGACTGGCTGTAAGTGTGCAGTTCAGTGGTGAGTTTAGTCACACTGTTGAGCAACCATCACCATCTCCAGAACTTCCCATCTTCCCAAGCTGAGACTCTGTCTTCATTAAACACTGACACTTGGCTCAGTGGACAGAGCGTCGGCCTGGTGTGCTGACATCCCGGGTAGGATGCCCACCGGCCAGGGCACACAGGAGAAGTGACCATCCGCTTCTCCACCCTCCCCCTCTCCCCGTTCACTCTCTCTTCCCCTCCCGCAGCCAGAGGCTTGATGGGTTTGACCGTTGGCTCTGGATGCTGAGGACAGCTCGGGTGATTTGAGCATCGGCCCCAGAAGACGGTTGCCGGGTGGATCCCAGTCGGGGGGCAGGCGGGAGTCTGTCTGTCTGTCTCCCCTCCTCTTACTTAAAAGAAAGCCTCACTCCCCATGCCGGCTCCTGAATCCCTGGTACCCACAGCCTTACTCCCTGTCCCTATGAGTCTGATTCCTCGAGGGGCCCGTGAGTGGGGTCATACAGTTTTGTCCTTCTGTGTCCGGCTGATTTCACTGAGCACCATGTCCTCAGGGTCCAGCCATGTTTTATGTGTCACAGTGTCCTTCCCCAAGAGGCTGAGGGATTCTCCAGTGTGTGGACAGATGCCCTTCTGCTGACCCACTGCTCCGTACGCGGACACCTGTCCTGCGATGGCGAACCGCACTGCCGTGAGCGCGGGGGTGCAGGCCTCTGTCAGCGTCCTGCTGACACATCTCTTGGGTCTAGACGGGGATGGGACTGCCGGGTCCCGTGGTGACCCTGTGTGACCGCCGAGGGACCTCACCCCATATTCCACGGCACCTCACGGTCCCACCAGCGAGTGTCTGGCTCCTCCCCACCCTCACCGGCACAGGCTCGTGTCTGTCTTTAGGTAACGGCCTTCCCGATGTGTGTGACGTGGTCGGAGGTGCTCACTCACGGGGTCCCCAGGCCCAGAGCTTAGCAGGCACTTCGCAAATGTGGTGACAGAAGACAGAGAGGACTGGCCCCAGCTCTCGGTCTCTGTCACAGCCGTGTGTGCGGAGGGGGTCTGAGGGTGGCGGGGTCAGGGGGTCAGAGAGGCTGCCTGTCCCCACAGACCGACGGGGCCCGACCTCAGCATCATCTCGGTTCTGGTTCCTCCCCTGTCAGACCCCACAGCTCGCCCTTCAACCAACCGCACAGGGTCCGGAACGGGACCTCTCCTCACGGCCCGCCAGACCACCGACCGCGCCGGCTGTTCTTGGGGGGAGTCCCGGAGGCTGGGCGGTGCGGGAAGTAGACGAGGGGTGCCCCCGGGTTCCTGGGGTCCCGGGCCTACCTGAACCTCTTGATGTTCTTCTCTGACACGCGGACGAAGAGCACGATGGGGTAGATCCTGGACCTGATCAGGTCTCGTGTGCAGCCGATCCCGGCCTCCAGCAGACAGTGCTTGTTCTGCAAGCACAGCGGCCGGCGGTCAGCAGCGGCCTGCCCGCTCCTCCAGCCTGCGTGGGGCCTGGGGCGGGGCCTGTGATGCAGGGGCCGACTCTTGGGACAGAGCCACTGGGCCGGGAGCCCCGGGTGCCACCTGATGAACCAGGAAAGGACCTGAGGGGAAACCCGACCTCCTCCAGAGGGGCCCCCTGCCCGTGCGCCCTGCGGACACTTGTCCCCCGCCCCCCCCACCCCACCCCCGCTGTGCAGAGACAAGCACCGGCCCGGGCGAGTCCACCAGTGCGAATGAGCCGTAATGAAAGTCAAGTCGACGTCAAGAACACCAGCTACACTTCGCGGCCTGTGAAGGCGTGCTCGGTATGTGGGGGGGAACACGAGACGTTTCTGGGGGCGTCTGCAGGGGTTCCCTAGCACCCACGAGCTCGTTTCGTCAAAGGGACAGTCCTTGTCTGGCTGAAGGTGTCCCTTCAAAAACGAACCATGTTGCCTCGAACTGGAGCAGGAGGAGAGAAAACTGCCCGTGCCCCTTGAGGCGGGCAGCTCCGCGCGTTCCATGGACCGAACGTGCCGGCAGAAATGACCAGTCCCGCCCGGCGCCCGCCACATTTCTTCCTGTCGCTGCCCCCTCCCCCCACCAGCACAGCCCTGGTCTGGACTTCTAACAGACAGATGTGTTGGACGGCATCGCTTTTTCAGCGAACGTTGACCTTGGCTCCAACCTGCCTACCCGCGTTCCAGCCCACGGACAGAATGCCTTGGATGGCTGCAGCCGAGACTTTAGAACCAAACAGCTCAAGGCTGACGGCTCTGGCTGTGGTTTTGTCTGTGTGGGTGACCGCACTGGGAGGGTGTCACAGTGACCGTCCGCTGGACGGCAGATGTGGAGCTCCTGGCCGGGCACCTGGGCCAGCCGTCCCCACAGTCGCTGCCCAAGGTCGGGGGCTGTGCGTTCACAAAGCCATGGACAGGGAGGGACCTCGGTGCTACGGGCCAGTGAGGGTCAGCCTGGCTCTTACGTTTTCTGTATCGCGGCCACAACCCTCTGACGCTCCCTTTCCCCTCTTATGGCGAACATGACATGTGTCACCCTCCGACTCTGCCTGGCTCTTGCCCTGCCTGACATGCTGTCTCCGGTCCTTGTTATCACAGCCAGACACACACGTCCCCAAACAACGGGGACCGGCACCAGGCAGCTGGCAGAGATAGGAGGTTTCAAAACACAAAGAGCGCGTGTCAGCGCCGGGCCGTGGGTGCGGAGAGGAGCGGGCAGAGGAGGCGGCTCACCCACCACCCACGGGAGGTGAGAGCAGGCCTGCAGCCCGCGCTCGGCCACAGCGGAGGTGGCCTCCCTGAGGTGATCGGGCAGCTGTCACCCCACCCGGCCCCCGCCCCGCTTCACCTTGGCTGCCACAGCCTCGATGTTGGCGGGGACGATGCACTCGAAGGTGTTGGGGTTCTTTTCTCGGGAGTAGATGATGGTCTCCGACTTCTGCTTCCTGAGAAACTCGTCTCTGGTGACGACATCTGCAGGGAGAAGGCGGAGTGTCACGCGGTGAGGCTGGGGTCGCTGGTCCTGCCCAGACGCTGCCTCCCTGTTCTGGGCTGGACAGAACTCCACGTCCCAACGCCCTCCTGGCCGTGTGTAAATAAACCCCGGTCCCAACAGAGACTGTGAGGCTGCTTGGGGGCCTGGCGGAGGGCGCTCCTCACGGCAGCTCACAGAACGGGTGCTGAGGAGATACTCAGGGTTTAGATTCTTCCAATACGTTCTGTTGGACAAAGTAGCTCAGGCCCTGTGTTGTGTTACTGATCACCGATTGTCGAGCATGAAGGACTTCCTGCTCTACTCATCCATCCACCCACCCACCCACCCACCCATTCCTCTATCGATCAGACTATCCACTCACCAATCCATCCATCTGTCCACTCATCCACCCATCCATCTGTCCACTCATCCATCCATCCATCTGTCCACTCATCCACCCATCCATCTGCCCACTCATCCACCAATCCATCCATCTGTCCACTCATCCATCCATCCATCCGTCCACTCATCCACCCATCCATCGGTCCACTCATCCACCCATCCATCCGTCTACTCATCCACCCATCCATCTGTCCACTCCTCCATCCATCCATCCATCCATCTGTCCACTCATCCACCCATCCATCCATCTGTCTACTCATCCACCCATCCATCCATCCATCTGTCTACTCATCCACCCATCCATCTGTCCACTCATCCATCCACCCATCCATCCATCCATCTGTCCACTCATCCATCCACCCATCCATCCACCCATCCATCCATCTGTCCACTCATCCACCCATCCATCTGTCCACTCATCCATCCATCCATCCATTGTCCACTCATCCACCCACCCCTCCACCCTGCCACATTAGAACACAGAAACCCCTAGCAATGGGGTGGCTTGCCTTCCACATAAGGACCCAGAGTGAAGACCCCAAGTTGAGTGTCCTGGCTGACCCTGTGACCCTCACCCTATCACCCTCAGTGTAACATGGGGAAGGGAAGGCCTGCTCCCCCGGCCCTGGGCCACCATGAACTTGGAGAGGCTGGCAGAGGCACACAGAACTCCCCGGGCCAGGAGGAAGGGCTGTCACACCATCATTGCCCAGCTTCTCCCGCCCCGTGAAGCGCTGTGACTGCTGGGGGCGAGGCTGTGGGTGGCCCCCACCTGGCTTGCACATGGTGAACTCCATCGCGCCCCCCGAGTTGAGCAGCTTCTGCACCAGCGCCTTGGCCAGCATGGTGGGCGTGAAGAGCACGGGCCGGCGGCGCTCACAGTGGAAGGCACGCACCAGGCTGTAGGGGATCAGGCTGAGGTTCCTGCTGAGCTCGCTCTCAGGGTCCAGCTCTGGGAGGGGACAGGAGAGGGCTAGCTGTGGGACCCTTGCTTGCCCAACCCGGCTGGGGGGGGGGCACGGAGACCCTGGGCGGTGCCCTTTGGCCCACGGAGACCTTCTTTCTGAGAACAGAGCACCAGGGGCCGACGGCGAGCCTGCACGGCTCAGGGAGCCCCTGCGCTGTCTGGGAGAGCTCACGCAGTGACCCGCCGCTCAGGCCCTGTGCTGCGAGCCGGGCGCCAACAGGGAGCCGGCCGCACGGCTCTGTTGCTGGGCTCTCCCCGGAGGAGGGCTTCTGGTGGCAGAAGCAGACACGGAGCCCACATTCCGGTCACTCCGGACAGCGCTGAGCCCTGAGGAAGGGGCCGTGGAGCGGGATGGTCACGGACGGCTCCTCAGCGGGTGTGAGCCCCATCTGGGCCTAGGGCGGGCGCAGGCTGGGGAGTGAGGGGACTGTGGGGTGCCCACGACGGGCAGGGCCAGAGGGAGGGAGGGACACAGCTCCGTCTACCTTTCCGACCCTCTGTGGCCGCCGTGTAGCAGGGGCCCCCGAAAGTGGAGGGACCATGCCACCCGGAAAACAGAGGCTTGTCATGTACTGTGCCCCCCCCTGGCCCTCCGCTGGCCACCAGTGGGGCCTGCACAGGGGACAGTGCCTGGGTGGCCCTTTGCCAGCTTGATAAATGGGAAGAGCACACACGGGGGAGGGGCGGGGGGGTCAATAAACATACACTCCACAGCAAACGGCTCCAATTAACAGGGGCATCTGGGCGCAAACCAACTGTGGCGGGTGTCAGCGGGGGTGAGTTTGGCGGGAGGCCACCTGGGGGGGCTGTGTGCCCCCCCCACCAGCCGAGGCCAAGCAGATCCCCCTTGGGAGGCGCCCCCATTTGGAGGGAAAAAGAGACATCCCAGCCCCTCCTGCGGGACCCCCGAGACCACCAGGGAAAGGGTGGGGCTGGATGGTCAGCACCCTACCATCCTGCCTGTCGGTCAAGAGCTTGGTGGCGTCCAGCGAGGGCCGGGCCAGGCCCCCGCACGGGCTCCCCGGCACAATGCGCACACGCTCGTTGCTGTTCATCCTCTTGTATTTGTTCTCCGACCTGCTGACGAACTGGAGGACAGAGGGGCGGAGATGGCTGCTGTCCCCGCTCCGGCGTCCAACCCGACAGAGGCTCCTCTGCTCAGGTCCCAGCTCTGCCCGGGGGCCCGGGTCGCCACTTCCCCTGTGAAAACCGGAGGTGCCCAGCAGCCCTGCGGCTCCCTCCACGTCTCGGTGTCATTAGGTGACTAAGTGAACAAAAATGCCCACTGTCTCCCTCACTCACCCTGGAGCCTAGGGTGCCAGTCCTGAGCAGGCCGCCCACCCTCAATGTCCCTCCTGCCATCCCACCTGCATTCCGGGACAACCAGGAATGCAGTCCTCAAAGGCCTGGAGTGCCCAGCCGCTCAAGGCCAGCCAGGCTGGGAGCCCCCACTGCCCACCTGGTGGGCACAGGCTGGACTTCACCTCCCAGGACACTGCTCTCTACACCCTCCGCCTGGCTACTGTCGGGTCTTCGGGGGCAGGGGGGGGTGGTGGTGCCCATTGCTTTCCACAGTTCAGACATGAGTCCTGGGGGGTGGGAGGGGCTGCCCCAGCGGTGGGCACAGAACCCACGTTCCCTCCATATGCCCTGGGCTACTCTGAGTCTCCCCACACCTTCCTTTTGCAGGGAGGAAGTTCCGGGGCGCTGGGGCCGCCGCCTGCCGTGCTGTGAACTGGCCTTTGGGCATCAGCACGCGCGACACGTGGGCAAATGGTGCGTGTTCTCGCGTGGTCCTTTCTGCGGGACGCCTCGGACTTTCTCGGGGCTCCCTTCCACCCTGTGAGTGACTTTCTGCTACCTGTTTGCATCTACCTGAGTTTTAGGGTCACACCGTGCACCCCATCTCTGCGTTCCCCCCCCGCCCCCCGTCATAACATCAGGACGGAGCCGTGGAATGACACGGTAACTCTGCGGGGGCCTAATTAGCGTGGCATTTACACAAGGACGTGCTCACAGGGTCAGGTCTGAATGTCCCCCCCTCGGTTTGGGTCAAGTGGCTACAAAGAAAATGGAATGCTTTCTTAGTGTTCATGTGAAACCACTTCTGAAGGCGTCACTCACTACACTACTCAATGTTCCTCGGGTAACGATCTATGGGGAAAAAGAAAAAGTCCCTTTAGAATGGAATATAAGGGGAAAAACACTATTTTGGTCCCGGAGAACTCAAGTGTTTCAGTGGTGAGATGAGAAGAATCGGCTGCTTGCCCTTTTCTCCTGGGCTGCCGGGATGCTCGGGCACGAACGTCATGCTCCATCTGAGGGGCTACACTGGCCCAGATATCTGAAATGTAGGTGATCCTTTCCTGATAACACGGTTTCTGGTTTTTCTACGGCTATTTTAACAGCTAGGTTCAGCTTCTTTTTAGCCGTTAAGTTTCCTCGAATCTTTTACGGAAGCGGGGTTTGCTTTCAACAGGTGCAGAGGCTGCCTACCCACCTGTCGCCGTGGAGATGAAAGGGGGCTGGAGACTTGACGGGGCTGTCCTCTCGCTACCCGCAGCCCCTGGGTGGGGGTGGGGGTGGGGGCGGGGAGGGCAGGGCCGCGGCTCGCACGTGGGAAGAGAAGGTCCAGGAGGCGCTCGGAGGGCCCTACCTGAAGCAGCTGGCCAAAGAGGAAACTCGCTCGCGAGAGGCGGGGGCTGACCCGGGGGTCGCTGCCGGGAGGTGGTTCTTCAGGCTGCAGGGTGTTCTGAAACCAGTTCATCCACCAGTCAGATCCGCTGGGCTCGGCAGGACACGTCAGCACCACTGAGAGACGTGTCCCCAAGCCCCCTCTCCATGCTAACAGGGGAGAAGAGCCAGGCATGGGATCGGTGTCCCAGACAGGACTGGCTCGGTGGGGGGGGGGCAGGGGGAGCCCGAGACGTGTTCCCACGGAGACAAGGCCCCAGCTCAGTCATCGCTGTGACCTTCAGTCAGAGGCCGTGGAGGGCAGAGTGGGGTTACTCCCAGAGGGGGTGTCCTGTTCCTAAGAACCACGTCCCCTGCGACCCTTCATCCTACTGTGATAAAAACAGTTCCTGCCTGTGAGCCCTCCAAAGACTGGTGACCTACCCGGAGTGCCCTCAGGGTGTGGTGGGTGGTGTCAGCCTCCTCCCGGCTGCCTCTGTGCATCAGGCGCTGCAGCTTGACCAGGAGCAGTTGCTGGGCTCTAGGCAGGTGAGAAGGGAGGGTGGAGTCTCAGGGCAGCAGCTGGTCCAGGGCCGGCCCTGGGCAAGTCCCCCCATACAGGGTGTGAGCTCGGAGAACCCCGGGGGCACCTTTGGGAGGACACAGTGCCTCGCATCCGGGCTTGAATCTGACTCCAGTGCCATGACGGGGGTGCTGAGGCCAAGTCCCTGGACCTAAGGGAGCCTGTGAATTGGGTCTCTATGGAGGCTGCCCTTGCAGGACTGTGGTGTCAAGAGGTCACAGTTGCTTTATCGCCACCTGTGCGTCTAACCAGGGGGAGGCTGGTGCCCAGCCCTGGAGGCTACTGGCTGCTTTTTTGATGCACCATATTTTTCGCTCCATAAGGTGCACCTGACCGTAATACGCCCCGAGGGTTTTAAGGAGGAAAATAATAATAAGAAAATATATTCTGAATCAAATGGTGTATTAAGATATTTAATAAAATGCCGTATTTTTCGCTCTATAAGACGCACGGGCATTTTCCCCTCCACTTTTTTTGGGGAAAAAAGTGTGTCTTATGGGGCGAAAAATACGGTAATGATGGACTGATGTTGGGGAGGAAACCACTAGTGAATACAACGGAGAAGATCAAGAACCAAGCTGTCTGAGAACGACCGAGAGGGTGCTCTGGGATTTAGTGAGAGAGCAATGTCCCTGGGGAGGCTGGAAGGCTTCTGGGAGGAGGAGGAGGGGGAGGGGGAGGAGGAGGGGGAGGGGGAGGAGGAGGAGGGGGAGGAGAGGGAGGAGGAGAAGGAGAAGAAGGAGGAAGAGAAGGAAGAGGAGGAGGAGGGGGAGGAGGAGAAGGAGAAGAAGGAGGGGGAGAAGGAGGAGGAGGAGGAGGAGGAGGGGAGGAGGAGGAGGGGGAGGAGGAGGGAACGGGGACCTCGCTGTTCAACAGGCAAGGGCTCCCCCCGTGAGCCCCTTTGCTGAGCTGCCCAGGCCCTGGCCCGCCCTGGCCCGCCTGGGCCGCGGCCTCACCGGCTGTAGCTGGGTATAGTGCCCATGTCCAGGTCGTGGTCCGTGAAGGGGTCGACCCGCGCACACAGCCACTCGTGCCGGTCCTGGTACATGGTGTCCCGCACATGCACCACATCGTCACACTTGAGGGACATGGAGCAGGCGTCCAGCTGGCTGGAGATATTCAGGTTTAGCCGGATGTAGAAGGAGTCCCCGGAGGTGACCCAGCCCTCCTCCATGTCCTTCAGCAGCTTCCGGTACCCTGCAGCGGGGGAGGGGAAGAGCAGAGCGGTGGTGTGCGGGAAGTGGGGACTCCCGGTGGCCGAGATGCCCTCTGCCGCCGATGCGCTCGCTGCCACCCCCACATCGCACGCCGTCTGGCTCCCCTGAGGGTCATGGCCCGGGCAACGTCTGCCCTCCCACAGACGACAGCAGCTGAGTCATTTACCCAGTTTCCCCTGGCTGCTGCCAGGAGGCTCCGAGCTAAATTCTGTGCCAAGTGGCACCCAATCGAGGGTCTCCGCTACAATCCCCACGCCTCCTGCAGGAGTACACCATGCTCGGGTTCTACTGGTTTCCTCCCTTCTAATGACGCACGACGCATATGCAGTAAGTAGCATCCCCCCCCTTTTCTTTTTACAGGGACAGAGAGTCAGAGAGAGGGATAGATAGGGACAGACAGACAGGAATGAAGAGAGATGAGAAGCATCAATTATAAGTTTTTCGTTGCTACACCTTAGTTGTTCATTGATTGCTTTCTCACATGTGCCTTGACCGCGGGCCTTCAGCAGACTAAGCCACCCCTTGCTGGAGCCAGCGACCTTGGGTCCAAGCTGGTGAGCTTTTGCTCAAGCTAGATGGGCCCACGCTCAAGCTGGCGAGCTCGGGGTCTCGAACCTGGGTCTTCCGCATCCCAGTCCCACGCTCCATCCACTGTGCCACCATCCGGTCAGGCAGTAGTGTCCTTCTTAAGGGCGCAGCTTGATGAATTTCCCACAGATGCATCGTGCCACCCCCCCCCCCCCAGCCCGCCCGGGCAACACCATTCAGAACTCTTCTGTCTCACGCCCCTTCTCTGCCAATGTCCTGCATGGGGACCGCTAGTCTGACTGCCGTGCCCACGGGCCAGCTGTGTCCCCGCCGAAGCAAACAGTAGGTGCTCGACCCCATCTGGCTTCTCTTGCTCAACCCCAGGTCTGTGAAGGTCCTCTTATTTTTAACCGCCGGGGTTCATAAATATTTACGATGCTGCGATGTAGCCCTGTGGTCTTTTTTATCCCCTGTAGACTATTCCACACGGGCTGATTTCTCCTTTCTCTCTGCGTGCATACTGGTGCTGTTCCCAGTCCTTGGCTGCTACGGATAACCCTGCTATCAGGGCTCTCATATGTGTATCTGGCGGACGTCTGTGGAAGTGGGATTACCGGGTGAGTATGTTTAGCTTTTAGCGGACACTGCCCAGTGGGTTTCTGAAGTGGTCGGACCACATGTGTTGTTGAACCTTATTATTTAACATCACTGTTCCTTAGCGTAGGTTTTTACCTATTGCTTTGGAAGGAAGCAGGACATAAACCATGAATACAGAGAATGCCACCCAGGGGATGCTGGTGACATAAATCCATGACTTCAGTCTCCTGATCGGGACCCCCCCGCCCCCCGCCCTGTGCAGGGAGCTGCCCGAACCCAGAGGAAGCACTAATGGTCCTAACAGCCGGGTTCAGAGACCACTCATCAATGTCCGCACCGCACACACAGAGACGTGTGAGCCAGCAAGGGCCGCCTGGTCACTCCTGGTCGGGTCCCTCCTCCCCATGGGGCTGTGTGAACACCAGTCGCCAGTTGCTGTCTGAGCTCTCCGCAGGCTGGGAGGAGAGACCCCCCACAAGGGGCCCAGCCAGGGTGGGGGGCAGGGGGATCCTTCCTTCGCTGAATTCCAGACAGTGGGGCTATTCTGCCCACCGCACAACTCTGGGGAGCAGCGCTGGGGGTCTTCCTGTTGGGCCAGGTGAGAGGAGGAGGGGCCTCGCTGGTACAGCATTGTTACCACTTCTGCCCGACCTACCGGGCACTGCTGGGAAGGGTTGCGGGTGGGCGGCAGGGGGAGACGGCGAGGGGAAAGTGGCTATTTATGCTCTGTTGAAACATTCATGAGCCCCGGCGGTTAAAAATAAGATCCAGCTGCAGAGATAATCATGCAGGGAAAAAACCTGGAGGTGAGCGAGACCGTGGGCCATGGGGAATGGAAGACAGATCACCTGCTTGCCACCCGGGAGTCCTGGCCGAGAAAGGAGATTTGCTGAAGCTGCCGGGGGGCGGGGGGAGGCCCGACCAGAAGGGTTGGGGGACGAGGCCCGGCCGTGCTGGACCCAGGGACCACAGCGCAATGGCCTGGCTCTCCTTGTGTCTCAGCGGCCCTGCTGGTGCCAGAGTGGCCACCGCAGAGCCGATGCCAACCTCGGGGCTGGGAAACCCAACAGGGGAAGCAAGCTTCAGCCCACAGGGTGAGGGGTGAGCAGGGCCGGGCCGGGACAGGGCCATCTGCTGGGAAACCCAGCCTGCTCTGGTCAGCTGGGTCCAGCAGTCCTCCTGTGGCTGGGCCCGCGGTCCCCCTTCCCCCCGTGAGTGGGGCGGGCGGCCTGAGGTGGGCCAGGACAGGTGTGCCTACGCCTGTGCTCACATTCGTCTGCCCTTCCCTGCCTACAACCATCTCACCTCCGCCCCGTCCCATCCTCCTAACGGGGCCGGCACCATCTTATTCCTCCCGCCCACCACACAGATGAGAACGTGGAGGGGTCCACGTCCAGGGTCCCGCCCTCCATCTGGTGTCCGGCTGGCCTCACCTTCCTGGTTGGCTTTGTAGTGCAGTGTGACGGGGCCGCTGCACCTCTGGATGGTCCAGTGCGCCTCCTCCTTCGTGCACGTGTCCAAGGGGACACTCTGCCTCTCGCCCTTGATGCAGCCTTCTAGCTGGATGCCAGAGACACACGGTTCCTCGTGGCTCCACAAGGAGGCAAAGGCGCTTCTCCCCAACGATGGCCCGCTCAGCGCCGCTGAGGGCAGGAAGCACCCCACTCCACTGGGCTCTCCGGCCTTCTGCCCGCCACCCAGAGTCACGCGTGCTGGTGAGCACGTGCACACACACGGCACAAGCGAGGCGCAGCGGGGAGGAGGTACTGGAGGGGGACCCCTGGCGAGGAGGGGACAGGTCTGCCCTCTTCCCGCTCCCTCCTGGCCAGGAAGCCACAGCCGCAGGCAAGGCTGGAGGGAGTGTGTCCCCTGCAGCAACAGCACAGAGGACACAGGGAGAGCCCCCCACCACCTCCGGGTCCCAGGCCCTCACCAGCAGCAGCTGGAGGCCCTCGTGCAGGCCTGCCTTCTCGGCCAGGGAGCCTGGCTTCACCGAGTGCACGAAGCTCCCACGTGCATTGCCCCCGAGCAGGGTGAGCTGGGAGGTGAGGCCGTCGCCGGCCAGCGTGGTGTGCTGCACCGAGGGCCCGGAGCCTCGCACGTGCCCCACAGACGTGACAGACGGCCGGAAGGGTCTGGGTCAGGAAACAAAATGGGAGCCGGTGGTTGGAGGGGGACCTCTGTACCAGGTCACGCCAGAGGGCACAGCCGCCTGGGCTGTCAGCTGCCCGGGGTGCTGAAACCGCAGCCGGCGTGTGAAAAGAGCTGGCACCTGGTGCTGCTGTGCCCCTGGCCACACAGGCAGTGACCGACGGGGGACCCTGCTGCTGTGGACCTGAGGTCACGGCCCGCTCCTCTGGTGTGTCATGGGCGAGGCCCAGGGCCTGTCATACATCAGAGCCCTGCTTCCTTGTGTCCACCAGGCTGCGTGGCCGTGGACAAGCCCGGGTCTCCAGGCCTGAGCGGGGGGTCAGGGAGAGGGATGTCTGATTGGGGGGATGCTAGGATCCTGGACCTGGAGTCTCGAGTTCAGGGCTCCCGTGGCTGTTTCCCTGTGTGAAGGACCTAGGCTAGGGGACAAGTGGCCTTCCCTGTCTCTTTCCCCACCCCATCGTCCCCCTCCCCGCGGCCACAGTACCTTTCCAGAGAGAACTTCCGGAACATGATGTTGACCTGCTCCAGGTCGTAGGCGTCCAGGCCCTCGGACTGGTGGGAGGAGGAGGACGAGTGGATAGAGGGGGGCCCAAAGGAGTATCGCTCGTGACTGTCGTCTGCAAAGGAACAGGGACCCCTCAGGACCCAGGAGCAGCTAGGGGAGCAGAGAAGGTGGCCCCTGGACTTGCTGTGACGGCCAAGAGAGGTTGGCCTGGACTCACTCTGGGGCCCTCCTGGGTGAGAAAGCTTGGAGAAGGGGTGGCCTGAGGCCCCCCCGGACACAGAAGGTCCAGTCCCCTGCCCCCAGGAGCCTCTCTTTGTTAAGTTCAGCGGCGACCCGGTTCCTAAGGACCCATTTTCGTATCTGGAAAAGGCCGCCTGTTAGCAGCTGCTGGTTCTGTTTCTAAATTGCGCCCCGTGTTTGCATTTTGGGTCCAACTGCGGTCTCCCTACCACTTACCAACCCCTCGGGAAATGGGACGAGGACGGGGACAGGAAAGGGGATGGGGCAAGGAGAGCAGAGTCTGGGCCCAGGCGGAGGCCCCCTGTTCCCACTCCGCGGGGCCCGAGGACCCGGGGCACAGGCCGCCCTGCCCGGCTCGGGCTGTGGCTGGGCACACGCTGCCCTGGGCTGATAACGGAGGCTGTTCTGTGAAGGGAATTTGTCCCGACACTGCAGAAACGCTTGGACGGCTGCCCAGAACCCTCTCTGGCATCCCCTTTTGCAAAACTCCTTCAATCCTCCTCATTACCCAGCCTCCATTAGGTGCTAACCTCTCTTTAACACTTGATAGCTTCTGACGGTCTCCAATTAAGGAGAGCCACTAATCTTTCCTTTTATCTGCTGGAAGCCCGAGCTGGCCAGGAGTAGGGAGGGACCGGGTGGTGGTGGTGGTAGTGGGGAGCCGATCCCCGTGCTGCTGGCAGCTCTGGGGGACAGGGGATGCTGCCACCATCCCAGGGCGCGGGCCATCGTGAGCGGCCTGAACCTTTCCTGCTCCTCTCTCCCCGCCCCCCAGCCAGGGCTCCAGGTCTGCAGGTTTGCATCAGTCTCTCCACCGGGTCACAGCGGTGCCACCACCCCTGCCACGGCAAGAGGACTCAGGGACACGAGCGTGTGCCCGTGCACCTGCCACGGCCCGGCGAGGCTTGCGGGGCCGAACCAGGGTCCCCTCCCAGCGGTGAGGGGCAGGGGCTGGTGGTGCTGCCCACGCTCCCTCCCTGGAGACCGAACCCAACTCCCCGCCCTCTGCACGGCACATCCGGCCGAGGAAACGTCCCTACTGGTCTCACCAGCTCTGCCCGGGCAGCTGACCTGGAACTGCTGTGTGCCCCCCGGTCTGCTGGTCAGTGCCCGCTGCCCGCATCTCTTCAGATGTGAGACCACCTCCATTGCCCCCCCCCTCGATCTCCGCCCCCACCCCATTCCTACTCGACTTGTTCAGGTTGGTTAACAAGTTAATACACGGATTCCTAAGAGGTCTCCCCGCTTCCAGGCCGCCAGCCACCCTACTGTTCCTTCTTGGGCAGAGTGCAGAGGACAGCATTGCAGCAGGGTCGTCGGGAGTTAGTCACGCCGGAGCAGGGACCCAGGGTGAGCTTGTCCATGGAGTTGGCTGCAACTACGAGAGCTTGTCTCTCTTAAAAACCCAGCCTGAACTCTGACCTGTGGTGGTGCAGTGGATAAAGCATCGACCTGGGAACACTGAGGTCGCAAGTTCAAAACCCTGCACTGGTCTGGTCAAGGCACATATGGGAGTTGATGCTTCCAGCTCCTCCCCCCTTTCTCTCTCTCTCTCTCTCTCTCTCTCACTCTGTGTCTCCTCTCTAAAATGAATAAATAAAAAGAAATTTAAAAAAAGCCTAGCCTGAACTCTGACCTGTGGGCAGCAGCTGGCCGGTCCCTCCTGCCTACAACACAAAGGCCAGCTCCTCCTGGTGCCTCTGGCCCAGGGCAGCCCCCCACCCACCCACCTACCCCTGGACAGAGGCCTTGTTCTGGGCATGCAGATGGACCCGGCACTGCTCTTGGGAGTCCATCCCACATGTTCCTGAGGGCCTGTGATGCCCGGGGCTCCGACCCGGGAGGGTCCAGCTGGGCGGGAGCAGTATGGCCCCGCTCGGGCTGAACCTCAGGCCACGGCATCACCTACACAGTCTCCATCCGACCTGCTGGGTACCTACCGTCCAGGTCTAAGGCGTCGAACCCGCCACTGTCGTTGTCCTCTTCCAAGGCGCTGCAAGATACAAGCGCGGGGCGGGAGAGGGCGTGTGTGTGAGAGTTCCAGGGAGGGGAAGCTTCCGGAACGTTCTGGCTTCCGGAGAGACCTTGGTTCCGGAAGGGCAGGATGGACGGAGAGGATAGTCAGCCGGAGGAGGGAGGGCTGGATGAGGCTGGACGCTCAGCTCTGCCAGGAGGGTAGGTGTCCCTGGCCAGCCGGCCGGCAGAGGCCACATGAGCAGTGTGAGGACAGGCAGGAGGAGCCAGTGAGTAGAGTCCCCGACACTTACTGCTCACCTGTGCCTCGGCCCTCACGGAACCACCCGCCTATCTCAGACTCTGAGGGTGACGGGCCAAATACCCGGCTGACTGAAAACATGGGGCGCCCAGGTGTGCCTCCACTGTGGTTTTCCTTGCTGGGGACACTGCTGATTTCCAAGAGGCGAGGAAGGGGGAGAGGGGGCCACTCATGGGGTCTCCCGCTCTGGCAGGGAAAGCCAAGCCCTCTGGGGCCATGGGACAGAGGAACCTGATTTCTGGGTAGCACGGGGACAAAGTGACTGAGGTTTTGTCACTTGCGAGCTCACTGGGTGACCCTGGCAAAGCCCCGTCTCCTCTCTGAGCCTCAGCCTCCTCGTCTGTAAAACGGGCACCAGGCCGCCTCCCTCCCCAGGCGGCCTAAGGACGGAGAGTGGCAGACGCAGGGGCCCCGCCGGTCGCCCACCTCCGATGAGGGGTGTCTTCCTTATAGCGCCTGACGATGGAGTCGTTCCCCGGAGGCTCGGCGGTGATGGACATGATGCTGGACCGGCTGCGGTGCGGCTGCTGCAAACGCGCACGTGGAAGGGGTCACGGGGCGCCGGGTGTTCCCGCGTCCGCGCCTCCCCAGCACCCGTGATACGTACACGGGGAGTAAACGTAACGCGGGGGCGGACCGGCCTCAGATGCGGGAGTGGGGGCCGGACGCCTGGGGGGGTGGGCGGAGCTTGGCCCGTATCTGAGGAGCTTGGCACCTCAGGAGGGTGTGTGTGTGTGTGTGTGTGTGTGTGTGTGTGGAGAGGGGACAGCAGCGGGAACGGCAGCATGGGAACCAAGATGCAGCCCTGCACCCACGCAGGCTGAGTGTCAGGTCCCGGGCTGCACCGGCTGCGGGTGCCTGCTCTGGGCAAGATGAAGACCCGTGTGTGGTTCTGGGGGGGGTGTGTTGTGTGTGTTGTGTTATGTGTGTGATGCATTAAGCAAGTCCCGACAGCAAGACCTGGTGACGGTCCCCTTTGAAACCAGGCCTGCTGGTTCCTGCCTGGCAAGGGCTGCCTTCTGTAAGAGCATAGATTTCACCCCCACCCCACCCCCGCCCGCCCCCTCTCAGAGCCGCCATCAGGTGGGAGTCATCGTTATGAAATCTCTGCCCCCCACCCCCCACCCCAGGGCCTGGTTGGTTTTGGAAGCAGAGCTGACAAGCTTCCCAGGGCTTCCCCTGGGGTGAGAATTGCTAATCCTACCACCCTTCCGCTGCCTGGATGGTAGCTGAGACCCTGGCTGGCCCTGCCCAAGGGGGGCTGGAGCTGAGGTGTGCCGGGTGCTGGGCTAGGGGGAGGGGGCACTGAGCCATCTCCCCCTCCCCCTCCCCTCCCGCCCGGAGGCTGCCGGAGTTGCTGAGGGCTGAGAAGTTGCCGCAGAATTTTATTTTCTGCGGCCTGTGCAATTTGCTACAGCCCCTGGGAGGCCTGTCTCTTCCTCCCACCACGTGTTAAATTGGGAGGAGGCAAAGGTGTAAATACATCATGAGGCCCGGAAGCATCTTTAAATAAACATGAGGAGGACCGGCTGCAGCCTCGGAGGCCCAGTGGGGGGAGCCCTGCTGTCACAGGCAGGCCTAGGAGAGATGGCAGGGCAGGGGCCCGGCCTGGGGCAGCCCGGGGCCGGAGCGGAAGGAGAGCTGGGGACCCCACTCACCATCTTGGGGAATGAGCTGGTGACGGGCAGGGATCGGGAGGAGCTGGGGCTGGCGTCCATGCCTTCTTCTTCCTGTCCCCTCCCTGTCCTCACCCACGGGGCAGACAGGGAGAGGGATGGAGACAGGGATTTGAGAGCCCCTTCAGCACTGAAAGGGGGCTGTCCTGTCCAGGTGGTTTGGCTCCTCTCTCTCATGGGGGCTTTTGCTCTCTCCTCTGACCACCCTGTCCCATTGTGGGCTCCCGGAGGGAAGCCTGGTCTTGTTCACCAGCATGTCCCTGCCCCCTGCCAGGCTGGGGGTGGGGGGAAGCAGTGAAGGCCCCCCACCCCTGCCGGCGCTCTCCAGGAGGATACTTGTCTGGTGGAGTGTCCCTCCCACCACGCTGTCCTCAAAACACAGCCGTGTGGCCAGGGGCTGGGGCCGATGGGGCGCCCTCTTGCTCCTTCAGGGGCTGCCTAGAACCATGGCATACCTGTCACTGCCCTGTCCTGTGGCAAAGCAGTGGTCAGCTCTCCCGTTCGTGTCCCCACCCCTTGCTGAGTGTGGGCAGACAGACTGATGGACACAGGCATGCACCCCCGCCTGTGGGCTTCGTGAGGGGCAGAGCTACATATTGCCCTCCCTGGTCCCTAGTGTGTTGTGCTGGGCGGCCGCTAAGGCTGGTGAGGAACCAGGAAGCTCTGTAACCACCCTTACCCTTTCCTCTCCTCTCCTCCCCACTGGCCCCAAGCCCTTTGCACCTCCCCTTTGAGGAAGAAGGTCCTTAAGACCCCTGATCTGGCCACCAGAGAAGGGAACAGGTGCTCTTCTCCACCCTCCACCAGGCCTCAGGAGAGTGATGTGCCGTCCAGACCGGGACTCTTCTTGTGACCCCGGTCTCCTCACACAGCCCCTCCGAGGGAGGGACAAGGTCCCCGTCCTCAGGGCTGTCGGCCTCTGCAGTCACTTGTCACTGTCCGCTCCTAGCTCCGAGAAAGTGGAGCACTGGCCTCTACACCCTGTCTTTGCCCCCTGCTCTGTCCCGGGGGTCCCTTCCGGGGCCCGTGTCCACTGGCTGGAATTCTCTCTTTTCCAGGCACAGGGGCTCGCGGATGGGCCACAGCTGCCTGTGCTGTGCCCAGGGGGACCCAGATAAAACCCTGGGAGGAAGGTCGAGCAGCCCCTGACAGCTATGAGCAGAAGCTCCAAGTTCAGATGCCCCCCCATGGACCCACGGGAGGGCTGGGGGTGGGGGAGCCACGTAGTAACATGGCTGCAGCGGTGACCCCGGCCCTCTAGGTGGCGGTAAACATTAATTACCACGTGGACATGCTGCCCCCCTCCCTCCTGGGGTGGCGGGACCCCCCAGGTCTCTCCCAGGTTCACCCTGCAGGACTGATGGCTACAGTGGGAGCAACAGATGGATGGACAGAATCAGAGTTGACAGACAGGAGAGGGACCTGGGCGTCCCACTAACCTTGAAAATCTGACGCTCGCTTCAGGCTGATGGGGGATTTGGCTCTCTGCAGCTGGAAGGGGGGTGGGGAGGGGGAGACAGACACAAATCAAACAGGGCCCGAGGCACATGTCAGCAGAGCGGAGCGATGGAAGTCAAGGAACAGGCGAGCCCAGGCCGCCCCCCGTCACACGGCCAGCCAGAACCACAGAAGCCACACGACGCCCATCTCGGCGGCCTGGCTCCCGGGACCCGAGCAGCAGCTGCTGGTGAAGACAAGCTCTCCCTCGGGAGGCTGGCCGTGGGTGTGGCTCAGATGGGACAAGAGCCCGGAGTGGCAGAGAGGAGGGGGCGTGTGCGCGAGTGTCAGGCAGAGGAGAACCCGGACCCGGTGCAGGGCCACCGTCAGGAAAGGAAGAGGCTCGTGGGCAGCTGGCCCCAGGCGGTCGGGGGTTCCCCCACTGGTCTCCCGTGTGTGCATGGGGATCGTGGGGACAGCAGAGGCTGTACAGACCCACTGGTCACGGCCCCTCTCACATGCGACGGGCCCTCTCACTCCCTGAGTCACTCAGTCACGCACTCACGCATCCCGTCCCTGTTGGGTGTCAGCCGCGTGCCACGGAGCACGCAGACGCTGAGCTGCACAGACAGACAGACGGCTGCAGGAGCACCCGCCCCCTGACGGGGCCCGTCACCACAGCTGTCACTCAGGGGGCGTGTGGCAGGCACTCCACACCTATCTGTTGAGTGAACAAGCGCATCTGGAAATAATGTTCGCTCCGTTCTCTCTCTCTCTGCTGCTACACGTTAGAAAAAGCAAAGGACCTGGTCAAGACACAGGCGGACGCGTGCACGGGGAAGGGGCTGAGACAGGCTGGACAGGCCGGCACGTCTGGGGTCTGAGACCCACACCACGAGCACGTGGCCGTGCTGCATCCTCCCGGCCGGCCGCGCCACCGTGTGCGGGTACCTGGATGCCTTTCAGGTTCATCCTGCGCTTGGGGGGGTGGTAGGGCAGGAAGTATCTGCTGTCTTCCGGCGACTCCTCTGAGGTCGAAGAGTCGTCGGCTTCCTGACCATTGGTCCTGGGGCTGGTGTCCCTGAAGTTCTGAGAGATGATGGTCACCGGCAGGTTCCTGGGTAGACTCTGAAGGCGGAGAGAAGCCGGTGATGGTGACGGAGCGTGAGTTGCAGCCGCCTGTCGGCGAGACAGCTCTGCCGAGGGTGCCACCACTCCCTCAGGGGCCCCAGGCCTGAGGCTCGGGACGGCCTGTGTGCCTTCCCCAGCCCCGTGCCCACCCCGACGCCACAGCCATCTTCTAGCTCAACTCTCCTCCTCATGAGCCTCCGTCCCCATCTCCCTCCGGCCAGACCCTGGGGCTGTACAGGGACTGTCACCCAGCAGGTGCTGGCCCTTAGATATGACATGCCACCTTCTCTCCCCAATCCCCGGCCCCCTGCCTTAGCGACAAATATAAAAATTACTGCCAACGAACAGGATGAGGGTAAGTGCAGTGCCAGGCACTGTCCTCGGCGTTCTGTACCCATCGTCCGAGGCTGAGGGGCAAGGGTGTTAGTCATTCCGCTGACCCGCAAAGCCACGCCACACCCTCAGACTATGCTTCTGCCAAAGCCTTGCTTCCCTGCACAGACCCCTCACGGTCTCGGAGTCACAGGTCCTCGAATGACAAGCCCCTCCAGCAGCGTCCCCTGTCAGGCCTCCCTCCACACCCTGCAGATGACAGGACTGTTCGTCATGGCTGCGGACAGCACACCACGGTGCCACACCCCAGGCCTTTGCCCATGCTGTGCCCACGGTCCCATCCATCTTGTTGTTTTTTTTTTACAGGGACAGAGAGAGGGATAGACAGGGACAGACAGACAGGAACGGAGAGAGGTGAGAAGCATCAATCATTAGTTTTTCGTTGCCGTTGCGACACCTTAGTTGTTCATTGATTGCTTTCTCACATGTGCCTTGACCGCGGGTCTTCAGCAGACTGAGCCACCCCTTGCTGGAGCCAGTGACCTTGGGTCCAAGCTGGCGAGCTTTTGCTCAAGCCAGATGGGCCCGCGCTCAAGCTGGCGAGCTTGGGGTCTCGAACCTGGGTCTTCCGCATCCCAGTCCGACACTCTATCCACTGCGCCACCGCCTGGTCAGGCCCCATCCATCTCTTGTTCATGTGTTTGGTAGATGCCCCCGGGGGGCTCCCCTGACCTAGCACCAGGTATCAGACAGACGGGGGCGGGGGGCTTCCTGGGGCCTCTGCTTAAGAACAAAGTGCTTGGAAGGTTATGTCTACAACACAGATGCACCCGGGTTTCATAACACAGAGGGCCAGGCCCAGGAAGCAACACGTCAGCCGAGGCCGGAAGGGGGCAGGTCTTGGCCAGGCGGAGGTCTGGGGGCAGTCAAGGACTCATGCTGGAGGAAGCCTCTCTGCCAACCCTGATGAACCAGACGCCTCCTCCCGGCCTCCACGGTGCCCGTTCAACGTGTAATTTACAACACAGCCAAAATGTCCCGTTCCTGGATTTTCCCTGGTGCTAGGCTGAGTCCTCTGAGGGTGTGTGTGTGTGTGGGGGGGACCTTATCCCAATCTCCCCAGGACACTGACGAATGGTGCCTTCAGCAAGCTACCCTGCTGCTGGGTCCCTTCTCTAGCAACGAGGATAGCCACCCCCAGCGGACAGTCCTGTGGGTTAAACGAGACCACGCCCAGGACGCGTTTCAGCACCGTGCCCGCGGCCGGCAGCACTGAGACCCACGGGGACACTAATAGCATCACCCGCGCGGCTGGCAGTGTTCGTTCACTTCTGAGCACCTGGAGCCCTGCCAGGGCGCGTGCCCTGAACCTCCTTCTGCCCATCAGGACCACTCCTCAAGGGCACTGGCCACTTGAACAGGCCGCAGACGTCCTAAACCCGGCGGACATCCAGAGGGTGGTGGGAACGCCAGTGTAGTCAACCCGGAAGGAGCTGAAGCTGCTTGGAGGGGTGGGGTGGTGTTTGGGGGGGTGACTTGCCCGAGACCGCCCGGCTAGCCGGGGGCCAAGCCAGCGTCTTATCCTGCGTTCTCTAACTTCTCCATTCACGGCACCTACTTCTCGCTACCCAGGCACGGGGAAGGTTGGAGGGCACGGGCCGTCCGGGGGGCGGCAGGGAAGGGCGCGCGTGTCAGCCACTGGCCGCCGTCGGCAGGCCCCCCCTGCGGGCCCCCATCCCTGTCCAGCGCCCGGCACCTCCCACCTGGTCCAGGCTGCCACTGTCCCGGGACAGTCGCCGGAGCTTGCTCTCCAGGTTGACGATGCAGGCTTCCCGCCGGACCATGACAATCCTCATCTCGTCGTTCTTCTCCTCCAGCTCGCGGATCTGCTTCCGGTACTTGTCCTTCTCCACCAGGCACTGGGAGTACTGGGTCTGCGCCTCGTCCCGGGAGTGGAAGGCCTGCCGGGAAGGGGAGACACGGGGTTTGGGGGGCGGTTCTTCTTCACCCCCGTCTCCCCCGCTCCTGTCCCGGACAACTGCCTCCCTCTCACAGCCCAGGTGCCCACCCCAGGCCCTGGGTGTTTCAGTCACCACCCCCCCCCCCCCATCAGTCCACATCCCAGTGGCCGCCTGTCCAGCGGCAGCTACGAGCCAGGCGCTGAGCGGGGAGCTCGGTGTCTCCTGGAGCCCGCACCCGGTGCCCGTGAGGACGTGCTGTCCCTACTCCTGTTTTACAGACAAAGGCACCGAGGCCACCAGGACACCAGCGTGCCTGCAGCCACACGCCCGAGGACAGGGCCTGCACGTGGATGGCTGTCTTTCTCGAGGGACCACGTACGTACGGGGCCACGGTCGGTCACGTGAGCTGTTCGAGTCCAGCTCAGGCGCCACCGTATTCGGGACGCCTGTGACTTCCGAAAGCCTTCGGTTGGGACTAATCTTTGTCATGGACACGGGAGGGACAAAGTCAGGAGTAATTAGTAACTCCTGCCCAGCTAATGACATGACGTTGGGCAGAACGTCCCCGTTGCCCTCGGCAGCTGGGGCGCGGCCCACCGTGCGCCCTCCGCCATCCGCCTCCCGCCTCTCGCGGTGGCCGGGCAGGGTGTACCTGGTCTCGCTCCCGCTCGACCTCCTCCAGCTGCAGCATGACCGTGCTCATGCGGTGCTTGTACATCTCACAGTCCTTCCCCAGGGTGGAGCACTTCAGCTCCAGGTCCTCCTTTTCCTCCAGGTACTGCGGGCGGCCACGGGGGGGAGGGGGGAGGAGGGGGGACGGAGCGGTCAGTGGGGCAGGCGGACTGAAACGGGCTGCAGACCTACTAGGTGCGAGGGAAAACGCAGCGCAGATGCTGAGCGTGCCCTCCGGCGATCTTTGGTCAGGAAGGGAAGACGGGGGGCTGGGCTGACACAGTGACCCACACACAACTATGAGGGGCTGGACGCGTAGTAGGGAGTTTACACCAGGGGCCACGGAGACAGTGTGGGGGCAGGGCGGCTCCTGGTGAGAGGGGGCCAGCCAGGGCAGCCGCTGGGGGAGAGGTGGACGCTGTGCCCAGCGTGGCGGGCGCCCACCTTGTCCCGCAGCTCCTCTGCCTGGCGGACCTCCTCCTGCAGGTTGTAGATCTTGTTGACGAGCTCCTGCCGGTCTTCCAGAGCCTCCCTGCGGTCATGCTCCAGGATGTCCAGGATGGCCTTGTCCGAGTCCGGCAGGCTGCGCTTCCCGGCCTGGGCGGGCGGGCGGGAAGGGTTAGTGGTGTCGGGAAAGGGAACCCGGGAAGCGGGGGTGGGGACACTCAAAAGCCAGCGACAGACACCGAGAACCCAGGAGGTTTTGTGCCAGGAAAGCAGGAGACACAAATCGCTATCTCTTGGGGTCCCTGAAGCAGCTTAGTTTAAGCATGTTATCACCTGGAAAGAAGCATACAACCCACTTCTGTTCGGGGACATATCAAGGCCTATGGTTCTGCCCCGGCTCTTATCAGAGCCGAGAGAAGCTACTCCCCCAAACACTCCACTGGTGACAACAGAGACGGGGCTCCTCTGCCTGGGGGCTGTTTTCCCTGAAATATCAGTTGATCTGCTCTGGTTAAGCGGGGTTTGGTCTCAGCTCAGAATCCGAGCTTAAGACCCTGGGCAGCCAGTCCCGGGGGGAACAATTGTGGAGGAAGGGAAGGGCTGTTTTTCTCTCCCTTAAACGTATTCTGGGTGTCCTTCCACGGTGACTTTCTCTAGCCCCGCCGTGATCTGGTGATGAGAAAAGAAGGAGGGTCCCCCAAGTTTTCATAAACCACACAGAGCCGATCGTTGAGTTTCTGGGGATCTTTAAGGACAAGCAGGCTCCCGGGCAGTATGTACTCTCCCCCCCCCCCCCTCCTGACGGAGGCCAGAGCGCTGATGTCTCTGTGAATGATTATCACCCAGTGTGCCACTTAAGGAAGCTTTTCAGAAGTATTACGTCACACGGCGTCACGCGTCTGAGAAGTGGGTGGTGTGGTCACCCGCGGTCGACAGAGGAGGACAGTATGGCGCCCCTGGGTGATGGGCACTGCCCACCAGTGTGTCTGAGGTCCTCAGGGACCCCCCGCCTCCCGCCCTCACCTGAATAATCGACTGTAGCTCCTGGATCTTGGTCCTCAGCATCTCATTCTCCCGCTCCAGCTCCAGCACCTGCTCCTTCTTGGGCCGGTTCTCAATGTCATTCTTCAGCTTCAGAGACTGGTTCCTCTCCAGCTTGCATTCCTCCTCCATCTTATTCAACCGGTGTTTCAGCTGATCGATCTGAGACAAGGGTGCCCAGGGCAGAGGGCGGTTGGCCGGAAACACCCAGAAGAGGTGCTGCTTCCCCAGGGTCCTGCCCAACGGCAGGCACAACCTGCACCGTGCCCCTCCCCCCCTTTCCAGGTGGCCTCAAGGAAACCTGACCCGGTGAAACAAGCCACCACCTCCTGGTGGGCGAAGCGTTCCTGATTCGTTCATTTAAAACAGTTCCCAAAACTCGCTTTGTTTGTCCCTTAGAAAATTCCCGGGTAACTCTGTGGGGTAAGATAAGTTACAGATGAGTATGAAAGAGACCCACACAGTGTTCCGAGGTCTTGTTACCCGTTTCGGTGCCCTTCATGATGGGTTTCAAACTCTGGTTCTTAGAGCTCAAGGATTCCCTGGAAGAGCCCCAGTGTTATGGATGGATGGGAGTGAAGACACGGCCAAGGACTCAGGGTTTGGGGTCCAGCCTGACTCCACCCCCCCACCCCCAGAACATCCCTGCTTGCACAGACATGTATATGTGTGTGTGTGTCTTGAGTTTTACACTGGATTTTATTTGAATAGTGTTGCTGCTAAAAGAATAGTCTGAGACCCTCTGGACTCCAAGTTCACAGGCTCTCAGGTCTAAAGGACTTGTAGGAGGCAGATACAACATCTGAAAATGGCACAATGAGAGATGCACCGGGCTTCACCTCACGAGGCGAGAGTGTCCGGAACTGAGACCAGAGACTTCTTAAAGCTTTGTGCCTACTAAGCACGTCTGCTTGACCCAAACCAAAGGGCCTTGGTAAAACACCCAAAACAAGGGGATTGTTTTCGAGGCCTGCAAGGGAGGGAGGCGGCAGAGGGGTGGGTGTCTCTTTTGATTCTAGGCTTATAGAGAGACCTGTCTCAGGACATCTAGCCGGTCAAGGGCAGGGGCTTTAGCAAGAGAGGGACAGCTACTCCCCCCACCCCCTACAGCCCAGATAAAGAAGGAAGGAGGAGGCAGGGAAGCAGTCTGGGGCTGAGAAATGACCTGTGGACTTGGAGGACCAGATGGTCCTTTCTCACTATTCTATAGCTTCAGGGAAATATGACACTAGAGAAAGTTTTAGCACAGAAATTTATAAGCCCCTAACACAGGTTAAATTAACTTCCCCAAATCCTGTGGGTGAATGGCACAGAAATCATTCCTCCTTAGTGATCATGGAAAAATTCCTCATCAGCATCTTGGAAAATCAACCAAAGTGCCCTGTGGTGAGATACAGATCCCCAGTGGCACCCAAGTGCCAGCATGGTGGGGTGCTTCCTGGGTCAGCTACTTCTCCAGAGACTTACAGTGCAATGACTCAGCAATCTGAGGGTGTAGGCATTATTGTCATTCTTGCCATTGACAAATGAGGAAACTGAGGCCAACAGTCAACTAAGTGGCAAAGCCAGAAGCCAGATTTGAACTCAACACGAGAGGATTTCAAAGCTCATGCTCTCGACAGAGACGCTTTACTGCCTGCTATACCACTGATCCAAAGCACCTGAATTCTAGGGGATTGTTGGCTGATTTGTCTGCTTCACTACAGTGCATGTGGCCTGACCAGAAATCAGGTTATTTATCCCTGTGTCCCCCACAGTGCTTAGTGTAGTGCCTTACACATGGCAGGTGTTTAATAAATATTCTGAGAGTCTATTTTCCACCCAGCAGCCAGAGTGATCCTTCTAGATATAAATCAGTTGTCACTCCCCAGCTCACAATCCTTCAGCGGCTTTCCATCACAACGGGAATAAATTGCCAAGCTCTTAACATGTCCCCACAGACTGGACCCTGGCCATCTCTCCCACACCTCCTTTCGGGCCACTCGCTCGTTTGGCTCCAGTAGAACACCAGGCGTGCCCTTGACTTGGGGCCTTTGCATGTGGACCCCTGACACTTGCATGGCCGGCCCTTCCCTTTCGTCAGCTCTCTGCTCAAGGGTCCACTTCTCATCGGCCTGGAAGAGCACCCCCCCCCCCATACACACACACACATACTCCCTATCCTTATCCTCTTTGTTACCCTCTTCTTCACAGTGCTCAGCATTTATCTACGAGCTTTCTGATTAGAATGTGAGCCCCAGGACAGCAGGGCCTTGGTCTTGAGTTACTATCCCTGGAAAAGAGCCCGGGGCATGGGGGCACTCAATACCTAAAAGGAATGAATGAGTTAAGCCAATCCTCTTCCCTGTCCCTCTCCATTTTGGCACTAAACGCATCAATGACATCAATTATTTGGCTGGTGGATTGTTCACTGACAAGGGTATTTATTGGCTATCCCCCTTGAGCCATGCTGAGCTTTGTAAACAGTTGTGAAGGGCAGAGCCCTGCCTCAAGGTCCTCATGTCTCCACGGAATAGGAGCGCTGTGCGTCTCCTCACTGGCTTTCCTGGGGGAGCCACCGTCTGGGCCCCCAGCTCCTCTCGCCTTCCCACTCATCCAGTCTGGTGCACTGTGTGCCCCTGCCTGCTCTTGCACATGGTGCATCTGGGTCCCTGAGCAGGAGAGAAACCTCACTAGGTCCATATGCGCATGTCTGCACGTGCGCATGGAGGACCTGGGTACTCATGACCACGGGGGAAAGCCCAGACTGCGCATGTGCAGACATGTGCACCGTGGAGCTGAGTTCTACGCTTGCGCTCGAGCTCCACTGGGAAGGTGTGCGCATGCGCCGGGTGGATCTGAGCCCGAATGACCACAGGAAGAGCCCCCACTGGTTCGGTGTGCGCATGCGCCGGGTGGATCTGGGTCATCCAGAGCACGTGTCCTCTGTCCCCCCGCCCGGAGCCAGGTGTGACGCTCTGGCGACACCTGTCCGCCTGTTGGTCTTAAAAGCCCCAGGGCCCTCACCTCGAGCTGGAGGTCCCGGCTCCGCATGACCGCCATGTTCTTCTCCTCGCTGAGCTGGGCGTAGCGCATGGCCAGGTTGTAGTTGTCGTCCTTGACCTTGACCAGCTCGTCGTTGTAGCTGTCGCGCTCCTCCTTCATCTTGTAGTAGCGCTCCTGGAAGGTCAGCAGCTCCACCCGCGTCAGCGTCATCTGCTTCTTCTCGTCCTCCAGCTGCCGCGACTTGGCCAGCAGCTCGCAGCGCTGCAGGTCCTTGGCCTTCATCTGCTGCTGCAGCTTGATGACCTCGTTCATGAGGAAGTGCGTGAGGCCCTCGTGGCCCTCCTCCACTGCGGGGAGCGGCGGAGGGTCAGGCCGGCGTGGGGTCACCCACCCACCCAGGCACTCACCCGCCCGCACGCTGCTGAGCCCTCACTCCCCACGAGGAACCCCACCCCGGAGCTCAGGGTGAGCAGAGCGGCCTCGGTCCCAGTAGAGCTCATGGTCTGGTCAGGGAGATGGACATTAGGAGAGCAGTGACCACACACAGATATGCAGAAGGAGAGGATGTCACAGTCAAGGTATAGAGAGGGGTGGTGGGAGAGTGTCACCAGGACCGGACCCCAGCCTGGTGGGCAGAGGGCTTGCAGGGGCTCCGGGGAGTTGAGCTGAAGCTGAAATGTGGAGGGAAAACACTCCAGGACACGTGGAACACGGCCACGCCCCACGGGACGAGGGAGGGACTCATCACATGTCAGGAACTGGAAGGAAGACAGAAGTGTCTGGAGCCCAGGGAGAGGCAGAGGCAGAGAGGCGAGACTGGAAGTGTCAGCAGGGGCTGGACCACGGGCGTCCTGTGGGCTGAATTCCAGACCTGGGTTTTTAGACGGAAGCTGTGGGAAACCACGGAGAGGCTTTAAGCAGGGGAGGGTTGCCTAAGGCGTGGACAAAGCACCCAAGCAGAGCAGGAGATGATGTAGAGTGCTGGCGGGTCGCTGCGGTCTGGGATGGGCTAGCGGTACAGATGGACAGATGACTGATGCACGAATATTCAGGGGGGAAAGTTAAGACAAGATGACTATGGGCTGGGGCTCAGGTATGCTGGCACGAGAGGAGGGAAGAACAAGGTCCCCGGGGGGGGGGGGCATTGTGAGTATCTGTTCCGCCCACAGACATTCATGGGAGATGTGCCACAACACTCCCTTCTCCCAGCTCTTGTTTCGCTTAGCCTCTTTCATTACCAGGCAGAAATTAGGCATTGACAGCCCACCTGTGGCACAGGGGCACTGTCATAGCTTTAGAACTGGCCCATCAGTGGACACACAGTCTTGATGGTAAAGACACTCACCCACGATGGTGGAGAACCTCCGGGTGGGCTCCTTCCCAGTCACCAGCTTGTACAGTTCTGGATAGTAAAATTCCAGGCTCTCCAGGAAGACCACATAGCCCCTTTGGCCCTTGGTGTGCAGGATGTCCAGCAGTCGGCCTGGAGGGAAAAGCCCACATGGCTCAGTGAGAAGAGTACATGTCTGATTGGACGCAATTCTCCACGTCTAGTCCTGTCCTGGACTCCTCTCTCTCAGTAAACTCTAAGAAGATGGTGTCAGCACATCCTGTCACTCCTGAGTTGTACCTTAGAGTCCAGATGACGTGAATCAAAGCGCCAGGCCCTCCACGGGGCTTTTGGGGTGGTTAGTTTTCCCTTCATCGAGAGATGGGGAGAACCAGGATAAAAGGAACCCCAGCCTCAGGAAACCCAGAAGTTCAAAGAGCTTCCCAATTGACCAGAGTCAAAATGAACCGCCCTGGTATCAGCTCTTCGGTGGCTGAAGGAGATGGGAAGCACAGTGCCCAGGACAGACTAAGACGTGGCTCTCTGGGATTCGGAGCAGAAAGACAAATACTTGTGTGGGGGAGCTGGGAGAAGTCTTAGGCGGCAGGGTCAGCTCCCTGTTCTTCTCTGGGACCATCACGTAGTCTGGAAAATATCTTTAACCTCAGTGTAATTTGCCCAGAAGTTTTCTTTTCTACCCTAGTGGTTCCACTTCATGTTTACATTTCTTGACCCTTCCTTAAATATTTTACTTTCAGACATCTCTTCCCTTGAGGTCCTTACAACTCTACCTTTTTCCTTGGACAGACATAATAAGTGAGTTTCATCTTGTGTCAACTGATTGTTTGGCAGAGCTTCCTGGAGCCTCGTGTTGGGAAGCAGGGTAAAGTTACATCCAGGCCCAGCAGGAGAGCATGCTGTGATTAGTGATGTCTGTCATGTACACAAAGGAGAGTCACAGCCTAGGAGACATTTCTCACCAGTTGCACTGTGGGAAAGTGATGTTGGATCTTTTTGAACTTGGGAGCCACAGAAAGACTGCTCATGAAAATCGGGATATTTCAAAATGAATATGAAGTGATAAAAAAAAAGAAGTGTTTGATTTTTAAAAGAAATTAAACAAGAACATCAGAAAAGCAAACGACAAGTCAAAGAAAGTTGTTTGATGATGCAAGTGAGATGCAAACCCAACTGTTTTTCCCTTGGTGAACATGCACTGTACAAAAGGCTGAAAGTACTGGAGTATCTGCACCTTCCCTGATCCCCTAATTTTTGTGAGCAGTGTATTTTACACTGTGACCTTGTGTCCACACACAAAGACAAATAGGCAGGTATATGTGGACACACACACACATACACAAACACATATAAAACCAAAACTAGTCTCAGAAACCATACTTACTACCTTGAATGAATGTAACAGAGTGTCACGGACCCTTAGGGCAGTCTGACCCCTTCTCAGAATAATATTTTTAAACACATAAAATGCATTGGGTGACAAATGGAATCAATTATAATAAAATACTGTTATTAAATATTAAATTTATGATTCAGTAATAAATGTGCTTCTTCATGCATTAAATAACACAATCTCTTGGCAGGTCTAATAGCTACTATCATTTTGAGGGAGAGAGGAGTATATAACTAGTGTTTGGGGAGATCTGTAACAGTGGTGATGTGACATGAAGAGATCTGTGATTTTGATTGGTGACAAAGTTACAGGTATCGCCAATCACTCGATCAGTTGCCCACCCACCATTCCCAACTGAAGGGGATGTTAAACCCCAGGTTTGATGAGCAAAATAAACTTGCTTTTTCCCTTCTTCAAGTTTGATGCCCCCATGTGCCCAACCGGGATCCACCCGGCATGCCCACCAGGGGGCGATGCTCTGCCCATCTGGGCTGTTGCTCCGTTGCAACCAGAGCCATTCTAGCACCTGAGGTGGAGGCCATGGAGCCGTCTTCAGTGCCAGGGACAACTTTGCTCCAATGGAGCCTTGGCTGCGGGAGGGGAAGAGAGAGACAGAGAGAAAGGAGAGGAGGAGGGGTGGAGAAGCAGATGGGAGCTTCTCCTGTGTGCCCTGACGGGGAATCAAACTCCGGGACTTCCACACGGTGTGCCTACACTCTACCACTGGGCCAGCCGGCCAGGATGGCCCTTCTCGAGTTCCTGACACAGCTCGGTGGGTGGACGGGGGTGGGTCTACAGAGAGGTCTACAGACCCCAGTCAAACAATTCTTGATCAAGAGAAACTTCCTACCGTTCCTGCTAACGGGAGGGATTTGCTGAAGCCACCCCCGAGAGGTAGCCCACCCTCTCCTCCAGCGCAGCCCCCCGGGAAGGTCACCTGCCCGGTTGATCTTGGACGGCAGCATGGGAGCGTTGAGCACCTCGTCCTCATCCTGCTCGTCGATGACCTTGCACTGGCGCAGGTAGGGGGTGAGCTTCGCGGGGTTGATATAGCGGCTCAGCATGTGTCGGTTACACTCCACGTTCTCCCACAAGGCATCCTCCTCGTCCTTCAGCGTCTCCATGCAGTCGTCCATCTCCAGCCCCGCGCCTTGAAGACAGAAGCCCGGCGAGGTTCACGGGAGAGCCTCAGCGGGACAGCGCGCGGAGCCCTGGAGAGGGGTCTCCGCAAAGTGCTGGGTTACCGGGGTAGAGAAGAGTATTTCGGCGTTTCCCCCACGTCAGGAAGGGAGGGAGGGAGGAGAACATACAGTCCGGTGGCCCGTATGGAAAGGGACGCGCAGGCTGTGATACTGAAATAGCTTTACTCACTCTGTTTTGCGGACTCACGACTGTAAGGGTACCGCGCCCGGCCCTGCATACAGATTCTTTCTCTCCTAACCGTGAACCGCGGATGGATACGCCATACGATGTGTAAGAAAAACTTTATAGGCAGAGAGGGAAAAATTTTCAATTGGAATATACTCTTCCAAGTCTAAGTTTTTCTATCTTACTAAGAATTTACCTCTCCAAATACAACATACACTATCATGTTTGTTTGTTTGTTTTACAAGTTCACATCGATGGTGTCATACTGTATCCTTCTTCGTTTATTTTTTGTTTGTTTGTTTTTGCGATTTATTTAGGCTGACATAGATACATCAAATTTGTTCACTTTTAAAACAGCTTTAGTGAGATATGATTGATGTAATGTACAACTTGCCTTTTTAAAGTGTACAATTCAAAGGTCTTTAGTATATTCACAGAGTTGCCCATCGATCACAATTCACATTAGAATGTTTTCATCATCCCCCAAAAGAAACCCTGTACCCCTGAGTAGTGACTCCCCTTCTCTCCAGCCGGAGGCAACCACCAACCTGCTTCTTACCGACTTGCCTTTCGGCCCGCTGGTCCTCAAGTAACAGTGTCCTTGAGTGATGTTGTTTCATTCAACTGTCAACGTGACAGTCTCTGAATTTTAAGTGCTTTATTAAGTTTTCACTGTTGCACACATTCCATTGCAAGAATGCTCCCCAAATTACTTAACCACTTCCCCCCGATGTTTCACTTGAACGCTTACCACTATTTCTAGTAGAAAAGGGAAAACCACCTGACCATCCACCAGTGGACAGTCCGTGGTCTTTTGAAAGGGATGTGGTGGCATGAAAGTATCCCAAGACACGTTGTTTTGAAAAAATAAAAATAAAAAAAGGAGCCCTGGCCAGTTGGCTCAGTGGTAGAGCGTTGGCCTGGAATGTGTATGTCCAGGGTTTGAGTTCTGGTCAAGGCACACAGGAGAAGTGACCATCTGATTCTCCACACCTCCCTCTCCCCCTTCTCTCTCTCTCTCTCTTTCTCTTTCTTCATCTCCTGTAGCCGTGGCTCTAATGGTTTGAGCAAGTCGGCCTCAGGCACTGGGGATGGCTCCATGGCCTCTCCTCAGGCGCTAAAATAGCTCAGTTGCCAAGCAATGGAGAAATGGCCCCAGATGGGCAGACCATCACCCGGTAGGGGGCTTGCCGGGTGGATCCCTGTAGGGGCACATGCAGGAGTCTGTCTCTCTGCCTCCCCACTTCTCAATTAAAAAAAAAAGATATCAGAATACATACAGGTAGTACAATAAAAAACATTTGGGGTCTTTGTCCCAATTCCTGGCACAGAGCTCCTAAAACTCTGGGAATCTCTGAGTGGTAAGAGTGTGTCTTTTCCATGGCAATGAGATGGTTTTTCGCTAAGGGACCCCTAGAGAGCTTCAGGGTGGGAACTGGTGGCTAGAAAAGGCAATCAAGTGGCTGGAAGTGACTTTCAGTCCCACGCCTGACCTCTGGAGAGGGGAGAGAGGCTAGAGTTTGAGTTTAATCATCAGTGGTGGTGAATGATATAATCCATCACACCTATGTGATAAGACCTTAATAAAAATCCCTAAGCAGTGGGGTCTCAGAAACTTCCAAGTCTGTGAAATACCTGCACATGCACGGAGGGGGCACCCCAACACCACGGGGACCGAGGCCCCCACACTTAGGACCGTTCCAGACCTTGGCCGACGTAACTCCCTTATGGCTAACCCTTTGAGTCCTTTAAAATAAGGTGCAGGGATAAGTAAAGTGTTTTGTTGAGTTCTGTGAATTATTCCAGCAAATAACTCAGCCTGATGCCTGACCTGTGGTGGCGCAGTGGATAAAGCGTCGACCTGGGAACACTGAGGTCGCCAGTTCAAACCCTGCACTGGTCTGGTCAAGGCACGTATGGGAGTTGATGCTTCTAGCTCCTCCCCCCTTTCTCTCTCTCTCTCTCACTCTGTGTCTCCTCTCTAAAATGAATAAAAAAAATAACTCAGCCTGTTGAGGGGGGCTGGGAGAACCCCTGGTCTGCAGCCACCCAGGGAGAGGATGGGTGGTCCCTAAAACCTGGCGCCCGGCGTGGGGGCCGGCTTGTGACATTGAAGATGAAAACCAAGTCTTGGGCAGCGGATACGCCAATATCCACTATCTGCCGCCCTCCTCACCGCCTCTCGGCTGGCCCCAGCCCTGGTATCTTGTTTGTGCCAAGTAAACCCTCTGGTTTCGACCGACCGGCCTGCCCAAGGAGGACCTGTCCCCGTGCTGGGTGGCACCTTCACTTGGGATTTCACGTGGGCCCACCCACGAGACAGTGGTCAGGTGAGTGTGCTGTGGGGAACGCAGGTGGGGGTGGGGCTGGAGGGCCGTTGAGGTTACAGGGGGGTCACGCTGAGGCAGAGGCACAGGCAGGTGGAGGGAGCCCGGGAAGCTAGTCTCCTCAGTGACGCTGCCATGACAGACCCCGAGGGTCTGTAAAAGGCGGCAGGGTCATCTCTCGGGTGTCTCTAACTCCAGTTCCCACCCCATACGCCTCAGCCACGCACGGGTTCTGGGCCTTGCCCGTGGTGTCTGTTCTGTGCAGAGGACCTTCAGGGCCTGGTTAATTTGAGCTGAGCGGTGTAGGCCTTTGCTAGCATGCCCTGAGGACTTGCTGTTTCGAGCAACAACTGATTGCTTAAAAGTAAGGATTTGGTCCTGTTTAGTCCAACAGACTTTGCAGAGACAACAGCCTGGCTTCCGAAACTTGGGCGCCGACCTTGAAGAGCACCTTTTGCAAGCGCAGGGAGGGGCCCAGCTGCCTGGGCTGCTTGGGAAGTTTCTGTGAGTCGTGCCATGTAAATATGCCCGCCTCACTCACTCACTCACTGGGACAGGGAGTCAGGATGATCCCTTCCATTCACAAAAAAGAAATGTACCTACCTTTACTATTTCCAAAGTGTCACCAGCCACGTTACATGGTCCTCCCACCTCTCCCCCTCTCCCTCCCTTCAATCTTAACAAGAGCTGGTGGCAGCTCTGACCC
The DNA here is from genome assembly GCA_037038555.1 of Rhynchonycteris naso. Classification (NCBI taxonomy): domain Eukaryota; kingdom Metazoa; phylum Chordata; class Mammalia; order Chiroptera; family Emballonuridae; genus Rhynchonycteris; species Rhynchonycteris naso. Next base: position 131,393,409 of record CM073003.1, on the reverse strand, counting down.
AGACCTCACCAGGGTCTGGCGTGGGCTTGCGTCAAACCCTGGACCACACCGGTCTTTCTATAAATGGTGGGAAAAGCAAGTTGAAGGCGCCCGGGGCCAGGCCCTCTAGGAAGGGCCATTTGCTCACCTCTCTACAGGACAAGGAGACCAGCTGCTCCCGGACAAACTCCACGGTGGCGGCGCTGGGTCCTAACTTCTGTCACTCATTCATTCAAAACATCTCCCACGTGGCTCCCTATTGCTGTTTCCGTGAAGTTAAAAAAAATCTTCACTGTGACCCCAAGGCCCTGTCCCCACAGTGTCATCCTCTGTCCTCAGCACGCTGGCCTCTCTGACTGTTCCCCAAACGCCTGCTCCCTGTGCGCCTCGCTGGCCACCCTGTCCACGTCTGAGGCAGCCCTCACTTTATTCGTGGTCAATATGAAGGAGACGGCACATGTGACGTACCTGGCATGGAGCAGATGCTCAAGACGGCGGCCCTGTCCTGTTACCGAGGTCTGGGCTTTACTCCTTCTGGCCTGGGCTTGTCCCTCCCTGAGCCGGTCTCCCCCTGGACCTGGGGTTGCGGTGGCCAGGGTCTGTAGAAGGAAAGGTAACCTGATTGGCGTAGAGGTGGAGGTCAGAGAGCACGAGAGAGCAATCAAGGGTTACAATGGTGCCGAGGAGCATGTCTCTCCAGGTGACACGGACGTGTGTGGTGGGCGATGCCCAGGAGCGGCTGGGAGGAAGGGCTTTGGTAGCCCAGAAGGCCATGGGCCCCGGGTTCTGAGACCCCTGGGGTGGAGAGAAGGGCAGAGATCCCCTTAGGGGTGCTCATGGTGGGGGAAGGGCTCTCCTCACAGTGCCGAGAGGAGCCTGTGAGCAGTAACGACGTTCTCATGGGCTCCTAGTGCGTGAGGGTCAAGGTCAAAGGCAGCAACCACATTCCTGAGCCTAGAAGAGCCCCCTGCACTCTGAATCATGTCTTCAGCCGCGGGCTAGGGCAGGACCACACCTTGGTACACTTGATACTTTTCCCAAGGTGGCCTTCCTTATGGGGACGGACAAGGCCATCGGCCGACAGGCATGGGTCCTCCGGAGCTCGGCCGTGGTTGCGGGTTTGACAGGGAAGGACCAGTTCCCCGCACCGGAGAAAGGGAGGCTGGGGAGGGGCATGGCGAGGTTAAAACCTGAGAAGGTGAGGAGGGGGCCTGACACCTGTCCTAATGGCTGGGGGCCTCGGGCAGGTGTTCTACGTCTGCTCTGCTCGGGAGTGACGGGGATCCTGGGGCGCCACTGTTTAATCAGGAACTTGCTTGATTTTGGCTTTGAGGATTAATCACAGGTGACACCAGCCCTCCCAGAGCTGACAGAAGCTGTTCTCGTCGGGTGTCAGCTTGGATCGCAGCGAGCTGTCACAGGCCCTTGCCCAAGGGAAGCGGCTGCCACATGCTTCTCTGGAGGACACTGTCTCCTTGGTGTCTCCATGGCCGCCTGCTGCGGGCACCACAGGGAGGACCGGGGACCGGTCTCCAGAGCTAAATGTCCAGCCAATATTGGCAGGCCCGTGCACAGGCCACCGAGCAAAGGTGAGGGGAAGGGAAATGATACCTTTTTGCATTTGCATTTTTTAAAAAAAGAACAAGTGTTTCTTGTTCAGAAGAAAAGGCATTTGAAATCGTAATTGTGTGGGAATTTTTTTTTTTTTTTTTGTGACAGAGACAGAGAGAGGGACAGATAGGGACAGAGAGACAGGAAGGGAGAGAGATGAGAAACATCAATTCTTTGTTGCGGCACCTTAGTTGTTCACTGATTGCTTTCTCACATGTGCCTTGACCTGGGGGGCTTGAGCAGAGCGAGTGACACCTTGCTCAAGCCAGCGACTTCGCGCTCAAGCTGGCGAGCTCGGGGTCTTGAACCTGGGTCCTCCACATCCCAGTCCGACGCTCTATCCACTGCGCCACCGCCTGGTCAGGCCTGTGAGAGATTTTTAATTGCAAGAGAGGGAAACAGATTTATATACATTTGCCAAACCCCCCGATCTGTCAACACAGGCTGGGGACACTGAGGCACGGGAACACAGAGCATGAGGTTGCCCTCCCTGTTCCCGCCCTTAGAATTCTGACGACACCCTCAAGAGCTTGAGGTCGGGGAAAATGTACAGGATGCGTCTCCGGAGACACTGACTGATAGGTATTTAACAGTCACCAGGCTGAAATATCACCCCTGGTGTTTACAGACCATTGACCGTGTTCCGTGCACTTTGCTAAGCATAACTGATCAACCTCCAGGACCCTCTGAGATAGGTGATGCTCTTACCACGGGTTATCATCATCACTGTCACCTAGAAAGCCAACCCTGGGAGGCGTCCAAGTCATAGAATTAGCATAAAAGGCAGGATTTGGACCCAAGGCTCTCTGACTTCCTCCTTCCTAATCACTACCGGTAGAGCTCCAGGAATGGCCTTTTCTCTTCTCTTCGAGTCTGCCTTTTCAACGTCTCTCACCAGCAAGCGTCCGGGCTCAAAGCTCCCCGAATGATCACTTCGACACACACGCTGAAGACAGGACTAAAACCCAGCTCGGAGACGGCAGATGCTGGCTCAGGGTCAGAAAAAGAACTATTGCTTCTTAAAAAAAAAAAAAAAAGAAGAAGAAGAAGAAGAGAATCGATTGCTCGGTGAGTTATTGCTGTGGCGTTCAGGCACAATCTGGGAAGCCCATTCATCGTGCACGAGGCCCGTTAGCCGACACGCAGAACTTGTCCACAGTCTTTGTCCCTCCCGGCACGCCCCCCCCTCCCCACTTAACAATAAACGTCCTCACGCGGTGTTTAAGGAAAGGCTCTTCGAGGAGGGAAGAGGCTGAATAAGGTGAACAAATGAATACATGGAACCCGCAGTGTGCAGAAGGGCACAGAACGCGACCAGACTTCAAGAGACACGACTTGATAATGAACGTCCATTACGAAATTAGGTAAGATGCGGCGTCCATAAAATAACACTATAAAAAGAGAACGAAGAGCGGATTCTTGGCAATTAAAATGAGGTGACAGAGCTTGACCTGTGGTGGCGTAATGGATAAAACGTCGACCTGGGAACACTGAGGTCGCCAGTTCAAAACCCTGCACTGGTCTGGTCAAGGCACATATGGGAGTTGATGCTTCCAGCTCCTCCCCCCTTTCTCTCTCTCTCTCTCTCTCTCTCTGTCTCCTCTCTAAAAAAAATGAATAAAATAAATTTAAAAAAATGAGGTGGCAGAAATTTATAATTAATAGAAGGTCTGGGAGATAAAGTTGAAGAAATCCCCCCACCCCACCCCCTAAAAAAATGTTAAGAAAAGGAAGATAAGGAGGAAGGAGGGAGGAGGTCAACTTAGAAAGCTTCATATCCAATAAATAGAAATCCTAGGAAGAGATTACGGGGTTCTATTTCTTTTCTTGCATATCTCTTTGAGGCCATACTATAAACTCAGGGATGAAATTATCAGAGAAATAATATTAGAGAATTCTCCAAATGTAAGAATATAAAATCTTCACAGATTTAAAGAGTCTTAGATAACTCAGTACAATCAGCAGAAGAGAACCTTCTCAGAACATCCTTATGAAATTTCAAATCTCCAGGGAATAAGAGACTCCAAAAAAGCTTTCAGAGAGAAAACATCAGGTCACCTGTAAAGGACTGGAAGTAAGTTCGGCCTCAGACCTTTTCAATAGCAGAGCGGGAAGCTGGGCGACCCATAGGGCAGAACCTTCGTATTTTTGATGGAAAACACTCTAAAAGCTAGACTTGTAAACCTACCCAAACGATTATAGGTGAAAATAGAATTTTATTTTTAGGAAGGTAAAAACTCTAAACATTTATTTTCCAGTACCCTTTCTTAGGAAGCTATTTGAGGATATATACGCTCTAGCAAAATGAGGGCGTTAAACAATGAATGATTATCTCGTCTATTTGATCACATAGGAAATCCTATGGTTAAGCAAAGGATGTGTCTGGGAGTCAGATGGGAAAAAAATTAAAGACAGGTACATAAAACAAACAAACAAACAACCTCAGGCCCTGGCTGGTTGACTCAGCAGTAAGGCATTGGGCCAGCATGTGGAAGTCTCGGGTTTGATTCCTGGTCAGGCACACAGAAGTGACCATCTGCTGCTCCAGCCCTCCTCTCCCCCCTTCCTCTCCCACAGCCATGGTTTGAATGGTTAGAGCAAGTTGGCCCCAGGTGCTGAGGATGGCTCCATGGCCTTGCCTCAGTTGCTGAAATAGCTTGGTTGCTGAGCAACAGAGCAGCTGCCCCAGATGGGCAGAGCATCGCCCCCTAGAGAGGGCTTGCCAGGTGGATCCCAATCAGGGCACACGAGGGAGCCTGTTTCCCTGCCTCCCCACCTCTCAATTAAAAAACAACAACAACAACAAAAAAAGCCCTCAACAAATTAAAAGGAAAAAGAGAGAGAGAGAGGCAATATTAATTCCAGGAAAAGTGAAAAAGAAAGGAAACATAATTACAGTACAGAACTTGCCTCCACATAAAAAATAAGTACCTAGTTGCAAAAATGTAACACAAAAGGACTGTGACCTTCCAGCGAGAGTTGGGAGAATGGAGGAAGGCGCGGCTCTCCTCTACCCTCACGTTAGTGTCCAACAGGAAGTGCCTCTCAGAACAGACACTTCAGTACGTGGCAATGCGTGCTTATTCCTCAGAAATAAGGAGGTGAGTCCTGGAGGAAAGCAAGCCTGAGGAAGAGTTCGAACAGTTCTTCATCACAAGCCGACTTTACTTTTGATCTCCGCACGACATATGCCTTCTCTTGGTTTAAAAAAAAACAAACCAGACTAACAAAAAGTAGCGTATGTCAATAGTTGGAGATATGGACATCGCATTGAGTTCTACAGAATCAAAGAGTTACCTCCCTTCTCTGCACACTGACCACATTCTTCTAACCTGTTGTAACGCGTGGCAGACTCCGTGTGTGTGTGTGTGTGTGTGTGTGTGCGCACGCGCGCGCGGGGGGCAGGGGCACTTACCTCACAGACGTCGCCTCCCTGGACCTTCGCAGGAGCGTGGTCAGGCAGGTCTCATTGCTTCTATGTTAGGATGAGGAGGCAGGGTTAGCCCACAGCAGCCACTGAGTGGAGGGGCAGAGATTCCCGCTCAGTCCGTCGCTGATTCCACTTCATCTGATCCAAAGTTCACTAGCCACCGTCACGCAGAACATTTATAAAAGCACGGCGCACAACCCACCCAATTAAGACGCCTTGCTTCCTGGGCCCCGTGGCTCCTCTTTGCTGTTTCATTCCCTCATTGTGCTGGAGCACACCCTCTTAACAGCTGTCTGTGAAAAGATGTGTGGTGGCTGCTGTGGGCGGACACCATGTGGACCATCTCCTTTTACACAACCACCCAGTTGAGGCAGCAACTACGTACCCCATTTTACAGGAGAGAACACGGGTTTAGAGGGGCTCAGCTGCCTGCCGGATGTCCATCTCATCGTGTCCCCCCCCCCACAATCCTTAGCACGGGGCCTTCCCGGTAACAGGTACTCAGTATGTATTTGTTAGGTGAATAAATAAAAGCCCGCTCTTGAATAAAATAAACAGCCGCGGTTGCCCTCGCTGCAAATCCAGAGAGTGGCAAACGAGCTGTCCTTGTGCGACAGCCACCTCTTTCTCTCAAGAGTTGTCCCCAGGGCCCAAAGCTCAGGGACCAGACCCGGGTCAGCAGTCTGTCAGAGAGATGCATCTCTGGTTAATTGATTTGCCTGGATGCTTGGAGAGAGCGGTTTGAGAGGGAGGGGTTTAATTATTCCAGTGAAACCTCTGCTTCATTGAAAGGAATTCTGGCAAAAATAAAAAAACGGGGGTGGGGGGGAAAAGTATTTAAAAGAATGATGGAAGGGCTGGGGAGACACAGGGACATAGCAGCACTGCAGCCATCCCTCGTCGATAACCCTGGAATGAACACTTTATGGAAAAGAACCAATGTCAGCCCTTCAGGGGCGTCTCCCCTCCCCACCCCCTAACTTCTTCCTTTCATTGTTACAAAAGGACACTGAGTGAGGCTGTTACAATGCTCCCCCTGCAGACAGGGTTCCTCCTAGGTCTCCCCGTTAAATTTTTCACCTCCCTCTCACTCAGCTCATTCAACCAAAACACTGAGATGATAATATTTCCCATCAATTAACATATGTAGAGCAATCAGTAGAGCTTCACTGCTACATATTTTGAAAGCAGCAATTATCATTTTAAATTCACAGCAGAGTGGCAGCAGCCACTGCCAGCTGCAGACCCGATACCCATTCTCTCTTGCTGATGAACAGAGCTCCAATTTTGTCTGTGCCCAACCAAAAACAAACAAAAAAACCCCCCAAACTGAACTTCTAGCCTCCCTTGCCGCTAGGGGTGGCTGTCTGACACAATCCTGGCCCGACGTGATGTCAGTGGAAGTTTCTGGTGAGCCATCGAAGGAAGGCTCTTTGGGTTAGGGGAAGAATCAGGTGAGAGCAGCCTCTTCTGCGTTCTCGTCTTCCCACCTGGAACGTGGATGCAATGCTCTGAAGCACAGCAGCCACTTTGTGAGCATGAGGACAAAGGCTATACACGCTACGGATAGCCGCCTGGGGTGCTACAAGGACTTTGGGTCCAAGCTAACCTTTGAGTCCTTGGGTCCCTAGAAGAAGAAAATCCCTCCTACGGATGAACTGCTGATTTTGTTTCTATGATTTGCAGTTAGGAAAACCATCCCGATAGATACATGTGACACCTAAGACCCAGGATGTCTAAGGAAGTCATCTCGGTCCCGGTGACAGACTCCGAGCCCTGCAATCTGAGCAGCTGCTGCCCGGTCCGTCTGTTTGTGCTCGTTTCTTTTTCTAGACACAGAAGCCAGAGCAAGCAGGCGATCAATAAAGAGTAAGTACCGCTGGCGAGCGGAGCGTGGCGGAGGACAGAAACAAATGGTGGGGCTCGGAGGGGTTACAGTACCGCGAGGCAATAAGGCATCGCCCAGGGAATGGTGACTAACGGATGACACCACCATCTGTTTGCTTAGCCATTCCCGGCTTGCAGTGTGCCCAGGCGGGACAATGCATCTCACCTGCCTACTGTGGTCCCACCTCTATTCCTGAGCCGGGACCCTTAATTTTCAGCCTCTGGTCACTTCCACAGCTTCTTCCCCATCCACTGGCATCCGCCTCTTCTTCTCTTTTAGCCCTCCTTCTTCCAAATGCCCCCCAAATGCCCACCCCCCACCCCCCATCTCCGATCATAGCCAAGCTTCTCGGCCAATACCCCTGGCATGCTGTGCCTGTCAGCACCGCTTGCCAACCTGGCAGTCTCCCTGGGTACCAGGCTACCTATAATATTTACACCTGGAACTGCTCAAGGGGCCCCCTCGACTACTTTCAGTGACCGGGGCAAAGGGCCAAGAGTTTCTGTGGAACATTAATATCTCGACTTGCTATCTTTTAGGAGAAGAGAAAGCATCAGTGGGAAGTCAGGATTCAGGGCTGGGGGGTGGGGCATCATTGCCTATTTATTGACCCCAGAGACCAAGGGCACTGCCACATCAACCCCTCCCTGCCCCCGCCCCCCAGCTCCAGCCACGTGTCCACGCTTATTCCCCAGTGGCTTCCGGCTTGTACCAAGGCGGATGGATTTCTGGAAGGGCGCGTCTCACTTACATGACCAAAGGAGATGGCTTTCCCCCCCTCTAGCTCTCATTTGTCCACCGCTACTGCAGAAAAACATTGGGGGGGGGGAGGCACAATTAGGAATGACAGATTTAAATTGTTTTGAAATGTGGATCAATTTATCACGCTGGCTCTTTAACAGCGTTTGCTCCGTCTGGATTCCAGAGCCGCGCGCACGGCAAATTGACAGTCCTGATGGTCTCCGGGCGGCCCGGCTGTGCCACCCGCTCTGCCAAACCCCGATCCCAGAGTGAGGTCACCCTCTCTCTCGCCTGTGACATGCAGCCCACTGTGCGGCTGGCCACAGGGAACACCGCCCTCCCCGCCAGCCTTGACCAGAATGCAACGCTGTTCTCTCCTGCGGTTGCCTTGGAAGCCTGGTCAACCAATGCACCTTCGCATGGGGGCGGGAGGGAGGGACTGTGAAGTCACTGAAAACAGCAGCCAGCCGTTTCCAATTCAGGAGCCCTCTGTGCTTGCAAAGACGGGACCCGGTGACATTCTGTTCCATTAGCATATTCTTCAAAGTCTTGGCCACCGTTTTATTATTTGGGTTGGAAGAAGCTCAGAGTCCGTGGTGTCTCTGTGAATTCGCCACGCTGACCCCGAGATGGCTTGCAGTCGCGCTACGTGGCGCGTGGGGGGGGGGAGGCGTTCAATACACGCCTGTCGACCTGAATGCCGTAAGGATCTCAGGTTTTAGAATAAAAGCGTCCCATCGTCACAGGACTGTACTTAGCAATCCGACAACCGGGAGGAACGTAGGGGGCGCGGGAAATTCGGATGCACCCCGCCGCCCACTCTGGGAAGTCCTGTCTGGTCACCATCCTTTGCTGTTCCTCATTTCCACGGCTGCTGTGGATTCCTTTAAAGGCGGACTTTGTCCCACTCATCAGTGACTTTCTTGTGCTCTGCCTGGCCCGCGGTGACCTCTCCCCACATCCGCTGGGTCTCCCTCGACCCCCACAGAGCCTGGCTCGGGGACCTGGAGTTTCTAGTATGCAGAAGCAACCTCACAGGGGATGTGGCGTGCGTTCTGGGTGCATAAATCGTGGAGGAATTAAATTCTAGCCCAGGAGAGAGGGCAGGACGCTGCTCTGTGATTTGGAGACTAGGGGAGGCAGTTTGGAAACCGGACGTGGGCAGCGGTGCCCTGGAGCAAAGCCCTGAGAGGCAGAATCCTGCTCCCCAGTAGCGGGGGTGGGGGGAGAGCCCCAGAGCCCTGAGCATCTTCTCAGTGAAAAGGTCGGGCCCGCGCAGTTCACAGGAAAGGCCACCGGCGTCACCCAGCAAGAGCCCCACGCGGATAGCAGCTGAGATGGAGAACTGGGAAGTTCTGGGAGAGCCACTCTCTGGCTCAAATCCTCCCCTTGATCTTCTTCTCGCTTGGCTGGCTCTGGTCCCACGGGAGCACGAGACAAGGTCCAAATAGCGGACCAGGCGGGCCCACGGCCTCCGAACGTCTAGCCGAGGAGTGTCTACAAGTCGGGTGAGGAGGATGCTTCAAAGCAGACCTGAGGCAGGAGGCTGGGAGCTCTACTCACTCACTCACTCGCTCGTTTGATTGAACGACGTTACCACCCACAGAAGACAAAAGAGAAGGAACAAGGAAGACAGGGACGGAAGGTGAGAAGGTTCAGGAGAAAAAAGACAAGGACAGAGGACAGACGCGGTGACCAGGTTAGGGTGTTTGGAGCAGAGTGAAGGAGGCAGGGAAACTTGAAGGCACAATGGCGGGAAGCCTGGCTGACTCCTCGGAGGAGGAGGCAACGGTGAGAGAGAGAGAGAGAGAGAGAGAGAGAGAGACGGCAGCAGACCCATGCAGAGGGAGAGGAAGGGAGCAGCAAGCCTGGTGACAGACAGCCCGGCCTGGCCGGCCTCTGAGAGGCCAGTCCCAGCTCAGAGGATGTGGGTGGTAGCACAGCACAGAGAGCTGCCAGGCGAACACAGAGCGGGGTCACTCAGGTCACCCTGGCAGCTCCGATGAAGTTATCAACGATCCCTGGTCTCTCTCCCTTCTGCACGTATAAGACGCACCAGAAATACACTTAGAATCGACGTGGCGATCAATAGAAACCGCATTTCCAATGGGGGGGGGGCCCATGTTATGAAATGTTGTGGAAACAGATAAACGTCGTAATTCCGCTAAACACATTTCTACGTTGCCTTGAAAATCCCCTTGCTGAGGATTTCAATCAGCCTGAAGGTGAGCATTAAGAAAAATGCAGAGTCTGGGTTTCTCCCATGGGAACAGGGTGCTGGTGTGGGGGTGTTTCCACCTCCAGCTTTCAAAGGCTGGACCGGTCATGGTCCGAGGTCACAGGTGACATCGGGGAGGCATCTGAGTTACAGCGGGAGAGCCAGAGGTCCAGCGCCTCATTCTCCAGAGGCCCTCAGCGCTGGTCGAACGCTGGTGTGGGAAGCAGCAAAGCGGGTTTTCTGTAGACCTCAGGCTTCCTTATTTTACTCCGAGGGGCTCAGGACTCGAGGTCAGAACTGTACTTTCTCACACAGCAGGTCGCTGGGCGGAGCTCCAGGCAGCAGAAGACAGGCGGAGGGCGGTGGTCTGAGGTTTGGGTGACCACAACTTTGTTAAAATAGTTGGCTCAATGGAAGAGCATTGGCCCGGTGTGTGGAAGTCCCAGATTCAATTCCCAGCCAGGGCACACAGGAGAAGCACCCATCTGCTTCTCCACCTTTCCCCCTCTCCTTTCTCTCTCTCTCTTCTCCTGCAGCCAAGGCTCCATGGGAGCAAAGTTGGCCCGGGCACTGAGGACGGCTCAGTGGAGCCTCCACCTCAGGTGCTAAAAATAGCTTGCTTTCAAGCATGGCCAGATGGGCAGAGCATCGGCCTCAGATGGGGTTGCCACGTGGTTGAGGCGCATGTGGGAGTCGATCTCTCTTCCTCTCTCAGAAAAGAAGGAAAAAAAATATGGACCATCCTTTGAAGCATCTTTCCACTGTCGATTTAGAGAGTTGGAGGGCCGGGATCCCGTCTGCAGGGCACCCCCATACAAGGAACATGGAGCTCCTGCCCCTGAGCGGTGAAAAACACGTTGTGTCTGCTGGCATGAGGTGACCCTGTTCCTGCCTGAAAGACAGGGGCTGCAGCGGGAGGACCTCAGGGATCCTACTCTAATCAAAAGAAAGACAAACCAAAGATGCTCGGCATTAAGAGACTGAACAGACGGCTTCTCTCTGTGCCCTTGCGGGAAGGGTATGGTCCTCTGGTGAGACACTGCTGGGTTGCCACGCCAATTCTTCCACTTGCTGCTGTGTGGCCTCGGGCACGCCGCTTAGCTGCTCTGAGCCCCCACTGATTGGTCTGTTAAGTTGGACAAGCAGGACTTAATGCCTCAGGATCGTTGCAGTGCACAGAGGGTGGGCACTACCTCACCGTCACTGAGCCCCCCGCCCCCACCCCGCCCGCAGAAGCCAGCAGCAAACTCGCCACGGAAGCAGCGCGTCTGCCCAGCCGCCCTGTCTAGCTACCTCCACACCAGAGTGGAGAGGAGAAGCCTCAACCCTTAAGTCCGGGCTTCTTGGTTAGACACTCACCCACCTGGTGCGTCGGCATCTCTGTCTGTCTGTCTGTCTGTCTACCACGTTGCTGACCATCCTCGGGTCAGGGGCCCAGCTCCTAGTTCCTGCCGACCTCGTGGCCTTGCAGGACTCTTCTTCCACACACAGGCATGTGATATTGATAAAGTGATTGATCTCCAATGGTTAGGGGCCAGCTCCCCTGCCCTCCCTGCATTTCTTCTCCCTTCTGTGGATCGGGCCATTATCTCAGCACGTGCGGCGAGCTTTTTACCATGACAACCTGCCGAGGGGACCCTGTGCCCTTCCTCTGTGCCCTGGCGTGTTTTGCTGCACCTGCGTTTTGGACCTGAGCACCCATCTGTCTTGCTCTCTCCTTTAGTCATGGGTTTAGGGGGCTAGAACGCACACACCTGTGGTCTGTGACCTGCGGACACGCAGTCCTCTGAACTGGGTGGAGTGCAGAGAGGCGAGCCTCCTTCCACCCCGTTCTATTGGGAGAGCTGTCGGTCTGATTTCTGCTGTGCGCCCCGCCCCAGGGGCACAATGCCAGATCCGGACGGCGTTGGAGTGGACGAGGAGAGCCCGTTCTTAGACACCGAGGTTCCGCTGGGTTCGTGGAAGCCTAATGCTGAGAACGGATCGCCCAGTGCCAAGCCGGCGTCCTCTGGAGTCGTGCTTCCCGGATCGCTGCCTTGTGGTATAATGGTGCCAGGAAGTGAGCAGAAACTGCTTCCCCAGCTCCCCTTCAGAGGACACCACCCCGGACAGGCAGAGACGACGTCTTGCGTGCTGTGGGGTGTCTGACAGGCAGGGGGCCCTCACTCAGTATCAGAGGGGGACAGAAAGACTCGGGAACAAAACCCTCAACGGCTGTGAGGGCAGATGCAGGTCGAGCCTCACAAGAGACGGCCACCCGCCCTCCATAAATTCTGTGTGGTCAGTCTCAGGTCCGGTCACCTCACCCAGAACTATGCCAGACCGTGGCCCTGGGAGACTGTGGAACCCAAGGACGGTTTTTAGTTCTTGGCTGGACAGGAAAATGATAAGACAGGTGTTCAGGAAAGTGACAACCGTCTCCTAGTCCTTCCGGGACTGATGACCCTGTCTGTGGAGGGTCCAGACACCCAGTCGGTCCGTCCTGTTTCTCTTTTTTTTTTTTTTTTTCTTGCAGCCAAGTCGCCATCCCTGGAGTCGCTTTGAGGAGGGAAAAGCAGGACGCCGGTGGCCGCCCTCGTCATTGCCAGATTATTACAATAGCGAGCCTCCCCGGTGAGATCCGGCCGCACAGGAGGCGCACGGAAACCGGTCAGATTTTCCATCCTGGAGCGCCCTGCGCCCTGCCCAGAAGTTGGAAAGGGAACGCGTTAGCTGAAATGCATTAACTGAGCACCCACTAGGTTGGGCCAAGAGGTTTGTGCGTCCAATTACACGGCAGGCTTTTGAGGGGGAAGACATTGCAAGGACCTCTTTACTCATAATTAACTGCAAAATAAGCAGCTCTCTCACGGAACGGGGCCCGCACCCCCACCCCCGCAGCCCCACATCTCAGTCAGCCCGGGGTTGTTCCACTCCCTGTTATTTCAGATAATCAAGGGCTGGCTGTAATGAACTGTAATAACGTCCCCAGGAGCAGAGCCAGGAGGAGGCTCCGGAACGCTAGCCAGGGCTGCTCGTAGCCCCAGCACGCCTCGAAGGAGCGGCTCAGAATTCAGCCTCCCCGTGGCGTGGGCGACCGCGATGGGCAGAGCCCCTCGGCGGTCACCCCTGGGCGTCCTTGCTGCCTCCTGGCCCCGAGAGAGGTTCCTACCCCCCCCCCCCCCGCCCTCTCTGCCCAGCTTCCCTTCCCAGGCCGGGCGGCCCTGAACTCTCAACGCCAGTGACCCCTGAAATAAAGACGTCTTATCCACACAGCAGAATACTCTGCAGCCATAGCAAGGAACAGAAGCACCGACCCGCGCTAAATCCAGCGCAGGGGAGACTTGAAAACAACATGCTGAGCGAGAAGCCGGAGGCCACAGGCCACGTGCTGTGGGATTCCATTTATGAGAAACATCCGCAAAAGGCCAAGTCCGCAGACACACGGACAGCGGCCTGGCGATGGCCAGGGCCTCGGGGAGCGGGGAGGAGGGACCCGGTAACGGGCAGCGCACGCGCGGTTTTGTTTTGAGGCGACGAAAACGCTTTGCAGTCAGAGAGAGAGAGAGAGAGGTGGTGCTCGCACACCATTGCGAAGGGACTTAAACGCCACTGACGTTCACTTCAGAATGGGGAATAATGCCACCTTGATCGATAAAAGTAAAATAATAAAAAAGCAGCGGACAAGTTCTCGAGTGCTAGCGCGGTGGTGTCGGGTCCCGAACCCGCGCTCACCGCAACCAGCAAGCGGCCCTGCTCATCACCTCTGATGAAGAAATGAGAAAATCCGGCCCCAGCGGGCGAGGGGACAACAGTAGGGGACACGGAGAAGGTGGGCGGGAAGCCCCAGGAGGCAGGCCCGCGCCCACGCGCTCTCTGGTCCCTGCGGCACCCCGGTGGGTCCTGGAAGCCGTGGGAACCAGGAGAGTGACTCCCGCGGGCCGCGGTGTCAAGGAAACGGCTGGTCAGAGGCGGCCACTGCAGGTGGGGCGAGAGGGAGGAGAGAGGACACAGAAAAGGGAACCGGAACTCGGGGTTTTATTTAGCGGGCCAGGTGCACAGCCCAGAAAAGAGAAGAGAAATGAAGCAAGTCACAGTCAAGGGAGGGGAGGTGGCCGGGCGGGGGCCCGGGAAGCCTGCGCCTGTCTCAGCATCGTGCATCGGCTGCCACTCCTCCCGACGGTCCCCTCCCCCGCCCCCCAGCAACGTGCCCGTGAACCTGACTCATTTCCCAAAAGCGGCCTCACCTGTTTGAAAGCCACGAGAGTCTGAGATGTAAAAAAGACTGGGGAGGGGAGACGGGGGGGGGGGGCGGGGGGGTCACATTTTCCGCATAACGGGGGCGTGTCGCAATAACAATTTGAGATGCGCCAAGTTTCCTTCTAGGCGGGGGGTGGGGGTGGGGTTGGGGGGGTTCGTCTGTAGGTAGCTGGCCTCTCTCTTTTAACCATCTCTTGGTGTAAAAGTGTCCTGAATGAATTTGTCGGAGTTGGAGGAGGCTGGTGGGTGTTTCTTTTCACTTTCTCTATGACCAGGCACCCGTCATTGAGACCCGAGTTTTTCTGGTGTTTTTTTTTTCTTCTTTAGGCTTCCTACACAGTCCTAATGGAAACACGTGGCCTGCTAACTCTCTGATGGCCACAGGGAAAGGCATTCTGGAATCTTCACGCTGGGGGATAATCGCTAAGCTTCTTCGCCATGTTCAGTGAAAACGTATAAATCAGATGCACCCCAGAAAGCCTTCTGTGGGGGCGAGGAGTGTACCAAGTGATCAAATCGCCAGGCATTGAACCATGGACACCGCACCCAGATGCAGGAGAGCCTTGTGGCTGGAGGTTGCTAAGAGCAACCTGGCTGCATTCCTGGTCACTTAATCTCTTCCCGCCTGCGTGCCTGCGGGGACCTCGGTAGGAAGCCAGGCCGGAAGGCTGGCCACCCCGTGTCACCACATGTGTTACAGACCAGGTCTGGGTGTCATCCGACCCACGGTGAGATGTCTGCATTGAGGGGTGAGATCCTCTGGGTGACTTTGACACACCATGAATTTATCACTCGTTTCTCCTTTGAAAGGCAGCCTCTAGGCCCTAGCTCACTTCTTCAAACCACCGATAGCAGTTTGACACCCCCCCCCCCAAAGACTTAAGTCCCTAATGAGTAAGACTCCCTCTACCTCTGTTTCTGTCTCGGCCCCGCCCCGGGGCTGCAAAAGTTTCTCGCAGCCCACAGGACTTGCTGAAGCATTTCATTAGGCACCTTCTTAGTAGCCTCCCATAGATCCTGGGTGGTGGGGTGGGCAGAGGGCTGAGGTTCCCTCCTCTGGGGCCCTGGTCCCGCTGCCTCCTGGGTGAGCCACGGGCCCCACGCTGGGCCTTTTCTCCCCCTATGGTGGATCTGTGTTTCCCTCCTGGCTTTTGCTTGTGGGCAGGGGCTGGCCTCGGCTTGACTGCTGGCCCTTCGTTCTTCCCATTGAGTATCTTACTAAAACCTCCCAGGAACTGATTGAAAGGCCCTCCCCAGGGAGGGCGGGAATCCCAGACAGGGAGGGCGAGGCTGTGGGGGCCCTGAGCAGCCACATAAAGGCGGGCAAGGACCCCAGCTTCTGGAGACAGAGGCTGTATGTACCCACTTCCTGTCTGCCCAGCTGGGGCCACGGGCACCTCAGCTCGTTCTCCGAGATCACACACTCTCTGCTCTCTCAGCCTTGGAGCCGTCCGTCCGCATCAGAAGAAAGAAAGAACCGGCAGCCAGAACAGGAGCGTTCTGTCCAAACGGATCCCCGGGCACCGAGAGCGCGCTGCGGCTCAGCTTCACGCCCGGCGCAGGTGAAGGCGCAGCACAGAACGGTTGCCCAAGCACCGGGTGAAAGAGGCTCCACTGTGCTACTGATAAGAAATGAAAAGGGACGCGCAGGACGCCGTTTGCGCACACGGTGTGTGGGGACACCGGAGTCGCCACTGGCAGTGGGGGAAGCCATAGCAACACCCCTGATCTGCTGCGGAAGGCTCTCTCTGAACCAGGACAAGGAGGCCCTGGCTCGGCGCACGAATATCTCAGAGTGAGAGGGCCGGCCCGCTGGGAAACATACTTACGGGCTTGCAAACCAGCTCCACCGCGGGAAGGCCTGGCTCAGGTCTCTCCGCGATCCTCTCAAACCCCTTCTCCGCCAGCGCGTTGCGCGCCAGGCCCCCAGAAAGCGCTGATGCTGCGGGAGCCGCGGCCTCTCCAGAAGCCCACACGCGCCCTCCGCAGAGGCTGACTCTATTTTTAGCAGGGGCCGAGGTGGGGGCTGGGGTGGGCTGCCATACTTCCCTTTTTATTTTTGTTCTGAGCCAAGTGTGTGGGTGACTTTCCATGGGAGGGGGAGAGGCTGTAAAGAAAGAGAAGGGGACCACAGGGCGCTGGGGGGAAACAGCAGGGCCTGTTATCAGCCTGGGTCTGCCCGGCCTGTTGGACCTGTCCCACGAGAGACCACGGTCCCCTGACTGACCGGCACATCACGAGAGGGTGGCTAGCTGGTGGGAAAGGGAGAGCCTGGAACATCCCTGGAAGGGGGTGGCTCAGAGCCAAACACGCCATCATGGACAGCTCGGACCCCCCAGTCTGCAGTGGAGAGCTGACCACCCTGTCCCCAGGCAGGCCAGCAGTACACCTGGAGGGCCATGGGCTAGCGTAGCTCTCATGGAGAGCGAGGAGGGGGGGAGTGTGGGTGGGTGGATGGGGCACCCTGCACGCCCAGGTGGTCCAGGAAGATTAGCCCGGTCCCTTTCCTAGAAGCCTGACTCCATAACCCTCCACTCACAGCCCAACGGCCACCATTTCAGCCTAATTCCTCTCTCTCTAGTCCCTGGCTTGTATAGATCATGAAGAAATTTACCGTTCCCTTTTCTAAAGAATATTTCAGCGTGATGAATAAGCTGCATGCATCGTAAGCCTACGGTTCCACCCGTTTTGAAAAGATGACATCCACGAGGCCAGACCCCAATCAGAGAAAGGCAGCTGGTCGTCCCCCTACAAAAAGAAGTTCCGCAGGGGCCCCTTCCACCCTGCCCCGCCCCCCACGGAGGCAGTCACGACTGTGATTTCTGCTAATTTTGCCTTTTCCCGGGTCACAGGAAACGAACAGCAGAGCAGCCCCGGCGAGGTCTGCGTGGGCCCGGAGCTCAGCGGCCTGCCTTGCGCAGGCGTCTGCGGGGCGGGGCGTGACGTGGGCAGCCTGTTCCTCTCCGCTCTGGGCCGTGTTGCATTTGCGCGCTCCTGGCTTCCTTTACCCATTCACCCGTCGACTGGCCGTTTGGACCCTTTCCCAAGTTCACTCATCAGGACATTCTTGTTCATCATCTTTGCCTGGACACATGTCATTTCTCCTGAGTAAATAAATACCCAGGAACGAGACTGCCGGGCCATGTGGTCGGTGCACGCTCCACCTTGTAAGAAACGGCCCCACTGTTTTTCCAAAGTGGCCCTGTCATTCCGACCTCCACCAGGTGGTCAGAGGGCCTACCCCCCCCCCCCCCCCCCCGCGCATCCTTGTGTACAATAGGTGCTAAGTTTTGTGACTTCAGGCCTTCTCTGTGCTACGTGGTGACATTGGCCTCTACTTTGCACACCCTGCCTCACATCTGGCACCAGCCCCTCCCTCCACCTGGGCCTCTCCCCCTTTTCCACCTGCCCGTGTGTACTAAGCTCAATCGCATCCCCCCTAAACCTACATCCACCCGGAACCTCAGAATGTGACCTTATTTGGAAATAAGGTCTTTGCAGAGATACCTAAGTTAAAGTGAGGTTTTCTAGGATCGGCAGTGGGGGACCCTAAATCCAATGCCAGACACAGACACAGAGGAGAGATGGTCAGGTGACAACAGAAGCAGAGATGGAACTATGTGGCCACAAGCCAAGGGATGCCTAGAGCCACAGAGAAAACTTCTGCTGTTTTAAGCCAATCAGTTTGTGGTAATTCGTTACAGCAGCTTCGGGAAACTCATACATACCCCATAATAGCTCCAACCTCGTCTCCCAAACTCCTACTAGCCCTCCGGCCCTCCCTCAGCAAGGCCTCCTCCCACAGGAAGCTCTCCCTGACTGCCTTCACCTCGTGTGTTCTCCTCCAGACAGGGCCCATAGCGGCTAAGAGCAGGAGGCAGCAGCCACCACTGACCAGCGGGATGACCTTAACAAACATGCAAACCTTCCTCAGTAAGGGGCTGGCAGGACATAGATGTAAAACACAGTCTGGGGAGAGCGTAAGAAAAGGGACAGTCCGCAGAGGTATGGCTTGGAGCTGCAGGGAACAGTGCAGTCCCCTGGGGATGCAATGCTGGAGGGGGGAGTAGGCACAGGAGCCAGCCTTCAGGAGATGGGCATGGCCACCCGTGGCCACCCTGTGGGAGCAGTGGGGGACTGAGTGCCCCCTTTGCCCTCTCCCTTCCCTCCCGCAATCGGGGCTCATTCAGGTCAGCCTGTGGGCACAACGGGTCGGGTGGGTCTGTGGGCCAAGAGGGAGGTCTTCTGGCACATTCCGAGCCCTGGGTTTCTCTCTCCCCAGCCGGTAAGGACGATGACAGTGCAGCCTCTCAGGGGGGTTGAAGAGATGGCGCCCACAGGTAAGAGGCCAGCGCCCGCACCTGTGACTGCTGGTGGGTGCTGTGTGTTCTTTGCTCAGCATGGCAACCTCCTTCCCAAGCACAGAGAGGGTTTGGGACATCTCCTGGTCAACGCCCAGGTTCCAGGTGCCGACAGTGGGAACTGGACTCAGATTGACATGAACAGGCTCTGGGCAAGGGAGCGCCTTAGCCGTTGGCCGGCCCTGTCTGTGCATTCTCTCCTGTTGTTTGCACTGTGGCCACCCTGTGCAATAAATAGGTCACTTTGCCTCCGTGAGTGCAGAGATCCGGAGAGAGTAAGGGGAGGAGCAGGGGCGACCCCGTTGCCTCCATCACCCCACTTTCTTCTTCTTCCCATGAAGCAAGTCGAGCCGTCCACACACAGACAGGGGATGCAGCAGCAATGATGTCAGAAAGCTTCAACTCGCCAAAAGCTGGAGGGAACTGCCTAGTCATGGGGGGGCGGGGGGTGTTAGGGGAGCAATGCCCAACCATGCCCCAGGGTCGGGAGTTGCCGGACCCGGGAAGATCCACAGTGCCTGCCAACTCTGGGGACTTTAAAATGCTCCCTGCCAGAGACCGATGGTCCGATTTTTCCATGACCAGGTGAGCAGATCCTGCTGGGCTCATCCTGGGGGCCACGCAAGGGACAACCTCACCGTCCAAGGGCAGAAGGAGCCGATTCTCAACGGGAGCCGCCGACGAGAGGGTGCTGTGAGGTCTCTCGGAGAAGGTGGCAGTGGCTAAGTCACCCGTGAAAGGAAGTGGCATCTGAGCTTCCTGCACACGCACCCAGTGGGGCTGGAGTCTGAGCGTGTGGGTGAGGGGTGATTGTTCTAGAATGGCACGAAGATAAAAAGAACACAGCCCAGCCAGCTCTGCAGTCAGAACAGCTCACAGGAGCCTGGAGACCCTGGAGATGCAGCCCCTGACTGGGGGTAGGGGCTCTGGCGTGTGAGCCCCGAGCCTCAGCCCTTCTAAGCCTGGGGTGGGGGTGGGCTCCTTATCTAATGCTGCTCCCAGCGGGACCAGGTCTGTCCTGCTACATAAGAATGTGCGGTCTGACCCCTCTGGGGCCCGGCCGGGACTCGGGCCGCCCAGGAATGCAGCAATCAGCTACCTCCTCCCGGCATTATTTGCTTTATTTATCTTCGCCTTGAAACCCCAGCTCTGAACAGAGAGCCTGCTCTTGACTGCTGACTCAGCTGCCGGAGCCAAAACTCATAAAATCCTATTTCAAAAAGGTCCAATGATTTTATTTTCTGATCATAAATATGAAATTTAATTAGCAGCTTGCTGCTAATGAAGTCACCGTGGAAGCCAGCCTGGGAGACGCAAGAGGGGGAGAAGGCCCAGCCACAGAAAACATAAAACAGAGCCGGTGGCCTTGTTAACTTCTACCCCCGCCCCCAGGTCCCCTGCAAAGCCTGGGCAGCAGAGGGGCAGCCTCTGGCCTGGAAGGATGGATGCACGAGACCCCTCACTCAGGCAGAGAGTGGCACATGGGTCAGATGTCCCCTCCTTGGGTCTCTGACCTGGGCAGAGACTGGCTCTGTCTTCTCTTGACAACTGCCATTCTCCACGGCAGAAGGCAGGGACCGGGATGAAGCCAGAGTCTTTGCCACTAGAAAGAGCTAGAAAGAGCCCAGTGATTCCGCTCGATGCCGGACATCAGCGGGTGAACAACGCTTCACAAAACGCCCGACTCTCAACACGCCCGCCCACCCTGTTCCTCTAAAGACCACCCCCACCCCCAGACTCGGTGTCTCTAAGCGAGGAATCTGTTAACTGACCTACAAATGCTCTCCCCGTAAAAGAGGACGCATCGCACCCACGGCTGGTGGGATTTTCGTGACGATGAAACACCCGTTTCTAAAGCCCGCGCCTGACGTGACGCAGGCGTTCAGTGTGGGGAGCTTTCCGTCAGCATCCTTGTCTGCACCCATCAGCCAAACCCAAAGTCCAGAACTCACTCAGCCCGAAGTGCTGTTTTGCAAAGAAACAGACTATTCCAAGCCTTATCCAAAAAGCTCAAGCCCAGATGGGAGGGGTAATCTCCTATACGGGATGGGACAATCCCAGCCCGTGTGGCTGGTGGCGAAGTAACGCAGTCCTCCCCCAGTGTCCTGCGTCACACGAAGTCCACGCGTGTGTGGATGGCATGGGGAGGTGTCCTTTCCACGTGCAGAGATCATGACTCTGCACCGCACCCTGTACCCTGCGTGTCCCCCCGAACGGGAGCACCTGTTGGACCCCAGAGGCAGCCACGCCTCCTTCCCCTGGAGCCAGCACCCTCACACTTCAAACTTCCTCTGCAGTCAAGGCACACGGGATTACATCCTAGAAAAACTTCAGTAACTGCCTGACCTGTGGTGGCGCAGTGGATAAAGCGTCGACCTGGGAACACTGAGGTCGCCAGTTCAAAACCCTGCACTGGTCTGGTCAAGGCACATATGGGAGTTGATGCTTCCAGCTCCTCCCCCCTTTCTCTCTCTCTCACTCTGTGTCTCCTCTCTAAAATAAATAAATAAAAAGAAATTTAAAAAGAAAGAAAGAAAAACTTCAGTAACTAACACTGCTCGAGCACACAGACCCCGCCTGTGCCCTCGCTTCTCGGGTGGGGTAATTCTGGGGCTACCTGTTTCACCCACTTCCCGGGGTCTCTCTACAGAGTTCAGTTCCTGTCGCTCAGGGCGGTCACAGGCTCCAGAACACACACTTCTCGTCCGGCCGCCTTCCCTGACCAGACCCGCTCCCTGCGACGTGATTCCCCCAAATGAGTTGGGTTCAAATCCTTGTCTCATCGGCGGCTTTTGGAGGAGCCCAGACGAAGCCCGGGCTGGAATGGCAGACTGAGCTCTGGGCGGGCGAACGGACGTCTAATCCCGGCTCCGACGAAGGCTCACTGGAGCTACAACAGTCTCTCCCTTATTCACAGGGGGGAGGACACCTGGCAAGACCCCCAGTGGGTGCCTGAAGCTGTGGGTACCACTAACCCCAGTAGGGGTCATGTCTTCCCCTATGCACACAGACCTACGATCAAGTTCAATTTATGAGCTAGGCACAGTAGGAAATGAACAATACCTAATCCAATAGCACCAGGAAAAAAAGAAAACAACAAACTATAATGAAAGTCCCTTGGATGGCTTTGGGGCCATTATTAAGTATATAGTAACAGTGGCTTGGACACAAGCACTGTGACATTACAACGAGCTGGCGGGGGACGGGGGAGCATACACAGTGTGGACACGCTGGACAGAGGGGTGACTCACATCCCGGGTGGGACGGAGCCGGAGGGTGTGCAAGATTTCATCGCGATCCTCAGAAGGGCGGGCAATTTAACATGTAGGAATTGTTTATTTCTGCAATTTTCCATTTAATATGTTCGGATCTGCCATGGACACTGTGGAAAGTGAAACCAGGACTTTTGGAATTGGAGTCAAACTAAACAACAAACACAAACACAAAGCCACCCCTCCCCATCGTAAAATTAGCGTCTCAGACAGATGGGCCATTTCTCGCGTGGGAAGAAGACGTCCAGGACGCCCAGCCCGCGTGGGGGGTGGGGCGAGGCGCCGGCCGCCTGCCGGTGAGTGGGACTGGGTGAATGAAGTGCCGGGCTGGGTCTTGTCGCAGCAGCATGGTCACTGAGAGACTGTCCCGAGAGGGTCAGGTGCCGCCTCCCCCTCTGATGATTAAAAAAAAACAAGCTTCCCACGTGACAGCTCCTGGGGGCTCTCTCCGGGACCAGGGTGATGATGGTTTAGGCCCTGGGCGCTCAGCTTTTGAACATCAAGCACAAAGATGGGGTTATTTATATTTCTGTGCAGGATCAAGCTGACAGGCTCTAATTTCCCCCCAAGGACAGATCAAGAGGGAAGCTCAGGTTTGGAATTGTAGAGAAGAGCTCTGTGCCAGAAAACAAAAATAAATAAAAAATAAAAAATCTATGTTTAAATTCTCTTAAAGGCTACCTGTGGAAGGTTGAAAAGAAGATCCCCCAAGTTCTCTGCTGCTCCTCTCAACATCAGGTGGGGCCTAGGTCTCCTCCCCCCGAATCTGTGCACCTATACTCCGTCTACAGAAGCAGGTGGCATCTCTTGGTACACTCATGCCATGTCAGTGAGTGCCACTTTGGGAGAAGGCCCCTGAGCCCCCAGGTGGGCTGCCCAAGCCAATGGACGGCATCAAAGCCGAGGTCCACGTTTGCCGAGCTCTGTCCTACTTGTCGACCCCTGAGCCAAACAGGTGATTGTTGTTCTAGGTCAGAAAGTTTTTGGGGGTGCTTTTTACGCAGCAATGCTTGACACCAACTCCATGACCTCGGGCAAAGGCTTCACCTGCCTGGACCTCGGTTTCCTCATCTGCAATAAAGGAGGATTCCGAGACTTCCAGGGCACCTTTCAGCGCAATTACTCCATGAATCCTTTTAACATGAATACATGTCTCTCCTGGTTTTAGCAGGAACATCCTTTCTCTGATTCACTAAAAAAAAAAAAAAAAAAAAAAAAAAAAATCCCCTAAAGGTAGGTACAAAAACACGTGTGTCTGTACCTCTCAAACGCTAACGTCTGCTGTCTCCCCGGGGATCTTGCTGATGGCAGATTCTAATGCAGGGGGTCAGGAGTGGGACCCGGGACTCTGCCTTTTCCATGTGAGGCTGGCCCTCTGATAGCATTTTGAGCGACAAGGTCCTGTGCCCCTTTGGTGGTCACCAACAGCGGCCATTAGCCACGGACATGACCTTCGACAGGCAGTATCTCATCTAACCCTTAGGACAACTCAAAGAGGAAGTTTTCAGCATCCGGGTGCTGAACTGACGGGAGACCCGATTCTGGACATGTCAGGTGACTTCTCTGAGGTCGCCGTCAGCGAGGTGCAGGGCCGGAATTTGAATCTAGGTCGGCTCACAGACACTCACCCTCCCCACCACCGCCCTCTTTTAAACAGCAGGTGATGTGAACGTCGCCAGTTTCCTGGCTTCCTCTCTCCCCTCAGTGCCTGCGGCTGGCCAGCCGGGGATGAAAACCTATCACGGGAGGACAGACGTGGGGACTCGGAGAACGTCAAGAATAACAAAACAAGAGTGTAACGAAGACAGAGGTGACTTTTTCCAGGTTACCCTATCACCCAGCAGTGATTAATTTCCAGCTCTTTCCATGCTAATGTTTTCCTGCCTTCTGCCGGTAATAAATAACCAATACGCTTTAATACCTAGTTATTATTCATCCCTCACAGGTATCTGGATTTTGATTCTTTGCCGCAATTCAATCACATTGAATTTCTTTAACCGGGAAAGCTCCATTAAGAGTCCCCTCCAAGGACATCCTGGCAGGGCCGTGACAGTAATGGGTACTGGGTGACAACAGAGAGGAGGGAGTGGAGACACAAACTATTAGCAGCCATGGGGAAGAAAAGGGAAAACCACAACCCCCTCCCCCTCTCCCGACTGCATTTGAGTCACATCAGGGTGAGGACACAGAACAATAAAACCAAGAGACTTCACCGTTACGGCTGACACACCATTCGTAACGTGCCTTCCTCGGCCCGTTTCCTCAACAGGAATGTGGAACTGCTCTGTCACCTTCCTGACACCGAGGGCTCCCCTACCACTGGATGAGCAGAGAGGGGGGCCTGTCAACCTTCACTGTTGTCTTTCAGAAAGTTACTTGAAGCTTTCTCCTTCTTATTAACCTCCTCAAAGGCCAACCCCACTGGCCAGAGCTGTTTTAGAAGGACCATTCCCTTCTGAAGCAGTTGTCCTTTCTCTCAGGACCCCACAGCTCTGGTCAGCTGGCTGTGCATTCAACACACGGCCAGTCACATTGCTGTGGGCCGGCTGCGGGCTGGACCCGACAAGCTCCATTCTGCCCAGTGGCCACTCCAAGCCCGAGCATCTTTCCCCTGGTTTCTGGGGGTTGGGGAGGACCTTCAGTCATGATCACCTGGACCTTCATCTCTCAGCCCTCTGCCAGCTCAGGTCTGTCCTCACCTGCCTTAGCAGGAACCACCGGGGATGCTTCTGGAACAAGGAGCCCTTCCCTGTGGGGTTGGTATGGCTTCACTTCCTTGAATCCACTCGGTATCTGGGACTATTTCCAGAGTCATGTTTTTTAAATACATGAAAGAACACGCAGAGGATTACGGAGGGACTCGTTAGACTGAAACAGAGTTATCGAAAATCTTAAAGACGGCGACATTCTACTGTGTGCTTCCTCATTAACACATCATGTAATAATATCTCGCACGGAGTCGAACGACTCCCCCGGTTGTGAAGCAAGGCTATGCCGACAATATGTTCCGACATCTCCGACAACTAAAATATTTGTGATTTCTGCTGGTGACAGAGTGACAAGTGCCGCCTGTACTCCCTCCCCCGCGCGTCCCCTGAATCCATAATGAAAGGAAAAGCTCAGTTTTCATGAAGCGTCCACGAGAATGAAGATGTAATCGCTTCTGTCCAAGTTCACGTGGGAAGAACCCCTGCCCCACCCCGTCGCCCCCAGGTCACACCCCTGCCATCTCCTTGAACAAATCCAGCGTCTGCCCAGCAGGACCCCAGAGGTCAAGGACCCCATCTGTTGTGCTCGTGGCGGCGACAGGACGCCTGGCAAACTGCCCGGCGTGTTTGCAGACGCAGGAGAATCTGGGGCGAACGAGGGACTCCCTGCGCCCTCCCTCGGCACTTGTGCGTTCGCTCGGTGTTTCTGGGGGTCTCCCTGAAAAAGGCGCGGAGTGCAAGGTTTTCACGTTTGCCCCCCACCCGCCCGGGGCGGATTCATCCCACCAGTGCTACACTTAGGCGCTTATGTATTTTAAGGGAGATCTAACTCATACGCCCTAAAACTCACCATGTCATGTATACAGCTCCACGCGCTTCAGTCCATCCCCAAGGTCGGGCCACCATCCCTGCCATCTCCCCCAGAGAAACCCGTCCCTGTTAGCACTCACGCTGCATGCCCCCGCCCCCAGCTCCTGCGGTCGGCTGGTTGTCTGCGCGGGGTTCCTCCTTGGACAGCGCATATAAATGGAGCCACACACACCCTATGCGGTTCTGCCTCTCCGAGGCCAAAATAAAGTCTGGACATGCACCGTGTGCCGTTCATGCTTTCGCGTACCCACCGCGTGCCGGCCACTGTGCTCGACACTAAGTTACAAGTGGCGCAAAAAATAGGTGTGACCCCGCCTTCAGGCAGCTTCCAGCCCAACGCGGGGGTGGGGTGGGGGATGGGAGGGACGTCAGCGTGAAATAAAGCAACGCGCGCGGTGAACCTACGTTAGGACACTGCGCCAAGGGATTTGGAGGAGGTGATCCGAGCGTTCTGACAGAGGACCGGAGTGGGGTATCCCTCCGCCCAATGGCCACGTTCAACCAGAGAGTAAGGGGCAGAAGTCTCTAGGGTAAGAATTCCTCTCTACATGTGCTTATCTAAAATAAATAAATAAATAAAAGGTGAGCCATGGGGTGAATGATACAGCCCAGCTGATGAGAAACCCACGTCACGCAGGGCTTCTCAGAGCCCTTCGCACACGGATCTGCCCAAGGGAGGTGCGGCACGCAGCCCTCCCCAGCGTGTCCGACCACGGAATCCCTGTTCCGTGGAGCAGCTCATAGGACTAGCGTCCTGCGGCTCATACTTCGAGACACACACCCTCTCGGGACACGTGCCCGTCAATCCTGGAGAAGGCCGATGACCTCAGGTTCATGCCAGGGCTTTCTGTGTTCGTTCAGAAAATGGGGGCCTCTTAACAGCATCGGCCCATGCCCTCTTTCCCGGGACAGCGCAGGTAAAAAGCACGCAGCCAAGCCTTCTTCTTAGGTAAGAACACCCCCCTTCTCCCACGGAACCATCTGCACCGCGGAGGACCTCGGTGAACAGGGATCACTGTCTGGTGACATTTGGCTTGGTGTCTATTGAGGAGGTGTGGGAAGGACCCAGTCACCCCGCAACCCCTTCCTTCCATCTTTTAGGGTGCGTGACCCCTGCTAGGGGGGTTATCCTTTCATTCATTCACCTCAACTCTTGTCAGGGGGAACTTCAGAGGATGCATTTTCTGAGCCTCTTCCCAAATTACGGACAGGGAGGTGGGGTGGCCCCACGCTTGGGATGGGAGCATGTGCCACGCAGAGGCCTGGGCTTGGGTCTGGCAGGAGGACGAACCCCATCATAACCGGCTGGGCAACTTAGGCAAGGCCCTTCCCCATCTGGAAAATCAAAAGCCTAACATCAAACGCTTCCACGTGAGAATGCAGGTGTGCGCAAAACTCTTCACCCTCGCGCAGGATACCACATCGGTCCCCTCCCGCGAGAAACTCACGCTCCAGCTCGGGAGGCAAACCCAAGTGCGCCAGGGCGATCAGGCGACCCGTGAGGGCAGCGCGCGCTCATCTGCGAGTAGGAACCAACCAGCCGCGCGTCCTGGTCCGAGCTTCTCACTGATTTTCTGCGATCACCTTGAGGATCAGATCATGGGATTTGGGTCAGCTAGCTGTCTTTCCCGAGAGGCGAACCCACAAGCTGTTGAACGGCATTCTCTAACGGGGCAGCGACAGACAGCAGCTCCGTCTTTTAGACACACTCGCTGAGTGAATAAGTAAGCCCGGGGCCAGGTCTCCGGTGGTGGGGCCAGGAGCTCCTGTCGGGGGACCCCCGTGGCAGTCACCGCGCGGGCAATGAGGCCAGCGAAGATTTAAAGGAAGCGCGGTATCGGGTCTCCCCGAGCCACCGGCTGGAAGAGATCGTGAGTGTGACAAACGCACTCATCCTTATTCAAAGAGGTCAGACAGGCGGGAAGGCGCGGCCCCAACCACAGATGGCAGTCAATATAAAACAGAAGTAAGGCGGCTGCCTTTTGCCTTAAAAAAAAAAAAAAAGCATGCAAGGACAGGACAGGGGGGAATTGGCATAACAGAGACTTGTGGGGAAGAAGAAAAGAAAAAACAAATCTTGGGGTGTGATTAGAATCAGGGGTAGTCAACCTTTTTATAAAAACCACCCACTTCAGCCAAGTGACGCAATTACGTGACGCAATTACGTAACGCAGAACGGGCGTGCGGTTGCGCGAAGAAGGTAAACTGTACACAATGCCGCGCTCTCCTCTTCCTCCCATCCCCAGCCTCGTGGGAGCTTTTGATAAGATTGAAAGAGAGAGCCTGACCTGTGGTGGCGCAGTGGATAAAGCGTCGACCTGGGAACACTGAGGTCGCCAGTTCAAAACCCTGCACTGGTCTGGTCAAGGCACATATGGGAGTTGATGCTTCCAGCTCCTCCCCCCTTTCTCTCTCTCTCTCTCTCTCTCTCTCTCTCTCTCTCTGTGTCTCCTCTCTAAAAAAAAAAAACCAAAAAAAAAAAAAAAAAAAGATTGAAAGAGAGAACCCGAAGTCCAAACGGCCACAGAAACGGACAATTCCAAGCGTGAAAGTGCTGGGCACAGGAGTGACACAAGGGTGACATGCTAGAGCCCTGGCAGGGGCAGGAGCCGCCGAGCCGAGCTCGCTGGCCCTTTGCAAACCATGGGGATGTTTTCCCACAGGCAGAAGCGGTGGCTATGGGCCTGGCGGTCAGAGACAGGGCCGTATCTGAGGCGAGAGATGGGCTTGTGCAGGCAAGACCAGGAGGAACAGGATGCTTCCGAGCCAAGAAAAGCATCTTTCTCTACAAGAGGCCTGGAATCCTCTCTCTCTCTCTCTCTCTCTCACACACACACACACAAGAAGGCTGCAGTGAACAGATACAGCGTGGCCGACAGGTTATAGAGAATGCCCAAAGCAGATGCTGTCCGCTCACCCAAGACACACTGGGCATTTGACAGAAAACAACCAAGTGATAAACAAACAAACAAACAAACAGAACCTCCACCGGGGAAACCTTTCACGGAGCCACCAGAACAAGTCCCTTGAACGTGCACCCTGAGATTTAAAACGTCACCGTGGCACAAAAATCAGCGGGTGGGATGAATTCACAGAGTGGACAGAGAGCTCGTGACCAAATTCCTGAGCCTGAAACATCGAAATGAAGAATTCTCCCAGAATCCAGAAAATAAAGGTCGGACAGAAAGTTAAGAAAATCAAGAGACATGTACGATGAACCCAGATGGTCCGACCGTTCTCCAGCCAGCGACCCAGAAAGAAAACAAAAAAGAATGGACAGGAAGACCAACTCAAAAAGAATTTCTAAGAACTGGAAAAACAAAGGACAAGGGTCATCAGCTTTCAAGGACACACAGAGTGGCAGGAAGAGGGAAGGGCGAGAAGGACCCCATCTGTTCCCATTGTGGGGACAGATATACCAGGTCTCCGAATACCAGGCTCACAGGGTAAACTCCTGTAGGGGGGCAGAGATATTCTGCCTACAAAGAAACAGAGTGAGGCTGGCCAATTGGCAAATACCAGATGAAGAAGACGGTGGAGGGAAAATATCTTCAGAGTTCCAAAAGGAAAAGAATAATTTTTAGAGTCACATTCTATGTTCTGCGAAACAGTGACTCCAGGAAAAAGGGGGAGAAAACATGTTGTTTTTTATACATGCCAGGACTCAAAATGTTCATCAGGCAAGACCCATAGTGAAGCCACCGGAAAACCATGTATGTATCATCAGCAAGGAGAGAAAAAATACCCCGAGGGGTTAACACAGGACCTAAGAAACAATGGTACCTGGGTGATATGAATGGGGTCCCCCAAATTCATGTTGACATCCCAGCCCCCTGCAACTCAGCCTGTAGGTGTAGTTGAAGATAACGTCTTTGAAGAGGCGACTAAATTAGAGTAAGGTCATCAAAATGGGGTCTTAAAAGAGAACGGGAGGGCCTAACCTATGGACGCAGTGGATAAAGCGTCGACCTGGGAACACTGAGGTCGCCAGTTCAAAACCCTGCACTGGTCTGGTCAAGGCACATATGGGAGTTGATGCTTCCAGCTCCTCCCCCCTTTCTCTCTCTCTCTCTCTCTCTCTCCCCTCTCTAAAATGAATAAAATAAAATTAAAAACAATTAAAAAAAAAAAAAGAGAACGGGAGGAGGTATTCCAGGCAAACAGTAACCAGAGAGAGCTGGCGTGGCAGACAAAATAGATTTTAAGTAAAAATTGTTATCAAACACAAAGAAGGACATTCTATGTTGATAAAAGGGTCAATCAATTGATTAAATATAACAATTATAAATGTATACACACCTAACAACAGATTCCCACCCAAGGTATATGACGCCAAAAAAAAATATATAAATAAAAAAAGTGGTGGAATTAAAAGGAGAAATAGCTCTACAATAACAGTTGGAGATTTCAGTAATAACCCACTTTCAATAGTGAATAGAACAAGTAGGTAGAAGATCAATAAGAAACAGCGTTGAGCCAACCATTACAGGAAAAAAAAAAAATAGAACAAAGAAAACGCAATCTAGTTTTACAAAAGGCAGGAAGCTAACAAAAATACAAATAAAACGATGAGACATACAAACCACTAGGTAGCTATGATGAATCAGTCCGATGTGTCACACACGACAACACACACAAAAGGGTTAAGAAGAAAATAGGATTTTAAGGGGAGAAAACAGTAACAGGGATTGGGGAGGAGCTGGAAGCATCAACTCCCATATGTGCCTTGACCAGACCAGTGCAGGGTTTTGAACCGGCGACCTCAGTGTTCCCAGGTCGACGCTTTATCCACTGAGCCACCCCAGGTCAGGCCATGGACTGAGGAGGTTTTGATGCCGTGAAGAGGAGCAATCAATCACTACCCTCCGTGTGTACGTGCCTGGCGACGTGGCTTTGAAGCCCGTGAAGGATCTGAGAGGCGTACAGGAAGGAACTGGCAAAATCACTGTCACAGTAAGAGACTTCAGGACGCCCCTAAGACGGGGACAAATGAGTATGGTTAGAGGATTAACAGTAATTAACTGGTTTGTGCTAATGCATCAATTTAGAAAACGCTGTACCCAGCGACAAACTTGTTTTCAGAAATGCCCAGACATGTGACAGACGTTCACCCTGCATTAGCCACGAAAGAGGTCTCAAGCCATCGTGACATGCAGAAATAACCCAGGGCATCTTTGCTGATAAAAATAGAAACAAACAAACAAACAAAAAAAATTGCAAAAGAATGCCACTCCCAACCTATACGCCCGAAAGAATGCCAAGACGCAAATGAAAACTTATTTAAAAAGGGATTATTTATAAAAGAAGGAGACCACAAACTACTGAACTAATGAGAGTTCAGCAAGGCGGCTCAATCCAAGTTCCACTACTATCTCTCCAGATATTAAGATGTGTTACACAGCAACAGGCCACAGAGGTACAGAAACAGATAATTAGGTCGGTGAACACAAGCCTAGAACACGGCTTGACCCTGTGGAGAAATTCAGCGCGCCAGGAGAGTGGCATTCCAAACCAATGCAGACAATGCAAGGAGCATGTCTTTCTTCAATGACTGTTGGGACCACTCGCTAGCCACTGGGAGACACGAACAGTCCTCTCTGGCCCCTCGGCAAAAAATAACTTGAAGACAGATATGAATGGCTTAAAAAAAAATAAATTCCAAAAAGCGTCATAAAAAACAAGTTTTAAAAAATATGCTTATAATCTTGGGTGAGGAGAGGCCTTCCCACACGAGGCATGGTACGCTAAGGCGGTCCGGGAAACTCCTTGATGCATTTGAATCCAGCGTCATTAAATGATACTATGGGAAACGACGCAGCCGAGTCCCAAGTGTGAGGTACGGTCTAGGGACACGTCCCTCATACAGGAAATAAGGTCTACGGTGCAGAGCGTCAGTTAGGAAAGCACATGGCGTGTGGTAGAGAAGGAAGGACGGACGGCGTTTGAACCCGCAGGTCTCGGGGTTTTGTGTGATCAGTGACCACAAAGCAATCATCAGACTCAAGAGTAAGCAAGAGCCTGGCCTGTGGTGGCGCAGTGGATAAAAGCATCGACCTGGAACGTTGAGGTCGCCGGTTCAAAACCCTGGGCTTGCCTGGTCAAGGCGCATATGGGAGTTGATGCTTCCTGCTCCTTCTCCCTTTCTCTCTCTCTCTCTCTCTCTCCTCTCTAAAGTAAATAAATAAATATCTTTAAAAAGAAAAAAGAGTAAGCAAGAAAACAGCCCCAACAATGAGGTTCCATCCAGCACCTGATGGAACAAGAACACGAAGTGACCCCGCCTCCCAGGGTCGCTGTGACTTGAGCAGAGCTCTTGGAGCAGAGCCTAGAACATAGCCAACTGTCCATCATCATTAGCGACTGTTGCTATCTTTAGCGTGTTTTAGCAATCTGAGTGGCACACATTTTTTTTTTAATCACAGTAATATAAAGTTTTGGCAAGGGTGCAGGAGTAAAAATACTCTCATCCTGTCTTGGTGAGAATAGAAATTGGCCCAGCCAATTTTGGCGGGCAATTTGGCAATAGCCGTGAAGATACAATACATGTACCCTACGCCTGGCAATTTCTCCGTTGGCACCTAACCTGGAGAGACAGTCAGTCGCCTCTCTGCACAGAATTGGAGAGAATCCTAATTGTCCATCAGTAGAGGACTGACTGCATTAAACTCGGTGCTTTTATACCAGGGAAGAGCCCGAAGGGGTGGAGAATGGGGTGAAGATTATTATAACATGGGAAGAACTCCAAGACATATTTTTAAATGAAGCAAAAAAAGTTGCAGGACAGTAAGTATTGTTATCATGCCCCCAAACTAAAACGTATATTCCTGTAGCTACAGTCACATGCTTAGAAAGAGGTCCGGACAGAACACGCCAGGTTCTCAGCACTGGGTTCCTCAGGGGAATGTACCTGGATCGATGACAGACTTGTAAAGAGAGGCAACAGTCCTTACACACGTTCAAAGAATGTTTCCATGAGTAAACTTTTAGAAATAAGAATAAATGAAGTATAAAACAGACCCAAACACTGTTGCAATCTTTGGCTACTTCATGACGGGGAGAGTACAGTATCCGGCTCATAACAAGCTACGTAAATGGCTCCCCTCTGCCGTGGGCGGGGTCAGACAACACCCGCCATTCTGGGTCCAGTCTCAGCCTCATGCTTTAGGAAAGATATTCACAACTGAGGGCACAAGCCACTGGACACGTGTGGATTTGCTGGGGACAACCCTGGTGTAGTTCATTAACAGTGCTGTTCCTCACTCTCAAGAGTTTCCTGGTTTGTTTTAAATGAAGTATAAGAAAACAAAAAAGAAGAAATTCAGGCACACATCTCCCAAAATGAGCTTGGGATTTGTATGCTGAACAAATGCTAATGAACGGAATCAAGGACCTGAATGTGGGTGGGTGGGTGGGGGGAAGACATACCATGCTCATGGATTTAAAAACTCAACATGGTGACGATGTTAGGTTGTTAAACCTAGATAGATACACTTCACCCCATTCCAGTATAAATCACAGCAGGATTTTAAATAGAGAAAAGCCAACGCTAAAATTTATAGGGAAATTAGAATAGGCAAACCAATCTTTAAAACCTGATTTTGAAAACTACAGTCTTGGTAAAGGGAGAGACATACAGATGAAAGGAACAGAATAGAGAACCAGAAAATAAACCCAGAAAATACGGCCAATTGAATTCGTTTTTGTTTTTTTTTTTGACAGACTCAAAAGCTACTTGTAGAAGGACAGTCTTCTCAATAAATTGTGATGGAATATCGAATAGCCCCATGCCAAAAAAAAAAAGTAGCTTCTACATAGACCTTACCCCTTGTAGAAAATTAACTCAAAATTGATCATGCATTTAAGTATAAAACACACAGCTGCAAAAACGCCTAGAAGTAAACAGAAAACATTTTCGACAGCGGGTTACACAACAAAGTTCTCAGACGCTACAAACACAGTTCCTGAAAGGAAAACAGAACCAACAGGACTTCTGGAAAACGAAGAACTTTGTTCTGCAAAGACCCTGATAAAGAAATGAGAAGACACCCTGCAGGTGTTAGGCGCATGTCACCTGTCTGACAAAAGAGCGTGTCTCCGGAGCAGAAGAGGGACTCACGTGCGGAAACAAACAACCCAACTGGAAAAATAAACAAAAGACTTGAATAGACACTGTACCAAAAAGAACAATGCTCTCTCCCCATCGGGGACACGCAAAGTGAAACCGTCATGCAGTAACACCAGGACACCTGGTCACTGCCTGTAAAATAAAGCCCCCTGCTGGCTCCCGGTGCTGGGGGAAGAGGCGGGGCCCTTGGCACGCTCCCACCGTTGATAGGACGGACAAACTGTGCCCACAAGTTGCTTGGAAAGTGTCTTATAAAATTAAATACATACTTATCCAGCAATGCCACCCTTAGGCACTGATCTCCCCCCCACCTTCCAAAGAAATGAAAAGGGACGTTCCCCCAAAAGCCTGCACACTGATGTTTATGCCTAATCACCCAAACCTGGAAACAAACCAACTGTCCACCAACGAGTGACTCCCCCAGTCACGGGACATTACACCACGAATCCTGCTGACCCGTCAAAGGGACAGATCACGGATGCCTGCAATGAGGTGGCTGGACCTCAGGCATTATGCTGGACGGATGACACTTGTCTCTGACGAATGACACTCGTCTCAGGAGGCTGCTACGCAGGGTGTGATTTCCTCAACAGGACACTTTTTTTTTTTTTTTTTTTACAGGGTCAGAGAGAGTCAGAGAGAGGGATAGATAGGGACAGACAGACAGGAACGGAGAGAGGTGAGAAGCATCAATCATTAGTTTTTTGTTGCCATTGCGACACCTTAGTTGTTCATTGATTGCTTTCTCCCATGTGCCTTGACCCCAGGCCTTCAGCGGACCGAGTAACCCCTTGCTCAAGCCAGCGACCTTGGGTCCAAGCTGCCAGATGAGCCCGCGCTCAAGCTGGTGACCTCGGGGTCTCGAACCTGGGTCCTCGGCATCCCAGTCCGACGCTCTATCCACTGCGCCACCGCCTGGTCAGATGACAGGACACTCTTGGAAAGAGGAAAGGTGAGGAAACGTGGTCTCAGGACTCATCAGTGGGTGCCAGGGTTTGGG
The DNA here is from genome assembly GCA_037038555.1 of Rhynchonycteris naso. NCBI lineage: Eukaryota > Metazoa > Chordata > Mammalia > Chiroptera > Emballonuridae > Rhynchonycteris > Rhynchonycteris naso. Next base: position 131,358,967 of record CM073003.1, on the reverse strand, counting down.
GTGAGGGGAGGTGTCAGAACTCATCGGTCCATGCTACAAAGGAGTATGTAGCTCGAGAGGCGTTATTTGGGCGGATGGAGCTGTTCCGAGTCCAGACCACGGTGGCGGTCACCGGAGCCCATACATGCGCCAAGGTCCATAGAACTACGCGCCAGAGGGCATCAATGTTCTGCTTGTTCGCGACAACGAAAAGCATCCTGGTTTGGACAGGAAGTTATACGGTCACCCCAACCACCTGTCCGGGGAGCGAGCTGGTTTGGTGATTAATACGAAACCCAAACGGGGAGCCGTGGAGGGAACAGGGGTCGTAAATGCCGGCAACGGCTAACCTAGTTGCCGGCGTGCCCTGCGCCCAGCGTGGCCGCCCTAAGCGCCTCGCAGCCGGCATCTCACGGAAGCCTGCCCGGAAGGTGCCAGCCACACACGCAGGAGAGGAACGGGAGCTTAGAGAAGCTGGGGCGTGCGTGTCTGGCCATCTCAGAACTCCTACTGGCAGAAACTTCAAAGTCCAGAATCTGCCCCGCCAGCGCTGCCCCGCTGGAAAATGAGGCTAAAGTGAGGATTAAAAATGGGCACTCCCGAATGAACAAAGGGAGGGAAGGGAAGAAGCAGATGGGGAGGGAGCAGGGGAAGGCCCCCTTCCCAGACCTGACCTTCCCATGTGGGGGCAGACCTCACCTGCCGGGGCCCTTTCTCCTCCTCAGGTGGCCTCTGTCACCAATCAGGGTCATCCGATTGTCTGGGACACCCACAGAGGACCCTTGCACCACCGGCCAGGTAGGACTGGGTCAAATCTCCTTCTAGCTCTAAGGACCCACGACGCCTCTGTCTTTTCATTGAGGTGAAACCCACGTAATGTAAAAATAGCTATTTTCAGCCTACAAAGGACTGGCATGCCTTTCATACATTCGCAGTGGACCGTCATCACCTTTACCCCGATCCAAACTTACGCTCAGCGGTCACGTCCTCCCGCAGCCCTGGCAGCACTCACTGGTCTGCTCACTGTCTCTGGACGCGCCTGTTCTGGAAGCTTCATGTCATTGGAACGTGGTCTGCTGGGCAGGTTCTCGCCCTGAGCACCGTGGTTTCCTCCCTGAAGCCTGCCAGCCCGTTTTTCCTCTTAATGGCCACGGTATGGATTGTACACCTGGTTCAGCCATTCACCTGCTTGCGTGTGTTTGGGTGATGTCCACCTTTCAGCACATCTGTGTCCACGAGCGGTCTGAACACCTGGTCTCAATTCTTTCGCGTACTGACCGGGGAGTGGCGTTGCCGGCCGTGGGGGTGACTCTAGGTTTCACCCTCTGACGACCCTCCAAGCTGTCTGCCACAGTGGCTGTCACGTTTCACGTTCCCGCCACGACTTCTCTCGTTACAAAGTACAGCAGAGATTCAGAGGGGAGGCAGGCAGGACGGGGTCGAGGGGCTTGCGTGGGAATCTAGCATGGGTGGGTGCGGCACTGAAGGCGGGCAGGGCAGCCAGACACCTCGGGGTGGACCGCGGGAGCCCTGTGGTGGGGGCGGTTGCCCGGCTGAGCGCCCGTATGAAGCCAGAGGGGGCTGACGTGATTGGCAGTGTGGGGGCGCTGTAGCAGAGGTTGGCCACGGGCAGGAGCCCCGATTCCCGACCCCCGTGCCTCTAAGTGGATAACGGGAGACCTGAGGTGAGAGACGGACAGGGTGGGGGAGTGGGTAGGGGGCCTTGGGATGAGGTCATTCTTCTGTTCTGACCCCTCGGTCACAGGGCAAGGTGCCCAGAGCTGCCGTCCGTCCTCGTCCAGCTGTCACAAAAGACGCGCGCCAGGTGGAGAAGATGCCAAAGCAGACAACCCGTGCCGCCAAGGTGAGGGGTCAGCCAGCTCCGGCTGCTTCTCTCTCTGACTTTACAACGAACTCCGGAAGCTCCCACAGTGCATTGAGCTCAGCACCACGCCCACCAAGGCACTCCATCAAGAGGGAAGGATGGAGGCTCTGGCTGATGGGCCCAGTGGTAGAGCGTTAGTCTGGCATGTGGAAGTCCTGGGTTCAATTCCCGGCCAGGGCACACAGGAGAAGCACCCATCTGCTTCTCCACCCTTCCCCCTCTCCTTTCTCTCTGTCTCTCTCTTCCCCTCCCGCAGCCAAGGCTCCATTGGAGCACAGTTGGCCCGGGCACTGAGGATGGCTCCATGGCCTCTGCCTCAGGTGCTAGAATGGCTCCGGTTACAATGGAGCAACACCCCAGATGGGCAGAGCATCGCCCCCTGGTGGGCATGCCGGGTGGACCCTGGTCGGGTGCATGTTGGAGTCTGTCTGTCTGCCTCCCTGCTTCTCACTTCAGAAAAATACAAAAAGAAAAAGAAGAAGAGGGAAGGATGGAGAGGAAGAGTGGAGGACACACATGCTTCTGCAGCCAGCCCCCCGGCTCCTGGACCTAAGGGCTGCGGGGGCCGGAGAGACCTCTGCTGAGCTTGCAGAGCCTGCCTGGAGCCAGCGTCAATGCTGGGTAGATTTTACCATATGCGAATTATACTTTAATGAAGTTGATATAAAAGGAAAAGAATCCATTCTAGATGAATTATAGATCTACATGTGAAAGATGAAACAATAAAGCTTTCTAGAAGGAAGCACAAACCTTGGGGCAGCCTATCTCTACTGAACAGGATGCAGAAGAGAGTTAACCATAAGAAAAAACCAACGTAAGTGGACTACATTAAGATTAAAACATGTGACCTGGCCAGGCGGTGGCGCAGTGGATGGAGTGTCGGACTGGGATACGGAAGACCCAGGTTCGGGGCCCCAAGGTTACCGGCTTGAATGCGGGCTCACCAGCTTGAGTGCAGGGTCACTGGCTTGGACATGGGACCATGGACGTGACCCCATGGTTGCTGGCTTGAGCAAGGGGTCTCTTGCTCTGCTGTAGCCCCCCAGTCAAGGCACATATGAGAAAGGAATCGATGAAAAACTAAGATGCTGCAACGAAGAATTGATGCTTCTCATCTCTCCCCCTTCTTGTCTGTCTGTCTCTTTCTGTCCCTCTCTCTTACTCTCTCTCTGATTCTGTAGAAAAACAAAACACAACAACAAAAAATGTGTTCATCATCAAACTCTCTTAAGAAAGTGCAAAAGCAAGCCATAAACTGAAGAAAAGTGTCTGTGATACAATTATGCGAAGGACCCCTGCCTTCCATATATAAAGAGCTGCTACAATTCAATAAGAAAATGACAACCCGAGACAAAAACAGGCAAAACACTCGAACAGACACTTCACAAAGCAGACCCCAAATGGCGTATAAACACGTGAAAAGGCGCACGACTTAGTCATAGGCGAAATGCAAATTTAAACCTCAAAGTTATGTGTTTTGACTGCACACCCACCTGAGTGGCTAAAAAGAAGAGACAGACAATACTGGGCATGAGCAAAGACATGGAGCCCCCGGAACCCTCACCGGCGACGGATGGGGGTGTAAATGCAACAAAGTCCTTGGAACTCTGTTTGGGGGCACTCGGCAGACGTGAACGGAAGCATCCTCTAAGACCCAGCAAACCCACTCTTGGGTTGGGAAGACATACAAGTGTCTGTAAAAGGTTCAGTGTAAGATGCTCCTGAGCCACCTTATTCCTAGTGGCCAATCTGACTCGCCATCCGTCGTTGTATACATAAAATGTGAAATGCGTAGAAGACAGACTTCCTGTCCATAAAAGTCTGAGAGAATGACGGCTGGACACAGCGATGGAGGAGGCCAGGTTGTCAGGACCACTCAGGGCGTGCCCACTTTGATTGGCATTTTCAGTGAACGCCCAGTCATTTTCAACAACGTAATTCATTGTGATGGGTTAGTCCAGTGGTTCTTCACCTGGGTTCTATGGAACCCTAAGGGTTCGACAAGTCGGTCTCAGGAGTTCGGAGAAGCCTCTGCCGCGGAGGCCAGAATAAAGTAATACCGTCATTTGTTGTGAGTTCATGCACTTTGTTGGTTTTGTTCTTTGAGCAAGGTGATGTTCATGCACGGCTCATTTTGTGCACCAGTAAAAAAACATAGACCTATGTCTTGAATTTGGAAAAATAAAATCATATTTTATTTATCACTAAAGAAGGGTTCGGTGAATGCGCGTATGAAACTGGTGGGTTCGGTACCTCAGAAAAGGTTAAGAACCACTGGGTCAGTCACTATATTTTAAGCGGCCATGTTATGTTTCTTGACCTGAGAGCAGGTGACACTGAAAATCCTCTGAGCTCCCCACCTGGGACGTGTGTGGGTCTCTCGTGCATGTCACGCTCTAATGTGAAGTTTATTTAAAATAACAGAAGTAGCCCTGGCTCGTGTCCTGTTGGAGCAGGACCCTGTCTCTTAACTCCGGCCCCCGTCTGCTCTCCTTGCTGTCGTCTCTGAGCTCTGGACCCCGCACATCCACCTTGGCGGGCGGCTCAGAACCTCCCTCAGAACCAGCAACTGGCCCTCGTCCGCAGGATAGCCTCTGCTTCCTTGGTGGCCTGTCCTCCCCCTGTCCCGGCGTCTTCAGGACTTTTTCCCAACGCGGACGCTCACCACACGGCCACGGCGCGCACCACCCTCTTCTCTGCCCGCCGGAATTTCCTGTTCTCATTCCAGCTGCCGGACTCCGGGGTGGGGTGGGGGTCCCCACGGCTCCCTCGGGCAGACCCACAAGCTCCCGGCCCTCAGACCTGGCCTTCCCTGAGTGCTGCCTTTATTGCAAACACTCTACCTCGCACCTGACTATCTCCTCCTCCCCAGACTATAGGCTTTTGGGGGTGAGGGTTGCAGTGTTTCATCTTTCTACCCCCAGCACCTAGCGGCGTGCCGTGATGGACAGGCCCCTGGGGATGTGCTGAGGGATGAGTTTAATGGTAATAACGGAGTAGGAAGGGGCTTTAGTGTCGGGGGATCGGACGAAGGAATACAAGTGGACACCTGGCAGATGGTTCATGCCGGATTTTGTATTTGGAGGGGGACCCTCCAGAAATTGCTCTAGGTTGCCATGCTAATGAGCGAGCAGCCCGCGCCTGGGTCACCACGCGTGTGCGGTCACCATGCGTGTTCACTCACCCCGTGTCTCCCCCCTGAGCGGCGTGCTTGCTGCATGGGCAGGGCACCCGGTAGATGGTAGCTAGCTTAATTTCCAGTGTGGGGGGGGGCTGTGATCCCTGCTTCACAGATGACGAGAGAGAGAGAGAGAGAAGAGCGGAGAAGCTCGATGGCTTGTCCAAGGTTGCCTGGCTGGGAGGAGGCAGAGCCCATGCTCACGACACGCATTCTTCTGTGAGTGACACCAGGTGTTGAATCACTGGAAATGCCCGCGGAACGGGAAAGGCGAAGGGGGGATGCGTCAGGGCGCACGTGTCAGCAGGCGGCCTTTCTGGCCCCTCTCGGGTCCGTCTCCGTGGGCAGCCACCCCCTCTCCCGTGGAAGGAGGGCCTGTCTGGAAGGAGCAGTGTCCCCCAACCCCAGAAACACAGCGCTCAGCTCTGTCCAGAGCCTCTCAAATCCTGCCCGAGAGTTTCAGCCTCTCAAATCCTGCCCGAGAGTTTCAGCTCTGTCCAGAGCCTCTCAAATCCTGCCCGAGAGTTTCAGGTCTTAAGCAAAACAAAACTCTGATTCACCGTTTCCAGTCCTACAGGAAACGCAGGTCCTTTATTTTTCTGCCACTAAAAAAAAAAATCAAACCAAAAAAAAAACCAACCAAACAAAAAAACCCACCCTTGACATCTTCGAAGAGTTCTGAATGCTTGTCATCTCAGACCTCACCAAACATTGCTCGCGACAAAGGCCGCGGAACGAAGCCCAGAGTAAAAGACAGGAGGAGATGAAAGGTATTGCAATAAAACACACACTCTGATAAATAAGAGCCCGAGCGATAAATCCCAGCTCGGCATACACCGCCGGCAGGAAGAGGTACCGCCAAAGCGTTGCTTACACCGAGTCATGACAGGACCGATGGCTCCCCTGGGCCTCCGGGAAAAGTTCAGCCGCGTAGAGGCAGCTGCCCGGCTGCCCCGCTGCCCACGGAGACTCCGTCTGGGACACAGCAGGGAAGCGCAGGGCCTTGAACGCCGCCGTTCAGGGTGGAAGAAGGGAGACGCGGTCACAAAAGGAGATGGATTGGAGACCTCCACCAGATCTCCCCCCCCGCCCCACCACCACCGTGCAGACCATGGGGCGGGCACCTGCCTGCTCCAGATGACCCACGTGGGGGACGCACTCAACGCGGGGTGATCAGGCCGATTCCCAACGGGAGGCGTAAACTTACTGTGGGGAGATTCCCCCCCCCCTTTGTGCAGAAGCGTCCCGAGTGGGGGGGCCGGTGCCCACCGCTGACAGGCTGGGAGGTCCTGGAGAAAGCGCCGGGCTTTCCCCCTGCCCCTTGGCGGCGGGGGGGGGGGGGACGGGGGGCGGGGGGGGAGCGGGGGGGGGGCGGGGGGCGGGGGGGGGGTTGTTAAGACAATGCACGCTGCACCCAGCGCCCAGGGTAATCTCCTTCCTCACTGTCACCAGGTTACCACGAGTGCCATTGTCTTGCCAGGGCGAGGGCCGACTGGAAGGGGAGCTTGCGCCCAGCCCCGTAAGATGGTTCAGAGGAAGGCATGAGTAACGGGAATTCATGACGAGGGAGGTCAATGAATAACACTAAAACCCCACAATTCTCTAACGTTCTGTTCTTTTCCAAAGCCGTTTTTCACCACGGCTTTCCTCTCTGCTCCTCGGAGCGCTCTTGTGTGGTGGGAAGCCAGGACGTATTTTATCCATGTTGCTTGTGAAGAAACAAAACCCTGGGACAGAGATTTGCTCAAGGTCACGACGCAATCTTGGGGGAGTGTTCAAGCTGGAAGGGTTCTCTGGTCATGAACAGGGATATGAGTAATCGGCGGGGGGGGGGGGCACTAGGCTTCAATTTTCAGTTTCACACCCACAGCAGACACGGGCCATCGATCACAGGCCGTCTGCCCAGAGCCCGGGTCCTTCCGCAGCACGCCGTCTCTGCTCGCCGGCCCTCTGCCATGTGCCCTGGCTCCTATCCCCTCCCATGTGAGGAAGAGGAGATCAGAGGGGAGAAGGGGCCCAGCCAAGGCGGCCCCTACCACTCTGCGGGCCCCCTGCCCCCCCGCCCCCGCGCCCCGTCTGCAGAGAAAGCAGGTCTCTGTGGAAAGACACACGGACAGGCCCGGAGAATGGTATATACTCTTTCCTGACCAAGCAGAGCAGGGTGGCGCTCTCTGCTGAGCACGGCAATACCTTCTCATTCCTCAGGGAGGAACCCAGGAACCAGCCCAGGTGTTGAAGCCTAGAACCTGGCAGGATGGAAGAGAGGGTGTGGGCGGGGGAAGGGAGAGGTGAGAAGTTTGGATTTGGATCTGTGGGACATCCGGGTGGATGTATTGAGACAGTTGGCTATTCAAGTCTAGGGTTTATGCGGGGAATTGGGCAGGGGATCGACGCGCAGGGGTCCCGAGCATCGGGACAACTTTTAAAGCAGTGAGACCCGACGATGTCACCTGGGAAGGAGAGAAGAGGGAGAAGGGGCCCAGAGCACTTTGGCCTTGGAAGTCCGGGGCACGTAGGAATCGGAAAAGAGAGACCAGGGAGGAGTGTCATCGATGGGAGAAAAAACACAGAGCGAGGGTCCCAGAGCCACACGGACACCACGTGCCAGCCAGAGAGGGCTGACGCTGTCCCATGATGCTCTGGGGTCAGGGCCTGTAAGGACGAAGCGTGGACCCCTGGACTTGGCCGTGAAGGGCAATCCACCGGGAACAAGGAGTGTAGACGATGCTTGCAAAGAGATCTGCTGGCAGGTCTGAGCAGGCTGAACCCCGTCTCCCCGAGCTCACATGGGGAAGGAAGCCCTAACCCCAGCCTCTCGGAACGGGGCTGTCGTTGCAGGGTCAAGCCTTAACTTCCTTACTACAGGACACTAAGAAGGGACAGCAACAGCTGTGTCCCTGGGAACAGCCCCTGCGTGTGCTCTCGTCCGAGGTCTCCCTACTAGGAACGTTTTCAGGAGAAAACCACCCGCTTCCCTCGGGGACCTCAAACCTCCTCAGACTCACCCCCCCCGGCCCCCGTGTCTCCAGGGTCCTGCGGAAGAGCCTCCCCTAAGGGTGTGGGAAGACAGGCTTTTCCAAAGACGGAGGAGAACTCGCACGAGGAAGGGGGGACTCTCCACGCACCCCCATCTTTCACCCACGAGTGGGCATGACCTCGGTGGGGGTCCGCGCCCCAGGCCCAACGGAGGCGAACAAGTCAGTTTTCAAAAAGCGCCTGAGAGCCGGGGACGGAAAGGCTCGGAGAGAGAAGTGCGAGGTATCACTATCGTTCAACCGAACGTTTTCCTCCTGGACCAACGGGACTTGTAATCCCTTAAATAAATAAATAAGAGAAAAAGCTGGCCACGTCTGCTTAAGAAACTTCAATGGATCACCCAGTCGTAACTCAGAGGCAGGGGGACAAAGCTCTCACCTTGATAAAAGGCGGTTTTATTTCAGACCAACACTCACCCGCTGAAATAACCATTTACTATAAACCTCAGATAACGCTGGCTCAGGGATTCTGTTTGCCCTCAGATTAAAAAAAAAAAAAAAGGGCCTGACCAGGCGGTGGCGCAGTGGATAGAGGGTTGGACTGGGATGCGAAAGACCCAGGTTCGAGACCCCGAGCTCGCCAGCTTGAGCCGCAGGCCCATCTGGCTTGAGCAAAAGCTCGTCAGCTTGGACCCAAGGTCGCTGGCTCCAGCAAGGGGTGGCTCGGTCTGCTGAAGGCCCGCGGTCAAGGCACATATGAGAAAGCAATCAATGAACAACTGTGGTGTCACAAGAGCAACGAGAAACTAGTGATTGATGCTTCTCACCTCTCTCTGTTCCTGTCTGTCTGTCCCTCTCTATCCCTCTCTCTGACTCTCTCTCTGTCCTTGGAAAAAATAAATAAATAAAAAATATATTAAAAAAAAAGGGTCACGTCCACCAAGACCCCCGTGACAGCGTTTTGCAGTGGCTTTATCAAAATAGCCCCCAACTGCGGACATCAGCGCTCTCCAAGGGTAGAAAGGGTAACTACGTGGTGGTGAATGTACAAGGCCACGCAATGCAGCGATGAGCCCCCCCGCCCCCCCTCCAGTAACTGCTACACTCAACACAAAGGACTCTCCAGCTGGGGACGAGAGAGAAACATGCGTGTGATTCCATTTGTGTGAAGCTGTGAAGCTCAAGGACGGGGGGGGGGGGGGGGGGGGAGGTGGGAGGGGTGGCGGGGGGGGGCAACCGGGAAGGGGCATGAGGACCCCTCCTCCACTGGACATGTAGGATTTGGGGGTGTACCATGGGCTGTATCTCGACGTAAGGAAATCCTTTACTGAACCAATCAAGCTTTTTTTTTTTTTCAACAGGAGTGTGAAGCCCCGGGGATTCCTCTCATCGGGACATGGCTGGAATCAGCAGTTAGGACACCGGGAGATTTGTCCTTCGAGTGGGAACGAGGGAAGCTAGCTAGACCTGGGCTTAGCAGGGGAAGGTGGGGTGCACACACCCACCCCGGCCACTCTGTTCTGAATCTTGCTTTTCCTGCTTGTTTCTTACTCATAAAGATGGTGGACACGTAGGGTAGAAACAAACAAAAGAGGAGAAGGCAAAGTAAACACCAAAATTCTTCCTTTTTTTTCCCCCTGAAGTGAGAAGCGGGGAGGCAGAGAGACAGACTCCCCGCATGCACCCGACCAGGATCCACCCGGCATGCCCACCAGGGGGCGATGCTCTGCCCATCTGGGGTGTTGCTCCATTGCAACCAGAGCCATTCTAGCACCTGAGGTGGAGGCCATGGAGCCGTCCTCAGTGCCCGGGCCAACTTTGCTCCAATGGAGCCTTGGCTGCGGGAGGGGAAGAGAGAGACAGAGAGAAAGGAGAGGGGGAAGGGCGGAGAAGCAGATGGGTGATTCTCCTGTGTGCCCTGACCAGGAATCGAACCCAGGACTTGCACAGACCAGGCTGATGCTCTACCATTGATCCAACTGACCAGGGCAAAATTCTTCCCTTTTGACCAGACTGTGGAATCCTATTTCCCAGATATCTGACTAGGCATCTCCTATGTGTTTCCTTTCAGAAACCCCATATACTATAGAAAGATCTTGGGTCCCCATCTCATCCATGTCCTCTCCGAATTCCACCGTACGGATGGAACTTGCCGGTCAGGAGTATTCGTGTGGTTTCAAGCGTTTTCTCGTAATAAACGACCCACTGAGATGGACAAGCCCAGCTTGCGCCCTAATTTCTTACAGCGAAATTCCTGGGGTCCCCCCGGGGGTGTATTCATTTATCACGGGGGTAAATACATATCATCAAATCGATGTACGAGAGATGGTCTGCGTCCCCTCTCCCCTGCCAATATTCGGTTTTAACAAACTTTTTGATCTTTGGCCGGTCTGACAGGTAAAAGAACGGTGAGCATCTGGTACATGACTTCCTGCCCAGGTATTTAACTAGAAATGAGCCGTGTTGCTTGGTGTGTTCAAGGTGCCTTCGTTCATAACCGTGAGGCGTTTGTCTTTAGTCGGAATTCCCTGACTTTGATGTCGGCAAGCTCCAGTCAAGGGGCCCTGTCCTGCTCAATGTTTATTTTCTGCCTCCGGCCAAGTCCGGCCACGTCTGGCCACCCTGTTTGTCTGCGGCCGCTTTTACACAAACCAGGAGGAGCAGAGAACTAGGACGTGTCACGGCGGTGTGCCTGAGGAAGACCGACCCCAGGACCAGAGCAGGGAAGAGAGAGAGCCAGAGCCTGAGGAAGAGCAGAACTGGTATGACCCTCGCCAAGGGCCACCGACACTCATTCCACACACTGGACGGTCACCATTCTCATCTCAGAACCCTGAGCAAATCGCAACCCAAAGGGTTACCCTCCCCCCCCCCCCACCCATCCCCGAAAATCATCATTCCACTAAAACCACAAACCCAGAGGAGGAGCCGCTCAGGGAGAAGTCAGGGGACGCCCCACAAGCCGTGTTCTCCTTGTGCGTGCAGCGTGTGGCATGTTGAGGGGGCTGGCACACGGGGGGAACCCGCCTATGTAAGTTTTCCTTAGTGGGGAAGTGGTTTTAAGGGACTTCCTCAGAGTTGTGCTTTTTCCTTTTCTTTCTGTTTCCATATTAAGACCACTTCACATCTTTTCCAGAACGATTGGGTAACATAGCGTAGTCCCTGGGACCTACGACTGGGAAAACGAGATAACTGAGCCCAACCAGCTGGTGTGGGAAGGCCGCACACTCCAGCCCCCTGCTGGACCTCACGGTCGGACCTCTTATCCTCCCCAGATCTCGGGAATGACAGCAGAGGTGATAGTATGTCACATCTCATGTTTTCTCATTTTATGCTTGGTGTAACTGTCAAGCCTGAAAATAATCAATGTGAACACCCCGATTGCACTGGGGAGACACGATTCTCAGAGAGCTGAAGGGGCCATGGGCCTGTCCAAGGTCACAGGATGAGCACAGACAGAGGAGCAGTGGCGACTTGAACCCATGGCTGCGGGACACAGAGTGATGTCCCTTCAATAGGAGGGTGGTTGCTAGGGAATGGTGGAAGGGGATGGGAGCTGAGTGTTTAACACAGTGGTTCTTAACCTTTTCTGAGGTACCGAACCCACCAGTTTCATATGCGCATTCACCAAACCCTTCTTTAGTGATAAATAAAATATGATTTTTTTCCCAAATCAAGACATAGGTATATGTTTTTTTACTGGTGCACAAAATGAGCTGTGCATGAACATTACCTTGCTCAAAGAACAAAACCAACAAGGTGCATGAACTCACAACGAATGACGGTATTACTTTATTCTGGCCTCTGCAGCAGAGGCTTCTCCGAACCCCTGAGACCGACTCATCGAACCCCTAGGGTTCTATAGAACCCAGGTTAAGAACCACTGGTTTAACAGGAACAGAGTCTCAGGTTTGGGAAGATAAAAGTTGTGGATGGTAGCCTGACAAGGCCGTGGCGCAGTGGATGGAGCGTCGGGCTGGGATGCAGAAGACCCAGGTTCGAGACCCCAAGGTCGCCAGCTTGAGCGCGGGCCCATCTGGCTTGAGCAAAAGCTCGCCAGCTTGGACCCAAGGTCGCTGGCTCCAGCAAGGGGTTACTCGGTCAGCTGAAGGCCCGCGGTCAAGGCACGTGTGAGAAAGCAATCAATGAACAACTAAGGTGTCGCAATGGCAACGAAAAACTAACGATTGATGCTTCTCACCTCTCTCCGTTCCTGTCTGTCTGTCCCTGTCTATCCCTCTCTCTGACTCTCTCTCTCTGTCCCTGTAAAAAAAAAAAAAAAGTTGAGGATGGTGGTGATGGTGGCTCAATGGCGTAAATGTGCTTTAATGCCCGTGAACAGGACACACGTAAGTGGTCAGGACGCTAACTTTCATGTCGTGTGTATTTTACCACAATTTTAAAAACTCACGCCGTGAAATAAAAAAAAATATTAAAAAAAAAAAAGTCACGCTGAGGATGATCCCAGCAAGACTGCTGGGACTGGGGGCTCCCAGGCTTTGCTGTTGATAGGGGGTGCTAATAAAATCTACGTAGGTCCACACCAGTTTGCTAGGATGACGGGGTGGGGGGAGGCTCTCCCCTGTGCTCAGATCACCCCAGGTCCCCGGGGAAGCATCACTTCACAGCTGCTGTGGGGTGGAGAGATGCGGGGAGATGCAGAGACTAGGGGGGACATGGAGAGACGCGGAGAGACTAGGAGAGACGCGGAGAGACTAGGGGAGACCGGGGAGACTAGGGGAGACCGGGGAGACTAGGGGAGACACGGAGGTCCGAGCACAGAAGCACAGCTCCATTCCCATCCTCATGGTCACCCCTCCTACAGAACTCCCAGCACACTCGCTAACTGGGCAGTGACTGACCCGTGTGTTTCTCCTTTCTGGAAGGTCTGGTACCTTCAGGAGTCATAAATGTCGGGAGAAATTTTTTTCAACCACAAATCAGAGGCCTTGAGAGAAGGCCAGGCACACAGGTCAGTTTGTCCAAGACCAAGTTTGAGCAGGGGGTCCTCAGCAGACACTGATATGCCGGTGATGGAAGCTCCCAGCTTATGCAGACCTGTTCCCACCGGGCGGGCTCGGCTGCTCCCTACAGTACCACTGGTGCCCTGTGGCTCTCCCTGCAACAGAGCTGGGAGCCCGAGGGAAGGGCTCCCTTCCCCCTCTGCATACCCACCCTTCAGGGACCTTTGCTGGACCCTGACCGCCTGGGGCAGTGTCCTGGGGGAGGTGACTCCAGGCCCTTCCAGTTTGGACAGTGTCCTCGGGGAGATGACTCCAGGCTCTTCCAGTTTGGATTGTGTCCTGGGGAGGTGACTCCAGGCTCTTCCAGTTTGGATTGTGTCCTGGGGAGGTGACTCCAGGCCTAAGGCCACCAGCACCTCCTCTACATACTGGCTTTGTCGGGGACCTATGTCGCCCCTGCTGCGGCCTTCCATCAACTCCCTGTGGGAGGAGCTGTCCTTTCCTCCCTCCCCAGCCCCGGCCAGGGCCCCAGCTCTCAGGAGCCTCTGAGTCAGGCCTGGCTGTGGTCTGGAAACTTCCTGTCCTTTCAGGTGTTAGAAAAGGTTCTCTTCCTCCCTCCCGGGCAGGTGCACAGAGGGGAGCCCTTCCCGGGCTCACCACCGGCCGCATTCACCCTTTTTCTCTGGAGGGGCGTGGGGACTTTGCCAGATGGAGACGCTCAGAGAAGCTCCGAGATGAACACGGAGGAGACCCAGGGAGGTGGAAGGTGGAAGGAAGAAAAGTCTGGAAGGGGAGAGATGGAGAAAGAGGGAAGAGGGGCGAAAAGAATCGGCAAGCGAGGGATGAGGCCCAGCACCGCGGGGTGGGCAGTCAGCTCTGCCCCCTCCCCTTCCGCTGCCCGTTAGAGCGGAGTCACCCGCGGGCACCCCCACGCCGTGGATGCTTGTACCTCCGCGTCTGTCTCCATTCCGCCCGCCCCAGTCGCTCCCCACGCCACGATCGCGCTCTTTCTCCCTAGCGCGTTCCCCACCCGACTCCCATTCGGGTCGGTTCCCCCACCCCCCGCGCGCGCGCGGCCGCCGCGCCTACCTGGGGCGCTCATGCTCCGCCAGCCGCGGGGCGCTTCCTCCGCGCAGTCCGCCAGGCCGTCGGTCCCGCCCGCAGCGTCCAGCACCCGCCCGGGGGCTGCAGCGCACCTCGGGGTAGCAGTCTGGAGACCCGGGAAGGCAGAAAAGAGAGAAAAGCAGAGAAAGTGTGTCACAGACTGGGAGGGGCGGGGGAGGGAAATGCAAAACCCGACAGGAAATGAGACGAAAAAAAAAATGCAAAAGGTTAGAGAGAAAGAGATAAGGAAGAGGGGGGAGGGGCGGAGCTTGGGTCCAAGGCCTTGGGGGGAGGGCCGTCATGAGTGGGGGTCGTGGGCGTGGGCCCTGCAGGGACCCGGGTTGGTGGACCCAGGACACTCAGGTCGGTAGGCCCTAGGGGACCAGGCCACATGCTCCAAGTTGGGGGAGAGGGACTCCAGCCTGGGGCCATCAGACCCCACCCAGCTCTGAACACCTGCCAGAGCCCAGGAATGGTTTTAGAAGCGGATGCCCCCTTCCCACGGGGTAGAGAGGCGAGGGAGGTCCCACAGGATTGTGGTAAGCAATGGATCCTGCAGACTTGGCCATCCCAGGCCTCTTCCCTGCCCCAGCCTTTGTTCTGGAAGCTTCTTGGGGGCTGGCCTGGGGTCGGCATGCGTCCAATGGCTTCTTGCACCCTTCTCGGAAGCTTCGTGGTGACTGACTACAGTGCACCTTCCTCAGCCACTGCCTTCCGGGCCAGGACACCCGCTCCCCTCCCCCCATCACTCTCTCGGAGTGCAGGTGGGTAGACCTGTAAGAGAAACTGTGATTTTTGCCTGTTGTCATGTTAATACTTTAGCTCCCAAAACTATGACAGTTCACAAATACCATATGGGTGGCCAGGTCCAGACTGCTTACCCGAATCAACTTAAACATCTGGGACGAACCAGCACCAGAGAATCATGGGGTTTGGTCTTCTTCCTGCTGGTCAAGCTCTCCTGCTACTCTGCCTCAGTTTACCACTGTCTTCTCGCCCTCCACCCCCCCTTCACCAGCTAGAGAACATACCTTCCCATTCCCCCGTTTGTAGGTTCACTGAGCAAAGCCCTTTGAAGTTCCTGCTGGGAAAAACCCTTCTGTAAGTGGCCAAGCAAGAAGATGAGTGACCGGCCCTACAGACCCAGCGCAGGAGAATGTGGAGTCTCTGCCGTTTCCAGTGCGGCTGCACTGATGCACACGGGCTGGTGTGCAAGGAGAACACGAGTTTGCTTTCCGCAAAGCCCGTTCACAGACGTCACCAAGAACCGCCAACAGAGAAAGGTCCTAAAATAAATGCCAAGGCCGGTCACCTCCTGCAAGTCCTCAGTCCCCCCCATGGCTTACGGGGACCAGGGCGGGAGGTACCCCGTGCTCTCTGCGAAGCCTTTCCTGCAGACAGTGTGGTTTTTAGAGAGTGTTTTCTTTGGTGTGTGTGTGTGTGTGTGTGTGTGTGTGTGTGTGTGTGTGAGACAGGGACAGAGAGAGACAGAGAGAGGGACAGATAGGGCCAGGCAGACAGGGAGAGAGATGAGAAACATCAATTCTTTATTGCGGCTCCTTAGTTGTTCATCGATTGCTTTCTCATATGTGCCTTGATGGGGGGGGGGGGAAAGAGAGGGCTACAGCAGACTGAGTGACCCCTTGCTCAAGCCAGCGACCTTGGGCTCAAGCTGGTCAGCCTTGTTCAAACCAGATGAGCCCGCGCTCAAGCTGGTGACCTCAGGGTATCGAACCTGGGTCCTCCGCGTCCCAGTCGGACGCTCTATCCACTGCCCCATCGCCTGGTCAGGCTCAGGCAGTGTGGTTTTTAAAGGAGAACTCTAGTTTCCTTCATGCAGGTGGGGGGTGGGGAGGCATGCCTTAAAACACCAGGACAACTGACAGCAGGGAGATGCAGCTCAGCCTGCAGAGGCTGCTGCATGAGTGAGGAATTTTCACGAAGCAAACACGCCCAACGTGAAACCACACCCCGCATCAAAACAACAGAGCTAGCTCTGTACCCCAGAGTTCCCTCCTGTGACCCCTCCTTGTGACGTCCCCATCCAGGACGACCGCTAACGGCACCCAGCAGTTTCGCCTGATCTGTCGTCCACGCAGTTTAACAACCTCATGTAAATGGAGCCACAGAGAGGTTCTCTTTGGGGGTCTGGTTCCTTCCTCTCCCTCAACAGCCTGACTTTGAGGTGCAGCGACGGGTTGGTGACACACAGGCGCAGTTCACTGAAGGCAGGTCTTTTCCTTCCTAAAACCTTCCCGGACTATTTCAATATCCGGAAGAGTTAGGGGGACAGTATAGGGAACACCCGTCTATCCCACGAAGGATGCTACAATGCACATGTGGGCTGCCCCAGGACCGCAGCCCATGCACTGTTCTCGGTCAACTTGAACACGGAGTGATAGGAATGAAATTGGTGGGATTTCTCCCTGGGTTTTACCACTCAGGGCCACCTATCTCCCCAATCCCCACTGCTGCGGAAAAAAAATGACTGATTTTTTTTTATCATGAAAGACTTGACGTGCTCGCTTCGGCAGCACATATACTAAAATTGGAACGATACAGAGAAGATTAGCATGCCCCCTGCGCAAGAATGACACGCAAATTCGTGAAGCGTTCCATATTTTTCCTTGATAACATTATACGGAGTGAAATAAGTAAATCAGAAAAAAAAAACTGAGAACAGCATGATTACATACATAGGTGGGACATAAAAGTGAGACTATGAGACATGGACAAGAGAGTGGTGGTTACAGGGTGGGGGGAAGGAGAGAAGGGTGGGTAGAGAGGAGGGGAGGGGCACAGGGAAAACCAGATAAAAGGTGACAGAGGACAATTTGACTTTGGGTGACGGGTATGCAACACAATTGAATGATAAGATAATCTGGAGATGTTTTCATTGTACATATGTACCCTCATTTATTGGTGTCACCCCATTCAAGTTAATAAAAAAAAAAAAAAGACTTGACATGGACACAGACATTGTCCGGCATAGAAGGACACTCTGTGAGGAGCAGACGCACCCATGGTGGCCCCAGTCTGTGCTTTCCTCGCTCACCTCCTTAGGAATGACCGTGGGTGACCAAATAGGACTTTTTTTTTTT
Organism: Rhynchonycteris naso; assembly: GCA_037038555.1. Lineage (NCBI taxonomy): Eukaryota > Metazoa > Chordata > Mammalia > Chiroptera > Emballonuridae > Rhynchonycteris > Rhynchonycteris naso. Next base: position 131,341,781 of record CM073003.1, on the reverse strand, counting down.
TTTATCATGAATGCGCCCATCCACCCCTCTGGTCGTCTCCCTGACAGCCATATGATTATGAGAGTAAATGACTGATACTCCGCACAGATCCAAGGAGACCCCCTCCTCATATGACATTTCACAGAGGGGCAGCCTCTCTCTCTCTGCCTGGCCCCTGAAGCACTGCCCCCTAAACTCTCTGTCGTACTGAAAGCCGTCGTGTAAACCCCTCTCACCTTTAAATTTTTTTTTTTCTAATCTATGATGGGCTGATGATACTCTTCTAAAATATCAGTAGTAAAATATAAAAGATAGCCATAAAAGTGAATTACGAGACAATGGGATTTTCATAAAAGAGACTCAAGGTTCAAGCCCGCTGGTCACGCCTGGTTCCCGTGGCAAGGTCAAAAGGCTACACGGGTTTCTAAATGCTTCCGTCTCGATTTTTGCTCTTATCTCATGGGGGACTGGTGTCGGAAGGATGCAAGCCCATGGGCCTGGCTTTGCAGGGTGCTGTTCTGGAGTCCAGGCGGCCGGCCGAGGTTGCCACGTCTGCTCAGAGACCCCAGCCCGTCAACCGGGGCCTCGGCACACAGGGGCCGAGGAGCTTGGAAGAGCGTGAACGTAGATCAGCCAGGTCCCGCGAGTGGAGAGGAGATGGGGAATGCTGGGAAGGGAATGGATGGTAAGAATGCCCCCCCCAAAAAAACATCCCCTAACAAGTGTCTTTGAAAGGATTCAAGCAGAAGCCGCACCCCCAGAATGAGAACAGATCGTTAGGAAACGGGCTGCCTGAAGAAGGGAACAGTCAGCTCATGGAGACCCCACATGTGATCACCAAGCTCAGATTAATAGAATAAATAAAGAAGGTTCGATGGAAGGGCTGGAAGAGGAAGTCTCTCCCCTGTGTCTCCCGGGCTGAAAAGCCAACGTGAAGTAAAAACCCCCAAAGAGACGGAAGGTGTGAGAGAAAAGTCGAGACAGAAACGGTCAGTTTGGAAAGACCGACGTCCATCGAGAAATCACTCCAGGCAGGACCAGAGCGCCCAGGAGGAGGAACTTGTCATGGAAGAGTGGTGTTTTGTCAGGGCCAAGGAGGGATGTGGTTCTCCGTAATGGGAGGGCCCCCCCTGGGAGAACCAACGTGATGCAGGGTGTCATCAGACAGGGTTCAGGGCTCTCCTCGGCCAGCCTGGACTGTCCTCTGGCGAGGGCAGAGTGACGGGATCCCTCCAGCACTCTCGGCGAAAAATGGACTTTGAACGTCGGAGTTCTGCATTCAACCAAGTTCTCCACCAGGTGCGATGGCAAAATGAACGTATTCCTAGAGGGGCCAGGACTTTGGGACATGGACTTCCCAAGCGCATGTCAAGAAAGCCATTCCCTGAGAAGGTTTCACCAACCGCGTGAAAAAGCAACCTGAGGAAGAGGAAGACGGAGCCAAGAAGGAGCGAAACAGGCCCGGGAACAGGAGGAAGGAACCACGGCCGTGTGGAAGGCCCAGGAGAGAGTCAGCCTGCGTCCAGCGGAGATGCCGGCTGCCAAGGGAACCGGAAGGAACTGGGACATGTCTGGGTTGGGACCAAGTTTCATACCAGATCGACCTAAAAAAACAAATAGTCTTATTTGGTCAACCACGGTCATTCCTAAGGAGGTGAGCGAGGAAAGGACAGACTGGGGCCACCATGGGTGCGTCTGCTCCTCACAGGGTGTCTTTCTATGCCGGACAATGTCTGTGTCCATGTCAAGTCTTTTATGATAAAAATCAATCTTTTTTTTTTTTTTCCCCAGCAGTGGGGATTGGGGAGGGGGCCCTGAATAGTAAAACCCAGGGAGAGATCCCACCAGGTCGTTCCTCCCTGTGTTCCAGTTGACCATGAACGGTGCGTGTGGGGGGGATCCTGGGGCTGCTCACGCCACCGACCACGTGATCAGAGAAAACCTCTATTCTATCTGCAAGTAATCCCGTCTTCCTTCCGGGCCCGTCCTCCATGTTAATAGGGCCAATACAATCTTTTAGCTCCCTCTGGCTTCAAATGTAGCCCAATCCAGTCGTTCAGGGGTCCTTTCAGGCGTTCTAGAATGAAAAAGTTTGGTCTCTCCCGTGGCGGCGCCTCCCTCTGCTTCCCCCCAAGATGGGTCTGGAAGGGGCAGGAGAGGAGTGACTTGTAAGGCCTGCAGAGCCACGAGGAACAGGGGCAAGCTCCTCACCTCTGGCTCCTCGTGGTTGCAGGGCAGTGTCCTGTATTCAGGTCTGGTGGCCGTGCACCCTGCTGGAGTTCGTGGGTGACACCTCGTTCTCTCCCGGTATGGGTGAGTGTCCGCCACAGTCTTACCCAACAGGAGGGCGGCCTGCAGTCTCCTCTCGGCTGTGGGGTCACCTTGTCTGCTACAGCAGGCTCTCGCTCTCTGTCCATGTCACTGGGGGTCCCAGGACCAGCTTGGAAAAGCCCCTGGCTCAGGCCTTTCTGCAGGACATGCGGGTAGGGCGCAGTTTCTGCAGGGACAGCCCCATACTCACGTCTGGTGCTCTTGGTACGCCCCCTCTGTCCCCTGTGCCCCACTATCCGGAGGCCTCCAGGAAGAACCCCGTTGCTCCCCGTGTGGGGTGCTGAGACGGGAAAGAGGTGTTTGCCCATGGAGCCGAGAGTCCTGGGCAGAGGGGAAAGACAGGCAGGGACCCGGCTGGAGTCTGGAGGCACCATGGCATCAGAGCAGCTGCGCTGCACTGGTCAGCTACAGCACCGAGGGCTGCCTGGGGGAGGTGTGCAGAACGAAGCTTCTCTCCGGAGGGCTCCACCCCGAGCTGGCATCTTAGACAGAAAAGGACGTCAACAGCAGCGGCCCCTGTCGCAGGAGCAGGACCGGATGGGGTTCCTGATGTCAGTCCCACTCCCAAACTGTGGGCTGTTTGCTACGCCCCCCCCCATCTCTACCAACGCTTCCCCACTTCAATTTCCCTCCACCCCCACCCCCCAAACAATTTCAGCTATAGACGGCGGCTTCAGAGTCCCAGCAAAAGATCAGAAAAGTGGGCTGGGGTTGGCGGCTTCTACCTAGATCCGACCACACAGCGCTGTGCTGTGAGACAACTCTGTACCACGGAATGAGAGAGGGAGCCCGGGGAGCACGTGGTTCTGTCTGTTAAATGACCCCTCCTCTATCCCCCCTCCTTCCCTCCCCCCCCCCCCGCCCCTCCAGAGAGCAATCTCATCCTGTCGGCTGTCTTCTCCTCCAAGAAAAGTCATTCCTTATCAGCGGAACAGTAACACGCCTGGGACGGCAAAAAGGCATTTCACAAACTATTGATCTGAGAATTAATATATTGCTTTTTTCCCCTCCCGACGCCACACCTCGCTGCCATTGTATACATTAACACCCCCCCCCCCCGAAATAGCATCGAGAGCCAAACAGAACCTTCCAGGCCCTCGATGATGTTTTACGCTGTGACTGCCCTCTCTGCCCCCTCAAGCTCGCAGCTCTGCATTTCAGATTGTCCCCACGCCACGTCCCTACGCCCAGAAGGTTCCAGGGCGGCACCAGCACACCCGCCTGTCCCCACACCAAGAAATAAAACAACAACCCACGGAGAGGTCTATTTGCTCCTCTGTATGCTGAACACCTTAAACGACCCTTGACTTTCTTTCTTCCTTTCCTTTTTTTTTTTAAAAAAAAATTCTTGCAGAAAGCCTGGCATCCATCCAAAAGGAAAAGGTTCCCATCTGTAGGCTGGAAATATACATTCAACAGTTTTCAATTGCTCAAGCTATGAAATATGGTAACGGCTGGTTGACACATCTCAGAGGAGGGAAAGGAACCTTAGAATTCACCCCAGCATGGGACGGAAGGACGGAAGGACGGATGGAGAGGCATTTCTGCACAACACGTGCAAAATGAGGGAGGGTCGCTGCGGGTGCCGTCGGGGAGCCAAGGGTTTGGGGGCTAAGCCCAGAGGTGGCGGGCTCACGAGGGGCCATCCAGGCACCACCTTGTGCAGCGGGCGGATGTCGAGAAAACGTGGAACGGGCGGTGCGCTACAGACCACGGCGCTTTGTCCGTATTTCCCTTTCGGAGGGGGATGGGTGACAGCCTCCGTTTTCTGTCAGTTAATCAACATTAGGGTAATTGGCACATTACATCCATTTTACAGTGCTTGGGGCCGTCCATAAATAATGAGCGATGGCGGTAATGACCGGGAGTCTGGAGGGGGGGGGTGCTGTTGCAGGGAGCTCGTAATGGATGCTTTGTTTGTCTTGGGGAACTGTGTGACCAGCATGGACTCGGATGAGTGCTCTGGGTCACCCGAGGCCAGAAAGGTGCTCCATCACCTCCGCGTTCCCCCCTCTCCTCCACACTGAACTTCAGGGGGCCCGAGATTTGCTTTTGCACGCCCCCCCACCCCACTGTTTTATAATGGAAAATATTCAGCCTGGCACACCAATTCCCCCCTGACTGCCTATGGCGTCCCCCACACCCTCTTTCCCCTTTGTTTTTATCAAAAGCCACTGGAGCCTGACCTGTGGTGGCGCAGTGGATAAAGCGTCGACCTGGGAACACTGAGGTCGCCAGTTCAAAACCCTGCACTGGTCTGGTCAAGGCATATATGGGAGTTGATGCTTCCAGCTCCTCCCCCCTTTCTCTCTCTCTCTCTCTCCTCTCTAAAATAAATAAAATAAAATAATAAAAAAGAAATTTAAAAGCCACTGGAAACACCCAGGGCCTATAAACAGCTTTGAGTGATGTCTGTGTGCAGCACACAATGTTTGAGCAAGAAAGTCAGGGCTCATTAAAAATACAAATGTCTGTAGCTTATAGAATGAGCCACCTTAAATACTGTCGTCTACACACCGCTGCTCCTGTAACCGCCTTAGACTAGTCCGTTCGGGCTTGGCGTCATCCCACGTCTGCCCATTGCCCCGAGGTCCAGCTGGGCACGGCCCTCCCAAGACCACCGTGGCCAGTGGCGAAAGCAAGCCCCGCCCCCCGCCCCTGCCACCCCCACCACTGAGGTGGAACATGCCTGTACCGCGCGGTCAGGGGTGGAGCCGAAAGCGTGGCGGTGAGGCTACGACCGCGGACGGAGGAGTCTGTGCGTTTCCTAGGAAGCACCCACTTCATCCTTTCTTGGCTTCAGCCTTCGGATAGTTTTCATGCTACACAATGAAGTGCATGGTCGTCTCCTTTGAACTTAATCAGGCGTCGAGGTGTTTTTTTTGTTTGTTGTTTGTTTTTTGGCAGGTTTGCGTTTCTGACCTTTGAGTTTCTCAGTCCCAGGACTGGGCCCGTCTGAAGTGTGCGCATAAAAACGGCGGAGCTGAGCGTGTAAGCCCAAGGTGACACTAGACAGCGACAAGGGAGGAGAGAGCAAGCAGGAGGCGTAGGGAAGCCCCGACGGGGAGCCTCGAAGAGAGGATGACTGGAAGGAGGAGCAGGCCCGATCACTTTAGACTTCATCAGACAGAAGCAAATGCTGGGAACCACCCCAGAGGGTCAATACTCTTCAGCCCAGAGCGCCGAGGCCGACAGAAGCACATGGGATAAAATACACGGAATACAGTCCCGCCCCCCTCTATCGCGTGGGGGGTGGGGGGAGGGTTAGGTTCCAGAACCAAGCCCCCCAATGACAGGCGAAAATCCGCAAAGTGGCGACCTTGTATTTATTTTATTATTTATATATCTGTTAAGGCTATAAATATATATATATATATATATATATATATATATATATATATATATATATATATATACTAGAGAATGCTTATTTTACTGCAAAAGTAACAAAATAATAAATATATAAAAATACCTATAGATACCGCCAAATCTTGCGATATAGCAAAAAAAAAAAAAAAAATCCACGATGCAAAATTAGATAAATACAATATGAAAATCGGCGATAGAGGGCGACCGCGATATGGCGAGAGGCGACATGTACGGTTGAGGTTGGCATGTGGTCACCCACGTGAGCGCTTCCAACAGTGGACACGCAGAGAGCAAAACCAAACAGGCAGACAACCACACACACACACACACACACTCACACACTCACACACACACTCACTCACTCAATGATACACTCCATCCTAGGCACGTGTATTATTTTCCAGCTCTGGGGTTGCAGAGATTACATCAGGATGTGGACTGGCTCATAACATGTTAAAATACTTGATCAGACACATAAACTGTAACAATGTTTCATTAAAACCCAGAAAGACCCATTGGGACGGCATATGTTACATACAATCAGTGCATTGAAAGTGTGGCATTCCAGCCCTCGCTGACAGGTGGCACCACCAGAGGTAACCCCAGCCTAGTTGACAGCTGGAGCCCACCATTGGAACAATTGCCTCTACATTTTTAAATTACTTTCACTAATAATTGTGTAAGGATCAGTAACAAATGGTTATTTGTTTCTTTTCTTTTCTTTCTTTTTTTTTTTAAAACAGCCTGACCAGGCAGTGGCGCAGTGGATAGAGCATCGGACTGGGATACGGAATGGCCCAGGTTCGAGACCCCGAGGTTGCCAGCTTGAGCGTGGGCCCATCTGGCTTGAGCAAAAGCTCACCAGCTTGAGTCCAAGGTCGCTGCCTCGAGCAAGGGGTTGCTCAGTCTGCTGAAGGCCCGCCTCAAGGCACATATGAGAAAGCAGTTAATGAACAACTAAGGTGTCAAAACAAAAAAAACTAATGATTGATGCTTCTCATCTCTCTTAGTTCCTGTCTGTCTGTCCCTATCTATTCCTCTCTCTGACTCTTTCTCTGTTTCTGTAAAAAACAAAACAAAACAAAAAAAAACAAGGATCAGTTACAAAAAAGAGTGAATTTCAATTTTAAAGACATTCCGAGGCGGAAAAAGATTCCACGTATGAACTAAAATGTGTACTTACCAGACAAAGCTATCTCGGCTTATGATTTGCCTTCTGTTCCACTGTTTTAAAATTTAAACATAAATAAAACTCCCATGCGGTCACAAAAATGGCAGAAACGAGGCAATTCAGGTTCTGCTCCGGTTCTCTGTAATTGCCGACCCGCTACTGTTTTAAAGACGGGAGTACCAAGTGCCACGGGGCTTTCAGACAAGAACCAGCCTGAAATGAGATCAAACAATTCCCAACTTTTAGGAACTGTTTTGTTTTGTTTTTCAAACCGCTTTATTGAGCTGTAAGTTACGTACCATAAAGTTCAGCTATTTAAAAGTGTGCGATTCACTGGTTTTTAGTATATCTACAGAGTTGTGTAATCACACCATTGCCTAATTCAGAAACATCTTCATCAACCCCCTCAAACAGACCTCGTGCCCATTGGGAGCACTCCCGTACCCCCCATCCGCCAGTCCTCCCGCACCCCCACACCTAGCCAACCTCTCTAATCGACTCTCCATCTCTGTGGATTTGTCTATTCTAAACCTTGGCTATAAATGGAAACATACCGAGGGACTTTTGTATCTGGCTTCTTTCACATAGCAAAATGTTTTTTCAGGGTTCACCCATGTTGTGTCAGCAGTCTGTTTATTGCCAAGTATTATTTTTTTCTATAAATGTACATTTTGTTTGTCTTTTTAACAGTTGATGGACAGTTGGGTAGTTTCCCCACTCTCAGCGTGTGAGGGTTCCAATCTCTCCATTTCTTCGCCAATACTTGTTACTGTCCTTTTATTCTTATTAGTCATTCTGACAGGTGTAAAGTGGTATCTCGTTGTGGTTTTGACTTGCCTTTACCTAGAAACTCATGATGTTGAGCATCTTTTTCTGTGTTTATTGGCCATTTGTATAGCTTCTTTAGAGAAATGTCTATTCAAATTCTTTCCTCATTTAAAAAAAGGGTATTTTTAAAATTGAATTATAAGAGTCCCTTCTATATTCTGGGTATGAGTTCCTTATCAGATTGACGACTTGTAAATATTTTCTCCCATTTTGTGGGTTGTCTTTTCAATATCCTGATGGTATTGTTTGCAGCACAAACATTTTAATTTTGACGTAGTCGGATTCATTTTTTTTCTTTTGTCATTGACTAAGCCAAGGTCACGAATGTTTACTTCCACCTCTTCTTCTAGGAGTGTTATAACGTTAGCCCTTACACTGAGGTTTCTGATCCACTTTGATGTAATATTTGCATATGGTGTGAAGTCTGGGTCCCAAATCTGGAGGTATGAGTTATTATACTCTTTTCTTCAGTTTCAAGATGGTCTTGTTTCTTCTGATCTTTATTTTTTGTGTGACAGAGACAGAGAGAAGGACAGATAGGGACAAACAGACAGGAAGGAAGAGAGATGAGACGCATCAATTCTTTGTTGCGGCTCCTTAGTTGTTCATTGATTGCTTTCTCATATGTGCCTTGATCGAGAGGTGGGGGCTACAGCAGAGTGAGTGACCCCTTGCTCAAGCTAGCAACCTTGGACTCAAGCTGGTGAGCCTTGCTCAAACCAGATGAGCCCGTGCTCAAGCTGGTGACCTCGGGGTTTTGAACCTGGGTCCTCCACATCCCAGTCTAATGCTCTATCCACTGCGCCACCACCTGGTTGGGTGTCTTGTCTCTTCTGAGCCCCTTGAGTTTCTTTCAAAATTTAAGTGTCAGCGTGTCAATTTCTATGAAAAAGGCAGAGGAGATTTTGATTAAAATTGTGTTGAATATTTAAATCAATTTAAGAAGTATGAACTTGGGGATTTCTTTCCATTTTATTTAGATTTTTAAAAATTTCTTTAATGCTGCTTGATAGTTTTCATTTAAGTCTTTACTTCTTTTATGAGCTGTATTCCTAAGTATTTCATTTCTTTTGATGCTGTTGTAAGTGAATAGTTTTCCTGATTTTGTTCTTCAGGTTGTTTATTACTAGTATATAGAAATACAATTGGTTTGTGCATCTTGACCTTATATCTTTCAATCTTGCTGAATTGGGTTAGTTTGAATGGTTTTCTTGTGAACTCCTTGGGATTTTCTATGTACAAGATTGTCATCTGCAAATAGAGGTAGTTTGGCTTTTTATTATTATTATTATTTCCAATTTGGATGCCGTTTCTTTCTTTTTTTTGTCTAATTGCCTTGGCCACATCCTCAAGGAGACATGCCAAGACAGGTATCCTTGCCTTGTTCCCATGGGAACTTACTCCTCAAAGGAGCTGTGTTGTGTTGCTGAGTGGATTTGTGTTGGGGCCAGACTGCAGAACTGAATGATCCCTCAGGGAGGATACAAGATTTCTTAACGTCCGAGGAATAACAAACTGTGCTAGTCTGAGGCTCCCATATCTGTTATTAAAACCCAACAGTAAGCACAGCAGTTGTTTAGCCCTTAGACCAACCACAGATACTTTTCCAGGAGGAGTTCATTATCAGCGTTGTGTAGAATTGCTGGTCCACTGAGATCATAGAAACAGACTGACCTTAGGTAGCTCTCCGCAGAGTACGCGCCCCGACTGCCCGCACCGGGCGGGGTGGGGGTGGAGGCAGAGGGCTCCCACGGCCCCATCCTTGGTGCGCCAATGCCGAGCCCACTTTTCTGGCACTTTCCAATTGCTACTTGGACAGAGAACTTTCTCTGATGTAAGTCCATCACCCAGGGACACACGGGTTGTGCCTAACCATGTCTGCCTCCCTCCCTCCCTCCCTCCCTGTACACGGAAGACCCCTCACACACGCCGCGGAGCCCACTGAGATGGGTTGGGGGTCACACCGCTGGCACTCCCTGCTTCATCTCGACAGAGGTGTCGGGACAACAGTGCCACAGGGGCTTCCAGATGGCTTCCGCGAACCCCAGGGTAAGCAAAGGCGTGTGAGAACAGGCCCTGCTATTGTGCGACCGGTGACCAGAGCCCTTGGCGGCCACGGCAGCCCGTTTGGTTTCTGTTCTGTGGAAAGGGATAATGGTTTGGTCTGACCCGCTGTCACCCCCGCGGCCACGCCCCCTTTCTCTGCCGGCCTCAGAGCAGAAAGTTCTGCTAGCGTGGTTTCCTCACCCAGCTTTCGGAAGGAGTATTTGAATAAAGAGAGGGAGTGGAAAAGAATCTGCTTTTAGTATTCCTGCCCTCTAGGGGTTCACATACTTGGCATTGTCAAATAAATATATTTTAAAATGTATTTCCTTTTCTTTCACGGGGATTTGGGGGTGGAGGGAGGAAGGGAGAGGAGTTGGTTTCTGAACATGAGCCTATCACGTGAGGTCAGCTCTTTCCCAGCAAACAGAGAGCTGTCAGCGCCCCACTCAGTCCCCCCCCCTACTCACCACCTCGGGGGGTACAAAGGCCCCATCGCTGTCTCTGGCTCAGGCAAGCGGCCCCAGGGGCAGCTCTCAGCTGAGAATGGGTGGACTTGGAGGACTGCTCAGCTGTCCAGCGGGGGAATTTGGAGGTACGCCTTCCTGTCTCCCCGAGGTCCCAGCGAGCCCAACTCCAGCCGCCCACCATGGAACTTGTTCACCAGCAACCCTTTCCCGGCTGCCTTCCCTGTCCGCCCCAGTCCCTCCCTCCCCTACTGGGAGTTCTGAGACCACCGTGCTCCCCCTTATAAATAAATGGCTTGCCCTTCAATCTTGGTCCTAGGATCTTCTTCTGGGGTCCCCAACCCAAGACAGAAGGACAGTGAAAAGGAAGGGGTCTGAGAGAGGGTCTCTCAGGAATCCAGGAGAGGCCAGGGGCCACCTCCATTTTATTTTCTTGATAGCTGATTGTTTGTGATAACGGGGGCGGAGGGGAGGTGTCAGCACACGACAGCCCATGAACCCAATCCAACCTGCTGTCTGTTCTGTACAGTCTGTGAGCTGAGAATTGTTTATACTTTTGCTTTGTTCCGTTTTGTGATGATGTCAAACTTAAGTTCTTCCCCCTTGAGACTAAGACGTGTGTGACAGTGGATTAGTTTAAGCTGGACGACCTCAGGGCCTGATGCGTGGACAGATTGTAAAAGGAGCACAGTCAGTTTTGTTGAATGCCCATCACCTCACAGTTACACGTTCTTTTTTTTTTTTTTTTTTATCTCCTTGTGAAGAGAACCGATAAGATCTCTCAGCAACTTTCATGTACACAATATGGTTATTGTTACACCTTCAGTTATCAAAGTCCCCGCAACTCTTTGAACATGTGACAACATGCAAAAATAGTTACAAAATGGCACGTTTAAAATATAATCCTGGAGGGATGGGGGGGAGGTCGTTGAGGGGAGGGGGGGGGAAGGGGGATGTTGAGGGGGACATGGGGGGAGGGGGATGCATTTGGGGGTACACTAGAATCTATGTAAGCACCATGAGTTAAAACCAATAAAAAAGAAAAAAGAAAAATTTTCCTAAAGGAAACGAACTCTTTTCACACGAAGTGCAATGCAATTGACTGAGAGGTTGGGGTGTGAAGGACCCTTTCCAACTGGCCCTGTGCCTCCTGTGGAGAGAATAGCACAAGTCCTTTGGAAATGGCAGGTCTGGGTCACACGACCTTGAATTGAGAAACCAGGAAACAGTGCTTCCAGGGGGGGCTCTCTTCTGTGCCTGGCAACGGGGACCACCGCTCCTGCCTCGCTGGTTTGTGGTGAGAAGTCAGCGAGGATGAGGATGGCGTACCTGCTTCCTCCCCGCACACGCACACCCCTTGCCTTTGACAGGAGGGTGGAGCCTAGCAGGGCTTTGTGTGCGGCCTCCTTAGTTTCCAGAGTCTTTGGCGGGGCTCAGATGAAAGGCGGTTTGTTAATATAAAATGCTGCTCTGATTGCAATGAAGCTTGATGCCCCAGGTGACAGGAAGAACGGGATAGGCACAGAGGAAGGAAAAAACAGTGTCATCTAGGTGAAGGAACCCTCCTTTCCACCTACCTGACCTGGGGCTTGGGGACGATGACAGAGCCCACCCTGGTGGAAGGACAGAGCTACACAGAGCTAGGGGACCCCCGATTTTGAGAAATGAAGTCCTTTCCTGTTGGGAATGGGGAGCTTAGGAGTTTTAAGAACTCTTCTCCTTGGGTGACATTGGCCAACCCTTCCCTGACTCTCCTGACTTCTCTTCCTCTCACCCCCAGGAGGCGCTCTTCCCTCCTGCCCTGAGGGGGGAGGGGGGATTCCTGTGCCACCTCCCTCCCACCTGGACCACTTCTGTCCCTCCCCAAGGCTGGTCTCCCCTGCAGGTCCTGCCCATTCCAAAGGTTCAGATTGCTCCTGGCATTGATGCACCTACCTTCCTTTGTGCCAGACCCTGCGGGTCCTTCACACTGAATCTCCATTAACCTCACAGTCACTTGGGGGTTTGGGCTCCCCGCCCCCCCGCCCCCAGCGCCAGTGCTCAGAGGAAGATTTCTGTGCAAGTGGTTTATTTGGAGGGCCATCCCAGGAAACACTGGCAGGGGATAGGAGAGATAATCCAGGAAGGGAAGGCAGTGAGCAGAGGGTGTCTGGTGAGCTCTGCTTCACTGGGGGGGGGACCCCACTGGGGATGACTTAGAATAGCATTTGCAAGAGCACTGATGTTATTTATATCACAGCTCTTTCAGTGTCTGGAAAGCATCCCTCAGGCGCAGAAATGCAGATGCTCAAGGCTCAGGGGAGGGAGTAGGTGCTCACTAAAACTGCCAGGTCCCAAGGGACACAGCAGGAGGTGTCTATCTCTACCTCACGCTCTGGGCGAGGCTGCTCACATTTTGCAGGTCAGGAAACGGACCCTGAGCGAAACTTCAGTCATGCGCCTGGGGCCACCACTCCTAGTGAAAGTGGAGGGTTGCACCGTTGGGTTGATGTATGTATGTGGTCTGTAAGTTTGCAAATATGATGCGTATGTTTGCTCGCTTATAGTTTGCATTGGGTGTGGGGGACAGGCTGTAAGCAGGCAGGGTCGTTATAGCCTAAGGCTTAGTTTTAAGACTAAGCCTTTCCCGCCCTTTTAGTATTAAGATCTTCTCAACACTAAGCTTTCCCCCAACCCCTTGAATGGTACATGATGTGGGGTGGTACATTCTTCTGAGGAATCCCATTTATGCCTCAGATAAGTGACTTTGTATCAGAGACTTCCTTATTTGTATATTGGCTTAAAGGTTTGGATTTCTACACTATAAAATGGGGCAGACCAGGGGGCTCACGCTCTCTCTTGGTTCCTGAAATTAGCATTGCAGGGGAGAGGCAGCCAAGATGGCGGAGTGCGGGAGGAGAAGCCAGTTTGTGTAGAGTTTGTGCAGAGAGGAGGAGATGGGGAACAGAGGCTGGACGGGTAGAAACCTTTGATTCTAGGAAACCCGGATAAGTCAGTGGCTTTGGGAGCCCTGAATGGAAAGGGAAGTGTTTTCCCACTGTGTGTATTTCTCGCCCAGGAGGTGCGAGCTAGGATTAAAGCTAATGGCCCACCAGTTCTTGTTTCATTACTGTCTGTCTGAATCAAACTTGAACCTGCGTGGACCAGGCGGCTGGCTGTGATGGTGGCTGCGGCTACTGGCTTTACAATGGTCTCTCCCTCCCACTTTGTGCCCCAAGTTCAGCACCAGGAGGGACAGTCATAAAGAAAGGAGCAAGACACCACCCGGGGGCCCAAACGCCAACTGAGGGGCCCGGGGTCTTTGCGTTTCCACCTCGGGCTCCCACCTGGCCTCACCCAAAACTTTCCTGTCTGTACTTGGACCTGACAAATTGGACCAGCCCCATTTGTAACAGGAAGACAAGTAAAAGAGGGAAGATTCACTATCAGAAAAACAAACAGAAAGACCGAGGAATGGATACATAGAATGGATACATACACCCCCAGGGGGAGTAGCCTGGCATCTGAGTCTCCGCAGGGAAAGGATATTTACAAGGGCAGGTCCACGTGGAAAGGAATACAAATGAATTGCCTTCCTACATTACGTGTCAACAAACATCCTCACCCTCAGGAACGCTTCCCAGAGCCCCTCCCTCCTGTCTTCCCCTCCTGGCTGCTGCCAGGGTCCTCAGGGGCCAAACTCCCCCCACCCAGCTCTTTCCTGGAGATGGAATTGAATCCTGTGACCAAAGACTCACTCAATCCTGTCTAGGGAATGAAAACACAATAAAAACTCTGGACACCAAAGCCCAGACGAGGGAGGTTTGTCTGGTTATCGCACACCTCAGTGTGGGGAGTGCGGAACACCTGAGGACATGAAAGCTTGCCTTTTGGGGACAGGGGTTGTGTCTGTCAGCCCTCACCCTATGACTCTCTTTTCTTGTCTGGTCCTCATCCGCATCCTTTCTAATGAAACAGCAACAGTTACTACAATGCTTCCCTGAGCTCTTGGAATTGTTCTAGCCTGTTACCTAACTCGAGGGAGGCCTGGGTGCTCTGAGTCTGTAACAAGACTGTCCTAAGTACAGGTGGCCTGGGGACTTCTGAGCTGGCGTCTGGCGTCTGAGGTGAGGGCCGTTGTAATCTGCGACCAGTGACCTCACTCTGGTTGGGTTGGTATCAGAATTGTATCTCCTAGTCCTGTGGCTAAGATGACACAATGTCAATGAGGCTTTGTCATTTTTGTTTGTTTGTTTGTCTAAAGAAACTGCTTTCCAGGGGATGACTAATTTGTTACTCTGGACCTGGATTTTCCTCTTAGAGTTTGGAGTCCTGGCCTTTCTGTTTTGTTTTGGTGTTGACTGACGGAGAGGAGAAGGCTGGAAAAATGATCGTCAGGGGACTGAAAACCAGGCCACCGTGAGCTGGCAGCCGCAGAGCCCAAGTCCTGTCTGCGGTGGCCTCCTTAAGAGGAGATGGGGGCAGGCAGGGTCAGAGGCTGGATCCGTGAAGAATCCCAACCTCCCTCCACAGTGTGTGCCAATAACTGGCTGCCACAACAGCCAAGGAATTCATGACTCCACAAGACCCTTGGAAAACCTTCGGAGCGGCAAAGAAACTAAAAAGAAGACCCGTTCTGTTTGGTTCAGAGTTATTGGGATCAAGCTGGGTTTCGGTTTCTTCTGTTTACTCGTTTCTTTCCAAAAATAAATAAATTTCGGGAGGACAGACTATTAAGGGTAAAAGATGCTCCAGTGTACTTAAACCTGGTTTGGGAACCAAGTAATAAAATACAAAATTGATTGTGGCTGAGGGTTTTTCAAATGCCAAGGACAAGCGCAGGAGACAGTGGCACAAACGATGGACCGTTGATCTCGGCCAAGACCACTCCTCCCCGCCCGGTGTTCCAGGGTAGAATCCCCGTCAGGTAGATGCAAAAGAGAAATGCTCTATTGGTGACTAGAGCCTGGCATTTGGGGTCCTTTGGGAACATTCCTTTCTTTCAGTTATGCAAGAAATATTGATTCTGAATTGTGCCTGGCCTGACTCCAGTCATTTTTGCTTAAGAGTCTTCTCTCAGAGACTTTAAATAGCTCCATGGCCCCACAGAGCAAGTCTGGAGACAGCTAGGCACTTGAATGTACTATAAACCGTGGGCTGAAATCACCCGTCTTCCGCTGACCCGCTCTGCGATCCTGGGCAATCTCAACGTTCACTCACTCATAAAAATGGAGATACTAATAAGTACAGGTAATGGGTAAAATAGTGTCCCCTCCCCTCCTTCCGCCAAGTTCATGTCCATCCGAAATCCCTGACCTTATTGGGAAAATAGGGTCTTTGCAGATAATGAGATGAGATGGACCCTGAACCCATCAAAGTGTCCTTATCAGAAGAAGGGAGGAGGATACGGAGACACACACCCTGGAAAAGGCTGCGTAAAGGTGAGAGCAGAGACGGGAGGGATGTGACTGCAAGCCAAGGAGCGCTGGGCATTGCAGGCAACAGCCAGGAGCCAGGGGAATGGGGCAGGAACTCCCGAAGGAACCAGCCCTCACAACGCCTTGGTCTTGGACTTCTGACCTCGGAGCTGTGAGAGAACAGATTTCCGTTGCCTCGGGCCACCCAATTTGTGGCAGTGCGCTAAAGAGAATCGTGATACAGGAAATGACAAGATGGATGCAGGTGTTTGAACAGTGTGAATACTCTCACCCAGCGGTAGGTATAGTTCAACCGGCGCTATAAGGTAACGTGGGAGCCGTGGGCCAGTATTCAGCTGCATCTATCAGCATTTTGATTAATTAAATGAAAAAACAAAACAACAACAAATCCTTCATGGAGGGTTCAATCTTTGTGCCCTCATTTGGGGCATTCACCTGTGAGTTTTCCACTTATTTCCGTGTGTGTACCAGACATGGTCGGCGCCCTGCCCACACGCTCCTGGAATGCCTCATTTCTGTGACCACTGAGCCACCCCTGACCTGTGGCTGCAGCAGCCACAACTCTTTTGGAGCCCACTCTCTGACAGCGTGGTTCACATACGAGACAGAGAGTGGGCCCCCCGGACGGACCTTTGACTCATGCTGTTGAGGGTCGGTGAATAAATCCCCCCCCCTGGCCCCTCATCCTGCGGCTGGGATGGCTCCGAGGTGACCCACACGGTCTCCCAGCAGGACTGAGCCCCTTGCCCACGGCGGTGAGCTGCTTGCTTGGTAGCATGAACAAACTGGCATTCTTCCCGTGTCAGGCTCCCGCGGCTGCCGTGACAAGTGACCACAAATTCGGTGGCTTAAAGTAACAGACAGTATTCTCTCACAGCTCTGGAGGCCAGAAGTCCAAAATCAGTAGCACTGGGCTGAAGCCAATGTCGGTGGGGCCACGCTTCCTCCTGAGGCCCTGGGGGGGTGGGGGGGATGGGGGGAATCCGTCCCAGCCTCTTCCAGGCTCTGGTGGCGGCCAGCAAACTGTGGCCACAGCACTCGATCTCTGCCTCTGTCTTCACGTGGCCTGTTCTGTAGCCAGATCTCCCTCTTACAAGGATATACACGGCTGCATTAAGAGCCCGCAGCCAATAATCCAGGAGAACCCCTCCTTCAAGATCACCGGCGAACCGTGTGGGGGTTGGCTGCTGTGGGGACCTCACGTCTGACGGTATCATTTCATGGAGAACGAAATTCGCTCTTTCAGGACACCACTAGCAGATGTGTTGTGCTCACGCTCCACCAGCGATCACGTGTACCTCGGTCTGAACAAGGTGGCCTAATTCTTTGAGGGTTAATCACTCACCAACCACCCTAACTCCAGGGGGGGAGGAAGAGAGTGGCTCAAACAGGCGTTTTAGGAGGAGGGGATTAAGGAAACAATGGAGCCGTGAGTGCGTGCGGGGAGGCACCGAGGGACGGCCCCGTGAGGACACGAGAGGAGATGACTCCTACCAGCCAAGCAGAGAGGCCTCAGGAGGAACCAGCCCCACGGACACCTCGATGCTGAACGTCCAGCCTCCCCTACGGTGAGGAGAGGAATTTCTGCTGTTTAAGCTGCTCCGTCCGTGAGCTGAGGCGGCCTCCACGCTCTAAGGCACACCAGGTAAGCCCCATCGGAGCCGGTGCACGCTGCCCGAGCACTCTCTCCCTTCTGCTTTCGGTGATGCCCTGCCCTCGCTCTGTTCACAGCTGCCCCGTGGGGACAAGGGCTGTCTTTCCCACGGACTCGGCTGCTGGCCAGCAGACACCGCTGTCCTCTGTCCTCGGCCACCTGGACCCCAGCATTCTGAGGCACCCCACCTATTTCCGGATGCCTTACCCGGAGATTCTAAGCTGCCCCTGCTGCCATCTCCAACACACACGCCCGGCCAAATGAGTGTCACTTCTGCGCTCGTTAGAGAGACAGACCAAATGAGCAGTCAGCATGGAAAGGGGGCTGCTTCTCCTTTCTTCTTCTTTTCTCCTTTCTTCTTCTTTTCTTCTTTCTCTTTTGCAAATCGTATAACTCTAAATTACCTTCAATTTCCTAAATGGAATATGGCTCGAGATTCACTCCGGTGTGGAGTCGTCAGTCTGTAATGAGATTATATTACGTTCGGTGGTGGTGGTTGTGGCGGGGGCGGGGAGGGGGGCATTCAAATGACCAAGACCAAGATAATCAATTTCGCATAACAACCAACATACAGCAAGATTCAACACCGCCACCGTGACTCAAAGTCTGCAACCTGCTTGGGCCTCTCTGGGGACCATCATGTTTTCTTTCAAAATACAGCAACAGAGACCTTTCCGGGAACGCGGGAAATGCAGGGCTTTGAAAAGGGGAGATGTCTTTTTTTTTTTAAATGTAACCTTTTTGTAGTCTTTTTATTTTATTTTATTATTTATTTTATTCATTTTAGAGAGGAGACACAAAGTGAGAGAGAGAGAGAGAGAAAGAGAGAAAAGGGGGAGGAGCTGGAAGCATCAACTCCCGTATGTGCCTTGACCAGGCCAGTGCAGGGTTTTGAACCTGCGACCTCAGTGTTCCAGGTCGATGCTTTATCTCACTGCGCCACTGCAAGTCAAGCAATACTTTTCTTTTTTTAAAAAAAATTTTCTTTTTTTATTTTATTCATTTTAGAGAGGAGACAGAGAGTGAGAGAGAGAGAGAGAAAGAGAGAAAGGGGGGAGGAGCTGGAAGCATCAACTCCCATATGTGCCTTGACCAGACCAGTGCAGGGTTTTGAACTGGCGACCTCAGTGTTCCCAGGTCGACGCTTTATCCACTGCGCCACCACAGGTCAGGCGGAGATGTCATTTGTTTCTGTTCTGGCCACGATGGTTGGTAGTTGTCATATCTCCTGGGTTTCGGGAAGGTGACAACATCCCTCAGGCCTGCAGGAGTATTCTGGAGGGGCTTTGCTGGGGGCTGGGTAGGGGGGAAGAGTTATCTTTTGGGAATTATTCCCAGGTATCCAAATCGTTCGGTGGTGTTTCGGGGCTCAGCTCAGCGTCCGATGGAGTGTGTGTTTGTGTGCAATGACCTTGGAAAGGAAAGAGCAAGAGAAAGCCCTCGTCTGTTCCTGGACTCCTCATGGCCAGGTAGGTGGCTTTATTTGGATGACAGGAGACTTGTCTGAACACCTGGGGTGGATGCGATGCCGAAGCCACTGTCTGGTTCTGATTCATTGTTTAAAATCACCCAGGACAGTCGGGAGCGGACACACTGCCCACCTACCTCCGTCCTTGTTACCTCTTGGCTGCGTCCGACTCTAACGCAGTCCAGGGATCCGTGTTAGTGCGGGATCCAGAGAGCCCTCGTTTCTGTGGACGGTCTGTTTCTACCTGCCCGCACGAACTCCTCAAAAATAAATCCCTGTACGCCGCTACCCGTCGGTGAGTGTGAGCGGCCGCCTGGTTTACGAGCCCGAGAGATAGGGACAGCGCAGACAGATGTCCCTCAGGGGATGCGTGGCTGGACAAACTGCGGCATCCCCACACGACGTAAGACGACTCAGCCCCACGAAGGAAGCTGACTTCTGCGACAAGGTGGATGAGCCCAGACCCCTGTGCTCAGTGAAAGAACAGAAACCGAGCCCCGTGACGTAAGACGCCTTTTATAGGAAACATTCAGAACAGGGCGGCCGGCCCACAGAGACGGAGAGCAGATGGGTGCACGCCAGGGGCTGGGGGTGGGGAGGGAGGGATGGAGGAAGAAGGCATGATGGCTTCATGGGGATGGGGTATCCTTTGGAAGTGATGAAAACATTTTGGAAGGAGACAGAGGTGATGGTGGCCTGACACTGTGAATAAACTCAATTTGTTCACTTTAAAATGATTCATTGTATATCCATGGGAATTTCACCTCAATTTGAAAAAGAAAAGTTCTTCCCATCTTGATCCCCCCACCCCCTCTCCACCAGATATTGGGGTATTTACCTGGAAATATTAGGGCACTAGACCAGAAACAGATTTCAAACTTGCAGGATAGAAACCCAGTTTGCCCAGCTGATGATTAACTGGGCCTACACTTCCTTCCTTCCTTCCTTCCTCCCTGCCTCCCTCTCTCTCTCCCTCCCTGCCTCCCTCTCTCTCTCCCTCCCTGCCTCCTTCCCTCCCTCCCTTCTCTAAACCTGAATTTTCTTTTGTGGTAGTTAGTTTCCTCCTCCTGTAATGAGCTATGGCTCCTGGTCTTCTTCTTGTCCTGTGCAGCCCTGCCCACACCAAATCTGCCCAGGCTCTGTGACTGGCTCGGATTCAGACAGACCGCAGAGGTGACACTATGTGACTTCCTGTGCTGGGCTATAAGACACCTGTCAGGTTCCCTTAGGGAACGCTCCCTCTCAGAATCCAGATGCCAGGCATGTGGAAGCCCAGGTCATGTGAGCGGCCACACGGAGAAGCCCCAGCCAGCGGTCACTGCCAGCCATGTGAGCGAGCAGTCTTGGGGTTCCAACCCACTCGAGCCTTTCCGATGACACAGCCCTCGTTAACCTCACATGGGGGCTTTGTATAGATACAGATTCACATACAGACGTTCACAACTATGCATAGAATCTACTGACACACAGCTATGTAACTGTATCTATTGATAGATATGAATGTAGATAACCTCTCTACATCTACAGCTATACCTAGCATATTTATCCGGATGGGTATAGATACATGTAGACACTCACCTGTATTTTGATCCATGACTGGGGTTCTGCACATGCAGAGAGCTGACAACACAGATTTGCAATGGCACAGGCAGTCAGATCCCAACTCCACGTTGTTCAAAGGTCCACTGTAGATATAATATCTATCTATTATCTATCTATCTATCTATCTATCTATCTATCTATCTATCTATCTTTCTGTACTTCTATATATCTATCTATCTTTCTATCTATTATCTATCTATCTATCTTTCTATACTTCTATCTATCTATATTTCTATCTATATCTATATATCAATCATCTATCTACCTACCTACCTACCTATTTATTATTAGTTGGCTCACTCAATTGTGGGGCTGGCAAGTCTTAAATCTACAAGCCAGGCAGGCAGACTTTAGTCCAGGGAAGAGTCCATGTCTCAGCTCCAGTCCTAAGGCAGCTGACCGACAGAATTCCTTCTTCCTCAGGGGATGACAGACAGCCCTTTTTTTCTCTTATGACCCTAAACTGATTGGGTGGGGCCCACCCTCATTATGGAGGGTAAATCTGCTTTACTCAAAGTCTGTCACTGAAATGTTAACCTCATCTAAACAATAGCTTTCACGGCAACATCTGGGCTGGGGTGGACCGCATAGGTGGGTTCTGTGGCCCAGCCAAGTTGAGGCATAAAGTTACTCCTCATAGGGGCAACGAGCCCACTCCGAGTGACCCCATGTGACCCATAGGCTCCCAAATGACATGTCCATCCACGCTCTGCCCAGATCCCAGTGGGTCCCTTCTCCATCTCTGGGCAGCTCTCTCCCAGCTCCGGCGGCTGCTGCCTCCGTGGGACCACAGCTCCTCTGTTCTTCCGAGTGCTGCCCTCAGCCCATGGACGAAGAGGACAGGGTGGGCAGTGCAGCCCCTCATCCCCCAGGACGCCCCATGGGGCCTGGCAGAAGCCAGCTGCCATCTCAGCCCCGCTGCTTCCAGCACCTTCCCTGCCGGCTCAGCACGGGCCCCTGCTCCCTCGCCAGCTTCTCCCTCGAGCACTCTAGCCCTCGCCTTCAGATCTGCTTCTGGGAGACCCGACCTAAGACAGGCCCACGTGAAGAGAGGAGCAAAGGTGCCGCCTGTCCATCCGTCCGTCCGTCCTTCTGTGCATTCATTCCAACAGACATTCCCGAGCGCCGGCGTGCTTTCTAGCCCCTGGGGGCAGAAATGTGAAGCAGACAGGCCAGGGATACCCTGCCCTTCGGCCGGGACAGCGGGTTTTGCCCACTGGGGGAGACTGTTTCCGGCCACCCCCACTTTGTTATTGTCGGTCCAGCCTCATCCCCACGGGGCCTGGGTGGATCCCAGGGAAGGCGCCCCTCGGTTTCTGTGAGACGTGCACACCGCGCCTCCCTGTTGCCGCTGGGGCCGTGCTCTTAGGTGCAGTGACTATGTGCGTGTAACGCCCAGTCTCCAGTGGTTTGCAGGCCTCGTCCTTCACAGAGCATCACCCGCCACGGACACTGTGCCCTAGCACCACTCTGGGCCTCCCCGCTGGCCCTCGACTCTCCTCTCCTCTCCCCTCCCCTCCCTCCCCTCCCTTCTCCTCCTCTCCTCCCCTCTTCTTCATCCTCTCCCCTCCCCTCCCTTTCCCTCCTCCCCTCTTCTTCATCCTCTCCCCTCCCCCTCCCTCCTCTCCTCTCTCTCCCCTCCTCTCTCCTTCTCTCCTCTTCTTCATCCTCTCCTCTCCCCTCCCCTCCTCTCTCTCCCTCCCCTCCTCCTCTCCTCCCTCCCCTCCTCCTCTCCTCCCCTCCTTTATTCTCCCTCCCCTCCTCTCTCTCCCTCCCCTCCTCTCCTTCCCCTCCCCTCCCTCCTCTCCCCTCCCCTCCTCCTCTCCTCCCTCCCCTCCTCCTCTCCTCCCCTCCTTTATTCTCCCTCCCCTCCTCTCTCTCCCTCCCCTCCTCTCTCTCCCTTCCCCTCCCTCCTCTCCTCCCCTCCCCTCCTCTCCCTCCTCCCCTCTTCTTCATCCTCCCCTCCCCCTCCCCGCCCCTCCCCTCTCTCCTCCCTTCTCCTCAGCACACCGTCTTTCTTCTGCCCCTGACCCGCTCCACCAAGAAACTCCCAGGTGTGAGCCCGCGGTCCTCCCTACAATCACCAGCACCGCGTGTCCCAGAGCACCATGCAGTGTGATCACTGACTTTATAGCCGCTCATAAAGGTGTGTTGGTGTTTGGAGATGGGTGTGGAAATTCAATAAAAGGCAAGTTAATTAAAACAGAACAAGCTATTGCCTGGGGCCGCAAAATGTAACTGCTTATTATGTGAGCGAATATTCAGATACGAGGGGAGTATAATATTCTCTCTCCACCCGCCTCCCCCCACCCCCCCATCCCCCCCTCGTGTTTCTGGGAGTCTGGGAGGCAGGGTGTGAGTGTGTCCGCCCGCGGGGCGTGGACGGTTCATTCCAGAGTGTGCGCATGGGTGTGGTTAGCCCTGGGGACAGGGTTAATGTGAATAAAAGCCCACAGGCCTTCGGCTCCTGGGCAGGGCTCCTGTTTCTTTATTACCCCAGGGAGGAAGCCGGGCTGGGCACCTACTGATGATGTCATTACTCAGTGCCACAACAATGCCACAGAGTGGTGTCCGCTCCCCCCAACCCCCAATTCTCATGTTGAGGTCCCAACACCCGGGACTTCGGAATGTGACCGTGTTTGGAGATGGAGCCTAAAAAGAGGGGATTAGGGTCACACGAGGCCATAGGGGGCACCCTAATTCCACATGACCGGTGTTTTCCTCAGGAGAGGAGATTAGAACTCAGAGTCACAGAGAAGACCCTGGGAGGATGCAGGGAGGGGACCCATCTACAGGCCAAGGAGAGAGGCCTCAGCAGGAACCCGCCCTGTCCGCATCTGACTCTCAGGCTTCCAGCCTCTGGGACTGTGAGGAAATAAATTTCTGCCCTCTAAGCACCCCACCCTCCGCCCCCCAGTCTGTGGCCCCTTGTCACAGTGGCCCTGGGCCAGCTGATAACAGCCCTCCCTGACCGTTTGTAACAACCCCTCAGGGATCTGTCTGCAGGTGGCCTGGGCTGTCCTGCTGATCCCAGTGGAGCTCACCTGTGTCAGGGTGGGGGGCAGCTGTCAGGGGTCCTCAGTGGCTTCACCTGGGGTCAGTGGCAAGGTGGCCGTGCTCCTGGTGGTCTCTCCTGCTCCAGCGGGGACCCTGGGTAGTTTTCAGGGGGACAGCAGGAATGGCGGGGGGTGGGGGTGGGGAGAGGTGGGGGGGTGGGGCTAATGGAGGAGCCTGTCATCAGTTCTGTGCATCCCATTGGCCAAAGCAAATCACATGCCCAGCCTGGTTTCCAGTGGGGGGTCAGGGGGAGGAACTAGTCTCCCCCTTCTTGGTGGCATGCGCTGCAGTCTTAAGGCAAAGGGCATGGATTTTGGGAGGAGGTGGGGGGAGAGAAATGGGGTCATTTTTTTTGCCATTAAACCAGAGGGTTACTAAATGTTTTATTTTGTACCTAAAAATCTAAACGCCAACTCATAGAGTAATTTGGAGGCGGCTCGGAGAAACGGAATAAAGAGTGAGGGGTCTTTGCCGAGCCGCTATCAATCAGGATGGAGATAAGGGTCTCTGACATGGCATCTCTTGGAAGAATAGGAGACCATCCCCTAGATGTCTAGTGATGTGGTTGGTGTTCGAGGTTCGTGTTTTACCCCAGGTTATTTGCACGTGATCGATAGTAACGCTCCCGGGGAAATCTGGGTTTTGGGTCCAACAGAAAACCCCAAAACTTGGCTGTTGGAGTCAAGATTTCCATCCCCCCATTGAAAGGTCACATCCACAGAGATCCCCAGATGAACTGGGTGTCCCTGCTCTGGGTTCTCAAGGACTCCTGGCTTTCCCCTCAAAGCGCTGCCCACACTGGTCACCTGGTCACACGGTGTAGCGACGTGGGCTTTGAGAGATGGCAAACCTCACAGGGGGGCAGGGACCTTCTGGGGTGGTGGCTCCCTGAGCACGTGGCAAGCCCACCTATCGGATCTGCTCACTGGACTCTCTGTTCCCTTCCCAGGCACGGGGCTCTCAGATTTCTGGGAGAAGACAAAGAGAATAACCTTGTTGAGAAAGTAGGAAGTCCTTCCTTTCGCGGCCCGTTCCTCTTGGGCAGCCTTGGAAATAAGCAGAGATTTATTTGCAAGGAAATAAAAAGGTTTGCATTTCTAATGGGCTCGGGACCATTTAGCTGATGCCATCCCCAGCCTGCCTGCCAGGGATGGGAGAGACAGATGTTAAAACTGCGACCAGCTTTTGCAACCAAAACAAATGGCTCCCCTCACCCCCACCAGGCCGGTGGTGGCACCCACAGGCTCCCCTCTCTGGGCGGGGGGGTCCTAAAAGTTAGCAATGGTTTGGTTTATAGTTTTGTTGGAGGCCGGGCTTTGTCCAGCAAGATGTTTCTCAACAGCTCTGAAACATGTGAGCACCCTCCTTGAACACTGGTAATTTCAGTTCCAATTGCTACTTGCTGGTGGAACACGGCGGATGAAAATAAACAAGATTCATACTTATTTTCCGAGCGTGTTGCGATCTATGCGCAAAATTAACTTTGGTAAATAAGACCCTTCTGGAAAAAGGATGGAGTCGGTGGAAACTGCTCCCTTATCCCGCAAACTAATTCTGAGGCTGAAAAGACCCAGTAATCAAGACAAGAATAGCAATTTTCAGGACGGTAATGCAGCGGGCAAGTCTAGGCTGGGGCTGGTGGAGTGGGGCGGAGGGCGAGGGGGGGGGCCAGCCAGGCTCAGGAGTGAGCTTCGATACAATGTAATTTATTTTTTCTCTAGCAGCTCGCAGGGAAGTTTAACAGGATCCTCTGCAGCTAATTACCGACTCTTCTATGCAAATAAAAGCAAAGAATGTAGCACACAATTCATCAAACCAATGGCATTGGAAGACACTGTAGAGGGCAATCGCAGGGTCTGGGAGCCGGACAAAGCTCCTCTCCGGCCAGGGCAGGGATGGCCGCCCTGTTCACTGGGGGGCAGAGGGAGGTGTCAGGGCACTGGGGCCTGGAGCGGACCAGGAATCAGGCCTCTAAGGGACACAGGGGATTGATCAGTCCTGTTTGGGAACATGTGGGACAGAACGCCGGGGTGATACCTGGCAGTGGGGGGGGGGGTTGTTGATTAAAATTTTGGTGTGGACAAGAAGCCATAAAGGTTTAGCGGTGGCAATAGATAAAACACACACACGTGTCTGCTTGAAGACAGACAGGTGGCTGGGCGTGGGTGTCCTGGGATGGGTGGGGGGAATCTTGCAGTAAGGGGGGGGGGTGTTTACAGGAAGCGATGACCAATGCAAGTCCAGGGATTCTGCAGAGCTCCCCCGCCCCCAATTGGAAGTGTCTGATAGTTGGGATGAGGGAACTGGCTTTGTGGGAGGCGAGAAAAGTCAAACCCCCCAACCCATTCTTCGTGTTCCAGAGGTCCAAGGAGGAGGAAGCCAAGGTGGGAGGGGTTAGAGCTGACAATATTTGAAGGACACATCAGGGGTGACCTTGGCTGGATCCTGAAGTCACCACGTGCAAGGTGAGGACATCGAACCGAGCTTCTCCGTGTATGATGAAATTGGGGTCACTGGGAGGCAGAAGAATGGGGGCTCAGAGTGGGGGGACTTGTTGGAAAGACAAGTCCAGAGCCCTGGTTCAAAGTCCAAGGCTCTCAAGGTGGAA
The DNA here is from genome assembly GCA_037038555.1 of Rhynchonycteris naso. NCBI lineage: Eukaryota > Metazoa > Chordata > Mammalia > Chiroptera > Emballonuridae > Rhynchonycteris > Rhynchonycteris naso. Next base: position 131,315,787 of record CM073003.1, on the reverse strand, counting down.
AGAACCTTCGGCTCAGGCCTGATGGTGCGTCGGAAATGGACCCACTGCAAGCAGAAGCAGAAGCCAGTGGATGAAACCCCGCATGTCCAGGGCACTCTGGAACCAAGAGAGGGACTCGGTCTAGTCAGTGGGCGGCACCCGACAGACCAAAACATTTTTAAAACAGAAGGAAACAAACAAAGCCAAACAGAGACCGATGAACTGACTGCTGGTTTCCCCTCGCGCCTTCTGTTTGGTGTTAACTATTATTTTTTTAGACTCTTGTCAACAGCTCTGCATCATTCCAACTACTATGAGTTCAGCCCATGTTCATTATTTTAAAAAAATGTACAGGGACTCAGAGAGTCACAGATGCCGCCCTAGGCGTACGGACCACTGACCCACTGGCCCACAGACCGGGGACACGGGTTCCCGCGCGCCGACACTTTAAAGGCCCTTTATGAAACGACCCAAAGACCCACCGAGCCCAAAACACGGGAGCGCCAAGGTCAGACTTAGATAATAACCCGCGGGTAATGCTTTCTCGCCTTCACCAGGAGAAGAATTATGACACCCTTCCCTCCCTGTCCCCCGCGGACAGCCAGAGAACAGGGAGACAATATTTACTAGGTTGTCCTTACAAAGCACGGGGATGCTGACGGACAATGTCTTTGAAAAGCAGGGACCTGCCACTTTTGAGATGGGAAGGGGGGGCGGGACGGGGAACAGCGGGTGATCTCGCCACATTTATTTATTTATTTATTGAACGGCGACAGTTTTGAAGCCTCCCCTTCCCGCCCCCCCCCCCAAGGAATTCAGTGTCACACCTGAATAAAGGGTCAGACAGGTAACAAGCCGTGGTTCACTAGAGAGAGAATTACTCTGGATGTAGTAACAAGGCAAAAAAAACCCCCCAAAACAAAACAGAAAAAACCCGAGTCAGGACCACTGGGAGCTACCGAGCAGCCGTCACTGAGCGCAGCTCTCCCTGGCAGCTTTGCCCGGGGGCTACAACGCCGAGCCGTCAGGGCGACACAAGAGTGGTCTTTCTTTTCAATTTTGCTGAGCTGAGGCGTGTCAGTTCTCATTTGGTGTCGTGGCAGCTCTCATCTGCTTGTTCTCATTAGCTGAAGCTTCCTCCCCCACCCCACCCCCAAACCCCCAGGAAACGGGGAGGAGTCTCCGTTGGTCACCGCGGGTTCTTCTCACCTGGATAGAAGACCTGCTGTCCACTCCTGGGGGCGAGGGCGGGGGAGGCAGGGTTGAGCTGTCGGGGGTGGGTGGGGTGGGTGGGTGACATTTAAACGGGGCAGCAGGAGACATGGGTTCTCCGTGCTTGACCTAAGCACACCCCAGAAAACAGAGGACAAACCCCTTAACCCAAGTGAGATAGCATGATGCTCTCTGCAGCTCTAAAGAAGAGCCAGGAGCCCTGCCCAGCTCTGGCCAGTCCAAGTCACCCCACTCTTCTCACCTGGATGAGGGGGTGGTCAGACCAGGCTTCTTGGAACTTCTCCCGGCTGGTGCTGTCATCTTCCTGCCCTGACAGAACTGCCCTGGGAGGCAGTCAGACAGACTCCCGCATGCGCCCGACCGGGATCCACCCGGCATGCCCACCAGGGGGCGATGCTCTGCCCATCTGGGCTGTTGCTCCGTTGCAACCAGAGCCATTCTAGCACCTGAGGTGGAGGCCATGGAGCCATCCTCAGCACCCGGGCCAACTTTGCTCCAATGGAGCCTTGGCTGCAGGAGGGGAAGAGAGAGACAGAGAGGAAGGAGAGGGGGTAGGGTGGAGAAGCAGATGGGCGCTTCTCCTGTGTGCCCTGACCAGGAATCAAACCTGGGACTTCCACACGCCGAGCTGATGCTCTACTGCTGAGCCAACCGGCCAGGGCCCAGGTGTGCTTTTAAGCAGTAGCTTTTTAGCCAGAAGCTCAGGCAGCCTGCATCCTACCTGCTGGCATTGATGGATGATGCTATCAGTGGGCAGGGGGAGAGGGGGGTACCCTGGTCATGCACGGCTGATGGGTTAGAGAAAGAATTTACTACATAACTTTGACTTTCCAGTGCAGGGCTGGGAACAGAAGGCCACAGGGGACGAGGGACATTTCTTCCCCGTGGGGTGCCTTCTAACTGGACCTGCCATTCAGGGTGTAGATGCCAAAAACATACGGGGACCTTCAGAGGCAGTTCTCTGTTTCCGCAGCTGTGCCCGAGGCCGGAAACGGCAGCGAGGCCATCAGGTCTGGGGTTGGCTTCATTCTCCTCCAGACCCTGGGCTGGGGCTAGCTTCCTTCAAGGGGCTGGAATGTTTGTGTTGCTGTGACAACACATAAAAATGAAAAGCAACGGGCAGTTCATGGTGCCGTCGTTGCCACGGAACTGGCAGAGGTTTCTGGTGGACGCAGCGAGCCGGGGAGCCCAGCTCCCCAAGGACTTTCTGTCTTGCCTCTGGGCCCTTGTCATCCTGCAGGTTGCTGCATTGCTGCGTCCCAGCTGGAGGCCTGGGGAAGCGCCTGGGTGTGCAGGGCAGACATCCAGCAGGAATGACCACCTGTGCTGTGGTTCTGGGGACATCCTCTCTGGACCCTCTCATTTTCACTACCCCCTGCCCTCGGGGTTTTCTGTGCGTGCAGGCCCGTCACCGTGGAGATTTGTGAGAAGAGGCTGGTGGAGAGAATTCAAGCCGGGCCTCAGTTTCCCTTCTGTACAACAGGAGGGGCAGCCTGCCTTGCCGGGCGGCTGCCAACATCAAAATAATGCTCTTCGGCCCTGGCCGGCTGGCTCAGTGGTAGAGTGTCAGCCCGGCATGTGGACGTCCCAGGTTCTATTCCTGATCAGGGCACACAGGAGAAGCGCCCATCTGCTTCTGCACCCTTCCCCCTCTCCTTTCTCTCTCACTCTCTCTCTCTCTCCCTCTTCCTCTCCTCCCCTACCGCAGCCATGGCTCAATGGGTTCCAGGGACTTGACCCTGGACGCTGAGGACGGCTCTGTGGCCTCCACTTCAGCAACGGAGCATCGACCCCTGGTGGGCTTGCTGGGTGGATCCCGCCGGTCAAGGTGCATGTGGGAGTCTGTCTGTCTGCCTCCCCTCCTCTCACTAAAAACAATAACAATAATAATAATGTCCTCAGAGCTCCATGCCGGTGCACAAGAGCCCCCAGCACCAGCAGCTGGTGTTGGTGAAAGGTCTGGGGGAGGGGGAGCGTGAAAGCAGAGGGCGGCCCCACGGCAACTTGAGAGGGCTCCGGCTAACTCCTTTTGCTGTGGTCCACGAGCCAGACTCCAGGGGGGTCATTTGCCATGAAAACATTCCGAGGCCTGCGTGTGCCACCTGGATGCCTCTCCCCTCCCCTGCTGGCTCTCCCCACACGCTCGCCCAGGACGCACACGGCTAGGATGGAGAACCCGTGGGAAAAGAATTCCAGCACGCAGCTGGGCGGATGGTGGAGCACCGCGCTCCCGCCTCCATCGGGAGCCCTGGCCACCCGCCCACCCGCCCGGGGAGGCGGCTGGGTCACGCCTGACTTCAGAAAAGCCCATTCTTTCTCGGTCCACCAGGGACCATTCACCAAATCCCCACCACCCGCGAGTTGTGCCCTCGCTCGGAAAAATGGCTCCCCTGTGTCTATCAAGGCCCACCGCTGTCTATAACCCTCCGGAGGGCCGATCCCTCATAGCCTTCCGGCCCCGAGATGCAGTAGCTCTGGGTTTTTCTTTTCTTTCTTTTTCACGCTGGGAATGTGAATGTGAAACCTCCGTGGTGGGGGGAGTAATTCACTGACTGGTGGACGTGTAGGGTCATTCATTCTTTCACTCATTCATGTTATAACATGGACATCACCACATTTTTAATAACATATCATTAATATTACAAATGAACCGATTCATTCATTCAGTATTTCTGGGCTCCGGAGAAACAAGAGGGAAGAAAAACCGGACCATACCCCTCTCCTCAAGGCCCGTATAATCCTGCGGGAATCTAGACAAAAAGCGAATCATCCCGTGAACAGAAGGAGAATGGCGAACTGTCTTCGGGGTGTGTGTGTGTGTCCCGTGCTGTGTCAGCCCGTAGTAAGAGGATCTGACTGGGTCAAGGAGCTTTACGAGCAAGTGACACTTGAAGATGAGCTGGGATCACTTAGGTAAATGAGAAAAGGGGAGGAGTGATCCCGGCTAAGGGGAAAGCATTTGCAAAGGCCCTGTGGCAGGAGGGCAGAGTGGAGAGGAGTGGGGAGATTGTGCATGGTGAGGCTGCATAGGAGGCAGGGACCAAGCCGAGAAGTTTTAGTCGTTATCCCAAGAGCAGTGGGAACCACTGAAGGATGTAAGGGGGTGAGGGTGGCCGTGTCTGTCTTTTAGCATGAACACTGTGGCCACCTGTAGTGGGCTCTGTAATGCGCTGTCCAGACAGCCCTGCGGAAGCTCGGTAATGCCCCCTGCCTGATCCTGCGTGCCTCCTTCCCCTGCCACGGGTGACATCCCGGAGCGCACCCTGGACAGAGCTCCTGCATGCCCACCTCCCTGTCTGAGTCTGCTTCCTGAGGCACAGAGCCTGCGGCCCGCAGGAGGAGAAGAAGGGACAAGAGACGGTGTGGGGCGGAGGACAGGCTCCCTAGGTCAGGCTGGGGAGCCGGTGGGCTGCACTGGGGCAGGGAGGAGAGAGAAGAGGGGCCCTGTTACGAGGGGCATTGGGTTACCCCAAAAGATGTCAACGTCTTAACCCCCAGTCCCTGTGAATGTGACTTTGTTTGGAAATAGGGCCTTTGCAGGTAGACGCTCCTATTCAGATGAGATCATTCAGGGGACCCTGCTGCGATATGACTGGTGTCCTTCTACAAAGGGGACATTCGGACACGGAGACTCACACCCGGAGAGAACACCACGTGAGGGTGAAGGCAGAGGTTGGGGTGATGTGTCTACAGGCCCCGGAGCACCTGAGACGGCCAGCAACCCCAGGAGCTGGGGGTGAGGAGCCTGGAGCAGAGCCTCTGGGCAGCCTCAGAAGGACCCCACCCTACCCACACCTCAGCCTCTGGCTCCAGGACTGAGAGCACCAAACGCCTGTTGTTTCAGGGGCTGGTGTGAAGGACTTGGTCACATGGCCCCCTCAGCTGATGAGGGTTTCTGGGTGCACCTCCTCGCTTTACTCAGCTCCAGTGACGCATTCACATGTTAAAAAACAAAACAAAAAACAAACCCAAACTTAACACACAGGTAACCAGGATACACAGCGATGCTTTGCACACATCTGCTGCCGCGAGAGGAAGAAGGGCAGGGTTCCCCACTTCTGCGGCCTGGAGGGGCGCGGCCGCGGGGCTCACTTCCTGCACGGCCTCCCGTGGGGTTTCGGGTAGTCTCTGTGCACACAGCTCAGGGGCCCGCCCGCCTTGGCACGCACGGTCCCTCCTGCAGGAAGCTGCCCGGGGAGCCTGCACTCCTGCCAGGGACCCACGTCCCAGCGGGCAGATGCCCCGCCACCCCAAACTCCCCAGAGCAGGGGTGTGGGAGGCGGCCGGTGTGGCCCCCACCCCCTGTTTCAGTCACACCCAATGGCATGTGCAGAGGAGACTGTTGAAACGGAAGGAGGAGAACTGAGGGTCTCTTCCACGCCGGGTGCCTGAGGGGATTTGCCCGGCCCAGACACTCCGGAACAGTCTTGTGTGTGCCCCTGTGAGCCTTGCGGAAGGAACTCTGTCTCCTCGTCGGAAGAATTCGGGAGAACGTTCTGAAAATAAAGACAAAAACAGAAACAAAACAAAACAAAAAACCCCGAACAACAACAAACCCCACACCCAATTTTTATCTTTGGATCAGAATAAGGTTTAAAAAAAAAAAAAAAGAATCTAAATATAAAGGTATGATTTAATCCGTACGACGTTGTAAGTATCAGTGAGGCTTCATGGCGGGCAGTTGTCTTATTCAGTATAACGTTAATTTTGTGAAAACCCCATTCGCTCAGCTCTCAGAGATTGTTGGCTTCTCTGGTTGGCTTTTGTTTGACCATTTAAGTGCCACGGCCCAGATGAAGGTTTCCTCCCTCTGACCGCCACCGGCAGCGGGCACAGCAGGACCTCCGATGCCAGGGTGATTTCTCCGATAAGGCGCTGGGATTTCCCACAGGTGAGGCCGGAGGGAGGTCGCCGAGGCCGGGGCGCGCAGCCGAGCGGCACGTCGGGTGTTGTGAGTTAATAACCGCGATTTGATTTATATCACACCCTTAGATCAGAAAGGCAAAGGCCTCAGATGCCAAACCCAAAGGGGATAATACCTCAGGGGTGAGGGACCCAGGAGGGTGGTGGGGACATGGATGGGCGGGGCGGGTGTGGGGGCGCTGCCTGGAGGCTCCGGTGGGCGAGGGTCCCTCCGTGTCTTCTCTCCTTTCGTCCACCCAGCAACCTTGGAAGGGAGGTTTGTGATGATTCCCCCACTTTACAGATGAGGAGACTGAGGCTCTCGAGTGTTCATACGCACCTGTGGGCTGCCACGAGTTGGAAACCCAGGTCCGCTCTGCTCCTCGGCCCAGCCCGGCTGATGCAGACCGAGACGTCGGCAGGACCTCGTATCTCTGCCCGCAGTGACCATCTGGGGGAGACTCTCGAATCCTGGCCCAGGGAATTCTATGCCTCCCTGTGCGGCCTGGAGGCACGTTTCGATGGAAGTTCCAGGACCGCTTTTTAATATTTTTATTTTTAAGCTTCACTTACTTTACAGCAACTCAACAAACATCCTGTCCAATTTCCACGAGATGGGTAACCAGGTGAAGTTCTTTTTTTAAAAAAAAAAAAATAAAATAAAAATGTAGCAGCGTGTTTTTTAAAACGTAGCTGCGGGAAGGCAGGGAATCAGCAAACACGATGTTACATTTGGCACCGATCTCCCCTGGCGGAGAAAGAGCCGGAAGCCTTGCGGGGAGACCATTACGGCCAGCATTACGGCCAGGTGGTGGGAGAGCTGCTGGACACCCCCCCCCCTTTTCCCTAAACTGGCGAACCGAGCGTTGATCCCGCGGCCTTGTGAGGGGACTCACACGGGATGGAGATGGGACAAGCCTGTGTGTCAAGGGGAACATGCCAGCCCCTGAGCGAAGGTCTAAAGAGCAGTCAAGGTGAGTGAATGTCGAACGGGCCCCCTGACGGAGCCTTGATGATCAGCCCCAATCAGGGAAACCTCGGTTTCGTTTTTTTGGTTAATGTCAGGAGGTTGAGGCTGCCAGGCAGATGGATGGCCGTGCAAGACGCCGGGAGGAGGAAGCCTCTGTCGCCTGCAATGTCCCAGCCCGGGCTGCAGAACCTTCCAGGCTCTGCTGGGGGGGGGGCGGGGGGGACGCCGGGGAGCCTGTGTGTCCCCTCTCAACGCCCAGAGAGGAACACGTGGTGATGACACGAGAAAGGGCCCTGCTCCTCCTGGGATCCTGCAGAGGCTGAAACACAGGAGAGACCCGTTGTTCTGAGAACGAGGGAAATGAAAGACTCAGTCCTGGACCAGGGACACATGCCTTGGAGGGAGGGGGGCGGGAGGGGCAGGGGATGGATGAAGTGGGTCAGCAGAACCGGAAAATCCAGAGAACCATCTTCCACCGGGCTTTTCCCAAATCCACCGCCAGTGTTTCCGGCTGACGGGATGGACGCAGGATGGCGCTGGACATCAAGGGGAGGGGAGGTGGCCTTCTGGAGGCCTGTGTAGTTATCCTAGGAGCTGAGGAAAGGGGACGGGATGGCACAGCAAGACTGGGACCTGGAGGGGTGCGTGCCCATCTGTGTGTGTGTTGGGGGGAGGAGGGGGGAATTCTGATGCAGGTGCAGAACCTGGAATCCAACAGGTAGAGGCACGGGGACAAGACCGGGTCAGGGAGACTGACACAGGACTAGGAGAGCGGGACACTCAGGTCAGGAAGCTGACTCAGGTGTGCAGGCCGTTGGCAGCGGGGAGTCTCCCGGGAGGGGGCGACATCCCAGCCGGCATGCCAAGGCTTGTGGGTCCCTGGGAAGGAGCATGTGGTGCCCGTGTTTATCAGAGTTATGTGGGTCAAGTACGGGAAATTCAGAATGCTGATAGCCGCAGTCCAGGCCCAGAAAGCTGGAATCTTTGGGGATGGACCCAGGGCGCTGGGGCTCTCTCTGCGTTTGATACATCCTCTAGCGTCAGACGGTCAGACGGAACAGCAGGGCTTCCGGGTGTCGGCTGGGGCCAACCCGGGCTGCCTGGGAGGGCGACTCTGTCGAGGAGGCTGGGGTAACGGCGGTCCTGGCTTCTCCCGCTGCCCAGTGGGATTTCTGACACACGCCCCGTCAGGCTGTTGGGGGATTCGGTGAGGCATCCAGGGGGTACTCAATACATACTGAGGGTGCAGGTATTTTCCCGGGACGAGGACAATGTGGTGCAGCTGGAGCCGGGGGTGGGGTCACAGCGAGTGCACGGCGGCAGAGTGGTCGCGCTAAGTGTCCCTGCATTGTCCACTCTGAAACGGTGATGGTCGTGTTACGTGAATCTCACCTCAATAATAACAACCAACACAACAACAGCAATAATAATAATGGTGATGATGACGAAATCCAGGCTGCAGAGGGCTCCCTCGGTGTGCGGCTACCTTTCCAGAGGAAGACAGGGTCTTTGTGTATTTTGTGTCAACATGTCCCGGCTTCCCTGTCCCTCCCCCTGCCCTGCCCTGCACATGTCCCCACCCTCCATCCTTAAGTCTGTGGGTCTCCCCTGAACTCCAGAGTCTGCCACAACACAGCCCCTGCTCCCTTTGAAAATGAATAAAATTGTTACTTTTTTTTTTACAGGGACAGAGAGTCAGAGAGAGGGGTAGATAGGGACAGACAGACAGGAACGGAGAGAGGTGAGAAGCATCCATCATCAGTTTTTCATTGCCGTCGCGACACCGTAGTTGTTCATTGATTGCTTTTGCTTTCTCACATGTGCCTTGACCGCGGGCCTTCAGCAGACCGAGCAACCCCCTGCTGGAGCCAGCGACCTTGGATCCAAGCTGGTGAGCTCTTGCTCAAGCCAGATGGGCCCGCGCTCAAGCTGGCGACCTCGGGGTCTCGAACCTGGGTCTTCCGCATCCCAGTCCGACGCTCTATCCACTGTGCCACCGCCTGGTCAGGCGATACATTTTTAAATGTCGTTCCTTAGCAAGCTATGCCGAAAGGTCACCCCATTCTCGTCCATAAAATCTGTAAAGTAGGCAGAGCCCAGGCCTCTGTAATGGGTGGGGCTCCCAGAGCCCCAGGGGCCCCCAGCCTCGCATGTTTAGGGGACTTTAGTGAGGTCTCTAAAGGCTGCCCGAGCCGACAGCTGTGGAGCAAAGCCCCACGGGATGGCACCCCGGAAGGGCGGGGGAAACTGTCACGGGGAAGGCGGATATAGAGCTTAGGGTTCGCCCCATGGTTACTGGATCAGAAAGTCGTGAACAGTCCTCACCCTGGTCCGAGGTAGATCCCACAATAAAGCCCAGCACGCGGGTGTCTGAGAAAGACCTGGTTAGGGGAGAAGTTCACCGTGGGGGGGTGACCCCTAGGCAGAACCAAGTCAGTCATGTGCCTCCCGTTCCTTGAAAGACCTGTCCTCCCCCCTCCCCCGCACCCCCAAAAGAGGCAGGCTGGGAAACAGTCTTTAAGCGTGTGGTGAAGAAAAGGCGGAAATGTGTCCCCAGCCAAAGTGGGAACGTTTTACAGAACAGCGAATTCCTCTGCACCCAGTGGAGACGCTTCTCAAGGTCAGCCTTTGGTTTCCCGAATCCGGGGGGGACCCAGAGAAGGAGGCGGCAATGTGTAGAGAAGTGACCCGAGTGAGCACTAAATTGCAAGTGACATGCGAGTCGGCTCCAAAGGGGGCCGGCTGCTGGGGGGGTGCCAGACCCAGGAAAGCGAGGGGAAGATGCCCCCCCCCCCCGACCGATCCCGCCCAGAGGGCCAGGAGGCGGGCTGTTTGACCACCAAATCCTGTTTGTCTCTATTCAAAGTACGGTGGCGGATGGTGCCTTAGTTATTGACGCTCGAGCCTTCTGCGCTGGCAGCAAACGGTGGCCAAAACAAGTCCTTGGGATCAGTGTGGTCCTGGCAGTTGGAAGCTGGAAGCTTGTGTACTCAGGGAGGGGGGCAGGACAGGGGAGAGAGTAAGTAGAGAAACGATACCATCTACTGTGAAGGGCGAGAGTGTCTGATGAGGCCCTGGCCAGCTGGCTCAGTGGTAGAGCGTCAGCTCGGTGTGTGCAAGTCCTGGGTTCAATTCCCGGCCAGGGCACACAGGAGAAGTGCCCATCTGCTTCTCCACCCTTCCCCCTCTCCTTTCTCTCTATCTCTCTCTTCTCCTCCCGCAGCCAAGGCTCCATGGGAGCAAAGTTGACCCGGGCGCTGAGGACGGCTCCATGGCCTCCACCTCAGGTGCTAGAATGGCTCCAGTTGCAACAGAGCAACAGCCCAGATGGGCAGAGCATCGCCCCCTGGTGGGCATGCCAGGTGGATCCTGGTCAGGTGCATGCAGGAGTCTGTCTGTCTGTCTGCCTCCCCCCTGCTTCTCCTTTTGGAAAAATACAAAAAAAAAAAGTGTCTGATGCTTGGGGGCCTGAAGGTGCAAATTCCCCAAAGGAAAGAGCGTGATGTGCTCAAAGAAGACACAGAGACCGGTGTAGCCGGAACACTGTGGCCAACATGCTGGCAAATATTTCCAGCCATCTCTAAGAGAGAGAGAGAGAGAGAGAGAGAGAGAGAGACCAAAGCTGTGATTTGTCCTGTTTGCCAGTTCCCGTAGGGTAAAAGTGTAAATGACCCCATGGCTGACTCCATGCCACCAAGGTGAACCCCGACACAGAGTAGGAAAGAGAGAGATGTGGGTGCGTGCTCTCACCCGCTGGAGCACACCGGCCCAGCACGCACGGCAGGAGCGAAGGGGAGGGGATGGAAAGGAAGATGGAGAACCATCAGGAGGGTTTTAGGCAGAGGACAGAAAAGATGATTTAACTTAATGTCTGTTCATGAGCCATGAGGCTGAAGAAACGGGGTAAACCAGAGCGTTTAGGACCTGAGACCCGAGACCTGTCCGCGGTGGGCTCCTCCAGTTTCAGAAAGGAGAGAGCTCCGTCCTCAGACCTTCCCGTGCGGGGCTGAGACCCCTTCTCTCCACTTAGACAGCATTCAGGGTCTCCCACAACCTAACAGCGCAGGGGCTGCGAATATGGACGGAAGCACCATGTCCCCGTAGCTCCGTGCTCTTTCCCCGACGGTTCCCGCTTGCCAGAGTAAGTTAAAGCTTTGGTGACTTTTGCCAGTTTAAGTTAGACCTTTAAATACCCTTAAACATGTGTTCTGTAAGTAGAATAGAATTACGGGGGAGAAATGAAGCTATCCATCACGTGAACGCCCGCGTTGCAGGAGAAGAGAGTGATGATGGGGGTGCCCAGCTACGGGACTACCTGTGCAAATGAAAATTGATTTTCATGAGGGTTCTCCGCCTGGTGAAATAAATTCAATCTGCATTTACTTCTATTTGCTTAAAAACCTCTTTGTTAATATAAGTGCCGCAGCTTGGAGACGTAATCTAATAAATTAGGAGAGGATAAATTATACCTAATGGCATTCTGCTCAGAGAATATACTCAGGAGGGAGCCTACAGGAGGGAGGCTCCGTGGGAGCCACTTAAATGTTTTGGACTCATTCTATTTGTAACGGTAAGACTGACAAACAGATACAGTTTAGGCTTCTTCGAGCTTGTTTTATTTTATTTGTTTCCCAAATCGGCTTTATTATTATTTTAATTTCCAAGTTTCCACTTAGCCTGAGGAACAAGGAGGCTCAACTAGGTCTTAAGATTTAATGCAACTGGAACAAGCACTCTTTAATGAGAGAAAATGGTATTTGCCAGCCTGATGTGCCAACTCACTAAACGAAGCCCCATTTTCCACACTGTCCCACCCCTCGGATTTGCATTTTTCCCTCCCAAGAAAAGGGACATGTGGACTGTTTATTTATCGAGCATCTGGTAAAACACCTAACCCTTGCTATTAAGAATGCATCCTGGGGTGGGGAGCTTGCTTACTGGCTGCACTTTTGCACACATTATGTCCTGTGCAAGGTACTGGTTGGTGTGCAGAAAAATGAAGCTGTTGTCACCACAGCTGCCCTGAGCCCGTGGGGAATATAAGAACAACCCATGGAGGCTGGCTAAGTTTGCTTTCAAATTACTTTTCTTCAGTAGTCATTTATCACTATGAATTTCCCTCTTAGCGCTGCCTTGGCTGCACCCCATAAGGTTTGGTATGTGGTATTTTCCCTTTTTCTTTGTCTCAAGATATTTTATTTTTTTTGAACTTTCTTTTGATGTCTTTTTTGAGCTATTTATGGTTCAGGAAGCTGCTGTTTAAGCTCCACAGGCTTGTGAATTTCTCAGTTTGCATCTGTGGTGGATCTTTAGTCTTAGAACATTCAGCTGGAAAAGATGCGCGATACGGTCTCAGTCTTCCTAAGCGTATTGACTTGTTTTATGGCCTAACGTGTGGTTTATCCTGGAGGTTACATGTGTGCTTGAGAGGAATAAATACTCTGCTGCTTCTGGAGGGGACGTGCTGTATATGTTTGTTAAGTCTATCTGATCCAATGTATTTCAGTCTAGTGTTTCTTTTTGTGTGTATGTGTGACAGAGACAGAGAGAGGGACAGGTAGGGACAGACAGACAGGAAGGGAGAGAGAGTGAGAAGCATCAATTCTTCGTTGCTGCTCTTTAGCTGTTCATTGATTGCTTTCTCATATGTGCCTTGACCGGGAGGGTTACAGCAGGCCGAGTGACCCCCTTGCTCGAGCCAGCGACCTTGGGTTCAAGCTGGTGAGCCTTGCTCCAACCAGATGAGCCTGCGCTCAAGCCAGCAACCACAGGGTTTCAAATCTGGGTCCTGCGCATCCCAGTCGGACGCTCTATCCACTGCGCCACTGCCTGGTCAGGCCAGTGCAGTGTCTCTTTGTTAACTTTCTGTCTGGAGGATCAATCCATTGCTGAACATGGAGTATGGAAGTTCCCTACTATGACTGTACTGCTGCTTATTTCTCTCTTCAGGACTCTGAATATTTGCTTTATATATTTAAGTGCTTCAAAGTTGGGTGCATATGTGCTCAATTTTTTCTACACCACAGAAGGGGAGTTATGCTTGCTGGCGGCCCCGTAACGCCAGGCCCTGAGCATCTGTCCCGGTGAATCCTGAAGCCACACTGGTCTCAGTTGACTGATGAAGAAATCCAGGTGCAAAGAGGGAAATCACAGCCAATAAGTGTGACTCCAGAGGCCACGTTCCCACATGACGTCCCCTCGTTGCCGGAAGGGTCAGCTGGAGAACGTCAAGCCGTCCCTGTCCTGTCTCGTGGTTTTCTTGTCTTGTCTGTAAAGAGATGTGGGAGCGAGACAGCTCAGGCTTGGTTTTCCCCGACTGCGGGCGTTTTTGACTTCTCCCTTTCTAGATTCCTTTTGAGCTGTGAATAGAAACGGGAAGTTTGTGCACCCTTGACTTTCCGAAGCCGCGTCCGTTCCCCCCACTGCGGCCTGTGTGCTTCCTACCAGGCAAATCTGTCCCTTTGCTCCCTGTGAAAAATCCCACAGTGACCTCTGGCTACTCTCAGCCTCCATGTCTTGATGGAGAAGTGGCAAGAGGCCGGACCTCACAGGACCTGGCGGGCCGGAGACCTACTTACTCCTGTCTTGTGGCATCAGAGGAACTTGCCATTCTTGACTTTTAGGAAGGTGGATGTGTAGCTACTTGACTTTTGTATGAAGCAGTGATGTATCCAGCCTAACAGCTAAAGCTTTGCCGCTGGGGGGAATGGCCATGTGACAGGGAGCATTCTGAGAGAGCCTTTTCTTTTTTCTTTTTTTCTGCTGAAAGGGAACAGTGTAGCTGGCACCCCCATTCCCTGAGGCAGTCATCTTGCAATCCTGAGGGAAAGGCCGAGAGATTTGCCAACATGTGGGTCTGGACGTCGTTGAGCAGCTGAATCAAATGCTTCCGGACACCCACCCTGACCTTCTTGTTAAGTGGGGACAATAACCCTGTTTTGCTTTGAGCCTCTGCAGCCAGCATTTTCCTTCGGTGAGTGGAATGGGTTCCTGCCTCGTTCCGTGAGCTTCCCCCCGCCCCCCCCCCCCCCCCCCCCCCGTGGCACGACACTGATGCCCTCAGAGCTTGTTTGCCCATCAGCCATAAGCTCTGTGAGGGCGGCGCCCGGGTCTGACTCAGTCACCACCATATTGCCAAGAGTTGGGGATGCTGGAGGCGCTTCGGGGGCTTGTCGAGGGGTGTCGCATAAACAGAGGATGACGAGGGAGGGTCAGAAGCAGAGCCGCAGAGACGATTCCAGCCTGGCTGTGCCAGCGTCTCTGACTCCCGTTCCGGCCCCTCCGGTCCCCAAGGACACGGGCGCCTCCCTCTCTTTGTTATTGAGCTCGGGGTGACACTGGGGGCGGGGGAGAATGTCCCTCACCGCGCAGCTGTGTGGGAGGCTTCCTCTGCCGCCTGCCTTTCCGCCCGCTATTAACAAATGTTAATTTGCCGCCATGATCGTTGGCCTTTGGAGCGCCCTTTCTGTCACGATAATTTGTGACTGCGCTGAACAAAACCAAGCCTGTCATTTTACTTGGCCTTACAGAGAAACCCTTGGAGGATGTGTTCTAAGGCAGGGGAATGTCTGGTTCTTTTTTTTTTTTCTTGTTGTTGTTTGATTTGTTTTTTTGGCTTGTGGGATTATTCCATCTTGCATGTAGGCTTAGGTCGCACCTGGGAACGCGCTCGCTTATTTTAGCGTGAAATAAAACGTGCCGCAGGTTTTTACGGACGTCTCGCCCCAGGCGCGTTTCTTTCCAACGCTCTTAAGTCACAGATGGGTCCTATGTTGTTGTCCACACGCTCACGTGTATGCTGTGTCCTGCAGCGTAGTTTTGATCTCAAAACATCCAGCGGAAATCTGCTCTTTCATTTTCCTTGGGCCCACGGAGAAATCCTTTGAAAAATTCTTTCGTGCTGACAGGGTCCCGTGCATCCCTGACTCACACAGGCTTTCTCCAAGTCCCGGGCTGTTGATGCATGCTGTGTACACGTCACCAGGACCCGTGTTCCAGGGGACAAGTCACGCCTTGATGACATCAGGAGTTGCGTGAGACGGGACAGACCCACCAGGGTGGTCTTTGGTGCACCCCTGCCTGGGTTCGAATTCCCGGTCTGCCCTTCGATAGTTTGGTGACAAACATGAGGATGTCAACTGTGTCAAGTATAAACTCGTCTTGTCTCTGTGAAATGCGCAGAGAGCAGCATCCGCTTCCCAGGACGTGGTCACGGCGAGCAGGCGAATGCTGTTTGTAACCCATCTGAGCGGCGGGCTGGGATGGAGCAAGCCCAGCAAAGCGGGAGGTGCTCACGGGCATTTTCAGACCTCAGTTTCCCCACCTGTCGTTTGTGAAACCCTTTGCAACTGTGGATGAAGCCTGTGATGTGTGGATGCAGAGTGTTATTACAATTATATGCTTGCAATCTCTGCGGGGGTGGAGAAGTGGAGGCTAGCAGCAGGGTACCCACTGCCTGGATGCACACCTCAGGAGTGTGTGTGTGTGTGTGTGTGTGTGTGTGTGTGAGAGAGAGAGAGAGAGAGAGAGTCCTATTGAAAACAAGATTCACACAAAGGCAAAGTAACCCCCAGTCCCAGCATCGTGTAAGAGATAACAAGAAGAAGACAGAGTGTGAAATACAGAGAGGCGAGGCAAACTAATCTGGTGAATAAATCCACCAAAAACCCTTCCCCAAACGCAGAAATTAAATGTTCGTCTCGGAACGCGTTGTGTAAGGAGCCCTCTTGGGGAAGGTGGACCCCGAGAGCTACGGAACTTGTCAACGGCAGGCAAACCTTTCTGTTTGGGTGTGAGGAAGGGTGACTCTACGGACTCTGTTCTCAGGGCCCGACGCCTTTGGTGGGGCTGTAGACAGACGTGAGCTAGTTGCTTGCTTTTTGCATGAAGTCCATTTCATGTCCATGCGGCGAGAGCAGCGGGAGCTGGCTGTGTGTGATGGAAGACCAGCAGGTGCCGGGCTGACCGATGACGGCCCCCAGCTCTGGGCTGGTGTCGAACCGAGAGAGCCATTGGAACAGGAGTGACACCATGATTCTTCTCTGGAGGGGAACGCTGGCTGGCTCAGGGAACGAACAGCAGGCATCCGTGAATAGGGGACCGTGACTTCTAGCATAAAGCCCCCAGACCTCACGTGGTTTGATAATCTGAGAACGTCTGCAGAGCCGACAACCGGGCCATTTTTAAGTCAGCTTCCCGATCCCTCAAGACGCTGAGACGAGCCTGACCAGGCGGTGGCCCCGTGGCTAAAACGTCGGACTGGGATGCTGACGACCCAGGTTTGAGACCCCGAGGTCACTGGCTTGAGCGCGGGCTCACCGGCTTGAGTGCAGGGTCGCCAGCTTGAGCGTGGGATCATAGATATGACCCCAAGGTTGCTGGCTTGAGCAGGGGGTCACTTAACTCTGCTGGAATCCCCCATCAAGGTACGTCTGAGAAAGCAATCAATTAACAACTAAGATGCCGCAATGAAGAATTGATGCTTCTCATCTCGCTCTCTTCCAGCCTGTCTGTCCCTGTCCCTCCTCCCCACCTCTCTCACACACACTTAAAAAAAAAAAGACACTGAGACTGAGACCCTCTCCTGGGGTCCTCAGCTGGACACCAGGCTCTGGGAGGGGCAGCTGCTGTCTCTTTGCAGAGGGAAGGCCTTTAGACACCCCTGCATGCATCCATGTGCCAACCAGTTCACCACATAATTCAACTAATCACGTAAAGAATTCTGTTTGAATAACACGTTAAGCTCTGCTTGCTCCAAACACAACACTTCATGCAAGATGGATCACGGACCCCAACGCAAATCCCAGAAACATATAGAAGCTTCTAGAACAGGGGTTAGCAAACTTTTTTTTTTTTGGTAAAGACGCAAATATGAACTCTTTTAGGCTTTTTCATTTCATTTTCATGAATTTACATTTAAAAACTGAAGCGGTAGAAAATATTTTCCCCTTAAGGGCAACTCTGTTGTCTTGGCAGGACATGACTTCACGTTATCTGTAAAGAGCTAGCACCTGAACCAAGATGTGCTGTACGTATAAAACAGACGTCAAGTTTTGAAGACTTGTTACAAAAAAAGCGCAAAATTTCTTCTTATAATTTGAATCTTAATTATGTATTCAAATGAGCGTTATTTTTTTTTTTTGGCTTAAACAACTAACAGTTAACTATAGTAAATAATCATTTTTTAAATGCCTTGAGCTAAAAAAAAAAAAAAGTATTAACATCATTTTAGTCTGTTTCTTTTCCTAATGTGGTTACTAGAAAATTTGAAGTTAACGTGAGTGGCTCTCGTTATAGTGCTACTTCCTGGACAGAGCTGGCCCGTACAAGCTGGGGCAAACGTAGGTTTACAATTGTGCATATGGAAAATAACACAATAATTAAGGAGTCATAATACAAGAATAAAGTCCGTGTGTTTCCATACTCACGACTGTAAACCCACCTTTGCCGGCCCCCGGTCTCTCGCTTTGGGTGGTGGTTGCCTGAGTATTTGCAAGTGTCGAAAGTCATTGAAATTGTGCTCGCTTCGGCAGCTCGTATACTAAAATTGGAACGATACAGAGAAGATTAGCATGGCCCCTGCGCAAGGATGACACGCAAATTCGTGAAGCGTTCCATATTTTTAGGGTGGGATAGGGAGGAGGGGAGGGACACAGGGAAAACCAGATAGAAGGTGACAGAGGACAATTTGACTTTGGGTGACGGGTATGCAACACAATTGAATGATAAGATAACCTGGAGATGTTTTCATTGTACATATGTACCCTGATTTATTGGTGTCACCCCATTAAAATTAATAATAATAAAATATATATTAAAAAAGTCATTGAAATTGAACCGAGTGCCTAAAACCCGTGCATTTTATTGCGTATTAATTAGAGCTTAATTTTTAAAAAAGTCACACCTGCACCCGACGCAATCAACAGTTCAAATGCTGCGGAGATGTTTGCCTGAAACCTATGTGCTCTTATGGATCACTGTCCCCCCATTACATTTAATTCCTAAATAAAAAATAATAAATGACACCCACACGACCCCTGCTCAGCTGATTCATGGTATTAGAAGATTTGAAGTTTAGATTTGAAGTTCAATATGTGTATATGGAAGACATAGTGGTGATATAGATAGAAGCCATATATATATATATATATATACACACACACACACACATATATATACATATATATATATACACACACATATATATAGAGAGAAGACATATATGTTTATATGTAATTAATACAAAATTCAAAAAACCTCAAGACTTATTTTAAAATTGAACTTGGCTTTCTGGTGCATCCAAAGAGTTTGATCCTTTGAATTTTAAAAGCAAATGTATGCAGAACAGTGGGTTGATTCGTTAAGTGCTGCCCTGGGAGCCCTTGGGTCCTCGAAGCAAGAAGGTTCCACAGTCTGGTTCCAGGCCTGGCTTCCCGGACCCCCCCCCCCCGCCCCCCCGTCTGTCCCCCGGGTGGGGAGGACTTGTCCTATTTGAAAGAGATGGTGGCCCTGGTGATCACCCAGCCTGCAGGCAGCCCCCTGCATTACTCTGGGCCCTGCCTTCCAGCAGACCCTTAAGGAGGTGCTTGGGCTTACAGCACAGTTTTCTGGGAAAGCAAAACTTTTGAGCAAGAAGAGGCCTTCCCGCTTACGGCAGGCAGCCGGGCTGGCGCCTTGTGACGCGGGGGAAACGGACTTCCTGAACTGAAGGTGATGGGCTGAGGCAGCCACGCGGCAGAGGGTAGGGGTTGACCGCTCAGACATATGCGTCCTCACCAGAGTGACCGCAATGCTGGGCTGGGTTCAGGCAGGAAGGCGAGATGTAGGCAGGGACTTTCCACTCTGGATGTAGAGGGACAGGAAGTCAGCTGTGGTCTAGCAGACGAAGCGGGCCCAGACCACAGGGTGAGGGAGTGACCAGCAGCACAGGAAGACGTGGTCAACCTCAGCTCCATCCCCATCTTCGGGAGGGTCAGACCCTCAGACATGCTTCTGTACCTGCTTCTGGTCCAAAGAGTCGCTCTCCGACCACCGAGCTAGACAAGGTGTTTAGGCCTGCCCGCTAGGCACGTCGAGTAGCTCGGATCTCTGGTTTCGCTCGGAAATCTGCCCCCTTGCAGAATGCAGAGCCGGGCCACCCATTTTGCTCAAGCCCACCGACGCCACCCACGCCACGTCCCATCCTGGTTACCCTCCTGGCAGCGTTAACTTCCGAAGTATACGCATCCATTTCCAGGGCCCTGGCTCCCGGCACGGCCTCCCGGGCCCCTGGGGCTTGGGAGTTGAATGGACTGTGGAGTTTCATCCAGACTCGCGTCTCCCTTCACGTGCCAGGCTTTATTGATTTCTCCGTACGGATGCAGCTCGCGGGGCCCCTATCTCTGATGCATCCGAGCTGTCTGTCAAAGGGGAGAGACAGGGCAGGAGAGAGGCATCATTAGTATTCCAAAGCAGAGCCATTAGATTAATGGGAAGCTCCACCATGCCATTGATGTGGGGAGAATTGATGGCATTACAGAGGGAGGGCTGTCTCCAGATAAGAGAGACGCTGCTTCTCAAGCCTGCGCCCCGTTGAGGAGCTCCTGTGGGCACATCCTACGCCCAGCGGCCCCTTGCCTGGAGCTCTCCCGGGCCGGCTGGTGTGCTGGTTAGCGGAGTCAGCAGCCCCTGGACCGAATCACCACCGCTCCTCATTGGCGCCCCATCTCCTTCAACGGGTGCCCCAGGAAAATGAGATGAAACCCTGTTGTTTTGTGCCAGAGCAAAAGACAATTCTCATGACCCCGCCCCAAAGAAAATTCTCTCTCACCGCGACAGACCTTCCCCACCCCCACCCCCCATTATGGGGGAAAATAAAAGCTTGAAGGCCATAAGTAGACCACAAACATTAGAAACAATCCCCCCCCCCCGGGGGTGGGGGTGTCTCCTGTGTCCTTCTATTCACACACGTTTGGGTTTCCCCAAGTCAGAGCTTGTCATCAAGTGGCTTTATCTTCATGGCTTTCCTTTTCACCTGCTAGACCAGCGGTTCTTAACCTTTTCTGAGGTACCGAACCCACCAGTTTCATAGGCGCATTCACCGAACCCTTCTTTAGTGATAAATAAAATATGATTTTTTTCCCCCAAATTCAAGACACAGGTATATGTTTTTTTACTAGTGCACAAAATGAGCCGTGCATGAACATCACCTTGCTCAAAGAACAAAACCAACAAAGTGTGTAAACTCACGACAAATGACGGTATTACTTTATTCTGGCCTCCGCGGCAGAGGCTTCTCCGAACCCCTGAGACCGACTCATCAAACCCCTAGGGTTCGATAGAACCCAGGTGAAGAACCACTGGTCTAAAGGTAAGGAAATGGTTCTCTGGCTCCACAGTAAAGAAGGCTGGGTGACGCTACAGGTGCCGGTGCCGGGAGTGTGGGCAGCTGGTGGCTGTTGGCACGACAGTGGGAACGGACAGGGAGAGAAGACTGTTGATGGGTGAAATGGGCAGAGTCTATATATCTTTAGCCCCCACAACTCCCCTCTGTGTCCTGGACTATATACACCCTCTCCAGGGACAAGGAAGTCCGCAATTCGCTCCCTGCTCACAGACGACTCATCCTGAGCCACAGGCTTCACGCAGCTCCTCACCCCCGCCCGCCATCTCTCTTTGAATTCTCCCGGCCTCTGAGCTCCCTGGTCATCCGCCGACTATGTTTCTGTGTCTAGCCTCACCTTGCCCTGTTGTGGACTTGCTGCTTCGAGAGGACTCACTATGACTGACTCAGATCAACGTCTGTCCCTGGCCCAGCTCCACCACAGTGTCCTCCTCCTCTCCTCAGCCACCACCCACCATCCTGCCGGGAAGCCTCTCGCCTTTCTCCGGACCGCCATGGAGAAACCCGGGTCGTGTCAGAACGGACCCCTGCCGCCTTCGACCTGGGCATGCTTTGCTTTCTCTACTGGGATGTTATTTCTCCGCTGGTGTCCTCCGATAACTTCATCTGGCAAATGGAACACGTAATAAACCAGCCCCTACTCCCTCCCCCCGGGGTGTTGGCAACGGTTCCCACTCAGCTGGTGTGTGGTCTGCCTTCCCTCCGCATTTTTCTTTTGAAAGTTCCAGAACTCTGGACTGGCCATTAAATAGCCTATGAACGTATCTTTTGATGAAAACGATACAGTTCATCACCAAATACGCCCAGTCAAGACGATACATAAAACGTAGGCACTTAGCACATAAATGCGCAGTGATTATAAATCCATTCTTTCCCTTGGAGAGTTTAAGAGGCCCTCGTAAAATTGACACCATCTAAGCGCTCGGCGGGCGGGGACGGGGGATGATACACCCCAGTCCTACTAAAGCGACGGCTGGGTTTGCAGGGACCTTTTCATGACTTGGGGGAAGATGCTGAGTGAGAAGGCGGGGGTTCAGGGGGGTGGGTGGGGGGTGGCGTCCTCTGTGTCAACCCAGATGCACGATGTCCTGCATCAACCCAGATGCGCCATGTCCCTTGACTGGGACTCGGGCTTCCGGGGCCAGGGGACCATCTCTATCTTCATCAAGTCCCCACCGAGCAGAGCAGACGGAGGGCAGCTAGCTGGAAATCACCGAAGGAACGGCTGTTGCTTCCAATCAGGGGCTCAAGGTAGGAAGAGGCCTGTGGGGGTTGGTGGAGGGGAGGATGATGGTGGGGGGATGGAGGGATGATGATGCAGGGATGGAGGAGGGTTGTGGTCCAGTTCCCTGCAATGAGATCTTGCCAGGCTGTTCAATCTCACTTGGGCGGTGCTGTTCCAGGCTTAGCTTGACTCTTCCATGCCTACCTAGACTGCTTCCGGGGCGAGTTAACCCCGAGGTGGGTGCACGATGGATAGAGTGGCGCCAGGCTGACAATTCACCGGGCTGTTTCCACGTACTTCTCTGCTGGCTTCACATTCCATCGCGTCCCCAGTGTGTGTGCACACCCACACACAGATGTGCAAGAACACACTGACCCCCGTAGAAATGTGAGGAGCCAACACTGGAATGAGGGGCAGGCTGTTGGCGCCTTTGTGAAGAGCACGGGGTGCGGGGGGCGGGCTGGAGGACACCCCAACTCCGCCCCCGGGTCAGAGGGTGGCCAGATCCAATCTGGATTTCAGATAAACAATACTTCTTTTTAAGTATAAAGATCTTTATTTGCTTTAGCTGGCAATTCTGCCTGGACCCCTGGTTTATGAGAAACAAAGCTAAGATGAGGATTTATTACTTGGGAGAGGGGATGGGCGTGGGGAGCCTTGTTTTCTGAGCGCAGAGCCCCAAGGGGACTGTGTTCCTCCAGAAAGTGTAAAGTTCCCATCTCTCCCGGATTTCTCTCTCCTTTTTTTGAGAGAACTCACTCTCACATCCCCTTTCTGCCTGGAATTTACATAGAATGAATCTCCCAGCGTTTCCCTAGCAACAGGGGCCTCCCAGGAACTTTTCTCAAAAGAGCCCTGGACAGAAACCCTGCAGAACTCTTCGGAAAAAAAGCTGGTATGGCTTCCCGCCAAACGTTTTTAAAAACATTTAAACAAGATTTTGTAAACTGGTTTTATCACGTATTAACCTCTCTCCTTTCCATTTTTTTTTTGGGGGGGGGAGGGAGAGAGAGGGGGTGAGAGGGAAAGCCCACAGACATTTTTCTTGTACAGAATAGGAGCTGCTGTTTGCTCAGCTCTGGGTCTCAGGTGACCTGGCCTGGAGGGGGACTGTCCAGATCTCATTGAATTGTCCCACAAGCCTGGAGCTAAGGGGGACCAGGGATTCTGGGAGGATGAGGTCCACACATAGGGATGGGAAGACAAAAAAAAAAAAGGCTCCTTTGTTGTGTTTCCCTTCATGCATCATGTACTTTGAAAGATTTGGTTAAGTTGCATTTATTGAAAAATAATAAATTAATTTTTTTATTATTTTTGTATTTTTCTGAAGTGAGAAGCGGGGAGGCAGAGAGACAGACTCCCACATGCGCCCGACCAGGATCCACCTGGCATGCCCACCAGGGGGCGATGCTCGGCCCATCTGGGCTGTTGCTCTGTTGCAACTGGAGCCATTCTAGCACCTGAGGTGGAGGCCATGGAGCCGTCCTCAGTGCCCGGGACAACTTTGCTCCAATGGAGCCTTGGCTGTGGGAGGGGAAGAGAGAGAGAGAGAGAAAGGAGAGGGGGAAGGGTGGAGAGGCAGATGGGTGCTTCTCTTGTGTGCCCTGGCCGGGAATCGAACCTGGGACTTCCACATGCTGGGTTGACACTGCACCGCTGAGCCAACTGGCCAGGGCCAATAATGAATTCATTTTTATAGTTGTTTTTAAAATCAAACCATACAACAAGCCACGAGCACTTGTGCAGAGTCTGTGTGTCTCGTGGAAGGGATGCATTCCAGCGGAAGGCAAAGACGGTCTGTGTGCTAGTTAGCCTGAATGCCGCCCTGCTCTGTAAGGGCACAGAGGGTCCCGTCTGTCTGTCAAGCTTCTGGAAATACAGAAACAAGACGAAAGGCTCCCTTCCTGCCAGTGTGAGAGCCTGGGTGGGGCTGACCTTGGGAGGGAAGCGGTCAGTGACCCTAGAGGAGAGCGCCTGGGGAAGAGAAATGGAAATGCCTGGGCATGTGGGTGGGGACTTCCAACCACCACCCGTAAGCACACTCTGATGGGACAGGAGTTGTTATGTTCTCAGGTTTGATGTCCAACTGCCTCGGTTCAAATCTCTGATCTGCCACTACTTAGTTGTGCTGCTCTGACCTCGCTGAGCCTCAGTTTCCCCATCTGTACGTTGGGGCTGATCACAGTAACAACTCACACAGTTTAGGATGGACGTGGGTGCAAAGAACATGAACGAAGCCCAACTCCCGTTGATGGCACCTTGTTTGTTCCCATTTCTGGGCAGTGTCAGCTTCATCATAACATAAAATTATCCTGCATCTGACCCAGGATAAAGAAAATTCTAGAAACTTCCTCATGGAGAGAGAGAGCAAGTATCCCCTCTGGAAATCCTTGCCGTAGAGTGAGAAAACGTCTCCCATGGAGCCCTCGTGAAAACTCCTCCCCAGGATCATGGACTGACTTCGATGATGTGACCCAGGGTCCAGGGGATGAGATTCCGTTGGTCAGATCAGCCTAAAGTCCCCCACCCCTTCTCGAGGGCGGAGGTGGGGTTACCCCAAAGCACATGCCTGAATGAAGATTGGGATACTCATGGGAGAGAGTCATGAGGATTCAGGGAGATCATACCCCAGAAGTGCCAATAGACGTGAACGATTTCTTGGCCATTATTGTTTTCCCGGTGAAATATGGTTAAGCAGCTGTATTATGGAAATAATGTATTCTACTGAAAATGTTATGTCCATATCCCATCACCATCATCATCGTCGTCCCCATCAGCGACACTGCCATTGGCCGGGTTCTGCCGTATGCCACGTTACTTCAGGTGCCTCACATGCCTCTATCTAATTCCTGGAACAATGTGTGAAGCCGTGTATCCGTAGTGACCCACCTCCAAGGCACTGGTCCCCATTCTTTACTACGCAGAACCCAGGTCTGTTTACCATGGCAAGGCACCACAATTTTTTTTTAAATTCATTTTAGAGAGGAGACACACACACACACAGAGAGAGAGAAAGAGAGAGAGAGAGAGAGAGAGAGAAAGGGGGGAGGAGCTGGAAGCATCAACTCCCATATGTGCCTTGACCAGACCAGTGCAGGGTTTTGAACTGGCGACCTCAGTGTTCCCAGGTCGACGCTTTATCCACTGCGCCACCACAGGTCAGGCAAGGCACCACAATTTTAAAACCTAAATTATTATTATTATTTTTTTAAAAGAAACACCCAACCCCACTACTACTTTTCAGTATGATCATCTAAACTGTGAGACAGTTGGAAATAGAAATAATACATCCTGTGAAATGATAGACAAAGAAAATAAAATCTCTTACGCTGCCAGCCTCTTCTGCAGCGAAGAGGGGTCATGTGACACAATCCAGCCAATGATCTGTGAGAGGGGGGTCTGCCTAAGACTCTGGGGGAAGAACCCCGTCTTCTTGACAGAAGCATGAGCAGGAAGATGAAGGTCACAGAAGAATAACGGAGCCAGGAGGTGAGGCCATTAGGATCCCGTGGAACAATCTACCAGCCCTGGGCCGCCTCCCCCAGGTAATCGATAGCTCGTCACATGTGGCGGCAGAGAGAGAAATGCCCTCCCTGCTGAAGACTCCCAAGTTGGGGGTTTCTGCTACAATCCAGTGAACACAACCGCCCGCAGGCTGTTTGCTGGACAGCACACCCCGCTCTGCAGATGAGAAATCCGAGGCTGAGAGAGGTGAAACGTTCACCTCAAGCCTGGAACTCACTCAGTCTCCAAGACCAGAGTTCCCACCTGGGAAAGGCAGGCAGGTTCTGTCTCCTCCTCGACAGTAGAGGACACCGGGCTCGGTGAAATAAACCAGTGACAAAAGGACAGATGCCAGGTGGTTCCACTTCCCTGAGGTCCCTGGGAGGGTCACATTCAGAGGCAAGAAGCCGGGGGCGGGGGACCAGGAACCGGGTGGGGATGAGGCGGCACACCGAGGCTCAGTTTGGGAAGGTGAGAAAATTCTGCGGGTGGTGGTGATGGCCACACAGAAGCGTGGAGGTGCTTTATGCCGCTGGACTGCACACGTAAGAATGGTCACTACGGGGAAACTCGACGGTATATTTCACCGCCACAGCAAACATTTCGTGTGGGAAAATTTTACTAAAAACAAAACAAACATACAAACAAGCAACAGTCCCACTACACCTGCCTCGTAAACAGCGCGGGCATCCTGAGCGTCTTCCCGCAGGGATTTGAGCTCTCCCTTCCAGCCTGCCCTCTCCCCCTCGGTCCTCTGGGGACCAACCAGCCAGGGTGACGGCTGCGCGTCGTGGACGTGGCTTCTGCCGCAGGGGCTGACGCCACTCTGCCTACGACAACGGCAAGGACCAGGGACGGGCGGGACCCTCGGTTCACTGCTCTCCCCAGTGGGTGGAGTCTCTGACGTCCTGGAAGCTGGCGTGGCAGGGCCCGCTCAGAACCTCCACACGGAGACAAGTGGCGTCTCCTCACAGAGAGGACCTGGGATAACATTTCTCCGGGAATAGGACATTTCCAGAGCGCATACGTGAACATTCAAGGCTCCTCCCCAGGGTAGTCAAGGTGTCAGCCAGGTTCTGATCTGGGGAAACCGCTCTGACTTTCCCCAAGTGACAATGTCACTGCTCTGCTTCCCGAACAAAGCCCACCGCCCCGTCTCCCCTCCCCGACGGTAGCCAAGGCATCCCCTCCCTCCCGGGGTTCAAGGGTTCACCCACCATTTTCTTTGCCATCGGTTGATATTTCAGTGTGTGAGGGTTCGAGCTCTCTGTCACTTTCGTCCCTCCTGGGAGAGGGGGGACTTAGCGATGGGTTTAAAATGTCAACTTTATTCTCCGGTGTTGAAAACAAATCTCTGCAGCCTGAGGACGTGGAGGGAGAGAGACCAAGGTTCATTGAGGACAGGAGTTTCCAAGCCCTGACGGCTCCTTAGGGATACCCTGGGCAGCTTTGACAAATGCCGGCCAAAGAGAAGAGAGCCCCTTGGGGTTTTAAAGTCCCCCCCCCAGGTGCTTCCACTGTGCAGCGAAACGTGAAAACAGGCTTAGGAATCCCTGCTGCACCCCATGTGGGGTCTGGGGACCCGCCACAGCAGCCGCAGCAGCACCGCCGGGAGCTGGCTAGATAAACACCCCTGGCCCCCCGTCACCAGGATTACCTGCACCGGAATCGCACGTCAAGAGGCTTTCTCAGTTGATCCTGTGCACAGCGGAGTTTTGGAAGCACTGGATTAGATCGCCGTCGGGAGGCATCTGATGACTGCTGACCATTCCGCTCTCGCTAATTGCTCTCTAACTCCTCTCAGCGTTAGGGAGGCAGGGCCATGGTCTGGCGTCTGAAAGTCAACTCCGACTTCTTCACCCTGACCTGATGATGCAGAAGGGTTGCTTGGATACCACTCCCGTATCAAATGCTGCTGTCTCTTGGGCCAGCAATTGCCAACGCGGTAATGATCGGTAATAACGGGACATTTACGGATGTCTCCTGTGACAGAAACTTATCTACACACCTAGAGCCTCATTGAACCCTTCGGTGAACAGGTACGTCAATATTTTTTGTCCGTGACTAACAGACGAGGTCACAGAGGCTCAGAGAAGGAGTCCCTCGCTCAACAAGTCCCCGCAGCCGGCCAGCGGTGGCGGCAGGTGGTGGGGTCCCCTTCGCCCCACGGTACTTAGCAGCCTTCCAGGAGGAGGTGAGGAAGAACAAGGGAAGGGAACGCGAGGGAAAGAGGGAGGAGGAGGTGCAGGGATGAGGAGCAGGGGGCCCAGACGAAGTAGAGACAGCAGGAGTCAGGACTCGGTCACAGCGACAGAAACCTAACACACCCCGCTGCAGTCACACAGAGGGACAGGCGGACTCATTCGGAGCGTCCAGCCATAGGCAGGCCTCGGACACGGTGCCTTTCTCCTTTTTTCTCCGTCCCTCAGCTCTGCTGGCCCCCGTGGTGACATTTTATGCCAATCAGGGTCTTCCTGCCAGTGGTGCGATATTCCCCAATGGTGTCAGTCTTGCAGCCACGACTTCCCAAGAACTCCACGAACATCCTTCCGTTGGTTGATTGACCTTTGTGTGGCTGGGGCCAGGCCATCTGCCCCTCCCTGCGGGCAGGAGGGAGACATCTCAGGGCCCAGAGGCAATGGGGATGGGGGGTAGGGGGGAGATGCAGGGCCACCGTTGTCCTGAGTTGAACTGGACATTCTCATTGTCCCCCCAGATCTCTCTGCCTCCCTCTCCATCCTCCTCTCCGCCTCAGACTGATTCCCATGGACTGCATCTCCCCGGCTTTTATTTCTCTCTCTCTTCTTTTTCCTAAAGTATAATGTGCCTACCCCATAGCTCACCCACTCCAAGTGCGTACCATTCAATGACGCTCAGTGTTTTGTAACGTGATGACAGCATTGCCCCATTCCTGTCAAATACATTTCCATAATCCCCACGCACCCACCCACCCACACACACCGCAGCCTGTCTGCAGCACCTCCGGGCAATGTCTAGAACTTGACTCCGGTGGACATTTGATACAAATGGAACCATACAGAATGTAGTCTCCTAGGTCTGGTTTCTGTCACGTCACATCCTGTTTTTGAGACTCATCCATGTTGTCAAGTCCATGTTTTTATTCCTTGTTCTTCTGCAGAGTATTCTATACAATGGCTCATCATTTTGCTGCTTGACGGACATTTGGATCGGTGGCAGGTTTTGGTTATTCTGAATAACGTTGCCACAAACATTTGCGGGCCAGTCTCTCTGTGCATGGGTAGATTCTGGGGCGTGGCATTGCTGGGTCCTATGGTTAAGTTTATGTTTGACCTTTTAAGAAACTGTAAAACTGTCATTCAAAGCTACTGTATCATTTTACATTTTCACCAGAAATTAATGAGTCCCAATTTCTCCATGTCCTTGCCTATACTTTGTTTCATTTGATTAAAAAAAAAAAAACACAAGTATAGCCATTTATTAGTTGTGTAGTGGTAGCTCATTATGGTTTTAATATGCACTTCCCTAATGACTAATAATGTTGAGTGCCTTTTCACTTACTTATTAGTCATTTGTATGTCTGTTATCTTTGGTGAAATGTCCATCAAAGTTTGGCTCATTCTAAATTTGTCTTCTTATTACCGAGTTATAAGGATTCATGTAGATTCTGGATACAAGTTCTTCATCAGAAACGTGAATGGCAAATATTTTCTCCCACACTGTGGCCTGTCTTCATTTTCTTAATAGTGTCTTTTGAAGTGCAGATGTTTTTAATTTTAATGATGTCCAATTTATCAGTTGGCTAATGCTTTTCATGTCATGTCTAAAACCTTTGCTTAACCCAAAGTCCTGCAGATTTTTGCCCTAGAAGTTTAATAATTGGAGATTTTATAGTTAGGTCAATGATCCATTTTGAGTTTTTTATATATGGTAGAGATAAGGGCCTAAACTCATTTTCTTTCTGTATATAAATATCCAATTGTTACAACACCATTGTTGAAAAGGCTATTGTTTATCCTGTTGAATTGTCTTGTGATCTTTGCAAAAATCAATTGGGCATCCTCTTAAGAGTTTATTTCCAGAGACCCACTCTGTTCCATTGATCTGTGTGCTGATCCTTACTCCAGAATCACGGTGTCTGATTACTGTAGCTTTACATTCGGTGTTTAAATTGGGTTGTATACATACTCCAGCTTTGTTCTTCCTTTTCAAAATTGTTTTGGCAACTTTAAGTCTTTTGTTTCTTCACGTGTATTTTAGGACCAGCTTGTAAGCTTCTTCAAAAATTCCTGCTGGGGCCCTGGCCAGATGGCTCAATGGTAGAGTGTCAACTTGGCATGTGGAAGTCCCAGGTTTGATTCCCAGGCAAGGCACACAGAAGTGCCCATCTGCTTCTCCACCCATCCCCCTCTCCTTTCTCTATCTCTCTCTTCCCCTCCTGCAGCCATGGCTCGAATGGTTGGAACAAGTAGTCTCATACACTGAGGACGGCTCCATTGCCTCGCAGGTGCTAAATTAGCTTGGTAGCTTGGTTGCTGAGCAACAGAGCAGCAGCCCCAGATGGGCAGAGCATCACCCTGTAGGGGGCTTCTTGGGTGGATCCCAATTGGGGCACATGTGGGAGTCTGTCTCTCTGCCTCCCTGCCTCTCACTTAATAATAATAATAAAAAAATCCTGCTAGGATTTTAACAGGCATTGTAGTGAATCTATAGATCAATTTGGGGAAACTCACCTCTTAATAATACTAAATCTTTCGATCCATAAACTTGGAGTATCTCTATTTACATCTTTTAAAATTTGTCCCAGCCATGTGCCAATCTTGCATACCTTTTGTTAAATCCATTCCAAAGTGTTTTATTCTTTTTGATGCTATTGCGAACAAATGAAAAAGAAATTTTCATCCATCCTCAAATGATGTATTGCTAATATGAGAAAACACAATTTATTTTTTTTAATATTGATCCTGTACTCTAAAAACTTGCTAAACGTATTAGCGCTAAGAGGAACCGGGGTGAGCGTTTGGTCTTTCACATTAAGTATAGTGTGAGCTGGGGGAGGGCTCTTCCTCAGGTGGTGGGAATCCCCTTATGTTCCTGGTTTTTTGTGGGGTTTTTTTTCACCCTTTTTAAAAATGATTTCTTTTTATTTATTCATTTTAGAGAGAATACACAGAGTGAGAGAGAGAGAGAGAGAGAGAAAGGGGGGAGGAGCTGGAAGCTCAACTCCCATATGTGCCTTGACCAGACCAGTGCAGGGTTTTGAACTGGCGACCTCAGTGTTCCCAGGTTGACGCTTTATCCACTGCGCCACCACAGGTCAGGCTGTTTTTTTTTTATTATTATTATTAATTTTAATGGG
Organism: Rhynchonycteris naso; assembly: GCA_037038555.1. Taxonomy (NCBI): domain Eukaryota; kingdom Metazoa; phylum Chordata; class Mammalia; order Chiroptera; family Emballonuridae; genus Rhynchonycteris; species Rhynchonycteris naso. The sequence continues at coordinate 131,285,255 of CM073003.1, read as the reverse complement.
GTGACACCAATAAATCAGGGTACATATGTACGATGAAAACATCTCCAAATTATCTTATCATTCAATTGTGTTGCATACCCGTCACCCAAAGTCAAATTGTCCTCTGCTTGTGTTCCTGGTTTGTTGATTTCTTTCCCTCCCATGAATATAGGTCTCGGATTTTGTCAGTTGTTTTTATTTTTTCCCGTGTCTATTGAGACGATGTGCCATCTGAGCGTGCCCCTGCCTCCTTGGAGGGGGCCTTGCTGGCTGAGAAATGCTCACTGCAAAGCGAGGTGTCCCTGGTGGAAGCGGCTTCCCTCAGCCCTCATCAGTGCATGGCTGCACCGACGTGGGAGCTTCCTCTCCCAGATTGCTGGCCTCAGAGTTTTGGTTCTAAAATAAGTCCACCGGTTATTTGATACTCCTCCCTCCCGAGGTGGAGCCCAACTCCCTGCCTTTTGAATGTGGACTGGAGTCAGCATCTCACTTCTAGTGAGGAGAGTATGGGCCACTCCTGAGACTAAGCTGCAGTGAGCGCTCTGACTTCGTCCTTGTTTTTTCTCTTGGACCACCTGCTGGGGTCGGGGGAGGCAGCCGCCATGTGTGAGGACACCCAAGCGTCCTCTGCCTGAGTCCACGCAGCGAGGAACTGAGGCCTCTGGCCGACAGCCAGTGAGTAAGTTTGGACGTGGACCTGAATGCCCTCACTGGGCCTTCCGACGGGGCCGCCCAGACAACTTCCTGTCTGCAACCTCGGGAGAGACTGAGCCAGACCCCTGGGCTAAGCCGCCCATGAATTCCTGACCCACAGAAACAGGGACCCCAAAATAAAAAATGTTCCTTGTTTTGAAGCACGACATGATGTAGTAATTTGTTACACAGCCAATAGACAACAGACATGGTCATTTCCTGCATTACTCTCTTTTGTAGCATTTAGGTATTTATATTTAAATAGCTCACTGTGGAACCCACTGCTCAGAAACTTTGTCTAGTGTGATCTCTGCTGTGGCCTCAGGGCCCTGACCCAGGGGAGCGCTTATCAGGCTGAACTTCACGGAGCGCCCCAGTGGTGGTGGGTCAAGTCCATCGGGAGGCAGAAGTATGCCACACAGGCAACCGTGAGGCCATGATCTTTAATACTCCCTTCCTTTAGAAGACAAAAATTACTTTCTATGATAATCATGTAGCCCTCCTTTTCTTGAACCACATTTTAATTCTAAAATAAACAGTAACAACTAAATAGAAACTTTTATCCAGTGACACCTCTCTGATACACTAAACTTTGCACATACCAGACAAGCATGTAACACCTCCCCGTTCTCCTTCTGTTTCACTGTTTCCAACGCTGAAAACAAAAACTGCAAGCGGCCACAATGACTCCCTTCTCCTTCTGTTTCACTGTTTCCAACGTTGACGGGGAGGGTTGGTTTTGTTTCTTTGTCTTCCCAGTTACTGGTACTACTGTTTTGTTTTGTTTTAAAGTAAGAGGAGGGGAGATAGACAGACTCCCACATGTGCCCCAACCGGAATCCATCCGGCAACTCCTGTGGAGCCGATGCTTGAATAAACTGAGCTATCCTCAGTGCCTGAAGCCAGTGCGTGGACCAACCGAGCCACTGGCTGTTGGAGGGAAAGAGGGAGAGAAAAGGGTGAGGGAAGGATAGAGAAGCAGAGGGTCACTTCTCATGTGTGCTCTGACTGGGGATCCAACCCAGGACGTCCGCACACAAAGCCGACTCTCTAGCACTAAGCAAGCCAGCCAGGGCTTTCTGTGCCATTCTTGCAGACACCGTCTTTGAGGACCTTTGCTGTCCGTGCTCAAGGGTCAGTGCTACGTATGCTGGTCCCCAGGATAAGACCGGCCCCTCCAGGGACAGCCCGGTCGTGAGTGTTGGCTCACAGTCTTCAGCCGCAGTGCTTTATGCAGCCCGTGCTCTGCACCAGACGGCTCAGGCACCACCCAGCTGAGCCCTCCAGAGCAGACACTTTGGGATATCGTCAGGTTATAGCTCCGTTCCCCACGCAGAGTCTTTAGAACGCGTTTAAATATTTCAAATTGTCTCTAAATTTCTCTAGGATTCATAAATTTAGAGCAGTAACAAGATCATGAAAGGGAACACCGGCTCCCGACCAATAGGAAATGGAACTGACTTATTTATATGTTTATCATTTATTTCCCTTTCTCCCGCTGGATAGTTCCCCCGGGGATTTGATTTCTCGTTTCCGAGAGAATCTAGAGACAGGAAGCAGAAGTCGGTGTTAAATAATCTTCACTCCGCACCTATTCTAACTACCTGCAAGTCGTTTGTTCTTATGTGCAAACATCAATCCAGGGGACGTGAAATTTTAACTATCAATAAATATTCCAACATCCGCGTGCACGGAGCGTCGAATCCCGGCGTCTAAATGCAGATCGGCATGAAGAGATATTTGGATTTATGACAAAAGGCACCTCCTCTGGAAGCCCCTCCCAGGAAGGTCTGGGCACAGGGAGGGTGTAGAATATTTTGGATGCTGCTGCCTCCCCTCTGCCCAATGCTACCACGTTGGTTCTGTAATTCTGCTAATAATAATAGACACTGCAGGGTTCTTACCCTCCTGTTTAAATTATGTTTGAAAGGAGGTGGCTGGATACCTCTTATAAAAGTGCCTTGAAAAAGAAACCGTGTCAGAAACGAGCACTTTATCAGCAGCCAGGGTGTTGGCAGGGAGACCTCAGAAGCGTCGAGAAGGGATGTCCCTTCCTGCTGGTATTTCTACCACGTGACCCATCCAATAGGCTTTCCTCTTGGGCCCGAGCACCGGGCAACGTTCATATGACACACGCCCCTCTGCTGGTCCCACGCTTCCTCTCTGCCCGAAACCTGCCCAGACCGGCCGGTGGTGGCCTGACCTCTGACCTGACCTGCCGTTATGCCTCAGAACCCGGTGGGGGGGGTTTGGGGGAGGGCAGGACCACTGCATCCTCCGAGCGCTCCCTACGGTCCACGTGGCCATCGTCAGGTGGCCGAAGTCGACGCGCAGGAGGACTAAGCTCTATCCCCTGGAAGGCTCTGGATGAGCAGCAGTGTTACACTGTGTGTGACGTGCGCGCGCAGCTTGGTGACCTTCCAGGCCCAGGTTCCCAAACACATTCTTCCCAAGTTACTGGGTGGGTGGCTCTGCTCCCAATAGTGTGATCTGTTTGGGATATGAGCAAGCATTGACTGAGCAGTGCTAGGTGCCGGGCCCTGAGTCCTCCTGTCCATGAATGATCTCCCTTGGTCTTCACGACCAGGGGTAGGAGCATCACCCCCATTCCACAGGTGTGAACGTGAAGGCACACAGTGAGCAAGAGCCAAGCCAGGGAAGACACCCCGAGAGTTGTCTCTGGAGCCCACACTGCACCTGTCCAGCGTCCGCTAGCTGAGTGACAAGAGTATCAGCGTTTTCTCCGAGCACGGTGTGCCCTGCAAGGCGCTAAGCCCTTGGCAAATCTTGCTTCCGTCGTGTCTTCCGAACCCCACAGCCCGCTCTCAAAATACGTGTGTGTGTTCCTCCGCTTCAGTGAGATGGCAGGTGGGAGGGTGGGGGCAGCCGTCATGGTGGCAGGCGTACACAGAGCCACCCTCCGGAACTGGACGAACCCCGCGACCTCAGCTATCTCCCGTCTGGTTCCTGTCCTGGTTCAGGGTCCCTTTGCTCCATTTCGGTCCCCCAGAGAGAGCCAAAGAATAACCAGTGAAAACGCTCACGAGGCCCCGTTCTCTTTCCCGCCACCCATGGGATGATTTCCAATGTGATGAAAAGTTGGGCGGTATTCAAGGCTGAAAGAAAAGGTCGGGGGGGAAGGGAGGGGTGGAAAGCAGCTCACACACCCTGTGGTTTGGGGAGCAATCTGGGGACCCCCAAAGGCTGAACATGCGCAGAACCACGGGCTGGAAATGCCATGTGTGGTACCAGAGGGCAAGGGGCAACAGCCCGAATGCCCGCCCAGAAGGGAACGGCCAAGAAGGTGCGATGTGTCCATAGGGAGACCTCTCTAAGCAGCTGTACTCAATAAAGCGGGTGATGATCAAAAATGGGATGTCGAGGGACAGAGAGCCAGAGCTAGGACGCCGAAAGGAGCCCAAGAACATTCTGGATTGCTCACGGACACGAGTACCACGGGACGGATGCCCTGGAGACCCAGGCCCTGTTCAGGAGACAGGAGGGAGGAAGGGAAGGGCCCTGCCAGTGCGGTTGGGAGGAACTGCACTCGATCTTATCATGTTTTATGCATTTTATATCAGGGAAAGAAAAAAAAAAACAAAGAAAAGTAAAACAGCAACAAAAGACATGAAAATGTTGGCCTTTGTTAATTTGAGGTAATGAGCATCTGGGAATGTGTTGTTATCTCTGCCCTTTCCTGTGCGTCAAACACTCTGAAAAGACAAAAACTGACGTGACATTGCAGCCTGAAGTCGGGTGGCCCGCTGATTCAATGAGGAGGGCATTGTCACAAAAGAGACCAAGCAGCCCTCCCATCCCCCATAAAGAAGTGGATTTCTTGCCAACGTGCTCTCCTGGTGGCAGCGAGGACAGGAAGCAGAGCACACTGTCTTCATGGTTGCATCCAGGTCATAAAATAAAATAAAATAAAACACATCTGGAGCCTGACCAGGCGGTGGCGCAGTGGATAGAGCGTCGGACTGGGATGCAGAAGACCCAGGTTCAAGACCCCGATCTCGCCAGCTTGAGTGTGGGCCAATCTGGCTTGAGCAAAAGCTCGCCAGCTTGGACCCAAGGTCACTGGCTCCAGCAAGGGGTGGCTTGGTCTGCTGAAGGCCTGGGGTCAAGGCACATGTGAGAAAGCAATCAATGAACAACTAAGGTGTCGCAACAGCAACGAAAAACTAATGATTGATGCTTCTCATCTCTCTCCATTCCTGTCTGTCTGTCCCTGTCTGTCCCTCTCTCTGACTCTCTCTCTGTCTCTGTACAAAAAAAACAAAAACAAAAACACATCTGGACCTCGTAGGCGATATTGGTTCCCATATACACAGAGGCACAAATGGGAAAAGAAGCTAATCGATAAATAAATGCATTTCTTCTGTTCCTGACCTTAGATCACGTGTGCTGTGCCACTTACCCTTAAAACCAGCGTTAAATATTAATTATTAGTCATATGGTTCCGCTCCAGGAGGGGCCGCCATGCCCCTAGCTGCAGGCTTCTCGGGGTAGGGGAGCTCCCACAGCATCCCCACCCCCACCCTACCTCCTGGAAACACAGGCAGATTCAGACTCGAGGTCTGACTCTTCCTGGAGGACAATTTCCCTCTTTCCCCCGCCCGGTGTCACAGTGGGCGGGACCATTATGGTGACGGACCTCATTGTTCAAACAGGCTGAGCTCATGATGGGAGTGTGGATTTAAAGAAATCAGTTCTCGGCCAGGAATTAAAAATAGTTCTTTCCCTCCCCGCACCCCCCCCCAGCCCTGACTCCTCCCTTTCTCTCTCTTGCCAGATTTAGAATCTGAGGAACCTGCATGGGTCACCTTTCTAGTTAGTGTTCCTGCAGCACCTCATGTTTGCAACATGCTTGAGAGTCTTTATTTTTTAAGTACCAGACCTTTAGAATACTCCCGTGTTATTAGCTTAGTTGTAAATGCAAGGAGAGAGAAACCTTAAGGGACGGTGGGGAGGGGGACTTGGAGATGCCACCCCAATTTGGGACTTTGTCCCCAAATTTGAGCACTCCAGGGGACAGAAACGTAATTTCTCCTCCTTCTCGACCCCCTTTCCTCATCCGCAGTGGGTTCTCTTCCGCCTTAGAGTTCAAGGAAAACATGAACACAGTCCTTCATGGCACTTTTATCTCTTTTCTTTCTTCTTCTTTTTTTTTATTTTATTTTTTAAATAGACGTGGAAACGGAGGCCCAGCCCGGAGCAGAACTCAGGTATCCTGATGCTCCGTCGGGGGGCTCTTGCTTCCCGAGTGCGTGCCTTCCTGTCTGTGCACACTCCATCGTGTCCCTGCCCCCCGCCCCTAATTGCTATGACCACCCACAACCTCAGAACGTGACCTTCTTTGGAAATAGGGTCTTTGCGGATGTAGTTATTTAAGTTAAAGATGAGGTCAAACCGGATGAGGGTGGGCCCTATGTCTAACAACTGGCGTCCTCATAAGGAGGCCAAGTGAAAAAAGAAGCAATGCCATGTGGAGACGGAGGCAGAGATTGGAGGGACGTGTCCCCAGCTAAGGAACACCGAGGACAGCCGGGCCACCTGAACTGGGAGAGGCAGGAAGGTAGCCTCCCCCTTGAGCTTCCAGAGAGAGCATGGCCCCATGGACACCTCGATACCAGAATTCTGGCCTCCAGGACTGCAAGAGAATACCTGTCTGTCATTTAAAGCCACCGGTTCATGGTACTTTGTGACGGCAGCCCCAGGGGACGAGCACAGTCCGACCACCTCCTGCGGTAGGGACCTCTCATCACCCCGGGGACACTTCTCGTCCTGGCTCTGGTATGGACACAGGTCACCAATGATGAGGTAGAGCAAGCCAGGATGGTTCTTCCCAGCTGGAAAAGCATATTTATAAAGCCCAACCTTTGGGGGGAGGGTACTTGGCATTCAATTGTTATTTTAAAAAATAAAGATTCTTGGAAACAAACGATTCTTTCCAACCACGAACCAGGGTTGAAATGCTTTCCCCCAAATGAAAAGTGGTTTTTACTTTTGTCTTTTTCCTCCCTTCCTTCTTCTCTCCCTTTCTTTCTTTTTTCTCTCTTTCTTTCAAATTTTTTTTTTTTTTTTTTTTGGTATTTTTCTGAAGTGAGAAGCGGGGAGGCAGAGAGACAGACTCCCACATGCGCCTGACTGGGATCCACCCGGCATGCCCACCAGGGGGCGATGCTCTGCCCATCTGGGCTGTTGCTCCATTGCAACCAGAGCCATTCTAGCACCTGAGGTGGAGGCCATGGTGCCAACCTCAACGTCCTCAGTGCCCGGGACAACTTTGCTCCAATGGAGCCTTGGCTGCAGGAGGGGAAGAGAGAAACAGAGAGAAAGGAGAGGGGGGAGGGTGGAGAAGCAGATGGGCACTTCTCCTGTGAGCCCTGGCTGGGAATCGAACCTGGGACTTCCACACACTGGGCTGATGCTCTACCACTGAGCCAACTGGCCAGGGCCTTTCCCTTCTTTTTTTCATTTTCTCCTTCCCCCGCCTCCTCTCACTAACATCGGAATGTCAGTTGGTTGGAGCAGGACCCACTTGATTCTGGAGTCTAAGCCAACTGGGTTCGACACAGAGAACGTTCACCTCTATCCTCTGGAAAAGGAACTGCTGAAATTCTACTGATTCAAAATCACCGAGTCACAAAAATCACCTTGGTGGAGATTGTCTAAATGCGAAGAGAGAGGCTCCAGCTCCCCCCGCCCCCTGGGCTCGGGGCTTCGACGCCCTGGAAATGGGTGACGGCTGGCCGCGAGGCGGCCTCTGCACTAACGTCCGGTACCTCTCTGGGTCTTCCTTCCGTGGAGCTCCTTCTAGAAGAGCGCTCCTCAAACGTCAGCGTGCGAGTGGCCACCCGCACATCGTGGGGAGCGGCAGTGTCTGAGGCCTCCGGTGCATTTCTTTTCTTTCTTTGTTTCCTTTTCCGAGAGAAGCAGGGAGAAAGAGAGCGAGAGAGCGAGAGAGAGAGACAGGAATTTTGAGCCACTCCTGTGTGTGCCCTGACTGGGGAATTGAACCGGCAACCTCCATGCTCAGGGACGACGCTCCAGCCAACCAAGCTATCGGACCAAGGCTTAGTTTTTATTGTTTCTTCAAGAGACAGAGAGAGGGAGGTAGAGAGAGGGGAAAGAGAAGCATCTGTTGTTTCACTTGGTCGTGTATTTTTTGGTTGCTTCCCGTCTGTGCCCTGACTGGGGATCAAACCTGCAACCTGGTTGTTTCGGGATGATGCTCTTAACCGACTGGGCTCACCGGTCAGGGGCCGGGGTGCCTCTCTCACAAGTTCTGGGGTGCTGCAGGGCAGGTAGGTGGTCTCGGATGCACAGGGGTCCACCAGCACCTGCTGCCTCTGGCCCAGGAATGACTGCCCCCGGATGACCCTGGCTCACCTCCACAAAGCTGACGGGTTAGGAACACCAACCACCTCCTGGCCTCAGAACCAAGGAGCGGCCACGGCCGGTGGACGGTGGAGAGGATGCTGAAGAACGCCTCCGGGCACAGCGAGGTCAGCGAGGTCAGCGAGGTCAAGCTCTTGCATTGTTCTGCCCTCCTGCCCATTCTGCCCCATGAGCGTGCGCCCCCATCGGGGTCCCTGGGTGCCGCTCAGACCTTTCCGTAAGCATTCCCGGAGCGTAAGGAGAAGCAGGTCGCCGCCGTTGAGAGTGATACTGTAATTAGAGAACATGAGCTGCCCTCGCCCTCGCCCTCGGGGCTCCTCACCCCGCCCTTGGTTGGAACTGCTGTGAAATGAATCCGTTGGTACTTTTCTTGGCCAGGCCACGCTCGTCCCGCTCCGTGAATCAGTGCTGTCCGCTTGGCTCCTACACGCGCGTCCCGTGCCTGCGCGATTTCCCTGCTGTGGGTTCTGCACGCCGCGTAGTGACTATTGGGCTCGAGTGGAAGTCCTTACATCCGAGGGCGGGGGCCGGGGGGCGGGAGCAGCATCAGACGCGATCTGACCACTCAGCAATTATCGGAGCAAAATAATAATTACAGCAGGGAATAAATATCCCAGCCGTCGGCGCTAACGCGCTTCACTGTCGGAGGGAGATCTTTAAGGTGATGAAGCGCGCGCCACGCGGGAGGAAAACCCGAGAAGAAAAATGCTGCCGCGATTTATTCTGGGGACTATCACTCATGAGCAACTCACGTGCTGCTTCGTAATCATTTTGCTGCGAAAGTCACTGCAAACCCGGGAGGAGGGACTCGGGGCTGGGGAATCAGGGTGCCCTGAGGTGGCCCCTGGGTGGCCACTATTTGGGTTCTCAAACCAGTCTCAGTTCTCATCCACCATGGAGCCGGGCAGGGTGGGGATGGGGGGGCGTCCAAAAGAGGAGGGCACAAGGGCTGTGTTGTGTATAGCTCCTGGGGGCCGGCTGGTCCTCAGGGCATGCTCAAGGCTGGGGGTGCATTCCTGAACCCAGGAAACAGACTCAGAGGGGATAAACCCTCTTCACCAGGTCGTTCTGTCCATCGTGGCGGACTCCTGCTATGTGACCTGCTGTCACCATCTCCCCCTAGTTTGGGGGTTAATTGGATACTGCATTCTGAATAATTAAGGCGAAACTGGGTATCTCCAGTGAATTTTTCTGTCGAATAGAGTGATCGTCAAGGATTCCTCAGTGCCACATGGATGCTGCCCAATAACCGTGGTGCTCAACACATCGTCTGGGGAGGAGGGAGGACAGGGGAGAGAAGAGAAGCAGGGAGAGGGAGAGAGTTGGGGGCAGAGAGAAGCAGCCATGTGAGGCTGGTCTGCTAAGTGCCCGGTACAACCCTTTAAAGAAACTTCAACTTGGCTCCGTCCAGCGCCCCTTGTTCTGACATGAAAGTATTTACTGCCCACACCCTACGTGGCCTTGAGGTCCTGCTCCAGTTAAAAACCCCAACACCCTCCCCCAGCCTGCAAGTTAAACCAGGGGACTTCCTTGCTGACTCTCCCGCCTCTGCCCACGACCCACCCAACCCACATACATGCACAGCTAGCCTCCTAAGCCTCTCCAACATCGCCTGCCTCACTGCACCCCCCAGCTACCATGGCTCCAGGCTGCCTCTGTTCATGAATTCAGCTGACGAAATCAAGCCAGGCACCGAAACCCTGCCACTCCCTCAGCGACCCAGCCGGTCCTCTGGGACGAGCGCCGGCCGGCCCTGCTCAGCCCTCTTCTGGCCCCTGTTATTGGGGGGTTTCCCCTGATCACTGGGCTGGATGTCCACCACCTGCTTCCGATCACACCTTCTCTTCTAACTCAGCAGACCTGCCTGAACACACTGGTCTCCGGCCCCGCCTCAATCCCTCGGGAGGCGTGGCCAGCAGCCCTGCTCTACAGGGCTCCCCACCTCTCTGTGACTGGCAGCTGGGTGTGTGTATGGGGGGGGGGGAACTGTACCTCCTCTAGGCTCCCAGGGCTCCTGATGCAGCTGGGCCTTTCTGGGGGGGGGCATTTCAGCTTCAGAGCTCCCGCAGGGCTGGTCCCAGCTCTCCATTGTCCCCTGTCCCTAGGGCACCACTCACCAAATCTGCTGCGTGCTGGAGCCTAGGCTGTCTCCCGGCCAGAGGCTGAGGTCCCTGTGGGTGACAGGCAGCAGGTGTGAGCCCGTGAAGGACAAGAGCAGAGTGTCCTCTGTCCCCGGAGACCCTGAGACACCCTCCCAGGAACAAACACAAACACGGTACCTGCCTTCCCTGCCCTCCAGATTCTGCGGCTCCTGAGACCCGGAGCCTCTGTCCCACCACCTTCAGGGGGTCAGGTGTGCTCACCCCGTCTTTAATTTTCTGTATTTGATACCCTGACCTCTGGGGCCCTGTTGACCCACAGGGACTGACCACCCAGGGCCAGCCAGGTCCTAGAGACAGGACACAAGGAGCTCACCTTTCAGATATAAAACGCCCCAGCCTCGAACACACACCCTACCCCTCCTCTGCGGGCTCTCCCATTCTGGGCCACTGTCCCCTGCCCTTGCCACCCAGGACCGGGTACCAGACAGGTAGGGACAGACCTGGGCCCCAGAGCCCCCTGGAATGATGCAAGCAGCCAGTTCTGAGTCTGCTCCCCGCTCATCCTTGAGGGGTGGCAGCTGTCTGTGCCCTTAGACCAGGAAGCCAATGAACAGGAAGGGACAGATGACCTGTTACAGAACAGGCCCTGCCCGGAGGGCTCTCAGCTGAGTGCTGTCTGCCCACGGCACTGCGGGCAGCTGGACGCACAAGTGTCTCCCTGACCGGGCAGCAGGGGGCTCGGAGTGCCCGTCACTGCTTGGGGCCTCTCCTCATTCAGACATGTCTTCAATCAGTAAACCATCAGTATTCAAACACTCCCTGGCTTGCTTTATTTTACTTGTCTTCATTGCGTATTTCTAACATGTCTGCTGATATCACAGGGTCTGTTAATTATCGGAGAGAAGGAAACATTACTGTTGTGTGTGCACACAACACCCTCAAGTGAACGCATTAAGTACCTAAATAATTAGGTTATTAGTGTTTTCAATGCCTGATGTTATGCAAAAAAAAAAAAAAGAAACCCCCCATAAAACAAAAACAAAAACAAAAAACATACAAAAACACTTGGTGGACTGTTTTGTGGGTGCTGGAGAGAGTTTTGGTCATTTGGGGGACTTGCTTGCAGTTTTCAAAGGGGCTGGGAATGCATACCATTGAAAACAAAGGATATAGATTCCTGTTATCTAAAGCGCTGCTCTGACACATTTTAAGGAGCGGCTGACATGGGTTTCTCAACTCAGCAATTCAACTCCCCCGGGGAGCTTGACTTCATTCCGGTAAACTGCTGCCTAATATTCCATCACACCATACCAAATTTATTCAGCTGCTTTCTATGGATGACAACGTTAGTTTGTTTCCATTCCCGCTCCCCCTGCCGCCCCCCACATTGGAAACCATTCTTGAACATCCTGGAACGGTCTCCATTGGTTCTCTCCTCGGGAAGAATCATTCGTTTTTCCTGCCGCCACAAATACCCTGTGCGGGAGTTTCAGGCCCGGTGGCCTTTCCTTCCCTAAGCTGGACTCCCAGAAGAGGTGAGGTTGCTCGCTCAAAGGACCGTGCGATTCGGTGAGGACGTGGAGAAACAGTAGCCCCCCGTGCACAGCTGGCGGGAACGTAAATAAATGGCGGCTGCCCCTACGGAAAATGGTACTGAGACTCCTTAAATAGAACTATCGTGTCATCCAGCAACAACCTCCCCCCACCCCCCGTCCCTCGCCGCCGTGAGAATTCATCCAAGGGAAATGAAAAACACTGACCTGAAGAGATACGGGCACCCCACGTTCAAAGCCACGTTATTTACACCAGCCCAGACACGGAAGCAGCCACGCGTCCATCAGTGGATGAATGGATAAGGAGACGGTGGTGCCTGTGTACAGTGGAATATTATGCAGCCGTGAAAAAGGGGAAAATGAAATCCTGCCATGTGCAACAACATGGGCGGAGTTTCACGGTATGAGACTAAGTGAAACGAGTCAGACAGAGGGGAAAACCCTTATATATACGAAATCGAAAACAAACCAACCAACCCCATCAAACTCCTAGAAAAAGAGGTCAGACGTGCAGCTTGCCAGAGACGGAGACGGGGCGTGGGAGAATCGGAGGAAGGCGGTCAATGGTGCAAACTTCTGATTACAAGGTAAGCCAGCCCAGGAGTGTCCCTTGTGGCGTGCGGACCACAGCGCCCTCCACTGCAGGAGATGGGAGATCCTGAATTCTCATCACAAGGAGAAACGTTTCTTCTTTCTTTCTTTTTTCTTTTTGTTGTTGTTGTATACTACCTGTGAGAAGATGGGTGTTAGCTGAAGCTATTGTAGTCACTGTTTCACAATATATGTAAATCAAACCATCATGCTGCGGGCCTTACATGTATACGGTGATGGGTGTCCATTATTTTTCAATAAAACTGTGGGGGGGGAGGTGGGGGCGGAAGGGCTTGTGTTTTAAATTTTAACCGATAGCATAAGGTTAATTCTTGTAAAGGTCGCATCAATTCCCCTTCTCCCACAAGCATAGGGAGTGCCGTGTTCTTGCCCGAATTGGAAATCACGGCCCTTTTTTGATCATCGGTTAATCTAATCAATGGAAACACGGGTCTCTCCTGATCCATTTAATTTGCATTTCCTTGACTGTGAGTGTGGGCAAACTGTGAGTTTGCCAAAGCTTGATAGGCGGCTTTGATTTCCTCCGCTGAGAACGGTCTGTTTACATGCCTTTGGGCTGACGACTTTTTTTTTTTTTTAAGTCTTGGTTGTCTCATTCGTAAAATGGGGGAACAGTCTCTACCTCTGGGAAGTCATGAAGATTTACCGAGTCTGTGTACCCCCGGGGAGATTCGCAAGTCAGCACGAGGAAGTGGGTGTCCGACCCAGGTGGCCGTGTTCATCCGTGTGTAGGGGCTGAGAGGGCAGAAGGACTGGGGAGGACGAGAGAATGGCCACCACGGGCTGGCTGAAGGCAGCAGTGGGACCTAGAACACTCTGTGACAGGTGACCTCAGCCTGGAGAACGGCGATGGGGGAGAAACACTGTTGGGAGAACTGTGTGGGGTCAAGAACGACGGGCTGATCCTGACCAGGAGCCTCGCGGAGCATGTGTGTGGACACCCATCACGGTCCAAGGGATTTACCTCCACGGCATCCCAGGGAGATGGGACCTACTGGTTATTCTCCTTCCTGAGACTCAGAGGGGTTAAGTGACTTGCCCAAGGTCACACAGCATGCGAACAGCCCCGAACTCCCTCTACTCTCCCATCATAAGAGTTTGAACCGACTGGTTTCCAAGTGACCCTCTCCTTGGGTAGAGGGGACCCCCCTCCTCACCCGGGTGAGGCGGTGACGCCCAAACCGTGGCCTTTTCTTTGCTAAGGATTTTAGGGGGAAAAAAAATCAAAAGCTTCCGAAGTTGCTGTGCAACTTTGGCATGTCCGTGTCAAGCAGGAGACGCCGTTGTGAGCTCGCTAATTGGAGCAGAAACGACCTGGAATGCTGAGTTCCGGTGGAGTGACTCGGCGGCAGGTGTCAGGAATGAGCAGAGAACGAGCCCTGCGATGGTTGTAGACACACAGCCTGGACTCAACTTCCTACTCCAAGATAAACCTTGCGGGCACAGTGTTCTCAGGGGCTCCGGCTAATGTGTGTGTGTCTATCCTGATGTTGTAATTCAGTATACATATTTTAAATAAATCAATAACATGGCCCTCTTGTGGCAGGACACAAATGAAATTTTCAAAAACGAAGGAAGAATAAAACATTCTTTAGTGAAAACGGCAGAAGCCTGCAAGACAGCCAACCAGAAATGACTGTTTTCCTGGGCTCTCTCTCTCTCTCTCTCTTTCTCTTTTTTATTTCTCTGTCTTTTGGATTCTTGGGGTGGGGTATAAATAATTCACCTCCAATACTCTGTCCTGAGCAGGGATGGAGCAAATAAAATAAACAGAACGCCAGCGGACACCTGCTGGCTCTGGCAATGGCATTAGAAATCCGCTTCTCCTAGACCGTCACCGATGAGTCCAGTACTCCCTGCTCACAGCCACCTGAGTTCTGAGACGGACGAGGGAAGAAGGAAACTGGCAGACATAGGGGTCTGGGTGTCTGCCTGAAAAAGAAAAAAAAAAAGCAAAACCCATTCTTTTCTCCGCTACGTCGCCCAACTCTGAGCCACGAGAGCAGCTCTGTTTTCAGCAGGTGGGAACAGAAGCCTGGCAATCATTTCCCCCGTGAACAGCAGTTGTGTGTTCATGTGTGTTCATGTGTGTGTGCACACGGTTTCTGTGATGCATGTGTGTGTGTGTGTGTGTGTGTGTTTTAAGGCTTGGGATCAGCGTCTGCATAAACCATAGCCCCACCAAAGTCCAATTCCCATCAGGGGATATTGGGTCCAGGTTTCTCTCTCTTGACCAGAAATGGTGCCTGGCCCTTCCCACCTCCTGGCTGGGTTCTAGAACATTCTCTGCTCATGGATGAAGGCTCTGTCTCTGAATCATCCACCTGGCAGATCTCGGATTGACCAGGTGCAACGCTGCAGCCTGTGGCAGGCTGTGGGGGGAGCCTGTCTTTCTGAAAACAGCCTTATGGCTCTTGTGCCAGCAGCTGCCTGTTCAAGGGTAGAGAGGAGTGGGTTCAACAGACCCCCTCCAACAACTCCACGTCCTTCAGGACAACCAGTGCAATCAAAGACGTTTAAATCCATTCTGATACTTAAAGAGAAAAAAAAAATCCCTCATTGGCCTTTGGAATCTTCCAAAGGGTACCGACTTATTATTCTGAATAGTGATTGACAGGGGCAGGGGGGCAAGGTGGGGGGCATGTCACTGATTGATCCTGTCTTTCCTCTAGCAAGTTCACCTCAGGCCCGGTGACTAAATGGTGGACGAGGGGAAGGTTCTCACTATAGAAGCATTCCAGCGAATTAAGGAACGGGGAAGTGTAGAGTTCAACTGTGACCATTTGCCAGGTGCTTATGAATGGATAGATCCAAGCAAGGAGAATTAGAGGTCACTAATGTCCTTTCCTCGAAGACCCAAACCAAGCCCTTCGAGGCCCCACTGGAAGGACGCGGCAGGGCATCGTAAAATATTCTTGCCAGAAAGCAAACCCTGATGATGAATGACCAAGTCTTCAGGTCCAAACACCAATTCACAGAAAATACGGGAGACAAAGAAACGTGTTAAAGAAACCACAGGGATGCAGTCCTAGAAATCTGGGCGGGTTCTCTCGTGGGAGAGCAACCCATTTCTTCACTCAATAATCAAATGAAGTTATTATTTAACTAAATAATGGCAAAGGAAAGTAGGGATATTGATGATAGCAGACATAAGAAATTGATCGGGCAATAGCAATGTATGGACCTTCTCTAGTTCCCAACTCACGAGAGACAGACTCCCGCATGTGCCCTGACAGGGATCCACCCAGCAAGCTCCCTACCAGACCATACTCTGCCCATCTGGGGCCACTGCTCCGTGGCTCAGTAACCGAGCTCTTTTAGCACCTGAGGTGAGGCCATGGAGCCATCCTCAGCACCTGGGGTCAACTTGCTCAAACCATTTGAGTCTTGGCTGTGGGATGAAAAAGAGAGACAGAGAGACAGAGAGGAAGGAGAGGGGGAAGGTGTGGAGAAACAGATGGGCGCTTCTCCTGTGTGCCCTGGCCGGGAATCAAACCCGGGACTTCCACACGCCCCACGCCTGGCCGACGCTCTACCGCTGATCCAAGGGGCCAAGGTCCCATTTCATATTTTTAAATGACAAAAGAAAAAATATGTGTAAGGCGATGAACTTTGAATATCGACTGGATATTTGATTATATTAAAGATTTGCTGTGAACAGTCTGAGCTATGGTAACGACCTTGTGCTTATGTGTGTAAAAGATGCCTACTGGAATATTTACAGATTAAATGACGGCATGCCTGGGATGTGCCTCAGAAGAATCTGGGCTCACCGGGAGCGGGGAGAGGAACAGGTGCAACAGGACCAGCTGTGAGCGAAAAGACCGTTGACGCGGCCAAGGGTTCACGGGGGTCGGTACGCTTTCCCTCCACTTCTGTAAACGTTTCAGATTTTCCACAATGGGAGACCTGTCACTTTTGGGAGGAGGTCATGGCTACCACCGTCCAGGACACGCCCGAGAGACGGTTATTATAACAATGGCTGCAACACGGGTTTTGGCTTCAGGGTAGACTTAAGTCTACCCGTCTATAAAATGGGCGGGTCCCAGCCTCCTCACGGGGACGGTTGGGAAGATTCCATGAGACAATGTCAGTGTGGCACATGGCAGGGGGGTCGGTACATGACCTGCTGTGTGGTCCCTGGGCTATTTCATTTTAGAGTCCTGTAATGTTGACCCACGAGTGTTCATGAAAGGCTGGGCTGGGACCTGCGGAGAAGACCACAGGAGACAGGTGTGAAGGCTGCAAAGCGCCCGGCTGTCCAGGATGCTCTCTGTTCCCTCACCTGACCACGATAGCAAAAAGCGCAATGCTGGGTGTAGAGGACTGGAGAGGAGCCCGGCGATTCACTGCCTCCCTGAAGCCCTCCCGGGTTAACTCTTTTTCAGTGTGCATTACCTGGGGACGATGCAGGGCTGCGCTCCAGGCTAACAAATTCAGCCCCTTGCTTTTTGACCCTGAACCGAGTTCTGGGATGGCGTTAGAGCCTGACCCCCCCCCCCAGCCCCCCAGGAGCCTGCCTGGGACCCGTCTGGACCCCTCACCCTCCAAGCCCGTCCGTCCTAAATGCAGCTCTGAGGATGGGGCTGCTCCCCCGTCTCCCCCAGGTGAGACCTCCCATCCTAGCCAAGCTCAGGCTGAGATGGAAGTCTTGCTCATTAAATCGGTGTCCACTCAGTCCTGTGGAGAGAGGCGAGCCCCCTGTGTCATTCCTTTGTCCAGAGAAGGGGACTGGGAGGGAGCAGAGCAGAGGGCCCAGGTCTCACGTCCCGCCTTGATTCTGCTTTGCAGAGAAGCGTCAGAGAGAGGAGGAGATGAGCTAGTGAGAGACAAGAAGAAAGCTCCCTAAACCACGCAGGGCATTAAAACTCCCAGCAAACCAGCGGTCAGGTCTGAGGAGGGTCCCTAAGACCAGACCGTGATTCCTCTTCCACGGTGACAATAGTTCTGGGGGAAAGAGGCTTGTTCAGGGGTGCTAGCCAGCCCTGTGCGGACGAACCTGTGTCCTGTCCACGCGGCCAAGTTCTGCGCTGGAAATCTTTCTTTCTTTTTTTTAAAGGAAGGGAGCTCCGTGCTCCCCCACGCTGCTCTGCCACACGACGCCGTGAAAGGAGACAGAACCAGACTCTAAAAGGAGAATGGCGAGAGACGCGGTCACAGGTCTTGGTCCGGAACCGTCTGGACCAGAACCCGAGAACCTAGTTCAAGTCTAGACGGTGTCTCGAGATGATTTGACTTCTAAGTGGTCAGTGAGAGGTGATTAACCTCTCCCTAAGGACAAAGGATTCTCGGGGATCAGCTGTAGGCAGAAAACTTAGAAATAATGTTGGAGGGATGGGGAAGCCCCTCTCCAAGGGCTGGGGGCCTCCGGGAGAGAGCCGTTCTAGACTCTTCCTTTCCTGGTCCGCAGGAAGCCAGAACCACCACGTCAGCCCTGACTGCCCCCGTGAGAACCGCCAGCTCCAAGGGGCACGGGGCGGGCCTCCATGTGCATCTTCCTCCCTGGCTGCCCGGCTTCCTGCCTCAGAAGGTGAACCTGTCGCCTCTGGCTTGTAGACATGGCTGCGCCCAGTCAGCTGTGCCCGCAGCTCAGGCAGGGGAGCCACTCGGCTTAGAAACCCACTGTGAGTGGGCACCCACCACCCACGAGAGAAGCAGTGGGTGACACAGGGCTTCCCGGGACAGACACCGGGAGTGGCCAGGCCTCCCACTTTCTGTCTAGAACATTCCTGAAAGCAGTTGGGGCTGTGGCTATGGCCCCCTCTCCTCCGCCCCCAGTTTTTTTCTGTTTGAGGTCCATTTCCAAAGAAATAGGATTTGGGGCCATATTTCTCATTTCACAAAGTACAATTTTTTAAAAAAAAATGATCAGATTGCAATACCTGTATTTATACTTCACCAAGCCTATTTCCTTTTATAATACCAAACACAGAAGAAGTTTAGTTTAAATCAGCTAATTTTAGAAAGGCACTTAACCCACTACCCGATGTCCCTGGGGTGTGGGCAGACCTCAGAGACGCTGCAGGGTGGGTCCCAGATGCCCCGAGAAAGCGACTCGTGGTCTTTTGCTGGTGGAAGGTCTATGCCTTCCATCTATAAAAAGCAGACAGCGTGGCTATCGTCAAAACAGTGGAGACAGGAAGAAGGACACAGGTCACCAGGGCTGGGAGCCGGGGGGGAAGAGAGATGGGCGTTCCTGTTGAACGGGGCGCGGAGTTTCAGTTTGGGAAGGTGAGCCAGCTCTGCGGAGGGATGTCGGTGATGGTTAGGATGGGAGAGTTTATGCTACGTGGGTTCAGTGTCACTGCCAGGGGGATAGCCACGGCCAAGCGCAAAGGCAGGTACCGCGATGTCTAATACGTCTCGTGGGGACTGTGAGAATTAAACGGGTGTTCATATATAAAGATCCTAGAGTAGTAGCTGGGACGGAGCAGGTCCCCAGTAAGTGTTGGCTGTCATTACCACCGTTGTTAAAGAAATGACCACGGAGTCTGAGGGGACTCCAGGCGTCCCCAAGGCAGCTTCTGCCTCCCAGGTGTATTTTTCATGGGGACCAGCAGAGGGTGATCACTCAAGCTTGGTGCAGACGGGGAGAGGGACCTGGCACTCTCTTCTTGTGATCCTGCAAGAAGCCGGGCTCCCACAGCAGCTCTTTCCTGTCCCGTGTGCTAGGGAGGCTGTCTTCGTCCGCCCGCTCGGGCTGCTATCATAGGACACCACAGGCCGGGTGCCTTACAGACAACACACACGCGCGTCTCACAGGTGTGGAGGCCGGACGTCCAGGATCGGCGGATGTGGTGTCTGGTGTGACCCGTTTCTGGGTTCACAGATGGTGTCTTCTTTCTGTGTGCCGTCACATATGGCAGATGGGGCCCGTGGAGCTCTCTGGGGTCCCTTTCCTAAGGGCACTAATCCCTCTTGTGAGGGCTCCACCCCAGGGTCACCACCCAAAGGCCTCACCTCTGAATACCCATCACAATGGATTAGGATCTCAATATATGAATTCCGGCGGAGGGGCGGGGTGTTGGGGGACCCAGACATTCAGTCTGTAACGGGGCCAGCTCCATGACTGGTTCCTCCCTTTTCTGGGCTGTCCCCTGCGCCTAGGGAGATGTGGAGATTTCTTCCCTTCTCTCTCCCCCTTCAGGGTGGTCATCCAGATGGGAGCGTCCCAGAGTCACGCTTCTCACACTGGGAAGTGGATGTGCCTGAGATCCCCCCTGAAGGTCCCGGAAGAACGAGTGACTCAGTAGGGACGGGCTTCTAGCAATTTCCAGTTGATGCCAATACCTCTGGCATCTGGATCACTCGCGCCTCCGACAGCAAGCCTGGGTGAGACACCTGGACTATCACTCAGCAGCCCCGGGGAACCTCGCGTGGTGGGGAAGAGACAAAAGGGGGGCTCTTGCCACCACCCAGAGGGCCTGACATGGAACTTCTGCAGCTCTGTCACCGTGACCAGTCAGCAGAGAAACCTCACACGGGCCGTGGGCTCTCCGTTAGCCCCTGTCGCGGTGAGAGTGGAACGGTAACCGGGCGGAAGGGTGTTTCTCCGCTGAGTGGGCTCAGGAGCAAGCTGGGCCAATTAAGGAGCTGACTCAGATCCCACTCGACTTGCATTGCCTGGAGCATCAATAAAGCCCCAGGGAGAGCCCCGGGGGCGATAGAAAGTTCCGGATGCTCCTCACAGAGACCTTTCTGCTTTTCTCTCTTCTGTGGAATGTTCCCTCCTAACAGGCAAGAAAGATAAGCCGTGCCCCGTCTTCTGCCCACCCAGCCCAAGGGTCTAACTGTCACTTTCTCGGGAGCTCACATGCCTTGCTCCCAAGGGGAGCGTGGTGAGTTTATTTGCTGTGGGTCCGGGAGAGGCACCGAACCCGCCTGTGTGTTCAAGCCAAGGTCTGCGTGCGCCCCCCCCTCCCCCAGTGCTGTCTTCTCACCCCGCCGTCCCTCCCGGGTGGGTTGGCCACACGGCAGGTGACCACAGCGGTCGGAGGGTTTGCTGCCCTACCTTCTTCTGCCGCTTCCTGACCCTCTCAGGGTCAGTCACTGCCCAGTTCTTTTCAAAAATCTCAGGAATTCGTGAAACCAGAGTCTGTCACTGGAGTTTGAGGCCCAGGGTTCCCTCTGTCCCCCCCACCCTCCGCCCCACCCCGGTGGAAATCCTGCTCCTTAACATTCAGGGGAGCCTGCCAGGAACATGGTACAATCAGATCTCTCCCTCCGACCCAGAGCCGGTTCCGCACCAAGGGTTAAACTCCCAGGGTAGTTAGCGGACATCGAAGAACCGCACGGGCTCATTATCTCATAGCAGACAGACGGGTTCACAGAGGTCCCCGCCGCTCACGTCCGGCCCCTGCCATTAGGTCCTGCGAAGGCAGACCTTGGTGTGGTGTGCGTTTCTTCTTCTACTGGGCCTGTCACTTGAGAGTCTAACCGTGGTTCAGTCCCAGAAGTTTTCTGAAATGTTTTGCAGCCTCTCTCCTGCCTGTTACCTCAAAGGATTTGAATAATTACTGTGTTTAATGGGAAGTCCTTCCCCTCTTCTAACCCCCTCCTGCAGAAAGCTTGGCCCACTCACCCTCATGCTTGGGGTGGGGGGTGTGTGTGTGCATATCAGCGAGGCAGCCATTGACTCCTGTTGGCCACAAGAATGAACATGGAGCCACTGAGAGGTTTGACCCGAGTGGGCAGGGACCACGGTGGGTAACCTGGCTCTCAGAGGCTGCCCCCACCTGGCCTTTGCCCAGCCTCTTCTCTCTGGCTGGCATCCAGAGGTCTACCATGAGCACGATGGAGATGGGGGTGACAGAGAAAGCCCATAGGGGGGCACCAAGAAGGTGTGCCAGGCTCCTAAAAAATGTCAAGGCACCTGGGCTGGTGCTCTGAGGCCCCAGACACAAAGGAGAGTCTAAGAAGCCCTCTCTAATCTTAACACCCTCAG
This sequence comes from Rhynchonycteris naso, assembly GCA_037038555.1. NCBI lineage: Eukaryota > Metazoa > Chordata > Mammalia > Chiroptera > Emballonuridae > Rhynchonycteris > Rhynchonycteris naso. The sequence continues at coordinate 131,263,968 of CM073003.1, read as the reverse complement.
GCTGCAGCCAGGGAGAATGTCACTGTGGCCTCACAGTTTGTCCTGTCAAGGCCCCACTGGCTACAAAGCCAGGTATATGATCAAGGCAGCTGGGGAACCTGGACGGAGGGCGTGGCTTCACTGGAAGAATCCCCCCCAAAACCCTGCTCACAGAACTTCATTCACACAGACTGAGCCCTTGAAATCCCACAAAGCACCGCCGGCAGACGAGTTAGGCAGCCTCTGAGACGGAAAAGTCTGAGCTTGCTCTGGGGCCTGAGGCGTCTGGCCTGGTGGTTCTGAGCTCTCCTGAGGTCCTTCTCTGTTAAACTGGTGGGGGAGTGGGTGGGGAGGATCAGAATCCCCTGTGTGGAAGGGTTAGAGTGTTGTTCCCCAAGCAGCACAGCGGCGAGGAGCCTGGCCCTGAGGTCAGATCTGAGGTGTCGCCCGGCCACGTGACCTTGCGGAGACTTCTAAACCTCTTCAGAGCCATTGTTGCTAATGTGTGTCCCCAAGGAGGCAGGTTGAAGCCCTGACCCCCAGGCCCTGTGGACGCGACCTTATTTGGAGAGTGGGTCGTTGAAGGTGATCAAGTTATGAGGAGGTCATTTGGGGTGTCTGTCCTCATAAGAGGGGACGTTTGGACTTAGAGACACACGTAGAGGGAGGAGGACACAAAGGACAGGGAAGGGAAGACGCCGTGGAGCGTCCGGCTGGGCCGCCGCTAGCCAGACCTTCTGGGGCCAGCAGGAGCCGGAAGCCACAGGAAGATGCTCCCTCCCTTACAGGGTCCGGAAGGAAGGTGGCCCCTGCCAACACCTTGATTTCACACTTCTGGTCTCCAGACCGTGAGATGACAATGTCTGGTTCTCTAAGCCACCGAGAATGTGTGGTGCCCTGTGACGGAGGCCGCAGAAAACGAGGACCGCAGACTTGTCATTGCTAAGGCGATGGCGATACTGATTCCAAGGCTATCCTGGGGTCGTGTCCCCTTTCCCAACCTGCTAAATATAAAAATGTGAACCTGACTTTGGGGTTGCACTACAGTGGTTCCCCCTTATCCTTCAGGGTGATATGCTCCCAGCCCCCCCCCCCCCCCCCTGCCACCCCGGTGGATGCCTGAGACCACGGCCAGTCCTGAATCCTGTGGGGACCTGCAGACCTAGGAGAGAGTATAATTTAGAAGTTAGGCGCACAGTAAGAGATGAACAGCAAAATCTCTGCAGCCTCTCTGCATCATAACCTATTCACCCCATCACCACTTTTGCGCTTTGGGGCCGTTATTAAGTAAAATAAAGGTTACCCGAACACGAGGACTGGGGTACCTCCATCATGTGTCAGGCAGATTCTGTCTGATCGCCAACCCAGCCACGCAGCTACCCAGGGACTCACAGGGACGAGCGTACGCAGCGTGGAGACGGCAGACAAAGGGATGATTCGGTCCCGGGCAGGACGGTGCAGGGAGGCTCAAGATTTCATCACATGACTCAGAGCCGCTCGAAAACTGAAAACTTAATGAACTGTTATTTCTGGGATTCTCCATGTAACATGTTTGGGCCGCCGCGGTGGGCCTCGGGTAACGGAAGCCGCAGGTCAGGAGGGGGCCGTTGAACTGCAACTTTATTTTATATTATTTTATTTAGCTGGTTGGGAGAGGGAGATGAGCAAGAGACTGGGAGACCCTGATGTACACGGATGTACAAGGCTTAAAATGCAATTTAGAGGTTTGAGCCAAGAGCTCTGGAATGTTCAATCTCTCTCTCTCTCTCTCCCCTTCTTCCCCTGCCAGGTACACGCCCCCACACAGGGCTTGCCACTCGGGGTGGGAACCTTACTGTGGCTGGCAGCCAGGGCACGTGAAGAAAGGCAGAGGGGGGCAGGACCAGGCAGACGGGTCGGCTTCCTCAGCCCTGAGCTTATCCAAGGCAGATCCGTGCACTTGTAAATAAGCTTCCATCTCTTTTTTTTTTTTTTTTTTATCTCTCTTCCTGTGTCTCCCTGCCCGCCGCCACCCAGCCCCCTCCCTCTCCTGACCCACCGACTTGCAGAGATGCCTGGCTCCTAAGTTCCTCTTGCAGCATACTAATTAAATGCTTCAAATGGTTCTTATCCACGGTTAAGTGAAGATAAAATTTTAATGATTTAATTAGCAAGCTCCAGGAAGAAGAAACTCATAACGAAGGAGGGAGTTCGCAATTGTCCTGGGCTTTGCATGCTTCCTGCAGGGCTGGCCTGGAGGGGGACAGGAGGTGGCACCGGAAGCCTTCTTTGCCACACTGCCCTGGAGCATGTCCTTCCAGACAAAGGAGGGTGTCTTGAGCAGGCCTGGCGCTCCTGGGTGTCTACAGGGCCACTCCCCAAGGGGTGCTGGGCAGAGTGTGTTCTGGAAAGCAGAACCGTTCTCATTGGGCACGTGAACTCAGATATCAAGTGAGAAGGTCCGTTGTCATTTCCCAAAGCGTATTCTGGAAACCTCTCCACCTTTCACGTGTCCCCATAACTTCTCACGTTTGCTTTTTTTTTTGGTGTGTGTATTTCTGAAGTGAGAAGCGGGGAGGCAGAGAGACAGACTCCCACATGCGCCCGACTGGGATCCACCCAGCATGCCCACCAGGGGGCGATGCTCTGCCCATCTGGGCTGTTGCTCCATTGCAACCAGAGCCATTCTAGCACCTGAGGCGGAGGCCATGGAGCCGTCCTCAGTGCCCGGGACAACTTTGCTCCAATGGAGCCTTGTCTGCAGGAGGGGAAGAGAGAGATAGAGAGAAGGGAGAGGGGGAAGGGTGGAGAAGCAGATGAGTACTTCTCCTGTGTGCCCTGGCCGGGAATCGAACCTGAGACTTCCACATGCCAGGCCAACGCTCTACCGCTGAGCCAGCTGGCCAGGGCCCATTCTTTTCTTTTGTTCTACGGCTCCTACGGTCCACGGGGGCAACCGATTTGCCTCAAGCCATGTTCATGTTCAGACTTTGCCGAAAAGAAACTTACTGCGTCAGGGAGGGTGGGGCTTAAGCAGGGAAATGAATTGCTTCGCTGGAAGGCTTTTTCGGAGCGTTCGCTTTGGAGGCTCCCATCTCTGGAAGCAGAATGTTTTCTTTATGCAAATAAGTCAGCCCTGCAAGCCCCCCCCTCCCCCCACGGGAGAAGGACCTTTCTCTAGAAGGCGCCCTCTTACCCTCCCCCACGCACACCCCTGACTCCCGCCAGGGCCAGTGGGGTCCTTTCTGCTCCCCCTTCTGCCCTCCCTGCACAATCCACAGATTCCCCAAATGGCCTGCAGTGCTCATTCAGTGGAAAACTTCGTGTCCCCAAAAACCAGCAGACGGTGTCTCCCCCGGCTGCTCCTGGCCGAGGGCACAGCTCCTCCCAGAACTGGCTCGAGAAGCACAGCGTTTGGGGCCTGCCCACTCCTGGCACTGACTGGACCCCGGGGCCAGCATGCACTCCTGTCCTCCCCCCATCCCCGAGGAGAGGACGCCTGCACAGAGGGGCGCTGTCCCCCATCCCCTGTGTGCATATGACGTTCATGAGGAGGGCAGGAAGCCCAGCACCTGCGGGACCCCTGGGTTGAGGCCAGGTCTTTATACTCAGGAGCTTCTAACTAACAGGTTGAATGAAGGTGGAATAGACATTGTTGGGACACACCCTTTCTACCCTCTTTTTGCTCCCTGTCCTCATGTTTCTGTGAATCATGTCATCTCTTTCCGGTGTCCTGATGCTTCCCTGTCTGGGACTGTCCTCCCAGGGCTCTCTAATTCCTAGAGAGAGTGGACCACCCGGGCACACCTTTGAAATGCACACCCACCCATCCAGAGCGGGCCCTGCCCCTCCTCTTCGGGCTCCCACATTCTGGCCCCTGCCCTGGTCACGTGGTCACCTGGGAGGCAAATATCAGACAGCTGAGGACAGACCTGGGCCCCAGTGCCCACTGGAGTGATCCAAACAGCCAGTCCTGAGGCAGCTCACCCTGCCTCACCTGTTTCTTCTCACAGAAAGCACTTTGAAGGCTCTGGGCCATGCCTCCCTCCCCCCCAGCTGACCCTCTTGTTTCCCTGGGTGGCCCTGGCTGGTGTGGCCCAGCCCTCCCGTTTCTAGGGCGCTGTGAGGATGACACAAACATCCTCCTTCATTATGATCATTTCCACGTCTGCAGGTGTGCGCACACCCGGTTAAAACAAATCCCAAGGACCCTTAAACCACAGCTGTGGTGCACTGTACCACCTGCCTTTCTGTTGTCCGAGGACCCCTGGTGCCTGGAGCCCCCCAAATACCTGAGAATGAATGGTCTCTTGTACGCAGGGGCCCTCCACCAGGGGCTGACATGTATAAATATGTGTGTGTTTCATATAAGATAGCTGATATACTGTGCATACTATAAACAGAGTATCTAGAGAAACCAGAGTATAAACATAGGGTTAGTTACTTCTCCCACCTCCGCCTGCAGTAAGGGGTCACTGAGGCACGGGACTGACTCACCAAGTGCCGGCAGGATCAGATCCCGCTGCCCACAGTGGTGGCCAGCGTGCTCACCCATCTGCCATGGTCTCAAGCATTTCCTCGCTGGCTTCATTTCTCCAGCCCCTCCCAACCCATACTTCCTGGGACCACCTCTCAAATAAACGACCGGCATTTGCATCCTGGTCTCGGGGTCTTCCTCTAGGGAAATTCAGACAGAGAGACAGAATGATTGAGTGGCCGTGGGCCGTTCCCAGATGCATAACGGGAGCAGGCTACCTGTCGGGCTGGACCTGGTCTGGTACCCGAGTGAAGCCAAGACCAGACAGTGTCCTCTTGAGTCATGTCATCGGGTCCCAGAACCGAAAACAGATGGGCTCACACGGATGCTCTCTTGGGAATTTCAAACGAAGGGAACGGGAAACGGATGGGCCGTTTGGGGGTGAGACTGGAAGGAGCGGGAGCAGCAGCTGGGGTGTGCCGATGGGGGTGCTTCTCTCAGCAGCATCAGGCTCTGCCGAGCCCAGCCCTGAGCAGCTGTCTTGGGTGTGCCCGAGAGCCACAAGTATCCAGATCCTCGCTCCACTCTGCTTCCCTCCACCCTCTGGGCTCAGCTCAGGAGGCTGGTCCTTGTAGAGGGCATCAATGCCCCCCCCAGTCCCCCTGTTTGGTCCCCTGATGGGCTCACCCACTGGGAGCCCCAACAGGGGTTCTGAGGGACAGAGGTGGACGAGGCCAGTGTGTTGGTTTCCCCGGCTCCCTCCTGGTAGGATCCCCTTCAGTCCGTTGTGTCTGTCCACTGCAGGTGGCTCTCTCTCTCCACCTGCCTCTCTCCTCCCTATTTTTGTCATCAGCTCCTCTCTGCCCCTGTGGGTGTGGGTGTGGGTGTGGGTGTGGGTGTGGGTGTGGGGGCAGCCCCACGATCGCTGGACCTGAGATAGAATTTCCCTTCGTGCTTTCCAGCACACGCTGTTCCTTCTTTGTAAGCCAGTGGTTCTTCACCTGGGTTCTATGGAACCCTAGGGGTTCGATGAGTCGGTCTCAGGGGTTCGGAGAAGCCTCTGCCACGGAGGCCAGAATAAAGTAATACCGTCATTTGTTGTGAGTTCATGCACTTTGTTGGTTTTGTTCTTTGAGCAAGGTGATGTTCATGCACGGCTCATTTTGTGCACCAGTAAAAAAACATATACCTATGTCTTGAATTTGGAAAAAAAATCATATTTTATTTATCACTAAAGAAGGGTTCGGTGAATGCGCCTATGAAACTGGTGGGTTTGGTACCTCAAAAAAGGTTAAGAACCACTGTTGTAAACACTCTTTCTTGAGCTCTTCTCTGGTCATCTTAATGCGACTGTAAGGTCTCCTTATGGAGACATCCCTTTTACTCAGGTTAGCCTGGCAGGGTCCCTGTGCTTTGCCACCAAACACGGGACTTTGCAATTCAAAGACAGGCAGTGAGGGTGCCTGCCTTTGAGAGCCGCCCTCAAACAGTATTGTTGAAGCTGGGGGTTCTCTTCGGGGGTCAGGGTTCCTTTGTGTCTGTTTTACATTCCCGCACGGTCCCGTGCCTTTCTTCCAGAGAGGAGCGCCGAGGGATGAGAGATTTCTGCCCCAAAGCCTTTTCCTGTCATTAATATGTTAACAAATGCTGTCGACAGAATCTGCTGTTGGCAGAGGGTGCACTCTGCCAGACAAGGCTGTGTCTATCCCACAAAGGGCTGGCTTCCTCTGCCAGGAGATGTCGGCGTCAGAGGTCACCGGGGCTCGCCGGGGGACCTACTTGCCTTGTCAACAGCGACAGTGTCTCATGTATGAATAATACCTTCACAGAGCGCTCCTGAGTTCCTTTCTGCAAAGACAGCAGCAGAGACTCCAGGGGGGGTAGGTAAGCAGCTGCCCTGAGCTGCGAGGCAGAGAGATGAGGAGAGGAGAAGGGGAAGACAGGTAGGAAAGCCAGCTGCAGGGGAGAGGGGCTGAGGGTTCAAAGAAGATGGACACGTCGACACAGGGGAAATGGGTGTCCTGGACTGTCAGTGCTGGTGCTGGGGGTCGCAGGAACACTGTGCAGAGGAGCAATCGGTGCAGGTGAGCCAAAACAAGTGGAATGGGGAAGACTGAGCAAGTCCTGGGCAGGGAATTGTATCAGTCAGCTATTGACCTAAAGCTGCTGCGTAACAAAAACCACCCCAACACTCAGTGACGTGGAGCAGCGATTATTTACGCTCATGGGTCTGAGGGTCGGCTGCGGGTCGGATGATCAGAGTTTCTCTGATCTTTACACCTCTCGTCTTCCGTCTGAGAATGCGGGCTAGTCAGGCATGTCCTGTTCATGACAACGGCTGAGGATGACAGAGCAGATGCTCATGGGCAAGCTCTCCTGAGGCCCAGGCTGGAAGCTGGCACAGTATGACACCCCCCCTCATTGCATCTGGCAAAGCAAGTTCCCTGGCGAACCCACCATCAGGGTCTTTATATGATAAAGGACAGGTGGACGCATGACAGGCTGATCCACATAAAGACAGAGGCAGAGACTGGAGGAAGGCGTCTTCCACAAGGAATGCCATGGACTGCCAGCAACCACCAGGAGCAAGAAAAGAGACCTTCACAGGCTCTGGAAGGAAGCCACCCTGCCAACCCCTTGATTCTCTGGACTTCTGGCCCCTAGAATGTTGAGAAAATTAAGTTCTGTTATTTGAAGTCTCCCTCTGTGGTCAAATCGATGGCAGCCCCAGGAAACTAACCCAATTTCTGTTCGGGGGATTATGGCTGGCATGCCCTGGGGGCCGCGGCACAGACACGAGCCCCGGGGGGAGGCAAAGGGTGAGAGTTCTCCACGTGCCAAACGCCCTTCCCTCTGGCCCAGCTGCTTGAACTGGAGTTTGTCCTGAAGATGGACCCACATGGGAGCCCCAGAGCTTCTGTTCAGCACATTTTTTCCAACATTGTAGAAATTAGCCCCCCCAATGGAAAAACAACCCAAATCAATAAGAGCCAGAGTGAATAAATGATGTACTTTCGCTCTATGAAAAAAGAATGTGCAGAAATAAATGAAAGAAACCTTGGACTTGGGATGGTATGAATCAGGCGACCTTCTCCCCTTACACCTGTCTACTCACTCATGCTTTCCTATAAGAGAAAAATAAACATTCCATTAAAATAAAAAAGAAAGAAAGAAATGGAAAGGAATGAGGACGTTCTTGATGGGTTAGTATGGAACCAGAGTCAAGACCTTGTTAAGCGAAAAAGAAATCAGGGAGCCAAGGACAGTACAATTCACTAAACGTTTTGAAGTTAAAGGAAGAGAGTGTGTGTGTGTGTGTGTGTGTGTGTGTGTGTGAAGTATATAAAGGGTAAAGACATTGTTACAGGGTTACAGGTATGGCTTTCTCTTCTGGAAAGGTGCACACACACTAGAAACAGCTAGCCTCTGCTTCTGGGAGGAGAAATGGGTGTCGGAACAGCCAGGGCGACCTGCCTCTTCCAGTGGATGAAAACTCTGCTCTCTGTAAGTGGTCCCTGATTTAAAATTTTTTTCTATTGATTTGAGAGAAAGAGAGAGAGAGAGAGAGAGAAGCATCGACTCGCCGTTCCACTTAGTTGTTCCAGCGAGTTGTGCGCTCATTGGCTGCTGCTTGTAGCCGTCCTGTCAGGATTGAATCTGTGACCTCAAACCTGATCTATCTGGCCAGGGCAGTCCCTAATTTTAAACACACACACACACACACACACACACACACACACACACACACACATAAATATTAGTTCTATTCTCTAGTTGGTAATGATAGTCTCAGTTTCTGAGCTGATTTCCAATTTACACAATTTAAAGATGAATTTGGTCATTGTCAAGTGAAGGCCCTGGCTGGTTGGCGCAATGGTAGAACGTTGGCCCAGCGTGTGGAAGTCCCGGGTTCAATTCCTGGTCAGGGCACACAGGAGAAACACCCATCTGCTTCTCCACCCTTCCCCCTCTCCTTTCTCTCTGTCTCTCTCTTCCCCTCCCGCAGCCAAGGCTCCATTGGAGCAAAGTTGTCCCGGGCACTGAGGATGCTCCATGGCCTCCACCTCAGGTGCTAGAATGGCTCCAGTTGCAATGGAGCAACAGCCCAGGTGGGCAGAGCATCACCCCCTGGTGGGCATGCCGGGTGGATCCCGGTCGGGCTCATGCAGGAGTCTGTCTGTCTGCCGCCCTGCTTCTAACTTCGGGAAAATACAAAAAAAAAAAAGAAAAGAAGGAAAAGAAAAGAAAGAGAGCAAGTTGCAAGGTGTAGGCAATGGGAGGTTAGAAGGCTTTAGAGGGACATCCCATGTTGAGAGGAACACGTATGTCACCCAGCTGTTCTCCCAGTTTAGCCTGACAACCCCCCTTGCTGCTCAGCACATGTTCCTGCAGCCTTGTGTGGGGTTACTCTGGACGCAATGGCACCACTGCCACGCCAGCTGGCATGAGGAGATGCAAGGGCGAGAACTGTGGGCTTCACCCCAGGGACCCCCAGGGCTGGAGAGCACTTTTCTTCCTAAGCTCTGCGTCTCTGGAATCTCATCTCACGATCACTACCAGTGGGTAGCGAGGGCTGCCATGACTGTCTGCATTTGACGGATGGGGAAACTGAGGCAAGGTGGTTGAAGTGGTTTGTCCATGATCACAGAGTCAGGGCTGCCATCCAGGTCTCCTGACTATGAGATGGTGCTTTCTCTCCAGGGCACCAACTGGAAAAAATCAAAGACTATAGCAGTGGTTCTTAACCTAGGTTCTATTGAACCCTAGGGGTTCGATGAGTCAGTCTCAGGGGTTCGGAGAAGCCTCTGCCTCGGAGGCCAGAATAAAGTAATACCGTCATTTGTTGTGAGTTCATGCACTTTGTTGGTTTTGTTCTTTGAGCAAGGGGATGTTCATGCACGGCTCATTTTGTGCACCAGTAAAAAAACATATACCTATGTCTTGAATTTGGAAAAAAAAATCATATTTTATTTATCACTAAAGAAGGGTTCGGTGAATGCGCCTATGAAACTGGTGGGTTCGGTACCTCAGAAAAGGTTAAGAACCACTGGGCTAGAGGAAGAACTCATTGAATTTGAAAACAAAAGAATGTTGCTTTGCCTTTTATCCTGATACAGAATACTTTTGACCCAGCAGCCAGCGTGGAGGCCAGATCATGTCCCTGCCCTGTTCTGAACTGCCTCAAAGACCGCTCATCGCCAATAATGAAAGAAAGCCAATTCCTCGCCATACTCTGGTGGGTTCATGCGACCCGTCCCCCGTTGCTGGCCTGACCCCGTCTGAATATGATCGCTCATCATGCCCACCTCTCCGGCCGACTGACCTCCTTGCTGCTCCTTGACCTCTGTGCTTGTGGTCCCCCGGAGCGTCCTCCCCAGACTCTGCGAGGCTGAGCGGTCTGTACTATCTAAATGAGAGTCTTTTTTTTTTTTTAATTTTTATTTATTTATTTTAGAGAGGAGACACAGAGTGAGAGAGAGAGAGAGAGAGAAAGAGAGAGAGAGAGAGAGAGAAAGGGGGGAGGAGCTAGAAGCATCAACTCCCATATGTGCCTTGACCAGACCAGTGCAGGGTTTTGAACTGGCGACCTCAGTGTTCCCAGGTCGACGCTTTATCCACTGCGCCACCACAGGTCAGGCAGGTCTGTTCTATCTAAATGTCACCTTTCAGCGGGACCCTTCCAACCCCTTTATTTAAATTTTCAAACCTACCCTGCACTTCCCACTACCCTTCCCTGATCATTGATCTTTTGTGGCATGTTCCTTCTAATATTTGATGCGACTAACTTAGTGTTTTGTGTGCGTCTCTTCCCCGGTGATGGAGTTAAGTCGCATCCCTCCCTGAAATTCTTACGTTGAAGCCCTAACGTTTGATGTGACTGTCGTTGGGGATAAGACCTTTGAGAGACGATGTAATGAAGGTGAAATGAGATATTAAAGGTGAGGACCTATAATGCGCCCTAGTATGACTGGTAGCCTTACGTGAAGATAAACCCCAGGGGTCTTTCTCTCCCTCTGCAGGTGCACAGAGGAAGGACCATGTGAGGACGCAGCAAGAAGGTGACCATCTGCAAGCCGGGAAGAACTCCCTCACCTGGAATCAACCCTGGCAGCACCTTGATCTTGGACTTGTAGCCTCCAGAAATGTGAGAAAATAAACATCTGTGGTGTCTTGTTATAGCAGCCTGAGCTGACCAACACCCCCCTCCTCCGCCACCCCATCACCCTGATTGGAATGTCCGCTCCCCAAAGACAGAAGATTGGATTTCTCTTTTGTATAATTATCTCCTACAAGAGGGCTCAGTATCTACTTGTTGAGTGCAGAAACTCATCTGGATCTGGCCGTCACCCGGACTGTGGGGAAGGGTGTTGGGGCTTTTCTTAGTATGTCTGGCCGGTGACAGTTGCCACTTTCCCTGATTTCTTCCTAGACAGTGTTCAGGCCTGGCCTCCGCTCCCTTCTCTGTCACCAGGATTCTCCCCCGTGCTTCCGGTTTGGGGGCCGTGTCTGAGCCTCTGGCTCACTCAGACTCTCTAGCTAGTGTCAGCAGGTGTAACCCGTTACCTTCTCAGCGCTGTGTGTGCCTGTGCCTGCGTCTGATTCCAACCACCCCACCGCAGGTCCCGGAGAAGCCCACCTGCCCCTCTGAGCTGGGAACCCACCACATAGCGTGCAGCCGAGGCAGCTGAGACAGTGCCGGGTCGCACTCTGCCTGACTCGGGAGGGCACGTCGGCATTTATTTTTTGTGCCCGGTGCCAAACGTGAGACGCACGCCATATGCCTGCTTATTTCCGAAGACGCGGATTCCATACGCCGGGGGTGGCGTTCGCGCACACGGGGAGCTGTGATCTCTGTCAACACATGCGGCGTGCCCGTGTGTGTGCGCGCCGGGAGGCCCCGAATGCCTTCCTGCCGCGTCAAGCACGCACAGATGGTACCGAGGGGTCATAATTCTAGACACATAGCATATGTCCTTGGAGCAGACAAGGCGCTAAATTAATTCTAAACTCTGGTTGTAAGTTTCCTTCCAAACGCCCCCTCGCTGTATAAATAGCGTTTCTGCTCTTAGCTCCCTGGAGCCGGCTCTGTGGAAGCCCGGCTCTGGATTCTGCCTTCGGTGTATAGCTTGGAGCGTTCTTCAAAATAGCCTCCTCCCTGTAAAGGGGAACGGGGTGGGGGCGGGGGCGATTACGCGTGGTGAAGCCGAGGAACATTAGCGGTGTGGAACGTGGAGTTCTTCTCTCTGAAGGGTACACTTCCGAATCGAAGGAGGGGCGTTTCTTCCCGGGGCGTCTCTGCTCTACTCCACCAGAAGCTGTGTCCCCCCTGAAACCTGGAGTCCAGGCTTCTTGGCCCACGTCCGAGCTCCGGCTTCTCTGCTCAGTTGAGGGTCTGCTCCACGTTCACCTGGAGCCCCTAGGCGGCACTGGGACCCCGTCTATGCACGTGGGGTGCGCTGGATTTGGCACCGGAACCAACCAGGATCTTGGTGGGAGGATGCCAATGTGAGATGGAAGGAGACCTGGATGAAACGTGTTTGGCGAGAGGGGGAGGTGACAACAGAGGAGCCGGGACTCTGTGTGTCTCAGCCAGAGTTTGGAACTGTGGTCTGTCCCCTCCCTCCGGCTCCCTACCTCTCCCCTCCACTCTTTCCTCGTTTCTTTCCCCAGCCCCTGTTCCAGCCTCTGGTTCTGCAGCTGTGCTCACCCAGGACGGAAGCCGCTCCCTGTGGTTATTTTATGGGCATCAGAAGAACGTCCCCGTGTTCTGCGCCCACCGTCGCCGGAGGATCACAGCCCTCACGCTGAGCATCATCAGCTCAGTTACTCCCCCTGGACTCTATGAGCCAGCTAGCACTACCCATTGGGCGACTATGTCAAACTGTTAGAAAGTGAAGGGACATTGCCCAGGTCCATCGCCACTAAATGCGAGGTCTCAGAGGGGGAGCGGCTGTGAAAAAACGTGAGAATGTGTAAAATCAAATACATGAGATGACCCCACACCAGACTCCTGGATGTGCACCTGTGGAGCTCTGTCTGGGTCAGGTGAGCAAAGCCCAGGGCTCCTCCTGAATCCAGCAGTCCTCCCATAGGGTAGAAGCCCCCCAGCCCCCTCCAGAACTGTCAGGGGGCCTCCGAAGCCAACGAAACAGCAAGGAGGGGGATTTCCAGCCACATGGCAACAAGCGTGGCCCGGAAACGTGGCAGAGGCAGCTGCGACCTTTGGGTCTCTTGGGGACTGCTGGCTCCACCAGGCTGAGGCCGGAGCTCCGTGGGCTACACCCGATTGGAAGCCACGGGGCGGGGGCGGGGGTGGGGGTGGGGGCCTGTGGCTGACGTTTGCACAGGCAAAGGCTCCTTTGGGTCCCAGGCTGAGGAGTTGGGGGCACTGGCCTCACTCCGGGGGCCGCAGGGCTGCTGCGTCTCCACTGGCCTGGAGACATGGTGCTGGGGAACCCGGGTGGGTTCTGGGGGGTGGGTGGGAGCGGGGGCGGCAGGACCACCCTCCACACAATGAACATCCCTTTTACATGTTGGCTTTGAACATCAGAGTGGCCTGCATTTAGAAAGAAATCACACAATGCAGTAATACAACTGCAAATAATTCTCCCCCCCACCGAAAGAGCACAGAATAAGACGCTCAAGTGCCCCTTGTTCTTTGTTGCCTGTCCATTCTCTCTGGACAGAGGAACCCTTGTTAGAACCTCAGTCTGTTCCGGGATAGTCTTCCTGTGAGTTTGCTACCCAGACGCGCGCCTGTGCGCATGCAGGCGCCGGCCTTTCCGAAAGGCAGTGACGCAGTTCGCACTGCGCAGCGCGCGGGCCCCAGACTCCTGAGTTAATTGTCTTGGACCTTTTTCCGTGTTGGCAAAGCTCCTGCTTACAGCGGGGTGGTTTTCCATAGGGTGGCTGCATCAAGATTTATTTAATGAAGTCCTTCTTGGAAGCAATTTGGACCGTTTCCTGTTTTTTTTTTTCTTTTTGCTATTAGCATTGCTCGAAGTCATCATCTTTTTACTTATTTCTTTGTATACTGGTGCCCCTGTTTCTACAGAACAGGTAGGATTGACATGATTAGGTTAAAGGTGTGTTTAAACCAGTGGTTCTTCACCTGGGTTCTATCGAACCCTAGGGGTTCGACGAGTCGGTCTCAGGGGTTTGGAGAAGCCTCTGCCGCGGAGGCCAGAATAAAGTAATACCGTCATTTGTTGTGAGTTCATGCACTTTGTTGGTTTTGTTCTTTGAGCAAGGTGATGTTCATGCACAGCTCATTTTGTGCACCAGTAAAAAAACATATACCCTATGTCTTGAATTTGGGGAAAAAAATCATATTTTATTTATCACTAAAGAAGGGTTCGGTGAATGCGCATATGAAACTGGTGGGTTCGGTACCTCAAAAAAGGTTAAGAACCCCTGGTTTAAATGTTCAGAGATCTGGTCACATCACCCCCCCCCCACACACACACACACATTGTTCTAATTAACACATATGTCCTCCACTGGGCATGGAGCTCCTGCTTGCCACAGCCTCCCCCTCGTTACTTAGTATCCACTTTTTTTTTTTTTTTTTTACTCTGTAGCAATTGAATAGCACCAATTGTATCATCGTTTTCGCAGTTTGCATTTCCCTGTTTCACTACTTAGGCTGAACGTGTTTTCAAGTTCATGGCCAACCATGTCTCACCCATAACAGTGCTGATTGAGAACGGTAGGATTTAGGATGCTTCGGGGAGCAAGGGACAGAAGACCGTGAGGCAACTGGCTTGGACAATAAGGACTTTGCATTCTTATAGAAAGAACAGGTAAGGGAACACGAAACCATGCTGCCACTGTGGAAAGCCGTGTGTCTGTTCCTCGAAAACGCCAACATGGAGTGACTCCCAGACCCAGCCATCCCAGGCCTGGGTGTCCACCCAGGGGAACTGAAATCAGGCTCTCCAAGGGATATCTGTCCATCCACATTCATAGCAGCCTTAGTCACAACACCCCAAAGGTGGAAACGACCCAGGCGTTCATCGACGGATGAAGGGATGAACAAATGTACCCCATCTATCCTTCAGTGGAATATTATTCAGCTTTGAAAAGGAAGAGAAATCTGACAGGCGCTACAACATGGACGAACCCAGACACTTGCCTGACCTGTGGTGGCGCAGTGGATAAAGCATCGACCTGGGAACACTGAGGTCGCCAGTTCAAAACCCTGCACTGGTCTGGTCAAGGCACATATGGGAGTTGATGCTTCCAACTCCTCTCCCCTTTCTCTCTCTCTCTCTCTCTCTCTCTCTCTCTCTCTCTCTCCTCTGTAAAATGAATAAAATAAAAAGAAATTAAAAAAAATAAGCCAGACACAAAAGGACAAGTGCTGTGTGATTCCATTTGTATGAGGACCTAGAAGAGTCAAATTCATAGTCAGATGTAGAAAGGTGGGTGTCAGGGGCTGGGGAGTGAGTGTTTAATGGGAACAGAGTCTCAGCTTGGGAAGATGAGAATGTTCTAGAGCTGGGTGGCGGGGGGGCTGGCTGCACAAGAGTCTGACTGTACTTAATGCCATGGAACTGGACACTTAAAAATGGTTGCTATGGTAAATTTTATGTTACATGCATTTTACGACAACTAAAAACATTTTTTTTAAAGTAAAAAAGGAGGTGCAGACGGAAAGCATCTCCGAGGTCGGTGAGCCCAGCAGCCGGTGGTGCCAGGAAGACCCTGGCTCCTGCCATCGCTCCGCTCGGCTGTCCTCGGACACGTCTTCGTCTCCGGCCCGCTCTCCTCCAGGTCCAAGACATCGGCCATGGCTTCAGGCCTCACATCGTCTCCGCAATGCCCGGGGGTCAGGGAAGGGGCCTTCCTTCCTGGTGTCTCTTTCTTTCTTTTTTTTTTTATATATTTTTTATTTTTATTTATTCATTTTAGAGAGGAGACACAGAGTGAGAGAGAGAGAGAGAGAGAGAGAGAGAAAGGGGGGAGGAGCTGGAAGCATCAACTCCCATATGTGCCTTGACCAGACCAGTGCAGGGTTTTGAACTGGCGACCTCCGTGTTCCCAGGTCGACGCTTTATCCACTGCGCCACCACAGGTCAGGCTTGGTGTCTCTTTCTAAGGCTGAGGAAACCTTTCCTGGAAGCCCCCTTTCCCCTGCTCCCCGCCCCACCCAGCCGATGGAACAGATGGCATCACCTGCCTGTCACCCACCCTACCTGTGGGCCATGGGCAAGGAGAATGGTCCACGGCAACTGTCCACAGTGCTCCAGGGCACTCTGCTGGGTCTGTCCTCACACGTCCACGTGGAAAGTGGAGGCCTGAGCAGACCTGGGGTCCCCGAGGATGGGGGAAGCAGGAGCGGCCCCTCCCACGACAATGTTCCTTGCCCTTCTTTCCCCTTGGGATATTTGTCTTTTGGGTTTGTAGGCGCTCGTTCCATGAGACCCACAGCAACCCCTGATGTTCACGGCGTTTTCCCTGGCCTGGGGCTTTTCTCCGAGTGGCTTGTATTTGTGTTAGGCCGGAACTCAGACGAGTGCGTGCTTTTTCTCCCTACATCTTGACATCGTTAATAGCACAGATGTTTTTATTTTGCTGAAAAGCAAAATCGGGGTTAGGGAGTGTGCCTGAGGTCGCCGTTGCTGGCTCGCAGGCTTTCAAGGGAAGGGATGTGTCCAAGCCGAAGCCGTTGCTGAGCTGAGTCATTCTGGAGGCTGTAGGGCACCATAGTCCTGTGTCACCTGCTGGAACCTTGAGCAGAGAGAAGAGTGGGTGACTGAGTCATTGCCGCCACACAAGAGGGCCTCACGGAAAAAGAACCTTCCCCCGTCTGTCACCCAGGTGCGGCTGAGGTTGTTTTCACGCAGGGTCCACTTAGAGGGTCCCACCGGTGAGGTTCATGGAGGGCAGGGCTGACTCCCAGGGTGGTGGACAAAGGGGTACTCGCATTTCCAACCATGGTGCTTCTAGGAGCCACACCAGCCTGCGGATGGCAAGTCGGGCACCCAAAAGGCCTTTGCAGGGAGGGCCATGCCTGGCTGTCCCCCGTCCGTCCTGGTGTTCCTGGCCTCTGCACATCCTGGGAGGTGGAGGTTTGGGCCTGGTAGGCGCATTGAGGGTAAAGGGGAGATACTTTCATCTCGAGATCACACAGCTGCCAGTCTGGCCTGCA
The DNA here is from genome assembly GCA_037038555.1 of Rhynchonycteris naso. NCBI lineage: Eukaryota > Metazoa > Chordata > Mammalia > Chiroptera > Emballonuridae > Rhynchonycteris > Rhynchonycteris naso. The sequence continues at coordinate 131,247,379 of CM073003.1, read as the reverse complement.
GGGCAGTAGCTGGAACCCAGGCATTGGGTCTAGCCATTCACCGAAATCCTGTGTGACCCCAGGCTGGTTTCAGCCCTCTCTGAGCACTGCTCAGGTCTTGACCGCATGTCGCCTTCTCCCCTGCCTCCAGGAAACGCCCCCTCTTCTTCTGAAAGTCTCACATCCCAGTGTTTGGCTGTCTTCTTCCCGCCCACCCTCTGGTTGACATCAACGCTGCTGACACTCCCAGCAGGTGGGAGAAAGGAAGGGTGAACCCATCATTAATTTTACAGCCTGAGCCGCTGCCGTTAATATTTGGGAAGAGAGAAGCTAGAATTATCGGCCCATCCGGGTCAGTGTTTCACATATTCCAAAGGTTTCTCTCTCCCCCCACCGCTGACCTCTCCCTGGGCATGAATAACGGTCCAGTTGCGTCATGCGACCACTAAACACAAACATCTGGGGGAAAGTATCTGACAAGACCCACCGCGCCCAAGGAGAGGGCGGCACCGGACTCAGATTTCCTCTCCGGCCACCTCCCAGCTTAGAGCAGCCGTCGCCAAACGGCCCCGCCCCCCGTCTGCTTCTGGCCCCAGAGGCGCTCGCGGGGCTCGACCCATCAATCCCGCGACACCCACGCCGGGGCACATTTATGGCCAATCAGTCTCTATGCCTTGTCTCTTTGTGGAGTCTGCTTTGTTAACCTACAGCTTCCATAGTTCCTGGTGACAAACGAGGTCGTATCTATGGCAAAGGGTACTCTGAAATCATATCGTGTCATACTTCTGAAATTAAACACAGACTGACCTCAGAAGGGCGAGTCATTCTTAATTCAGATGGGCAGATCAAGACCAGAGGTGAAGAGGGTAACCCCCTGACTCCCCCCCGACCCCGCCAGAGTTCCCAGTGCCTACGTGGGACCGTGGGACTGATTCCGACCAATGGGTAGTGGGCAGAGGGGGTACGGGCCACTCTGAGAGTGGACGTGAGATGCTCCTGCTCACGTCCCTGCCGCAGGGCGTGGGCCACATGTCACGGAGCGGGTGGGGCCACATAGGAACGCAGCCTGGATCACTGACTCACCGAGGGAAGGACTGTTTAAACATAGAGTGTTTTCATAGAAAATCTGTGGTAGAGCAAGATCAGCAGATTTGGAGATGACAGCTATTGGAAAGATAGTTTCCCTCACAGTTCCCGAGAGGTGGGGGTACGCTACGCCGTGCGTGCCAAGCAGGGCCACGTGGGGGAGTGGCCGCGTCTAGCAGGCAGACGGGGGATGGACAAAAGCCTTCATTGGGTGAGCAGGCTTAGGACTGGCTAGTTTGGACAAGTTTCAGTGGGTACTGGGGCACTGGGACTGTCCTGAGTTGTTTGGTACCCAGCTGTGGGTGATGAAGGCTGGTGGACAGTGGCCCAGAGTGTAAGAACCCACAGAGGAGGGGTGGGGTGTGAGCTTTGGGCTGGCTGGCTTGCATCTGAAAGGTGTGCTTTGAGGCCAGCGCTCTGCTGTCTCGAGGACTTGGATGACCCTGGGAGGTGCAGTTCCTGTGGGGTCAGCAGGGCCCTAGATGTCAGGGCATCGGGTCACAGAGAATAAAATAAAGACGACTGCTCAGGAGGGCTGTGACCTTGCGGCAGTCTGTGGTGGGGAAGGGGTCCTTCGTTAGATCCTTTGGAGATTTGGGGTCCATGGCGGCGCACTTCTGTAGGGACACAAGGAGAGGCGTGGATACATGGGTGGAAGGCTGGTCTCAGTACCAGACTTACATCTGTGAGGTTCATTCATTCCTTCAACTGATGGTTGTTGCACACCAACCATGGATCTGTCCATGGTTGACCTCGTAGAGGTCAAACAGTATCCCTGCCCTCATGAAACTCTTAGCCAGTGAGACGCCTCAAAGGCTGAGAGCGACAGAGGGTGAAGACTGTCATTAAGAGGCTGGGTCTGCAGTGAGTAAAGGGAGGAGGCAGTGATGACTATAGCAGAGGACTCGGGGAAGGATCCCCAAGAAGGCATGCAATGGCTGACAGGTACATATACCAAGGTGCTCACTACCACTGGTCATCAGGGACTGTCCTTAGTTGTTTGGCACCCAGCTCTGGGTGATATCACCCCACACCTATGGTGTTATAAACAAGACAAGAGATAACAAGTATCAGCGAGGAGGTGGAGAAAAGGGAACCCTGTACTCTGTTAATGAGAATGTACATTGGTATAGTCATTATGGAAAACAGTATGGAGTTTTCTCAAGAGCGAACTAATGATAGTGTGATCCAGCAATTCACTTCTGGGTGTATCTCCAAAAGGAAACTGTATCGGCATCCTGGAGGGGTATCCACACCCCATGTTTCAGTGCAGCACCTCTCACCTTAGAAAAGACATGAAAACAACGTGGGTCCGTCAATGGATGAAGAAAATGCCACACACACACACACACACACACACACACACACACACACACACACGGCTATTATTCAGCCTTAAAAAAGAATGATACCCTGTTATTTATAACACTGGGGGTGAACATGGAGGACATTATGAATAAAACCAGACACAGAAAGACAAAACTGTATGGTCTCACAAATACGCGGAATCTGAGAAAGCTGAACTTGTAGAACCAGAGAGTAGAATGGTGGTAACCATGGGCTGGGGGTGGGGGAAATGGGGCAGAGTTGGTCAGAGGACACAAACTTCCAGTTGTAAGATGAGTAAGTCCTGGGGAGGTAATGCACAGCACGGTGACTACCGTTAATAATACTGGATTGTGTACTTGCTGATTATTAAGGGAGTAGATCTTCAGTGTTCTCCACACACACACACACACACATACACACACCAAGTAACTATGTGAGGTGATGGATGTGTTAACCTGATTGTGGTTGTCGTTTCACAATGTATACATGTATAAATCATCATGTGTACACCTTTAAAAAAATCATGCTGTACCAACTAAATATATACAACAATTTTTTTCATCATACCGCAGCAAAGCTGGAAGAAAATATTCAGCAGGACTGGAGCAGAAGGGCACCGGGAGGGGCAGTCAAAACACAGCTGGATGGCGAGGGGGGGGGTTGACACCTACAAGGCTCTGAGTGCAGTGGCAGGACCCCGGGCATCCTGTGTGCTGTGACCACACTGCTTTCCGCAGGGCAGTAGCTGTCCCAGTCTGCATTCCCACCGGCAGTGCACAAGGGTTGCCTTTTCTCCACATCCTCACCAAGATTTGTTTGTTGATTTGTTAATGATAGCCACTATGACAGGTGTGAGGTGGTTTTAATTTGCATCTCTCTGATGATGAGTGATGTTGAGTATCTCTTCATATGTCTACTGGCCATCTGAATGGCCACTTTGGAGAAGTGTCTCTTCAGGTCCTTTGCTCATTTTTCAAATTGGCTTTTTTTTTTTTTTTTTTTTGGTGTTGAGTTTTGTAAGTTCTTTATAAAATTTGAATATTATCCCTTTTTTCATCAGAAGTATCATTGGCAAATATGTTCTCCCATTCGGTGAACTGTCTTTTCACTTTGTTGATGGTTGTTTTTTATTTTGCTGTGTAAAAACTTTTTAGTTTGATGTAGTCCCATTGTTGTAAAATTTCTTCTTTTGTTTCCCTTGCCTGAGGAGATATATCAGAAAAAATATATTGCTACTAGAAATGTCTGAGATTTTACTGCCTATGTTTTCTTTTACTGTTTTTATCATATTGAGTCTAACATTTATGTCTTTAATCCATTTTGAGTTTATTCTCTTGTATGGTGTAACAAAGTGGTTTAGCTTAATTTTTTTTTTTGCATGTATCTATTCAATTTTCCCAACACCATTTATTGAATAGACTTTCTTTATCCCATTCTATATTTTCGCTTCCTTTGCCAAATATTAATTGACCAAAAAGGTGGTTTCAGTCTCTCCTTCATTGGCTCCACCCTCAGGTTTTCAGTGTTCATCCGGCCCCTCTTTTATAGCAGGGACAAAATTCTTTAAGCTCCTCTGCTCCAAGGTGGGTAGTAGGCAGGGCAGACATCACTAATCAATCAACGTTCTTTGCCTCCGAGTCCAGGTTGAGCCTCAGAGGTCATCTCTACACAGTGCTTCCGGCAGCTACTCCCCAGGGGTTCAGATTGGCATGCGGGTCAAGTTATGTGTCATTTCTGTTATTTATTTATTTTTTTACAGGGACAGAGAGAGAGAGTCAGAGAGACGGATAGATAGGGACAGATCATTAGTTTTTTGTTGCTGTTGCGACACCTTAGTTGTTCATTGATTGCTTTCTCACATGTGCCTTGACCGCGGGCCTTCAGCAGACCGAGCCACCCCTTGCTGGAGCCAGCGACCTTGGGTTCAAGCTGGCGAGCTTTTGCTCAAGCCAGATGGGCCCACGCTCAAGCTGGCGACCTCGGGGTCTCGAACCTGGGTCTTCCGCATCCCAGTCCGACGCTCTATCCACTGCACCACCGCCTGGTCAGGCTCATTTCTGTTTTAAGGGGTTCTCTTTCCATTATTATTTTTATTGGGCGGGGGGAGAACTGGCTGCTGAGGGCAAATTTTAATCAAAGAAATGAATACCTAATGGTGGAATTTTGGTCAGCTTAAGTTTGGAGAACGGACATCTATGGGATCCCTTCTCATCAGACTTGCTTCATCCACTCAAAAGTTCATCCTGTGTGGGAAACCCAGGGCAGTCTTTTTATTTACTTACCTTCCCGCCTCCGCCTCCGTTGTCACTAAGAACAGTCCTGTTGTTTGTTTTCCAAGTCCACAGAAACACTGCAAGGCAGACAGGAGACATTTCCATAGCAAGCTCCTCCCACAGTCTCCTTTTGTACTGCCCACAAAGCCCACGATCTTGCACGTAAAGAAAAGGTGCTCGATAAATGTTTATGGATTAAATCTAAATTGCAATTTTACTCACCACCCTCAAGGCAGCCGAGTGGAAACGAAATTCACCTCCAAAGAGTGCTGAAACAATCGATTACCAAGAAACCAAGGTTGCGTGACAGTCCAGACCTGCGCGATGTGTGTTTTCTAGTAGCTACAGCAGTGGAGGGCCATGCAGCCCCTCCGTCACTCGGGGTCTCCCACAGGTGTTTACCAGCCTTCCCACGTTAGCCAGGAGGGGACAGTGACATGGCCCTCTCCACTGCTCTTCTCCTACTGGGGGCCAAACACAGACAAGCCCTCCGTGGCACTTGAGAATGGGTAAGGTGACCCACTTTTTTACAATGAAAAGGAGGACAAAAAATAAATGGAAGAAAACCATATCGTAAATAAAAGAAACATTTTATTCATGGCAACAATAATACACTATAGTATGATCAATCCATAATAAAAAACATTTGCAATATTTTATATTGTCATTATGCTTACATGCCTTTTCATTTCTAATAATCATTGTAAGGAAAAAAAGCACTCATTATTTAGATACAAAGACGTCACATCACACTCAATGGATCGACTCTGCATTGATCGAATACGGACATTTACAGATGAGTCTTCCAATATCAGAAAGGAGGACGTGTAGGAGGACACTTTGCGAGGGAGGACAGAAGTTACAAAAGGACCGTCCTCCCTAAAGGAGGACACTGGTCACCTTAGAAGGGGCGAGGGGAGCGGAGAATGAGGTGGGATCCCCACCCTCCGCCTGGTCAGGAGGCCAGACGGACTGGCCAGAGACACGTGCGGGGCTGGACACCTGGAGGAGGCAGGTGTCTGGGAGGCTGGGCAGGTGGCCGCACTTGGAAGGGCAGTTGGAGGGGGCCGGTGGGGAGCCGTGGTGACTCGGTTCTGAGCTCGGTGAACTTGATGTGCTGGTGGCACCTGCTTGCGAACCCCAGGGTGCGCGGTGCCCGGGGAAAACGGAAGGGACGAGGACGGCATGCGTCCAGCGCATGCGGACGGAGGGACTGGGCCAGCCACGTGCGCACGCACGCTCGAGGGGACACAGCCCGAGGCGGAACTCAAGAGAGCGGGGAGGAAGCGACCTACCGGAGGGGCGCTCAGAACCTTGAAGGCTTCCGGGGCAGCTCTCGCGATGACAGAGTGCAGCGCTCCTTCAGCCAGTTGGCCCTGTAGAGGGGTTAGGTGGGATGAGAATCTGTGCGGTCACTTTTATCCTTGGGGGACGGGAATCACGCCCCTGTCGTAGGAGCGAGAAGGGAAGCCCCACGGGGGCCGGACTAGCCAGGGAAAGAGTCTAACGAGAGAGAAGGGAGGCGGATGGGCTCAGATGCAGGAGGAAGAAGGCATGGAGGGCCGTGCTCCCAGGCCTGCCTTTTTGCACAGCTGTTGGGCCGTGAAATCTAAAATCGCTGCATTTCCACGGGCAGCCACTGCGGGGAGGGCCAGGGGGTGTCTCCCGCTGACAACCTCTTCCTGGGGTCGCCAGAACCAGCCCCCCAGTCCCGGGGTCATTTGTTTCTGGCGCCACCGCAAACCGACATCCGCACATGTGATGTCTGCTCGGCCTTGCTGTCCACCCGCTGAGATCAGGTCCGAGGCGCCGCATCCTGTTTCCACTGACCCAGGGCGGGCAGGTGGATCGTGGGAAGACTCACGGACACCCATGGGTCGCAGCTGACCCCCCAGGTGGGACCAGAAGTCCATCCTTTGTCCTCAGATGGGCAAGCCGCCTACTGCCAGGCGCGGCTTCCTATCTAACCTAATGGAGCTGCTCGGGGGAGTGGTTCTGTCCTCCGTGTCGCTGGACAGGGTCAACAGAAGGGTGACAGAGGCTTTCCCACGTCCCCAGCCCATCCCCCTCACCCACCTGGTCGTGTCCACCCGGGACCAGGGAGAGGCTCTCAGGAGACAGACACCCAAGTGCAGTTTGGAGAATATACCAAAAAGGGGACAGCGGGGGTCGAGGTTTTCAAGGTAAGGACAGCGAGCGATGCGGCGACTGTGTTGTCCGAGTTCCCCCCATCCCACCCCGAAATGCAAACCCTGCGCCCCCGATTCCAGAGGGGTGGGAGAGTTTGGGTGGTGCAGGGCTGGAAGGCACAGCGAAGGTCAAGCCACGGCCACGTGGGCAGCGGGAGCGAACCTGCAGGGACATCCCGGGAAATGCTGCAAAACTCGGGCCTCGGGGGCACCGGCAGCCCGGCTCTCCTTGGTGTGTGCACACTTGGATCCAGGCTCTTCCCGTGAGCAGATGGAATCCATTGCCCTATCCCCCCTGAACCTGGGACTCCCTCAGCCAGGAGTAGGCGGCAGGTGAGACATCCCGGTTCTGAGCCCAGGTCCCACGAGGTCCTGCATGTTCTGCCCTCTCTTTTGGACTCTGTGGCCACCACGTGGACAAGCCTGGGCTAACTTGCTGCATAATGAGTCACATCACCCCTCCCATTAGTTACTGCTTGCTGCATACAAATGACCCCACAACTAAGCCGAGTAAACACCCATTTATTATCTCACTGCTTCTGGACGTTCGGAACCGAGGCTTGGCTTAGCTGGGTCGTCTGGCTTGGAGTTTCTCACACGGCTGCACTTGAGGGGTCAGCTGGGGCCAAACTCATTACGGAGTCCACCTAGGAGTAGAATGCATACGTGGCAGTTGACCAGACGCATTCCGCCCCCCCCCCCCAGCCACGTGACTTCTCCAGAGGGCACTGCACTGGCTTTGTCAAAATGAGAGGGAGAGAGAGCTGTGGATGTCACTCAGAAGTGACATCCCATCATGTTTGCTGTAGTCTGTTCCTTAGAAGTGAGTCACAAGGTCAAGCACACCTTCCAAGCTTGAGGGGAGCTGCTTCCTTGGACCCTCTTGTCTCAGGAACCTCCTCCCTGTGTCTGACCTCATAGCATTTGATGCTTGTGGCTCACTTGGTATTCGTCACACCCCTCCAGGGACATTTTACCGTGCCAGGCATGACCTAGCATCCATGCTGATCTTCGTGGATCCTCCATTCCCTGTGAGATCTTTCCCATCAACCAAGTGCCCACACTCCCTGAGGAGAGTGCCAGAAGTCCTGTGCAGTTTCCAAGTCTGTGTCCCCTGGCTCACTGAGGAGCATGCCTTCCATTTAGCAAGGACTTCGGGAATGACAGAACTTTGAGTCTGCGCTATACAATTCACAGATGTTCCTTTAAAAAAAACAACAACAAATAACCAGCTTGTTTTGAGATAAAATTAAACGCACGTGTAATTGTAATAAGTAATGCAGAGGGGTCCTGAGCCCCTTCACCAACTTTCCCCCAGTGGCATCGACTTGCGCATTACAGTATCACCGCGGAACACTGGCACTGACATGAACCCCGCGCATGCGTCATTCAGAGTCCGCTGGTTTCCCGGGCATTACTTGCCTACGTGCATGCATGTGTATTTAGTTCTACACAGTTTCATAGTGTGTGGGCTGTGTGATGATGAGTGTCAACCACAGTCAACACACAACACTCCCTTTAGAAGGATCCTTGTGCCTCCTCATAGAACCACTGCTTCCTGCCACCCTGGAAGCCTCAGGCAACCATAAAGCCGATCTGTTCCCTGTCTCTGATAGCGCCATTTCAAGGGGGTTATATCGATGAAATCACATGCTACGTCATCGCTTGAGATTTGGCTTTTATCGCTCAGCAAAATTCCCTTGAGATCCATCCAAGTTATTGTACGTCTCATTATTTTGTTCTTTATTACTGCTGAGTAGTATTCCACAGTATAGACATGCTGCCATTCATATCATCATCTCTACCTTTTGAGAGACATTTGGGTCATCTCCAGTTTGGGGCTATTACGCATAAAGCTGCTATGAAAATTTCCGTATAGATTTCAGTGTGAACATAAATTTTAATTTCTCTGGGATAAATGCCCAGGAGTGCGGTTTCTGAGTTGAATGCTTGATTGTACAATGTACGTTACTTTCTCACTGGCATTGAATGTATGATTCAGTTCCTCCTTATCCTCACCGAAATGTGATGTGATCACTGCTTTTTATGTGAGCCATCTGATGGGGATGTAGCGATAGGTCATTGTGTCTTTGTTTGCAATTTACTACTGGCTAATGAGGCTGAGCATCTTTGCATGTTTTTATTTGCCTTCTGTATACGCTCTTTGGTGAAATGTTTATTCATGCCTTTTGCCAATTTTCTAATTGGATTGTTTGTCTATTTACTGTGTGTTTTGAGAGATCTTCATATATTCTAGATTTGAGTTCTTTGTCAGATGTGTGGTTTGCAAATATTTTCTCCCTGTCCATAGTTTGTCTTTTCATCCTCTTAACAGGGTCTTTAACAGAGCAAAGCTTTTGATTTTGATGAGGTCTAATTAACCAATTTTCCCTTCTATTAAAGAGTTTTTATCTAACTCTGTATCCTGAAAATTTTTCTCCTATGTTTTTTCCCCCTAAAAAGTGTATAATTGTATTTTTACACTTAACTTCATGATCCAGTTTGAGTTACTTTTTTGTATAAATTGTGACGCTCAGCTAGAGATTTATTTTGTTGTTGATGGGTGCCTAGTTTTCCCAGCCCCAAGTGTTGAATGAGCTAGCTTTCCTACATTGAATTACTTTACCTCTTTTGAAAAATCCACTGGGCTTTTTGTTCTGTTTTGGGTTTTCTATTCTGTTCCATGAATCCATGTGTCTGTTCCCTCTGCCAGAACTACAGTTTTCATAACTGTAACAATATAGGAAGCCTCAATATTGGGTAGAGGAATTTTTCCAAATTTAATCTTTTTCAAGATCGTTTTAGCTATTTTAGGTCCTGTGCTTTTCCATAAAAAACTTTTAAAGTAAGTTTATCTATGAAAAAAGATTGCTGGGATTTTGATAGTAATTGCATTAAATCTATAGATCAATTTGGGAAGAATTGACATCTTTTACTATGTTGAATCGTCTAATCTTTGAACACGGTATAGTTCTCCATTTATTTAGGTCTTTTTAAATTTGTTTTATTAGTATTTTGTAACATTCAAGGTTACAGCTTCTGTACATTTTAAAAGATTTATGCCTAAGCACTTCATTTGCTTTGAAGCAATTTTAAGTTTTTAATTTCTCTTTTCAAATGGTTATTGTTAGTACATTGAAATGGGATTGATTTTTGCGAGTTGATCTTGTGTTGAGAGATGATTACACTCACTAGGTTCTTGGAGATTTTTTGCAGACTCCTTAGAATGATCTTATGTGTATTCTCTGCACCGATTGTGCCCCCTCCCCCATAAACAGTGACTGTTTTATTTCTTCTCTTCCACTTTATATGTCTTTTATTACCTTTCTTGCTTTATTGCATTGGCTAGAACTTAGAGTACCAGGTTGAGTAAAGTGATGAGAAGAAAACATCCTTCTTTTGTTCCCAGCCTTAGGAGAAAGCGCCCCCCCCCAAATGTCACTGTTAAGGATGATGTTGTCTGGAGGTTTTTGTGGGTGCTCTTTACCAAGTTGAAGAAGTGCTGCTTTAGTCCTAGTTTCTGAGAGCTTTTGCAGTGAATGGATGTTGAATTTTGCCAAATGCTTTTCTTTTTGCATAAACATCATATGATTTTTCTTCCTTAGCCTATTAATATGGTCCACTATGTTGCTTTTTGATTGTTGAGCCAGCTTTGCATTCCTGGAATAAATACCATTTGGTCATGGTGCATAATTTTTCCATATAAATTACCGGATTCAATTTGCTAAAATTTTTGTTGAGGATTTTTGCTTCTGAATTTATGAGAAGTATTGGCTTGCATGTTTCTTTCTTGCACTATGGCTTTCTAGTTTTGGCATCAGGATTCTATTAGCCTTGTAAAGTGAGCTGGGAGTGTCACCTTCTCTTCTGTTTCCTGAGAGAGATTGTGTAAAATTATTGGTTGCTGTAGAGATTCTAGTGTGTGTACATAATCTATCACAGTCTACTGGTATTGATACTTGAGCACTAGAGCAAAGTATAAAACCTTATTTCCACTTAGGCTCCTTTCACTTCTCATATTTATATATACAGTGTACATGTGTACAAGCATGTGTGTTGTATGCATAATCAAATGTATTCCTTGCATCCACTGAGCACTACACCAAATATAATTTTGCTTCAGTTATCCAATGGGATTTAAAATACTCGTGAGGAATATAGTCTATTATATTTATCCTTATTTCTATACATTCCAAATTTGTTTTCTTTTTGAATTTTCAAGCTTTTTGAAACAAATGAAAAAAAAAAGAAACTCAGTAAAAAATAGAAGCTATAAAACAAACCTGCTTCTGTTTAGATAATTTCTTCTTACCCAATCTTAAGGATATATTTGCCAACAATAAATTTGCTTAGTTTCCCTTCGTCTCAGATTCTCTCTTTCCCCTTCATTTCTGAAGGATACTTTTACCCAATATAAAATTTGCAGTTGATTTTATATATATATATATATATATATATATATATATATATATATATATATACACACACACACACACACACACATATATATATATAATTTTTACACAGTCCTTGACTTACGATGGTTCGACTTACTTTTTTTTTTTTAATATGGACAGAGAGAGAATCAGAGAGAGGGACAGATAGGGTCAGACAGACAGGAACGGAGAGAGATGAGAAGCATCAATCATCAGTTTTTTATTGCGACATCTTATTTGTTCATTGATTGCTTTCTCACATGTGCCTTGACTGCGGGTCTTCAGCTCAAGCCAGATGGGCCCGTGCTCAAGCTGGCGACCTTGGGGTC